>OX578141.1:55199486-55926986 GCA_951213105.1 Amaurobius ferox
TAGGCTGCATGTTTCTCTTTGGCCGTAAGGCAATTTCGATTTAAGACAAAAGTTTGTAGTTGTGTCATTTTTAGATAACCAATCTTTATAAAGCTAGCTACATACTCCACAATGATTCTCGAACTGAGGGCATGCTTAACAATGAAACCCGATCAGTATAGTATAATTACCAACTTACAGCACATTAATAGCTCTCTGTATAGCTTCCTGAACCCATTAATACCAGTCGCCATCTGGAGACCAATATTAAAAATAAAACAACGCTATGATTTGGAAAAATGCGAAACATCAAGGGATGAAATTAGGATTTTTCGCAGCTTTAATGTGACGGCTGCTACTGTATCTACTTTAAATGACTTAAATCAGATATATATAACCGTAATTAATACTATACACAAAAGCATGTAGGATAGTTGAAATATGTAAATCTATGCATACACTTATATTAACAAAATACAAAACTATAGATCACAATAACTCACTGGGGGGGGGGGACGGCAATCTTTGCAATAAGGGAAATTATGTGGGCATTTTTAATGCACTCTCAGTTTGAAATCACGTCACTTCGCGTGCTTCATTTTCTGGCATTTAATTTTAATAAACTTGCACTTTCATGCCAACCATGCATGCTGATAAAGGCTAATGGCATTAAGCGCGGGGGCAAAATTTAGACACCCTACCTTAATCTAAAACTTTCAAGTCACAGAAAAAGATTTGGAGAAAACACTATATATAGTTTCCATTTTAATTAATTCCTTATAACTGTTACTAATTTAGAAACATAGTTTTTTCATAGAAACATAGAAGTTTGCTTAGAAACATAGAAGTTTTTTCTAAAAAATTAGAAAATGTTAAAGGAACTAAGTTATTTATATAACACCGAAAAAGAAGGATATAATCATCGAAAATTAAATCCATAAAACGAATTTCAACAACATAGCGGAGATCTCTAACAATGTCATGATGAAATTTATTCGCTGAACTAATTCCCAGTGACATTAATAGACTGCGAACTAAACAGGGAAAAGAAGAAATTCATTCTTTTAATCTAGACTCTTATATAGAAACATAAATAACAATACCCGGCTGATTTATTAAACAGCATTAATATTGTTCTCTTTCTAGTCTCTCAAAAGCTGGCAACTAAAAGGAAATTGGACTGTTTTAGTATATATTGTGATTTAAACACTTGGGAGCTCGTTATTTTGTATTGATAGAAATTAACAGGAACAACGAATCATTACATTTAAAATTAGCTTTTAAAGTAAATTTCTAAATACTTAAAATGAAATAATGTGTATTGTATTATACTAGCCGAGTACCCGTTGAAAATCAACTGTCTCGCAATAAGCAACCCCTGAATATTGTAAATTTTTGAATAATTCGTGTTTCACTTTTATTCGGCAAATCGAATATTTTGGTGTTCAGAACCCCCCCCCCCCCCCCCCCCCTAAAGAAGAAAATATTGGAAAACTTGAATTGCGCACTTCTTCCTTTTGAACTATCTATCCGTACACCTAATTAAAGTCTCTATCTCATCCTGAAGCATGATGCTATTTTGTCATTTCCCCTTTCGAACGTTTTTCTGTGGAGCACACCCATAAATGAACATTTTTGAAAAACTCTGTTCGTCTTGTGTTTCTCTTTTTATCAGATGTTTGGCCCCATGTACCAAATACCAAGCCTCTATCATATTTAAAGGGAAGCGTATCTTATTTATTTGGAAAATCGAACATATTGGTGTGTGGTACCACCTAAAGTAGCAAATATTGGAAGTTTAAAATTGTACACTTTCTTCCTTTCAAACTATCTGCCCGTACACCAAATTTGAAGTTTCTAACCTATCGCGAAGCATGCTTTTTCTGTCACTTCACCTTACGAAAGTTTTTCTGCTGTTGTTGTTGTTGAGACCCAAACCGTCCGACCTACCAGAAAGGTACAAGGCAACTGTTTGGACAGCGTTGAAGAGCCACCCAATTTACACAGGAACCCAGTGGGGGAGGCATCCACAGGGAACGTACCCTTTTCCCCCTACCACCAACCTCTCGGAAGGACTTACGGACCCACATGTTTGACGTGATCGTACTCCGCGTGAATACGGCGGCAGTTTCGGCAGCGGAGGGTGCAATTCCCGCGTGCTAACCGCGCGGGAATTGCACTCGGTCCGCCGTGCTACCGCGTTTACCGCGTGCTCCTTAGAAAGTTATTAGTAGAGGAGTTAGCTTTCTCCAGTGCAGTCACATTTTGCTCTACCTTATTAGTAATGTCATTCTTACTAGTCATTGACATGACATAGCTTTTTATTTATTTATTTATTTATTTATTTATTTATTTATTTATTTATTTATTTATTCAATTTACGTGGCAACTATAGCCGATCCGGTGGTCGAGCGGTCAGGGGCATGCGTTTCCGTCCGATCGCTGGATTGCCGGGCTGCGGGTTCGAATCCTGCTAGCGGGCATGGATCTTGTCATGTCGATGCCAAGTCAGACTGCCGCCTTTCGGGGAGCATCTATAAATGTGAAGCTGCAAAGCTTCTTCCCTTCGCCATGGGATACCCTGGGGGGTCTTGTGGACGTGGCGCGTAGGCACCCCTTCACTACGGGGGAAATTAGTAACGAACGAACGAACACAAACATAAAAAGTATTAAAGATAATAAACTATTACGAAATGAAAATATCCTTCATGAGCACAAAACTAACACATCTTGAGATTGAAGCAACTCAAAACAATTCTCGAAGGGAAAAAAAATGAAAAAAACTACAAAATAGGCATCTCTCAAAATATTTTTCGTTTCTTTTAAATCCATTATTGACGAAAGTAACGAAATTTATTAAGCAAGGACCATATGTGTGCCTGGCCATTTAATTAAAAAAAAAAAGAAAAAAAAAGGATCATATATGGCTAGTGACAAAAAAAAATGCCGTTTCTTATCAGAGGGCATTCTGAAGTACACTGCGACGTATCTGTAGTATCACAGTGTGAAAAACCCATCTGTGCATGTATGTATATCTTCCTTATTCCAAAACTAATACTTGGCATGAACCTCGCGGTTGTTTTAATTTAGCTAACGTTTCGAAGAGCTACACAAAACGTTCGAAAAGTCGAAAAATGTAATAATTGCAAGAAAAAAATGCTAAGAAACCGAGAAAGAAGCTGTTCGTTTTGAGAAGCTGCCTTTTTCATCAAATTTGGAAATGCAATTTCAAGTTTTTTAAACTAAAACTAAAAATATTTCAAAGAGAGCTGAAAGGCCGACTAAAAATGTTGATATTTTTTATACAAATTTTTAAAAATTTTTTTTTTTTGGGGGGGGGGGGGGGGGGGCAAAAAAAGTGATTGATAAAAATGCCATTACTTTGAAATGCGGGGCTGATACGTTCAGTAAATAGGATCGATACGTTCTGGCGCTATTGTAATGAACCTTGCTGCCCAACCGGAAATCGAACCAAGGACCTTCGTACTGGCCAGCCGACGCTCTACTGTTGAGCTACTGGAACAGAATTGCAAATTCTTATCCTCGAAGTGGACTCTGTATTTCCCACCCTCTAATGTTGGATTGACATGCAACTGATAATCTGACTGACCACCTCCTGCTGTTTTTATCTCAGGTTAGCCCCTTGCTGCTATTATTATCCCCCAGGTTCGCTTCGTACGTGATCGTTGACCTCTCGATTTGAAATCTTGATCTCAATATGCCAGAGTTCACTGATTCCGTGGTTGTCGCACTAGGGTCACTTTCAGACCTCCGACATCTTAGCTCCAACTTAAAGTGTTGATACGTTTGGGCGCCATCGTAAAGAACTTTGCCGCCCCAACTAGGAATCGAACCACGGATCTTCGTACTGTCAGTTGACGCTCCACCGTTGAGTTACTGTGTCGGAGTTGCAAGCTGTTATCGTCAAAGTGGACTTTGCAATTTTAATGAAATTACCACCCACTAGGAAATAATTATATGAAAGAATTTGGCATTTAATTTTAATAAACTTTCAAATCAGAAGTATGTGTCTGAAATCAATTGCCGAAGCATGAAAAGTGATGTCAATTATGCTGAAATACCCTGTATACTGTACTGACGCTAAAATGTTTATTTAAGTCAATGAAATTCCTAACCAAGTAAATGGCAATTTGAGATGGTACTTACTGAAACAAGCTATATTTACAATCCACAGAAGAGAAGCTTTTAAACCGATGATTGTGTAAAAGTATTTGAAGCAAGTATCCCGAAGAGGATAGTAAATTCAAAATTATTGTAATTTTATAAAGTATCTACGAAACTTTATCTTTTAATGCTCATTAGTGCTCATATTCAATATTCCTACTCTTGTTTTAGAAAATAAGAAGTAATATTTTTAATGATGTAAGATGTAATCATTAATTAGTAAATATTGAAAGTCATTTAATTAGGATAAATACAGGGTAACCTCATAGAAATTCAAATAAAAGACAGTTCCAGTTTAATTTTCAACTGCTCTTTTTCCAAATTTTCGTGTTTGCTATATAAATTAGCATTTCTGGTTATTTCTTGTCATAAATAACTCGTGGCAAACGTCTTATTTATCGTCATATGTTTGTTAAATATATAACTGGCTACATATTTTTATTAATTAGTAAATAATGTAAGTTTTAAAAATTCACGAATGAAAGCGTGATAAGTAAGAATAAAAAATATACAATAAATTGTCTAAATTGTCTAAAAAAATAGACAATTGCAAAACAAAATATAAAAAAAAAATTATGGAAACAGTTTGAATCATTTATCCTAACAGTTTAAACTATAAAAATATAAGAACACATATAGTCACAATTTAAACACTATAATTTTTTTAATTTATAATAGCTCAACGTATTTAGATTAAAAGTAATATTAAATATCATGCTATTGTTTTGCTCAATAAATGAATACTCACAAAGAATGTGTATTTTCGAAAATAAAATCTTTGATAATTCAAAATTTTAAATGAACTGAAATCAAAAATTCTTTATTCAAAGTATTATTTAAAATAGTTTTCCTTTCATTATCGATATAACTCCCTTAACTCAAACAATACGATCATTTGAGGAATAATTCTCGCAGTATTTCTCATATTTCAAGTACTCCATTAGCCAAAATCCCTGTTTTCCAAAATTTTTTCTGTTTTAAACAACCACCATATGAAATTTATATTAATTATCCTACTTCAATTAAATAGCTATTATCCTGTGTTTAATTGATCTAGTTGTATATCTAGAAACGTCTTTTTTAAATATCTACAACCCAAAAAGTCGAATTTCTCTCTTCTTTCAGCTTCGGCCTATCGAAATTTGACTATTTGTTAACTCCATCTAACGGTATATAAAAAAACGAAAATCCTTATAAACTGAAACCATACAAAATAAACACAACCTATCAGATCGTTTCTTTAATTATTGAAAAGTCTTCTAAGTATTGACATAAACATTTTAGATAAAGATTAAGTAATAGGAGAGCTTGTGTGGTGCTCTTTCAACTGGGCGCGGTAATTCAGTAAGTAGGCAAAACACCGATCTCAAGAGTTAGAAGTCGGGGTTTAGAGACCCTGCCTGGATATGACGTCATAATATGATTTGATTTTTCTGATTCAGGGTTTAGCGCACGGGAATTGCACTCGGACAAGCCGGGTTCGCCGCCGTGTTTACGCGGAGTACGATCATGCTAAACATATGGGTCCGTAAGTCCTTCCGAGAGGTTGGTGGTAGGGGAAGGAGGGTACGGTCCTAGTACATGCCTCCCCCACTGGGTTCCGGCTTAAATTGGGTGGAACTTCCCGGCCGTCCAAACAGATACCTTATACCCTTCTGGTAGGTCGGACGGTCTGGGTCGAAGAAAAGTGGATATGAAAAAAAATGGTGCTTATTTTTTTTAATACATAGATTTAAGCGAAAATTTAGGACTGTCAAGTGCTTTGCGTAACCTCTTTTATTAATAGTGGTTCCTTGTTTCAAAAATATCCTACATGCGATTTACAGACAAATGAAACATTTTGACACTTTTAATTGCCAAATGTAACGAATAATGGCGAGTGTAAAATAAATGTCTATTAAAAAAAGTATATTTAACAATTAAAATTTTATCTCCTTATTTTATTCACATGGCGGCATGGGGTCTTCTAAATAAAACAATGTTTCAGTGGGATCGCACCAACAAATGGTTGCATGAATGCAACCATTGAAATGATATTGTTCTTCAAAAAATTTTATTAAAATATCTAATTATATTCCCCAAAAAGAGATGAACAGGAGTCCCTGTTCTCGCTATACAAAATTATCTCATTGACAAATCTGAAGAATCTGAAGAAGGGGGTCCCGCTTGTAAACCAATTTACGAAAAATTGAAAGTATGGTGAACATACGCTCAAATAAAAATACTTTAATGGTAGTGAAAATTATACCTGTACCATCTTTATGCTGTTATCGGTTAATCACAATAGAAAATACACGAATTAAAAAAATCTATACCAAAATATAACTCTTACGGAAAAGTCGCAAAGTGGAATGTTACGCTGTATTACAATAATAGTTGACTTGAGAAATTGAAAATGTCAATCATTCCCAGAATTTTACATCCCAAAACCGTAACTGATATAACGCAATCAAAAATGCAATACCGTTTTCTTAAAAAAGATGTTTGTGTGTATGTCCTCTTTCTCTGTGTATGTCGTCTACAGCGGGGTATCTAAGTGTCGAACAGCAACGAAATTTGGTACAGAGGTACTTCAGGACCCGAGACGATACGTTTCGGCAAGATTTTTTAAAATTTGAATTACTTATTTAGTTATTTCATGTTTTAGTACGACATTGAGCAGTTTCTACACAAATAGGTTTTTAGTCATCGAAAATTTTATCACAGAATTTTCATTTTGACACTATCGAAAAGATCAAAAAGCGTTCTTTACAACGATTTTTGAACCAAATCCGTAGATCTATCCCCCCACCCCCGCATATTTATTTATTTACTTTGAACACACCGAATTTTGAATTTCTTAGGGTATCTGATACTTATTTCGCCGCATACGATACAGTAAGATTGGCACAATTCTATAGTTTGCAAAAAGTTGGGTGTATATCCTCGCATTCTAACAAAAACATGTAAACATGTTTTTTTTAATTACTATACATTATTTAATTTATTTATTTTTTTGTTGGTAATTTTTTAAGCCAATGCATAAAAATTAAGATTTTTTTTACCGCTCGCGAAGGTCTTCTCCGACAGCCGGTGTACTTTTCAGCGCACACCTGCCTTAGAACTCATGGTAAGGTTTAAGTCATGCCTATTATTATTATTTTGTTTTCCACGATTGCTGACGCAGAAATTGAGGCTGTTTAATGAAGCGATTCCTAAAACGTATTATTTAAGTAGCGGACGCTTCTTTAGGGCTCTGTTAACACCGAGTAATGCGTTCTAGTTCGTTCATAGAGTTTATTTTCATATCAGTTTCTTCATTATTTAAATTGGATAGATTTAATGAAAATCGTCTGCCGTATAAACACATTTGAGTTAATTACATTGCTAAGCAACATGATAATACTTTTTTTCCAAATAAATTGTCAGAAAATAATCTTCTGAACTTGCTATTTTTATGGAAAATATTTTTATTAATATTTCGACAACCTCCGAGCCTACACATTCGGAATATGCACGGGGTTACCTGCATCATAGTATATATATATATATATATATATATATATATATATATATATATATATATATATATATATATATATATATATATATATATATATATATATATATAGAGAGAGAGAGAGAGAGAGAGAGAGAGAGAGAGAGAATAATCATACCAAATTGGAAAGAATCCGTCACATCAAAAACTGTGGATTTGTATATAGACAAACAAATTAATATATATATATATATATATATATATATATATATATATATATACTAGAAAGAAGTAATAATAAAAATAATTCATTCAAGTAATCGTGAAATATTAACATCCCCATAGAAGCAAAACCACGGCCATAAAGCCGATAATAGAAAAGATCAGCACTGATCCGAATTCGAAGATTAAAAAGAATTAAATTCATCTTCAGGTTTGAGTATTTAATTCTAATTAACCCAAACAAATGTCTGTTTCAGATTGGACAATAGTACATTACTATAAATGTCCAAACTCAGACCACAGGCACCAAAAGATGAAAAAATGAAGATAAGAAACATTAGGAAAATTTGTATTACCATGTGGCAGGAACCCTTCTTCTTTCACCACGTGCATGCGATCAACCTCAACAGCACAAAAAATTCTAGAAGCACCGGAACGAACATGACGAAATACCACTTAGGAGGTAGCACGGACGTTCACAGCGACACTCTCAGACCCGTCCAGCGAGTCAGAGCAGGAGACAGGACAACCACCCGTATATGCATAACAGAATATGAACATGAGGCAAAGATGAAAATTCTTACTAAACAAGTGATTCATAAAAGAAATGGATAAACGAGAATGCCACTATACGCCACTATAAGGGCGCTCAAATCGTAGTTTCAAACTGGCTAAAGTTACAATTTTTTAGCGAAAATGAAATTCAAAACATTAATATTAATGTATCTTATTTTACGATTTTTTGATTTTTCTAATTTTTTAACTTATTTTATTATTTTTCATTTTTATTTATTTCTATAATTAAAAAATAATTTTTTTTCTTTTTTTTTGTTAGCCACCACAATAATTGGGAAAGTAGTCTTGTATGTTTTCGAGTGGAAGTTGATACACTGAGTTGATAATTTTAATAACGAATTTGGGAGAATATGCATTATTAGTCACTGTACTCAATAATTCCATAAAATGTGCTAATTTATAATTTTCATCACAAATTTTATTGATTCTAAGAACCTGGTTTATTACAATATTTCTAAAAACTGATATATGCAAACAAGGGTCAAAATGTTGAAATTTTGTCTTTTATCATACAAGTTTATAGCCATATTACAATTTTGTAAATCTAAACTTAAATCTAAAAAGTTTGCAACATTAGAGTCATTATTACTTGCATTTAATTGTAAATTATTAGGATAAAAGTTAAATACTATAGGGGTCATTATTAAGGGATACACATAATATGTCATCTAAATATCAAACATGTGCATATTATGCAAGCTTGGATTAATATTCTTTTCATAGAACAATAAATACAGATTAGCTAACATTGATGAGACAAACACCCCTGTAGGATACCAAACTTTTGCTTAAAAAAAAGTACCACCATGTTGAATATAATTCTCATAGAGAGTGAAATTAAGTAATTTTTTAAATAGAAAATGTGAATATTTTAGGTTGATATTATATTTTTCAAAAATTCCTAAAATAATTCTATACAGATCATCTATATCAATATTATTAAACAAATCTTTGAAATCAAAAGTATAAATATTATGAATATTAGTAAGAGGTTTTAATTTCTTAACTAATTCAAAACTGTTTTTCACAATATGAAAATTATTCGAGATCTCATCTGACAAGGATACTTCATTTAATATTTTTAAAAATAATTTACCAGCATTAGTAATGTAAGAATTATGCCCACTAGTAATAGTTCGAAAAGCAACAGGGGATTAATGAAACTTGGGTACCAAAACAAGATAGTTTAGATGTTTTTACAACTATTTATTAGATGGATTTACTTATATTTAGTTGAATTTCTATTAGATAAGATTTTAAAGTTAGTATTATGTAAATTATAGATTTGATTATTAAGCAAGAGTGACTGGAGGGTACTTATATAGTAATATTTACATATGAGTGAGTAGTTACTACTAGCCTTATCGACATAAGTAATGACAAAATCATTTTGAATTTCTTTAATATCCTTCTTAATTGAATTAAGTTTATATGATTTATTAATTTTCTGATTATATATATAGTGATTTAAGTATTGCTCTATTAAGACACTCCAGGGTTTGAAGGCTTCTACAGGGATTTGATATTTATAGCTGATTTTATAGATAAATTTATTTAAGTCAAGAATTAAATCTTTACAAATTAAGTTATGTTTAAATTTAGTAGGTGTACGGCATTTAGTACCTAGTAACATCAGTGATCTCAGTGCATCATAATTAATAATATTTAGATTTCCCGTTATAACATGCCCATGGTATTTATCTACATAGTCTTTGTATTTATCTAAATGACAGTGGTAGTATGACTCTTTATCCAATTCATAATTTTGATTAATATCTATTGATTTGGTTATTTGATTATAATTGAAAATATAACGTCCTAGAGGTTTATCATATTTATATGCAATTTTAGGATTTGCATGTTTGACTGGAAAGTAATTGGAAACCGATTTTAAAAAATTATTTATCTTCAGATTATTTAAGACAGAATGAGTGAAATTCAAGGTACAATATTCGTTTATTTTAGTATATTGTTTTGATTCGTCATTTAAATTTAAGTCCGTGATGTATAAATAAACATTAAGAATTTTACTTCTGGTAATGAGCAAATCATAGGATAAATGTTTAAAATGAATATTATTAAATGCAGTAGTTATAAAAAGATTATAAACCATATTTAATTGCTGTTTTTTAATTGCGAAAATCCAGTTCTTACATTGTTTCCAATCAAAAGTAATTTTGAACTTTGCATGCTGCTGTAGGATGGCATTTTTTAGATCAAATAATGAGGGCAATTTTTCACTATATTTACTTGCTCTTTTAGTCCTTTTTGAATTATTTTTAGAAATGTTAAAGAAATTATAAATATTATGGTCTTCATTAGGATAATTAAAGGATTTTTTTAACAATTTTATGATGATTAAATAATTGATTGAATCTATATGGAAAAATAGTTTTGTGTGCACAAATGAATTCGTTTTCAAGAAACAATCTGTGATAACAATTTTTTTGAATACATAGAATACTAATTTCAATGTTGTCGAACCCATGTATAGAAAAATGTTTGTACTCGAATTTTGATTCATTAAGGGTAGTTGCATTATTTGATATTTTTTTTTATGATTCCTGTGTTATGATGTTGCATTATTTGAAAAAAATTTTATGATTCCTGTGTACGTTAATTCTAAAGTGCAGAGGATTACTGGTTTGGCCTATATATGACATATCACATCTTTTACATACAATTTGGTAGACGCAATTATATGTTTTACAGAAGGCAAGATTGTTGCTACAATTGATCTGGTTACGATTAACAAGCGGCCACGTTTTACATCTATTAGAATTACAAGTTTTAAATTTAAGAGTGTTATTTAGTGATGCAAGGTTGTAAGATTGATAGTTATATAAAGGGAACAAGGAATGCTGGTTGGATGTACTAAATGAAGATGGAATAGTCATTGAAGAAAATGGATATTGTTGGATATCGATCTAGGAAATGGATATCGATCTAGGAAAACCCCAACAAGTTCTCGAATACCGAGCTTGAATGTCAGAGAACATCCAGTTGCCAGTCACTAAATATTCATAATTAGACATAATATAATAAGGTAAGATAGTAACCTTTATTTCCCCAAAATAAAGGAACTTGCATTCAAAATCAGAAACTCATTAGCTAAGTATGTAACTTAATTCAAATACAAAAGTGGAAACACAATTACAACATATGAAAGATACCATTATTTTTTCAAACTAATGGATCATATAAATCAACTTGAAAATAATAAGAACTAATATGTAGACACATTAAATCTGGATTAAATAAATGGTCAGTAATAAGCAAAACTAGGATAGATAGTGGAAAATGTACATATATACATTGACTATTCCAATAAAAAAATGATTCAAATTAACATCTAACAATACATCATGGAAAACAATATTTTACCTCAGATCTATTAAATATTATCTAAGAATAATACAACCATTAAACAATGCTGGAAAATACAAGATTCAAAATCTTCCAATACAAATTCAATTACTTAATGGATCAACAATTAAGAGATTCAATGTACGAAAAGCTAAGTTCGATCACAAAATCAATGGCAAAGAATAGAATTATAACATAGGAATATCAAATAGAAATAATAGACATTATATATGAAAAGATTGGGATAATGAGATAAAAGTTGAGATAAAAATTGACACCAATTTAGCTTAAATGCAGCTAGCTTTAATGTAATTCAGTGCTTACTAATTAAAATAGGATGTTCTACGGAAATTCGTAAACAACTTGACAGAAAACAAAATAACCAATGTACAATACGCGCATAATGCAGCACATACAAGTACATGGATAAATATTAGGAAAAAGTAATAATGAAAATAATTAGTAATTCAAGTAATCGTGAAATATTAACATCACCATAGAAGCAAAACCACGGCCATAATGCCGATAATAGAAAAGATCAGCACCGGCCCAAATTCGAAGATTAAAAAGAATTAAATTCATCTTCAGGTCATAATATATATATATATATATATATATATACAAAGGATTTATTCTCAAGCAAAACGTTGGGTATATTTTATTTAACTTTTATTTTATTTTTATTTTCATTTTTACATGTGCTCTTCATACAACTTTCAGTAAAGTATTAAGTCACAGATAATTAAAATATACAAGTAATTAAAGTTCCTACAACGATATATATATATATATATATATATATATACATATATATCACATATATATACATATATACATATATATATACATATATACACATATATATACATATATATATATTATATATATATATATATATATATATATATATATATATATATATATATATATATATATATATATATATATATATATATATATATATATATATATATATATATATATATATATATGCGTGTACATGGAGAGGGAGAGAGAGAGAGATTGGAGTTTTATAACTATTTTGATTATACATAAAGTTAGTGTAGTCATGCTCTATCCTCCTCCCGTTCATGGCAAAGATTCGCCTCGTTCGATACACTATGCAAGGCTTGTTACAGGGAAAGCAGACGCATAGAATATTAAATTGGGTACGCCAATATTTAACTATTTAACCCCCAGTAAGCGCTCTGAAGCCGCAATTTAGTGTAGTGAAACCCTCCCCTTGCCTTGGACATTCGCTTTGGTAAATACACACAATCGAAACATGCTAGTTAGAGTTGGTTTGTATTGAATCTCAAATTAATGCTTGCAAATAAACTTGTAAGTGCAAATCAATAAACACGTAATTTGGGGCAAGTAAAATTTCGAGAAAATATACATATTTATTAATTGAAAGATAGTATTTTCATTATCATTACATTTCGTTTGAAAATCTGTCTGTATGTGTGTGTGTGTTTGTCGCATCATCACGGGAGAACGGCTATACCGAACTTATGAAATTTTGTGGGTAGCAGTGAAATAATATCACTTAAATTTAATCCATATTTCGAATTTTAGGACTGAGGGTTGTCGAGATATTAACAAGAAACGAAACTTCCGTTAAAAAAAGTATTACGCAAACGGTAATTTTATTGCACATTTATTTGAAAAAATTATATCATGTTACTTATCAACGGAATTGGGTTTATACAGGAGACTATTTTTTAAAATCTTTTCAGATTTAAATAATAAAAAAATGTATAAAAAATAAATTTTACGGGAATTACATTTTTGACGGGATTATATCAATTAAGGTCTTAAGGTTTAAAGATTACGTGGAAATTATTGATATTTTCTATTTCTTGCGTTAGCTGTTTTATCTTGACAAAGATTTTTCAAACTCATATATTGTGCGTTTAGCCGATTGTTGAAATAGAATAAAAGTAGTACGGGTATATTTTCTAATACCATTTTAGTTCATACATTTTGGCATATACTATTGATCGAATTTCATAGTTTTTACAAATTTGTTTCCAAACGGGACCAGAATGTTTTATTCACGTGAAGATAATTGTATATAGCGAGAACAAAGATTCTTATATTTCTTTTTAGAAGAATTAAATTAAATATTTTAATAGAATACTTTTTCAAATTTTTTGTAAATTTGTTTTCAAACGGGACCAGGGTGTTTTGTTTTTCAGATTTGCACGAGATAATTTGGTATATTGAGAACAGAAATTCTTATACTTCTTTTTAGGAGAATTAAATTAATAGAATGTTTTGAATAAGAATATAATTTTGAATACTATGGGAATTTGCACATAATTGTGAATTTTAAATTTCTTTATGCTATATATTCTGAACCTGAAGGCCCAGGCCACTCGGCAGGCCCTAAGGTTTGCAGCAGGTATTTGAGTAGCCGGGAAGGAGATCAGCCGAGACCGACCTCCAAGAACAGCGGCACCGTTACGTCAGCGCTTATTTAAGCTAGTAGTATGCAGTGGAGAGATATTGTAATACAAAGAGTTTAACATTTGGGCAGTTTGCGGTGAAAAAGGAGGGTCAGATGGTGAAAAGTGTTGCCATAGAATGCGGATTTTTTTTTTTAAGTTATTGAGTAACATGGTCGAAGATAAGAACCAAAAGGCCGGAAGGAAGACCAGCAACTGCGAGGAGCAAAAAACAAAAGGGATGTACAAGAGAAAATGATAGGCAGATATAAGAGAAAATTATATACATATATACAAAGAACAAGATACAAAGGCAAGATACTGTGAGCAGGGAGAAATAAACAAAATATACACCTGGAACAGCCGAGAAGTCATAGACCGAGGGAGAATGAAGACAGTGGGCACAAACCTGTCACTCAGCATGATTAGAGATTTCACTCGCGGTGAGAACACAGTTTTTCAGCTTAAATGTTAAAATTTTATTTTTCCTAACACCTGAGAACCAAGTCGAGAGGAGATTGTCGGGAGGGCGGGTTAAATGAAATGTTGAAGTAAAGGGGCAAGAGAAGACGTAATGGTCAACATCGCCGTATGAGTTACAGGGGCAATTAGAAGATTTTTTGCGTTTGAAGTAGTAAAGATAAAAATGGTAAAGATAAAAAGTCTAAAAATGGGCCGTGACCCATTAAAAAGTATATAAGGTATTTATTGTAAATTTGGAAGTTGGGATTAACTTTAGGGAGGTAATTTAAAATTCTGGTAGGGTCATGCGTCCTGGGAGAGATATAATCGTTAAGGTAAGTTTGCCAGTTATTTAAAAAGAAGGATTTACAGTGGTTGATTAGAAAAGAGTAAGGGAAGGGAATAAGAAGTGGGGTGCCAGAAGTAGTTGCTTGTTTGGCGGCTTGGTCTGCGACTTCGTTACCCTGGATGTTAGCGTGCGCTTTGACCCAAGAGAGATTGATTAGAGGTTTTGAAGAGTGAGCTAAGGATTTGATGTTGGACAGGAATTTAGTTTTATTTTTGATAGATTTTAAGGCCGAAATAGAAGACTGGCTGCCAGAGAATATATTGACTTTTGAATTGCTTTTAGCAGCCCAGAGGATGGCTTGGTTGATGGCTTCAAGTTCTGCTTCAAGTTCTGTTTGAAAAACTGTGCTATATATTCTGTATGAAAAACGAGTATACTGTACTACTTTCTAAATTAAATTACAAATACGACTCCTTACATTTTTTATAACTAACTTCTAACAGAAATTAACTAGTGAGTAACTCAACTCGACTTTTTCATACCAGAATTCATTTTGTATAACTTATTTTGCCTCAATTTTACAAGAATTTTTTTAAAAAATCGGTATTGTGGGTCCAAATGATTTCCATTATAGGGCGTTACCCTTCACTTTAAAGGGTTTGAAAATATCTTTCGATTGCTACCATACTTGACAATGTACCCCCCAGGGGGTGGGATGGGGGTAATTTGCCCCCTAGGGGGCTAATGACGTTACGAACAAAATAAAATTGTATCACGGCTATTTTTTACAACAAACATTGACATTATCAAGTATCGTGATCTTTGAGCCATAAAGAAACCCTTTTATGCTTGATTATGTCAAATTTTGTCCTCTGCTGCCATGTTAAAAAATATAAAATTTCGAAGCTTTTGCTCAAATTAAAAAGAATTCTATCTAGTTCTAGAGTTTTTGGTAACAAAGCCGGATATAAAGTTTCGTGAAAATCCATCAATATTTTTGGCAGCTATTGTGTACACAAAAAATCGATCACATACATATATACAGACAGACAGACAGACGGACATCACTCTGAAAATAGTCAAAACGTGTTCAGGATGTCTTAAAACATATATCGGCAGTAAAATATCGAAATAGAAAATTTTCGTATTTTCTCTATACAATATTACATGGAATGAGAAAATAAAAAAATCTGATGACTTTCCTACATAACGCATTGACTTTTTACAGCAAAATTATGATGCAAGATCCACAACACGATGTATGCATTTAACTTTGCGTATATTAGAATTGATTCAAAACGTGTTCAGGATGTCTTAAAACATGTATCGGCAGTAAAATATCGAAATCGAAAATTTTCGTAGAAGCAATATTTTCTCTATACAATATTACATGGTATGAGAAAGTAAAAAATCTGATGACTTTCCTACATAAAGCATTGACTTTTTGCAGCAAAATTATGATGCAAGATCCACAACACGATGTATGCATTTAACTTCGCATATATTAGAATTGAGCAACTTATGGCAATTTATGAGTCCAAACAGAATGACTTGTTCAAACTCACGTGCAAAATCTTCATCAAAATGCAATAAATATTTAATTAATATACCGTGAAATAAATAACTATTCACAAATTCTTTAGAGTTAAGATATAAAACTATTGCAAGAATGATTATCTCTGGAGAGTGGAACAAGCTAGATCCACCGGAATTATGTCGGCAGATTTGTTGCATAATATTGCATGTGGAAAGGGAGCATATTTGGTGATACAAACTCCTTTGACGTTACTTACAATAATGTATAGGGAAAGTAGTGGAATCGTGCCGAAAATCGCAACTCCAGTTTTCTACGGATCTACACGTTTTGGGACCTCTAGAACACGAAAAAACTATTTTTAGCGTGACGTCTGCGTGTGTGTGTGTGTCTGTATGTCTGTCTGTCTGTGTAGAATTTGTATTCACTCGAACTGAAAAACTAATTGACCGAATTTCATAATATTTGGTGGGTAAGTTTCTTGTGAATGACCCTAGTGCTGATTAGATTTTGGTATGAGTCGGGATGAAAGAACCTGTCTTTTTTTGCGCGGAATGGGCTGCAAAAACTGACTGTATCCACTCTAGCTGAAAACTAATAGACTATTTCACAAAAGCTGGTAGATAAATCAGTTGTAGGTTAACCTGGTGCTAATTAGATTTTGGTATGTTTCGGAAAAAAGACCCTGTCCTTTTTTGCGAAATGGCTCCAAAAATCGCATGTACCCACTCTACCTAAAAAAGTAATTGACTAAATTTCGCAAATTTTGGTAAATAAGTCATTTGTGGGTGACTCTGGTGGGGTAAAATTTTGGTTTCATTTGGGAACAAAAGAACCTGTTTTTTTTTTTTGCGAAATGGTCTACAAAAATCGTTCAAATCTAAAATAAAAGACTCCGCATGCTCAAATGTATGAATTAAATGCTTGTTTTATACGTAATTTTTGACGATGGAAAGAATAAGACCGTCCTCATTACTCTAGGATTAGCACTTCTCGAGATATTTATATTTTTAATTTTGAAGAACTGAAGATGTTTTTTACTGTAGTTAAAAAAACTATTTAATGACATTTCTTGAAACTTGGTAGTTAAATCCCTTAATGATTATCTTGGCACTGATTAGATTTTGATATTATTAGGAAAAGTGTGACCGACTGGATTTTTGCGAAATCGCCCGCAAAGATACTGAAAATTTGACATAAATGACTAAAATTGTTTAAATATATTAATGAAGTACTTGTTCTTTAGGTAAATTTTGATAACTAATTGAATAAGATTGAACCCATGACTGTAGGATGAACCATTCTCTAGATATTTTAGTTTTTTGGAATTTTGAGGATCTGAAGAATTTAAAGTGAATTAAGTTGCTACATGAAACGAAGCTGCAATAAAAAGGCAAATTATAATATCAGAAACGTACCCATGTTATTTTCTGCAATTAACCTCAACATAATGCATAATGAAATAAAAAATGACAAAATGAATTTGAATTTGTAGGGAAAGTCATGTGCTGTGCACATCAAATTTTTTTTATTGCAAACACAGCACAAAATTCCATTATCCTTATGATAGAACTTGGTTTGTTCAATAAATGATAAAAGGAAAAGTTATAAACCGAAGCTGCATCTTAATAACAGTCATAAGAATTTTTTCTAAATGCTTTCCTTACATACATTTATCTAACTCCATAGTTAAAAGCCAATGCACGTTACAGCAAATAAAAAACATTTCAATATTTCTCTCTATTTTACCGACAATAGTTTTTTATACGCAGAAATATATTTTGTTTAATTAAAATGTTTGGCTATTATAATTACATTACAGGTTTTGAAATGTAGTGATTTCAGCTTTTCTGTAAGTACGTCGTTCATACTCGTAGAAAGAGATTTCGCAATTGATATTTGAGACACATTGCTCAATGTAGTATTTCTCAATGTTATGTTTTCATCATTAGACCATGTTACTTGTTTCTATCTACTTTCTTTTACTTCTTCGAGTAGGTAGTGTTTCTTGCGATATTAATTTCTAGGAATACAACAGAAATGTGATTATGGGATATAGACTTTGCACAACTTTAAGCCTTTCTCTAGTAGTTCAATTAGTAGTTGATCGATAAAAATATATTTGTGACCTCCAAAATATCAGATAGACCTATCAATAAATCAAGCCCTAAAATCAAGCCCTTTTTGCATTTTTGTTACGCCGGTTTTGAAAACACGTCCAGTTATCAAATGAAAACGAAAACTGAATTAAAAGTGTAAATTCGGTGTAATTGCGAATAATAATTAATGTTATTTAGTGCAATTAAAGTTAATTTAATAAATGTTTAATGAAATAAAGAAAAATGAATTTAATTCCGAAGGGAAAGTCATGTGTTGCCCGCATCAGATTTTTTCTTTCCTTGCAATACATGGTAATATATAGGGAAAGTATTGGAATCATGTCGAAAATCGCGACTCGAATTTTCGACGGATCTACACGTTTCGGGACCTCTAGAACGCGAAAAAGCTATTTTTAGATTGAAAAACCTATTTTTAGCGTCTATGTGTGTATCTGTGTGTGTGCATGTGTGGTTCTGTCTGTCTGTCTGTGTGTGTGTGTGTGTCTGTGCAATGTATGTATTCATTCTAACTCAAAAACTAATTGACCAAAGTTCACAAATTTGGTAGATAGTCACTTGTTGGTTACCCTCGTGCTGATTAGATTTTGGTATGATTCGGAAAATAAGAACCTGTTTATTTATGCGAAATAGACCGCAAAAATCGTCAAAATCTAAAATAAAAGACTACGCATACTCAAATGCATTAATTAAATGTATGTTTTATATATTATTTTGCTTGTAATTTTTGACGATGAAAAAAATAAGACGCACCTCATTACCCTAGGACAAACCGTTCTCGAGATGTTCTAGTTTTTTTTTTTGCATCTTTGCTACGCTGGTTTTGAAAATAAGTCCAGTTACTAAATGAAATCGAAAGCTGAATTAAAAGTATAAATTCAGTGCAATTTCAATTACTTGTGCGTGTTATTTAATGCAATTAAACTCAATTTAATGAATTTTTAATGACATAAGGAGAAAATGAATTTGAGTATGCAGGGAAAGTCACGTGCTGCTCACATAAGGTTTTTATTTTCCCTGCAATGCATGGTAATGTATAGGGAAAGCATTCGAATCATGGCGAACATCGCAACACGAGTTTTTGACGGATCTACAAGTTCCTGGACCTCTAGAACACGAAAAAACTATTTTTAGCGTGATGTCTGTCTGTCTGTCTGTCACTCTCTCTCTCTCTCTCTCTCTCTCCCTGTGTGTGTGTGAAAGGCCCAGACCATACAGCCAACCCAGGGGTTTACGGCAGTAAAGTGTATGGCCAGCCCTGTGTGTGTGTGTATGTTGTTGAGACCCAAACCGTCCGACCTACCAGAAAGGTGTAAGGTTTGTACGGCCGGAAAGTGCCACCTAATTTAGACCGGAACCTAGTGGGGAAGACATCCACAGGGACCGTACCCTCCCTCCCCTACCACCAACCTCTCGGAAGGACTTACGGACCCACATGTTTAACGTGATCGTACTCCGCATGAACACGGCTGCAGTTGTGGCAGCGTGCAAATCCAGCGCGCAAACCACCGGCTTACCGCATCCGAAACGTGGCAACAGCACGCGGTGTTCCCAGGTGGTCACCCACCCAAGTACTAACCGCGCCCGATGCTGCCTGACTTCGGTGATCTAACGAGAACCGGTGTTTTCAGCACGGTAAGGCCGTTGGCGTGTGTGTGTGTGTGTGTGTGTGTGTATGAGAGAGAGAGAAAGTGTGTGTGTGTGTACAATGTATGTGTCCACTCTAACTCAAAAACTAATGAACCGAATTTCATAATACTTGGTAGGTAAGCCACTTGTGTGTGACCCTGGTGCTGATTAGATTTTGGTATGATTTGGGATAAAAGAACCAACCTTTTTTTACGAAATGGTCTGCAAAAATCGCCAAATTCTAAAATAAAAGACTACGTATCCTCATATGCATCAATTAAATGCTGCTTTTATACATAAATTTTGACGAGGAAAAGAATAAGATCAACCCCATTACTCTAGGACTAACTGTTCTCGAGATATTTTAGATTTTTAGCATTTTTGTTACGTCGCCTATGAAAAGATGTTCAGTTATCAAATAAAACAAAAAATCTGATGTGGGCAGCACATGACTTTCCCTGCAGACTTATATTCACGTTTTCTTTATTTCTTCAATAATTCGCTAAATTGAGTTCAATTGCAACACATAATTGTTAAAAGTTACACTGCATTTGCACTTGTAATTCAATTTTCGTTCTCATTTGGTAATTGGACTTATTTTCAAAGGTGGCGTACCGAAAATGCGAAAAAACTAAAATATCTCAAGAACGGATAGTACTAGTGTAACGGGTTGGTCTTATTCTTTTCATCCTTAAAAATTACGTATAAAACAAGCATTTAATTGATATATTTGAACATACGTAGTTTTTATTTTATATTTTGACGAGTTTTGCGGTGCCATTTCGCAAAAAAAAGGGTATTTTTTTTTCCCGAATCGTATCAAAATCTAATCAGCACCAGGGTAACCCACAAGTGACTTATCTATCAAATTTGTAAAATTTGATCTATTAGTTTTTTGGCTAGAGTCAATACAGGCAATTTGGCTATTTTGCAAAAAAAAAGGCAGATTCTTTTATCCCGAATCGCACCAAAAACTAAACAGCACTAGGGTAACCCACGGTTGACTTAGCTATTAAATTTTATAAAATTCGGTCAATTAATTTTTCAGTTAGAGTGGATACAATATCTGCACAGACAGACAGACACACACACACACACACACACACACACACACACACACACACACACACACACACACACACACACACACAGACGTCACGCGAAAAATAGTTTTTTCTTATTTTAGAGGCCCAAAACGTGTAGATCCGTTGAAAACTGGAGTTGCGATTTTCGGCATGATACCAATACTTTCCTTACACATTATCATGTATTGCTGGGACAGTAATATTGAATTAAAAGTGCAAATTCAGTCTTATATTGCGAAATTAAACTGAATTTAATGAATTATTAAAGATAAAGAGAACGTGGACATGAATCTGCAGGGAAAGTCATGTGCTGCCTACATCAGCTTTTTTAATTTCATGTAATTTCGTTTGATAAATTTATTAGAAAATCGTGCAATATTTCGAAAACGATTCACGCTAGCGTTCTAAAATTTGTATTATTCATTTTATAATAAAACATTACGTATGAAATGATTATTTATTCAACAGCATGGAAAGTGCTGTTTTTAATAATTTTTTTTTTCAAAAGGTAATTCCTAAATCATGTCATGTTTTAAGAACGGCTCATGCTAGCGTTCTAAAATTTGTATCATTTATTTTCTAATGAAAAGTCATGTCCGAAATGATTATTAATTTGTCATTAGTGTAGGTTCAGAATTTTTAATAATTTTTTTTTTCAAAAGTTCATATGAAAATTGGGGTGATCTTCCGAACATTCGATGGCGTTTAAAATCAATAGGATTCCAATATTTACTGATTGTAATAATCGTACCAAATTATTTTCGAAACACTTCATTGGTTCGTGAGATATCACGTCCATAGACTACACACACACACACAGGTATCACCTCAAAAACGTCCGATTCAAGTTCAGGGATACTAAAAACGTGTTTTTACGACGAAAAGTCGGATTTGAATTTTATACCCGTCACAATACTTTCCCTATACATTATATATACTATACATGCAGGGTAAGTAAGTAATCTGATGAGAGCAGCACATAACTTTCCCTACAAACTTAAATTCAATTTCTCTTTCTGTCTTTCACAATTCATTAACATGGAAAATTATTTGAAATTACACTAAATTCTCTGTTTTAATTCTAATTTCGTTTTTATTTAGCGGTTGGATCTATTTATATAAGCGACGTGATAAAAATGCGAAAAAACTAAAATATCTCAAGAACGGCTCGTCTTAGAAATATGGGGTGGGTCTTATTCCTCTCGTCGTATAAAAATTACGTATAAAATAAGCATTTAATTGGTACACCGCAAGTGAGATATCTATCAAATTTTGTGAAATTTGGTCAATTAGATTTTCAACTGGAGTGGATACACAGACACACAGACAGACAAACAGACACACACACAGACGTTAAGCTAAAAATAGTTTTTCGGATTCTAGCTTAGATCCGTCAAAAACTCGAGTTCGACTTTCGACACGATTCCAATACTTCCGCTATACATTACCATGTACTGTAAGAAAATAAAAATCTGATGTGGGCAGCACATGACTTTCCCTGCAGACTCATATTCACGTTACTTTTGGGGGCCATTTCGCAAAAAGAAAGGCAGGTTAATTTTTTCCAAAACGTACCAAAATCTAATCAGCACCAGGGTAACGCACAAGTGACATATCTATCAACCTTTGTGAAATTTGATCTATTAGTATTTCAGCTAGAGTGGATTCAGGCAATTTTTGCGGGTCATTTCGCAAAAAAGGCAGGTGGTTTTTTCCCGAATCATACCAGAAACTAATCAGCACCAGGGTCACACGCAAGTGACTTACATATCAAATTTTATGAAAATCAATCCATTAGTTTTTGAATTAGAGTGGATATATACATTGCACATACAGACACACAGACAGACAGACAGACAGACATACAGACAGACACACATACATACATACATACAGACAGACACACAGACAGACACACACACAGGCGTCACGCTAAAAATAGTATTTTCGTGTTCTACAGGTTCCAAAACGCGTAGATCCGTCGAAAACCTGAGTTACGATTTTCGACATGATTCCAATACTTTGGCTATACATTACCATGTATTGCAGGGAAAGTAACAATTATATTTAAACTAAGTATTTATATGCATGGACATTTAGTTAGAACTAAAATACAAGTGGGGCTAGTGTGAATTTCTATGTTGTATTCCAGTACGATAGTGTAAGCTTTCCACCTTGACACCACGATTTCTCTGATGGAATATGCTTAGTTTGCAATCCCATTTGATCGATGATTATTTTTAAAATGAACTAACCCGACAGATAAGTATTTGAATTCGTCTCTTGACAACTGCATAATAATGTCACATATTGAATTGAATGATATTAGTGACATGCAATATTTAACTTTTAGTTCAGCCGAGTATTATGGATAAACAGAAAACTTGTGTATGACATTAGACCTAAAATAACATTCCGGAGATCGAACATGAGCTGCCTGCACTGACCCCAGGCGTGCTACCTACCACACTAACCTGTCCATGTTAGGAATTACTACACAACTTACATTTAATTCCTTCAAAATTGTGGAAAACTAACTTTTAATAACATCTCATAGAAAAATAACTCGTTCAATACGTTTAGATTTGTGAACTATTATTCATTCAGCTAATCTGCCACATTATCTGCCACATGGCCAAAGGTGACTTTGGCCATGAGTTGAAATGCGGGGCATTAAATTCTAGGAGGGTTCAATATATATGCTAAAGTAATTGAGATATAATTGCCGGTGAGCCGGAACTAAACCCAAAAGCCATACAGACATTCAGTTCACACCTTACAAACACAAAATGTAAATTACCCCACACAACACAAACCTGTAAATACCCAGTTTAGCTATAATGAAGCATACTTACGAATTGTATGGCGAATAAGCAGAGCGCCTGTATTACGAATAATACCATTTTCTGGCGTCTTATGAGCAAAGGATACATCAGGAGCGAGGTCATGTGGAAACTACGGTCCTTCAGAAAGATTTGGACCCCTTGGAACTTATAATTTCATAAAAATGCAAAATTTAATTCTTAATGCGACCCAAAATAAAAATGTCAATTAGTAAAATTCTTACCGTGCTTGATTAAAGCGAAAGAAACTTACCAGGTACTCTTCGATGAAAAATTTGCTGAGGCATCGGTAATTAATATTCTTGACTTACTATGCTGTACCTGAATTGCAAGTGGGAATTGCTCCTCTGAAACAAATTGGGGGGGGGGGGGGGTCATATACAAATCAATTTAAAACAGGTAAACCAAAATTTGTCTTTTCAGACATTATAGGAGTTTGACATGATTTTGTCCAGACAAAATGCACATTTTATTAGTTACATTTTATTTATCCCAAACATGACAAAACTTGTAGATCAATTGGCACATCACAAAATATTACCAAATTACCCGTTAGATTTCATTGCTTACACAGGTAATTATTTTGAATGCTTATTTGTTGATCGTCCCTTGCAATCGACGAAAAATACCTAATAACAATAATTGGAATATCTCAACGAATTTTTCATCAAAAGGTACCGGGTAAATTTCATTCGCTATAATTAACCGCAACAAAAAAATTTACTAATTGACATTTTTTAATTAGAGGGGGCGTATAAAAATTAAATTTCACATTTTTATGAAACTACAAGTTCCGGGAGGTCCAACTATCATAGCTAAATAATCCTCTATTTGCTGATTATTTTTTATATTTCACTCTTCTTCTACGACTAACTGTCGATTCCTTTCGGCCCACGTAGAACTTTAATATATGTTGTAAATTTGGATCATGCAAAAAGAAAAATGGGGGATCCCAGTTATACATGAATGTTGTTGTAAAAGTCAGGTTTGTAAAGAGAAATGTTTTAGATGATAAGTTTGTTATTTTACACTTTTGAATAAAATTATTTTTAGGCTGAAACTGTCTTCAAGTTGGCCTTGAGCTTAACATTTGAAAACGCTTTCGGATTCGAAGTAGTAATTTATTATTTTTTTCATCTGAATATAAATATTTTATATAATAAACATATTTTATATGTATCTCTGGCAAGAAGATCACTGTGTTTGGGATGTAACCCCCTCCTCCAAAGAACCTGCATTATTAATTTGTTTTCGACAAATATCGTCCCAACACCCCTCTGTTCAAAATACGTAACTGCTTGACTTGACAGGTCAGATTAGGGCTCTTAAAATAACATAGGATGTACTATATAAGAGCCTTAGATCAGATGATCGTGTATGACGTCCCCACGAAATGTTGGCACCACAACCGTTGCTAGTCGGGTAAATCGATAAAATACATCTCGACTCACACTCAAACCATACAGAAGCCCACCTTCTGGGTTTATGGCTTCAGGAATCCAATTCCCGAGTTTTGAAAAATTAAAAAAGTGTGGTATTAACAGTTCTTGGTACTTTAATGAAATAATCTACAGTACAGCTATTTACAGCTCATTTTTGTTTCTATTTACAGTTCTTTGGGTTACAAAATCGCGGGGCTCAAATTACATTATTATGCGGCCATCTATCGGTCACAGTTTGCCCGCTACTGGCGGCCAAACAGGGCGTAGTGAGTTGCACGGCCACATAGTAAATGGGTCTATTTATCTATTTTCGGTTTCTTCACGACCCGGTAAATGTGTTTACGCCTTGGAACTGCGGCGCAGAGGGCGGCCTCCGGGCATAGGCTGGAACGCGACAATCTACACTGGCCAGATCTATTGTAAGTCAAAAGCTTTCACATATAGTGACAGGGCTAGTTGCAAATATAAGTAAAATTACACACACTGCTCATTATTTGGCAAACTGTTTTATATTTATCTATGCTTGAATTCTCCGTTTACATACACACTTTATGATGTTCTCTCAGAGTTTGGCTAGCTTAATCGATAAATCGCTTGTCTTTATATCAAAAGGTCGCAGCTCCAAGTCCTTCTCAAAGAATTAATTGATAACGTATTCTCTAGATATAATTTACTTAATACTAAGCTAATGAATATATATTTTATCTGATCAGGGCTCCTCGACATATACATTCAAAAGAACACTTCCATAAATATTTTTTATAAGAAAAGGTACAGTTGTTGGAAATTTTAAAATTAAGTTTAGAGCCCTGTTAAGTACAGTTTTTCAGGCTGATTCTAAAAAACAAACCTACATGTCTTTCATATTACAAATTTTGCATTATTAATCAAGCTAGAAGATCAAAATAGAGAAAACCACAGTGAAAGTTTTTGAGTTGACAGCAACGTGGGCTGGTTTTAAACCCTATTGGTTTAAACCTTGGTTAAACCATGCTATGTTTAATCATTTTCTTTCTTTTTTTTTAATTTAAACTATGGCCTGAACCTGGTTGATAGTTCTGGTTGATAGGAAAATAAATAAATAAATTTCAAGGAATTGGCAACACACAGAGCATAATGAAAGCGTTTCACGTCTTTGAGAAGTATTGCTATCTAAATCCACACACAAACATTAAAAAGGGTATAGTAGTCGGTATAATGGCTATATGCCACGTTATCTCAGAAGCAAAGTTACTGACAACTATAACCTTTTCTTGTAAACTTTCATATATTATTTCAAGTAAGTACCAAATAAAATAAATTAATGCATATTATGATGAGATTTTTATACTCGCGCGAGCACAGCGGTTCTCTTAAGCCCTATGTTACAGATTTTTATCTCAGAACTCGAAGATAAGATAATCAATTCTCCTTACATACATACACATAGTTTATTCTAGTTTGATTGCTCTTGATGAGAAATTAATCAGATAAGGTCACTGTTCTATTGTAAATTGATACACGGAAGAGATCAAGATCCTGCAGGATAGCGAACAATTGGAAATGAAAGTAACGCAGTTTTTGTTTGAAATAGGAAATAAGTAATTGTGTTATACGGGTTGCGATGCTCTGCAGAGGAGAATTAGTATCTTTTAAAAGAAAGTCTAACACGGATGTGCATGGCACGAAAATCGTACAAGAATTTGACTCCAGTACCCAAATATTAAAACCATTATTTTTCACAAACATTTATCGTATCAATTATGTGTGTCTGTATGCGTACCTAAGTTTAGATATATTATATGCATATTTTTCATTTTTATGTACTTTCCCTACAATACATGGTAATATATAGGGAAAGTATTGGAATCATGCCGAAAATCGCATCTCGAGTTTTCGACGGAGTTGCACGTTTTGAGACCTCCAGAATACAAAAAATCTATTTTAGCGTGACGTCTGTGTGTGTGTGTGTGTGTTGGTCTGTGCAATGTATGTATCCACTCTAACTAAAAAATTAACAGACATATTGCATGTCACTAATATCATTAAATATTGCATGCCACTAATATCATTCAATTCAATATGTGGCATTATTATACAGTTGTCAAAATACGAATTCAAGTACTTATCTGTCGGGTTAGTTCATTTTAAAAATAATCATCGATCAAATGGGATTGCAAACAAAACGTATTCCATCAGAGAAATCGTGGTGTCAGTGAAAAGCTTACACTACCGTACTGGAATACAACATAGAAATTCATACTAGCCCCACTTATATTTTAGTTCTAACTAAATGTCCATGCATATAAATACTTAGTTTAAATATAATTTTTACTTTCCCTGCAATACATGGTAATGTACAGGGAAATTATTGGAATCATGTCGAAATTCGCAACTCGGGTTTTCGCCTGATCAACACCTTTCGGAACCTCTAGAACACGAAAACACTATTTTTAGCGTGACGTCTGTGTGTGTGTGTCTGTCTGTCCGTGTGTCTGCCTGTCTGTGTGTCTGTCTGTGCAATGTATATATCCACTATAACTCAAGAACTAATGGACCGAATTTCATAAAATTGGTAGGTAAGTCACTTACTTGTATCTGACCCTGGTGCTGATTAGTTATTGATACGATTCGGGATAAAACAACTCGCTTGTTTCTGTGAAATGGCCTGCAAAAATTGACTGTATCCACTCTAACTGAAAAACTAATTGATCAAATTTTACAAAATTTGGTAGATACGTCACTTGTGTATCACCCTGGTACTGATTAGATTTTGATACGATTAGAGACAGAAGAACCTGCACTTTTTTACGAAATGTCCCGCAAAAATTGTATATATCTACTCTAACCCAACTAATCGACTAAGTTTCATAAAATTTGGTAAATAAGTTACTTGTGGGCGACCCTGGTGCTGATTAGATTTTGGTACGATTCGGGATAAATGAATTTTATTGCGAAATGGCCCCCAAAAATTGTATGTATCCACTTTAGCTGACAAACTAATTGATCAAATTACACAAAATTTGGTAGATAAGTTGCTCGTAGGATACTATGATGCTGATCAGATTTTGATACCATTCGAAAAAATGAATCTGCTTTTTTTTTTTTTTTTTTTTTGCGAAATGATTCGAAAATCTAATATATTCGATTTAAAATAAAACACTACATGTACAAGATAGTGAAACGATGAAATAAATGACTAAATTTGATGAAATATATTAATTAAGTAATTTTTCTACATGTAAGATGTGACAACTAAGCGAATAAGTTTGACCCCATGACTGTAGGATAAACCGTTCTCGAGATACTGTAGTTTTTGGAAATTTAAGGACCCGAAGAATTTAAAGTGAGTTAAGTTGCCAAACGAAACGAAGCTGCAATAAAAAAATCTAATTGGATATAATATCAGAAAATTATCCATATTATTTTCTACAATTAAACTCAATTTAATGCATAATGAAATAAAAAATTGCAAACTGAATTTGAATCTGCAGGGAAAGTCATGTGCTGCTCACTTCAGATTTTTACTTTACCCACAATACATTCATTCTATGCAGGATAAACAGGAAACTCTCTGTACAAAGTTTAATGGGAAATACTGCAATAGAGAAACTGCATGTTTTTTCCCCATATAAAATGGGTAAAAAAGCAAAACATTAAATCTATCTATATGTACTAATTGCCAAGTGTCCGTCTGTCTGTCCGTCTGTCTGTCCGTCTGTCTGTCTGTCTGTCTGTCTATCACGCTTTTTTCAGGCACTTCCCGAATAGATAGAGACTTGCAATTTGGTACACGGCTCGGTCGTTCGATAAAAACCCCTGGAAAAATCGAATTTTCCGAAAACGTTCTATAATGGGGGTGCCGCACACCAAAACGTTCGAAAAGTGAAAAGATGGGAAAGCATACTTTGCGATGAGATAGAGCCTTCAAATTGGGTGTATAGGTAAATCATTCGAAAGGAAGAAAGTATGCAATTTCAGATTTCCAATATTTTCTACTTAAGGGGGTGCCGCACACCAAAACGTTCGAAAAGTGAAATGATAGGAAAGCATGCTTTGCGATGAGATAGAGACTTCAAATTCGGTGTATGGGTAAACCGCTCGAAAGGAAGAAAATGTGCAATTTCAGATTTCCAATATTTTCTACTTAAAGGGGTGCAGCACACCAAAACGTTCGAAAAGTGAAATGATAGGAAAGCATGCTTTGCGATGAGATAGAGACTTCAAATTCGGTGTATGGGTAAATCGTTCGAAAGGAAGAAAGTGTGCAATTTCAGATTTCCAATATTTTCTACTTAAGGGGATGCCGCACACCAAAACGTTCGATTTACCGAATAAATGAGAAAAGACGCCTTTAAAATTTGATAGAGGCTTAAAATTCGGTATATGGGCTAATAATTTGACGAAAACGCTCAAGACGAATACAGTTTTTCAAAAATGTTCGTTTAAGGGGGTGCTCCAGAGTAAAACGTTCGAAAAGTCAATTGATAAAAAAAACCATGCTTTGGAATGAGATAGAGATATCAAATTTGGTGTAAGGATAGATAGTTTGAAAGGACAAAAGTGTACAATTTCAGTTTACCAATATTTTCTACTTTAGGGGGTGCCGCACACCAAAACGTTCGATTTTCGGAATAAAGGAGAAACGCTCCTTTAAAAACGTGATAAAAGCTTTATATTTGGTATACGGGCGAAACATCTCATAGAAATCACAAAAAGAATAGAGTTTTTAAAAAATGTATAGTTAAAGGGGTGGGTACTCCACACAAAAGCATCCGAAAGATGAAATGCTAGAAAAGCATGCTTCACGATGAGATTGAGACTTCAAATTTGGTGTACGGGTAAAAAGTTGGAAAGGAAGAAAGTGTGCAATTTCAGTCTTCCAACATTTGCTATAGTAGGGGGTGCCGATGTCTCTCTATCTATTCGTTCGAAACGTTCGAAAAGAGAATTGATAAAAAACCATGCTTCGAAATGAGATAGAGATATCAAATTTGGTGTAAGGGTAGATAGTTTGAAAGGAAGAAAGTGTGAAATTTCAGATTTCCAATATTTGCTACTTTAAGGGGTGCGCACACTAACATGTTCGATTTTCCGAATAAATGAGGCACGGTTCCTTTTAAATGTGATAGAGGCTTGATATTTGGTATATGGGCCAATCATCTGATAAAAAACACAAGACAAACAGAGGAAGAAGTGCGAAAATTTAGTTTCCCAATATTTTCTTCTTTAGGGGGGTTCTGCACACCAAAATATTCGATTTGTCGAATAAATGTGAAACGTGAATTATTATAAAATTTACATTATTCAGGGATTGCTTATTGCGAGACCGTTGATTTTCAACGGGTATTCGGCTATTCTATACTAATTGTCAAGTGTCCGTCTGTCTGTCCATCTGTCTGTCTGTCACGCTTTTTTAGGCACTTCCCGAATAGATAGAGACTTGCAATTTGGTACACGGCTCGGTCGTTCGATAAAACCCCTTGGAAAAATCGAATTTTTCGAAAACATTCTATAGAGGGGGTGCCCCACATCAAAATGTTCAAAAAGTGAAATGATGGGAAAGCACGCTTTGCGATGAGATAGAGACTTCAAATTTGGTGTATGGGTGAACCGTTTGAAAGGAAGAAAGTGTACAATTTCAGATTTCGAATATTTTCTACTTAAGGGGGTGCTGCACACCAAAATATTCGATTTGCCGAATAAATGAGAAACGGCCACTTTAAAATTTGATAGAGCCTTGAAATTTGGTATATGGGCTAATCATTTGATGAAAACACCCAAAACGAATATAGTTTTCTAAAATGTTCATTTTGCCGGTGCTCCACACCAAAACGTTCGAAAAGTGAAATGATAGAAAAGTATGCTTTGCGATAAGATAGAAACTTCAAATTTGGTGTATGGGTAAACCGTTTGGAAGGAAGAAAGTATACAATTTCAGATTTCGAATATTTTCTACTTAAGGGGGTGCCGCACTCCGAATTGTTCGATTTACCGAATAAATGAGAAACGACTACATTAAAATTTGATAGAGGCTTGATATTTGGTATATGGGTGAATAATGTGATAGTAAACCCAATGAAAATGGATTTTTTCAAAAATGCATATTTAGGGGGGTGGGTACTGTACACAAAAACATTTGAAAGGTGAATTGATAGAAAAAGCATGCTTTGCAATGAGATAGAGACTTCAAATATGGTGTAGGGGTAAATAGTTGGAAAGGTAGAAAGTGTGCAATTTCATTTCCAACATTTGCTATTGTAGGGGGTGCAGCCCACTAAAATATTCGATTTGTCGAACAAACTGAAAACGCCTCCTTTACAATGCGATAGAGGCTTGGAATTTAGTATATGGGCTCATCAATTGAAAAACAAACCCAAGATGAATACGGTTTTTCAAAAATGTTCATTTAAGAGAGTGCAACACAGAAAAACGTTCAAAAGATGAAGTAATAGAAAAACATTCTTCGCGGTAAGATAGAGACTTTAAATTTGGTGTACGGGTAGATAGTTTGGAAGGAAGAAAGTGTGCATTTTCAGATTTCCAATATTTGCTACTTTAGAGTGTGCCGCACACCAATATCTTCGATTTTCCGAATAATGAGACACTCTTCCTTTTAAATGTGATACAGGCTTGATATTTGGTATATAAGCCAATCTATCTATTATATATACTAATTGCCAAGTGTCCGTCTGTCTGTCCGTCTGTCTGTCCGTCTGTCTGTCTGTCTGTCTGTCTGTCTGTCACGCCTTTTTTAGGCACTTCCCGAATAGATAGAGACTTGCAATTTGGTACACGGCTCGGTCGTTCGATAAAACCCCATGGAAAAATCGAATTTTTCGAAAACGTTCTATAGAGGGGGTGCCCCACACCAAAACGTTCGAAAAGTGAAATGACGGGAAAGCATGCTTTGCGATGAGATAGAGACTTCAAATTTGGTATATGGGTAAATCACTCGAAAGGAAGAAAGTGTGCAATTTCAGATTTCCAATATTTTATCCTTAAGGGGGGGTGCAGCACACCAAAACGTTCGAAAAGTGATATGATAGGAGAGCATGCTTTGCGATGAGAAAGAGACTTCAAGTTTGGAGTATGGCTAAACCGTTTGAAACAAAGAAAGTGTGGAATTTCAGATTTCCAATATTTTCTACTTAAGGGGGTTTCATGCTTCCAAGCTCAAATTTTACGACAAATTTTAACTATATATTCAATACTTTTCAATATGTTTATCATTGTTTTCAGTTCATTAACAAGTATCAGAATTTTAATTTATTTAAATTTATTTTGCCAGTTTTGATTAATTTTTACATATGTAAAAGATATTGAGCAGTTTTTATATTGTTGATTATTGTGCAGTTTTTATACTGTTGATTTTATAAAAGTACCGTGAAACATTGGACCATCAGACTCATCCCTTCTGGTAACCCTTCTGGTTTGCGCCCAATTATGTTAACCGATATCTTCGGCTATATATAGTTGTTGTTGAGACCCAGACCGTCTGATCTACCAGGAAGGTGTAAGGTAACCGTTTGGATGGCCGGGAAGTGCCACCCAATTTAGACCGGAACCCAGTGGGGGAGGCATCCACAGGGACTGAACCCTCCTTCCCCTATCTCCAACCTCTCGGAAAGACTTACGGATCCACATGTGTAAAGTGATCGTACTCCGTATGAACACGGCGGTTATATATAGTGACATACTTTAAATTAAGGTACAATAATCTGCTTGGTTTGCACACTTGAATGTCACAAAATGATTTTACCCATTAACAACAATTAAAGGTTAAATCTAAAATTCAAACTTTTCGATTTTTAAGTGGATGAAATAGATGCTTCAAACTTTTTCAAAAACTCTGCAGAAGTTCAAAATCTATATAAATAAAATTGAAAATCTGTCTGTCTGTCTGTTTGTCTCAACATCACCGGAGAACATTTGAACCGAATTTAATGAAATCTTGTGGGTAGCTTTGAAATAACCCCACTTAAAATTTAGTCCATGTTTCGAGTTTCTATGACCAGGGGTTGTGGAGATATTATTGAAAAGCAAAACTTTTCATAGAAGTTCTACTCTCTAACTCTCTGGTTCCTCCAAACAAAAAAGGTTGGAAATCGCTGGTTTAAAACGTGAAAATAAATTAAAACTCTATGTCTGAGTTTGGTGGGAGATTTTTGCGCTAATTAGTCACTTTTTGAAAACATGAATTGTTTGAAACATGAATTTAAATGGAAAATATATCAGCATGGTTTATTTTTCACACTCTTCTACACAACAATGAAAAGTATTAAGAAATCAAAATGGTTATTTAATTATCAGCATTTTATGAGAAAGATTCTATCTTATTTTATGTTGCTCAGTAATGTAATTAAATTAAATGTGATTGTTAATTATTATTTTTTTTCGATTTAAATAATAAATAAATAGATATAAAAATATATATGAACGGTTTGATTTTTCTTTTAATTATATTAATTACGGATTGCGTACATAACTTTACATCATCACAGAACGGGTTCGCCCGATATGGTTCAAAATCGAAGGAATTAAAATATTCCCCAAAAGATAAGGATGTACTAAATTCATATTTTCTAGTTCCCCCGATTTTTCAGTTATTCTAAAAAAACGGGTCCATTCCTATCTCGGGCCCAGGACGGGCTACCCCGATAAAGTTCAAATTCGAAGAAACTGCAATATACCCCAAAAGCCAACGACATGTTAAACTTAGTATTTTTAGCTACTTCGGTTCTCGAGTTATTCTTCAAAAACGAATGCATTCTTCAGCGGATCCAAGACGGGCTAGCCCGATGAGGTTCAAAATCTAAATTAAAATCCATCCAAAAGGAAATGATATACTAAATTTACATTTTTTAGCTACTCCGATTGATCGAGTTATTCTTGAAAAGTGAGTAAATTTATATGATGAGCCCAAGACAGACTAGCCCGAAATGATATATTAAATATAGACATTCTAGATGCTCCGAATTTTTAGTTATTCTCAAAAAACGATATATTCCTTTTGTTGGGCTCAGGACGGGCTAGCCCGATAAGATTTATAATCCAAAGAATTAAAATATACAACAAATGACAAGGATATGCTAAACTTCGAATTTTTAGATACACCTGTTCTCGAGCTATACCGCAAAAACGGGTGAGTTTCTATGGCGGACCTAAGAAGGGCTAACCCAGTGCGTTTCAATATTGAAAGAATTAAAATATACCCCAAAAGAAAACGATATATTAATTTTGATTTCCTACTTTCTCTTATTTTTGAGTTATTCTCTAAAACCAGGTAAAGGCCTATGGCGGGCCCAGGACGGGCTAGCCCGATAAGCTTCAAAGTCGAAAGAACTGAAATGTACCATAAGAGGAAACATCATAACGAATTTTACGTTATTGGGATAAATGAACCTGATTATTCTGAACCTCAAAGGTTTGAACAAACACCAGATCATGTTACGAATATATCCCTAGCTCAATCTCTCTGAAAATCAAATGACTTTTTGTGTATACCACTTTCAATAATCACACCAAATTTTACACAAATTCTTGAGTTACTTCGAAAGATATCGGTCATTTCATTTGCAATAAATTCCTATTAGTTTCAATGTTAGCTCCTCCACTTTTGAACTCTTATTCGAGACCAACGCCGTCTGGCGGAGGCGGCTTTTTGGGAACAGCTCTCAACATTGGGAGGTAAAGGCGGTTGGCATGCTATTACTTCTAGGCACTGTACCCCTGGGGTGATGGTGTGGGGTGCTATCTCTTACAACAGCAGGTCACTCCTAGTTATCCTGCGTACAACTTTAACAGGTCAACGATATGTTGATGAAATTCTGCGGCCGTTTGCGTTGCCCTTCATGGCACGTCATTCTGGAGCCCTTTTCCAACAATATAATGCCACGCTACATACAGCTCGCATATTTGCGTACTGCCTCCGTGCTGTTGATACTGTTCCTTGGCCAGCAAGTTCACCAGGCCTTTCGCCAATCGAGCATGTATGGGACATGCTTGGCCGCCAGATTCGGGCATCCCGAAATGTAGCAGATTTGAAGCAACAATTGAGGGATGCCTGGCAGAATGTATCTCATAATGACATTAGGAAACTTTATCACTCCTTAACTAGACGTATACAAGCATGCATTACTGCCAAGAGGGGTTTCACCAATTACTGACTTGAAAATTCAACGTGCAATTGCTAACCATTGATGGGTCCTGCCGCCTTGATTTTGTAATCATTTCATTACCTGTGTATGAGCTGTACGCATATCTGATTTCATACATATATATATATATATATATTATATATATATATATATATATATACCGGGTGGTTAGAATTAAAACACTCCTACTCTGAGCTCTCTATAGATCGAACTACTCAGTGTAAAGGCTCCAAAATTGTTGAACATACTATTCAAGACATGGGGAAAGGGTTTACATGTAAAAAAAATTAGTTCCAGAAACACCGATAGGTGACGTGTACAACAGAAAATATGCTGAAAAGGCACAAAATACACATTTGTAACACATTTTATTCGAACGTACCAAACATTCATATCACAAGGACCTTATCGATGCAGGGAATGCTGCTCAATATAGTTCCCTTCTTCAAGATGTAAAATCTGCAGTCTGTGGACAGCTTGTTCAACTGCGGATCGTAATTGATCGATTGAGATGCTTCTCACATGCAGAGTAATACTGCCTTTCAAATCTGCCAAGGTTACCAGACGTCCTCGATAAACAAGACTTTTTAAGTATTCCCACAGCCAAAAATCACAGGCATTAAGATCTGGAGAACGAGATGCCCAGGTTGTCGGAAACGCACGACTAATTACTCTACCATTAGTAAAATGTTGCCGGAGAAACTGCTGTACACAATGTCCAATGTGTGGAGGCGCTACATCTTGCATAAAGGTAATTGAATCAAGACATTGGTGCTGTTGCAGTTGGGGTACAACAAAATTTTCGAGCATGTTGTTGTACCTCCTGGCCGTCACGGTGCATGTCACAGGGCCATTGGGAGTAGCCTCTTCGAAAACGAAAGGTCCAAGAATGAATGTGGCTGTGAATCCACACCAGACTGTAACTTTCGGTGAGTTAAGTGGAATCTCTTGAAAGGTACGAGGGTTTTCCGTGTCCCAAATGCGACAGTTATGGGTGTTGGCTGTTCCACTTAGATGGAAATGCACTTCATCGCTCCATAGAATCTGCCATGGCCACGATGCATCCACTTCAACTATAGGCAGAAATGTCAATACAAAAGTCAGTCGCTTCTCCCTGTCGATGGTCAGCAAGTGGTGATTGTGACTAATTTTGTACGGAAAAAAATGCACTATGTTTCTCAGTACGTTCCGCACTGTGCTGTAGGGAACACCTAAGTGTCGTGACACTCTACGTGCACTACTACAGCCTATAACGTTATCCATTGATTATTCAACAATAGTGGTGGCAACATCGTCAACGACATCTGAACGAGTCGATCTGCGTCCTCGACCCGGCTGAACTCCAAGATGTCCAGTTTTCTCGAATCGAGTGATCATTCTCCTGAGAGCCTGTGGAAGTAATGGTCCTTTGCGCAAATTCTTAAGTCGACGAAACTCTCGAAGTGCAGCTGTAACATGTCCTTTGTTTTCATAAAACAGCTTCACAAGCAAAGCGCGTTCTGGCAGTGTGACAGCCATTCGCTGATAAGAATGAAAATTTCCCAGTTTTACCACTTTTATGCCCAGAACAAAGTAGCTGCAAACCAAGGGTTTATGCAAATTTTTGTGCTTACAGTGCGAAATTGCAGTTACAACGGCAGTTTAAGTTTCTTCACTTTTTTATCTTCTTTTTGTTTCATATCAACAAAAGAAATTAAAAAGGAAAAATTCCATATCGCATGTGGTTTTTTTTTTGTGATTATTTTGTGTCTTTTTAGCATTTTTTCTGCTGTACAGCGCCACCTATCGGTGTTTCTGGAACTAATTTTTTTTCGCGTAATCCCTTTCCCCATGTCTTGAATAGTAGGTTCAACAATTTTGGAGCCTTTACACTGAGTAGTTCGATGTATAGAGAGCTCAGAGTAGGGGTGTTTTAATTCTGACCACCCGGTATATATATATATATATATATATATATATATATATATAATAGTAGTTTGAAAATCCAATGATCGAAAAGTAAGAAGCTGTAAGTAATAAACTCAACTTTCTAAAACACCCACAGAATAAAATATAACAGTAAATCATCAATCAAATGGAGAAAAATACAAAACACGAGTTATCAAGTTATAGAAAATCAACAAAATTCAATGGTATGGAAACGAATAAAGAAAAACTTAAAAAAATCAAGCTATATCGCTATACACGTGGAAAAAGGGCTAAGCCTAAAAAAATGGAAATGTTCACTTCGTAAAATTCGTTTTCAAGTCCAAGTATTTTGACCAAGCAAATACAAAATATGTATGTTTCTGAAGAAATAGATAGATTATATCTATAAACTACTTCTACTTGGACGACGTGCATAAAGAAGGAATAACAAGAAAGATCAATCATGCATAAGCATTGATTATGAAACACTTTCCAACTGAAATGTAATTTCATTTAAAAATTTCTAAAATGTGATTCATTCAGTGGTAATATCTTTTACATTATCACAGTACTACAGTAATTTATTATACTTAAATATTTAAAACTGTATCGAAATATAAATCATCTGATTCTTTATGCAAAATCAATGAATATTTCATTCATATAACTTGTATTTCAGACTCCAGAGCTAAATAATTTTGTGTGAAAAAAATTCAGCAATTCTTATGTAATTCATCTTACAATCGCTTGAGATATTTGCATTCTGCATATGTTAAAATTAGGCTTCCTTGAAGAAATAATAAAAGTTTAGGGATCATTTAAAATCACAACTATTGTAATTGCATAGGCACGGAATTTAGATACACAGATAATATATATGTGTATGTGTATGTACTCAAAGTATTGGAATCGTGCCGAAGATCGGAACTCGAATTTTCAAAGGATCTACACGTTTTGGGACTTCTAGAACACGAAAAAACTACTTTTAGGAAGACGTCTGTGTGTGTAAGGGTGTATCTGTGTGTCTGTGTGGATATTACATCCACTCTAATTGAAAAACTAATGGATAGAATTTCATACAATTTGGTAGGTATGTTTTTTGTGGGAAATCCTGATGTTCATTAGATTATAGTACGATTCGCAATAAAAGAATCTGCCTTCTTTGCGAAATGGCCGCAGAAATTGCCTTTATCCACTCTAGCTAAAAACTAATGAACCAAATTTAACAAAATTTGGAGTATAATATTTCAATAACCTACAAGTGATTTATATACCAAATTTAACAAAATTTTGTATATAAATCATTTGTAGGTTATTCTACTACGATTCGGGAAAAAGGAACGGGCTATTTTTGCGAAATGGCCAGCAAAAATCGTTATATATAAAAATAAAAGACTACGTGTGCTCAATTATATTCCTATTTTATATGTGATTTTTGACAACAAAAAGAATAAGACTAACCCCATTACTCTAGGACTAGCCGTTCTTGAGATATTCTAGTTTTTTCGCTACGCCACCTTTGACAATAAGTCCAGCTATCAAATGAGAACCAAATTTAAGTTTAACGTGTAAATTCAATGTCATTTAAAATACTTATGTTGTGCAGATAAACTCAAATTATCATTGAATAAATAAAGAGAACGAATATGAGTCTGCAGAGAAAGACATGTGCTGTCCACATCAGAATTTTTAACAATATTACACCAATGATTTATAGAAGTGAACGGGGATTATTTTCAGGCCATTTCGAAAAAAATGTATGATCTATATTTAAAGATCCATCAAATTTTTGTCGAATAAAATGTTCAACAAATTTAAGCTGTGTACCAAATTTTAACTCTCTAGGACTTAGGAAAGTGCATTTAAAATGCCATCAATTAAATTTATCAAGAAGAGTTATATAAAATTTTAAAAAAATGAAAAATTGTTATCTACCAAATTTATTTTAAAATATGAAGCCACTCCCATATGCAAAACGTTTAAACAAATGGAGAGATATTTATTATATAATATCTCTCTCTTTTCTTTCTGGAAGATATCCCAAAGTCAGAATTTAATTGAATTTGTTTTTTTCCCTATATTAAATAATTTTTTTAATTAAAAAACTACTTAACATATTTCACTGAATTTTTTTTTATATATTCTATGGGATAATGTGAATATTTCCTAAAAATTTCGAAGCAATTCGTGAATTTTAAATTTACTTAAAAAATGTTTGAAAAATTAGGTCCCATAGGGTTCAATGTATTTCATTTTTTCAACCCGGGTTCAATAAAAAACTAATTGGGTGATATTATTTATTTATATTCCCATAGGTCCTACAGACCGTCTGAACAACATACTAAAATTTCATTTTGATAAACTCATTTTTACGGCAGTTATCGTGCTAACGGACAGACAGACAGACAGACAGACAGACAGACAGACAGACAGAATGAACAAAGTCATAAACACTTTTCAACTTTGTTGTAAAGTGTTAAAAAAGAAAACATGTATACCTGCAAAATGCACAGCATATGTACAAACGAGTCGAAACCGGGAACTCTGAATGAAGAGACCAGTGTTGCCATTCGCAAAAAAAAAAAAAAAAAAGATCTACTGTTGCCATTCGTAAGTATTGAAAAACAGTAAAGCGAAAAGGTAAGAAAAAGTAATAATATACAAAAAGAGCTACTAAAAGGTGGGGCTAATAATAGTAATGCTGACTTGGAAGAGGATGTAAAAATAAAAGTATTAATAATACAAGAGAATGGAGATGTCTGGCTAATATAAGATACTATGAGTAGAATTATAAGATACTATGAAAAGAATTATAAAAATCCAGCTATTTTGAATTTTTTAACAATACCATTTACTAAATAAGAGGGATATTTATATAAATTGCTGGTAATTTTGAGATTATATTATTTAGATTATATAGGAGAAAAGGATACCTGGAACCTAACTCAATAAATACACGAACCTGTCGATCACGGGAACCCATAATGAAGAGACCAGTGTTGCCATTCACAAAGGAAAAATATATGATCTACCGTTGCCATTCGTAAGAAATAAATAACAGTAATGCGGAAAGACAAGTATAAGAGATAATATACAATCAAGAGGGGCAATAATAGAAAGGCTAATGTGTAAGTGGATGTAAAATAAACACCATGAATAGAATTCATGAAACTCCAGCTAATCTAAATTATATATATATATATATATATATATATATATATATATATATATATATATATATATATATATATATATAAGTTTTTCTTTATAATAGTTTCCATTTTGTTGTCTTTTATTTTTTATTTTTATAGAGAAATGAAATTAAACATTTAATAATGTTTACTGCAATTTGAATGTTTTTAAAAAAAAATATTTTAACAAAAAAAATTGCGCATAGATGCTAAACAACGCCGAGTGTATCTGCTAGTAATTATATAAATCATTCAAGTAGTTTTGAAAGACCAAATAATGAAACCTTTATTTAACATAATCTTGAAATTAAAATACCACAAAACTGGAAAATTTTATTTTTACAGATCTTCTAAAGGCAAAATTATATATTATTTTATAGACCCAGGTGTTTCGATAAAATAATTTTTTGTATTGATCTTGTAAGTTGTTTTAATTTTTTTCTACACATTTTCTTCATCTAATTACGCAAAAAAACTGTACTTTAATTGAAAACAAGCGTTTAATTCCCACGCTGATAACCAAATCTGAAACTTAATCAGCGGTTTTCTTATCGAATTATTTTTCTTCACACTGTCTTGCTCAGAATTTTCCTGTCTTGTACGTTGTTAGAGTAGTATGTGAATTGAAGGAAAATGTTTCGTATTTGTATCATAAAGGAATTAATCAATATTAATCATGAAGGAATTAATCAATATAAATCATAAAGGAATTAATCAATATTAATCATAAATGAATTAATCAATATTAATCATATAGATAAATTAATTAATATTAATCATAAAGGAAATAATGAATATTAATGATATAGATAAATTATCAATATTAATCATAAAGGAATTAATCAATATTAATCATATAAATTACAGATTCCAATTCACGATATTGTATATTTCTATTTTCAAGGTATCGGCCTTCGTTCGGACCAAATTTTTTTGCAAACCGTTAATTTTAAATTGTTTTACTGTTTTTATATACTAAGTTTTTTATAATTTTTTTACGGTATTTACTAGCAGGTATATTGTCCAATGAAAACATGAAAATGTCTGAAACTTTAGTTACACGTATCATATTACTTTCCTTATATACATAGTATAATATATAAAGAAAGTATTATGGCGGGGTCGTAAATTCGAATTCAAGTTTTCGGAGGAAGAGCACGCTACAAGCATCCCTGAACACGACTTGAACATTTTTGAGGTGATGTCTGTGTGTGTGTGTGTGTGTCAGGGAATCTGTGGAGACGATATCTCACAAACGAATGAAGCGATTCGAACTAAATTTGGTACAAAAGTTACTATCAGTGAATACTAGACACTTATTGTTTTTAAACGCAATCGAATAAGCAGAACCACTCCACATTTTGAAATGAAATTTTGAAAAAATCATCAAAAAATCAAAACCTTCGAAAAAGTTGCTTAAATAATCATTTCATGTGTAATTTTTCACTGGAAAACGATTGACATAAATTTAGAACGCTAACATGAACCGTTCTCGATATATTTCACATTATTCAAATAAATTTATCAAAAAATTACATAAACTTATAAAACAAAAGTATTAACTATTGTGAAATATGTTCACTTTTTAACACTTTACAACAAAATTGAGAAGTGTTTATGACTTTGTTCATTCTGTCTGTCTGTCTGTCTGTCCGTTAGCACGATAACTACCGTAAAAATCAAAATGAAATTTTAGTATGTTGTTCAGACGGTCTGTAGGACCTATGGGAATATAAATGAATAATATCACCCAATTAGTTTTGGATTGAACCCGGGTTGAAAAAATGAAATACATTGAACCCTATGGGACCTAATTTTTCAAACATTTTTAAAGCGGATTTAAAATTCAGAAATTGCTTCGAAAATGTTAGGTAATATTCAAATTGTTCCATAAAATATATAGAAAAAAAATTCAGCGAAATATATTGAGTAGTTTTTTAAATGAAAATTAAAATAATAATTACACCTCTTCTTATATGAAGCGATCTCTCTTATATGAAGCGATCACGTGACCAGGATATGAAAAGATCACGTGACCCACTTCAAAATGAAATATGGCCTCCATCTTGTCTCAAAATCGTGATTTTTAAAGTTCTCTTTAATTCATATTGAGTGTTGTATCCGTCCTAAAACCACTTTATTTTTGCTTAAATTCTGTGCATCTGCATACTGAAACAACGCAACTACAATATATTTGAGTTTAAATAATCATCCAAATTTGATTATTTCTATAACGAAGCCTATTTTTCACTTATGTAAAATGTAAACAGCAAAATATGTAGAATGAGTTGTATAAGAATTGCTGTATAACGCAAAATTATTTAGCACATGGAGTCTGCATAGCTGATATGAATGAAATATTCATTGATTTTACAGAGAGAAGGGCGATATTTTTCGATGAAGTTTTAAGCATAGAATTTAATTACTTGTAGCTCCATGGTCTTAATTTTTAAATAAAATAAATTATTATAGTGTTGGGATGAATGAAATGAATGGGAAATTATTTATGAATGAAATGCTGCTTTTATAGAGAGAACCAGGCGTGTTATTTTTTTCTATGACGTCATTTGAATGCATTTCAGTTGTTTTCGATGAAGTTTTCAAATATAATAAATTATTAGTAGTATTATGATAATTTTAAAAATATTACCAAAGAATGTATTGCATTTTAGAGATGTTTAAGCCAGGCAATTTATATTGCAATGCCGTCATTTGAATGAAGTTCATTTTTTTCGATGAAGGTTTAAGTTTTCAAATATAATAAATTAATGTAGTATTGTGATAAGTTTTAAAATATAACCGAGGAATGTATTGCATTTTAGAGATGTTTAAATAAAATTGCATTGAAGTTGGAAAGTGCTTCATAATCAATGCTTTAAGCATGATTGATCTTTCTTGTTATTATTATAATATTATGCGATAAATCAATCATCATTCTCGTGGATCCAGCTAGTTCCATTCACGAGAAAAGATACTTTGGGTAATAGTTTTGTATTTGAACGCCATTAGTCGTTTATCTACTGTAAGAATAACTTATTTCTCCGTCCATAACGCTTGACGAAATTTTGGCGACGAAGTTAACGGAATATCGCCAACTTAGCGGTTTTTAAAATGTTGCTAAATTAACTAAAATGTCGCCAAATTGATAAAAATGACGCTAAATCAATAAAAATGATGACTAATTTATAAAAATTCAATATCTTGGAAAGAAAATAAGAATCTACTATAAGAAAATATACATTGGGTAAAAGTTTTGTATTTTGGAAGCCATTAGTTGTTTACCTTCTATGTATAAGAATAACTCATTTCTCCGTCCATAACGCTTGGCAACATTTTGGCGTCGAATTTGGTGGAATATCGACAACTTCGAATTTTTAAATGTTGCCAAATTGACGAAAATATCGCCAAAATGATAAAAATGTCGCCAAATTGATAAAAATGACAGTAAATCAATATCAATGAAAATGACGACAAATTGATGAAAATTCAGTATATTTTAAAGAATATAAGAATCTACTATAAGAATAACCTATTTCTCCGTCTGTAACACTTTGCGAAACTCTGGCGACAAATTTGGGCGGCATATCGCCAACTTAGCGAATTTTTTAAAGGTTGCTAAATTAACGAAATTGTCCCCAAATTGATAAAAATGACGATATATCAATGGAAGTGACGACTACTTATCTCGGAAATAAATATCTTGAAAAGAACATCATAAACGACTATAAGAATAACCCATTTCTCCGGCCGGCTGTAATGCTTAGCGAAACATTTGGCGGGATGGCGTAGACTTGGCGACTTTTTAAATATTGCTCGATTGACAAAAATGTAGCCAAATTGCTAAAAATGTCACCAAATTGATAAAAATGACGCTAAATAGGAGGCAATGCTTTGCAAATTTTAAATTCCCTCATATGCCGAGCATACCTTCTAGTATATAAGAAATGCGCTTCTCTCCATTTGTTGTAACACTTAATGATAAATATGACAAACTTAGCGAATAATCTAGAGAAATATCACCAACTTTGCGATATTTAACCCCAGATTAACGAAAATATCGTCAAAATTGTACAAGTGACGCCAAGTTAATGAAAATGTCGTCTAATGGATGAATATATTATTAAAATATTTTAATATATGGACTATATTGCTTATTGAGGCTGCTATCAATATTGATAATTGTTAATTTAGAGTTGCGTAAAATATAAGTTAGTTGAGTACGAGATAGCTTTATATGTTGTCATCCGAAAAAGAGCTAAATGTGCAATTCAAATGTATAAACACCGTGCCGTAGATCTTTTCATCACTTTTTAACTGTAAAAGAAGTAAATTCATTGCATTATATGTATAAGGAAAGTCATGTGTTGCCCACATCAGATTTTTTTTTTTATAAATTATATAATTTCAGGCAAATTTAGTATCATTTTACCACAATGGCTAACAAAAAATTGTAATGCAACAATTTTAATTTACTTCTGACTCAAGGTATATATAGCAACAATAACCTTTAAAATAATCTAAAAGTTTTGATGTGGGTGAAATATGTTTTCATTGACAGCTTTTTTTTATAGGAAACGGCTTTCAAACAAATTTGAAAAAATACCTATATTAGAGCATATTATTGCCTGTGCTTTTTCTTACAATTTTAAAATTTCTCTTCCTAGTTCATTTTAAAGGTAATTATCAGATATACCTTGAGTTCAAAGTAAATTAAGATTGCTCCATTACAATTTTGTGTTAGCTGCTTTGGTTAAATTTCACTAAATTTGCTTGAAATTATCTAATTTGTAAAAAAAAGTATGATACGTATAACTAAACGCTTAGATATTTTTATTTCACAATTTACTTAAAAATAGTAAAAGTAATTAAAAAATGACTGTTTAAAAAAAATTGGTTCTAATGTAGGCGGTTACCTTAAACTTCTTTCTTTCTAAAATGTTTGATATGTCCAACGCATAACTTCTCTTGTAGATGAATTAATTTTGATATTGTGGAAAACAATAACACAAATTAGAGCTTCTTCAGAACTAAATAGCGTTGATAATTAATAAGCTTTTCTTGTTTCCAATTAAAATAAATACACCCAATTTCATATAATTCGCGTGATTTTTTTTTAATGATTTTACTTTCCTTGTAGAAAAGTAAAACTTCTAATATATCATAAACGGACTGTGATAACTCCTAAACAATGGTATCCATTTAATTCAAGTTACACGTATACTTGTAACTTGACTATATACTTGTAACTCTTTGTATAAATACATTTATAAAGAATTGATTTATTTTAGAATAATAAATAAATTTAATGTTTTATGATTTTGTTTTTCGTTTTAGTAGATCAAAAACGCAAATATCTTGGTAACGACGTATGTTAGTGTCTTGCAAATGTAATTCGCTTTTGAATACAAAATAACAATTTATATATTTGATAATAGTGAATCTATTTAATTTTATGATTTTTTCCATTTTAAATCAAACATGTGGAATAACTCAAGAAGGCACATACTAACGTTCTATAAATTATGTCATTCACTTTTAAATGAAGAACATATATATATATATATATATAATGTCTATGTTTTTGTTATAATGTTAAACATATTTTTTTTTCAATTAAAAAAAATATGTATTCGAAAAATTGAGAGCTTCTCCTGGTCTGACCATCCTAGAAACAAATAGGCCTCTGACATTTATTAGTTGAAATAGTAATATCAAATTTCATTCCATTATCCCAATTTGTTCTAGAAATGTCATCTTAACAAACTCACGCATGCACGCAAGCACACACACACACACACACACACACACACACACACACACACACACACACACACACACATTTCAGAAAATAAAAATGCTTGATTCGAAATGAGGAATGTTCGCAACATGTAGATCCATAAAAATACGTGAATTTGATTTTTGATTCCATTACAGTACTTTCTCTTTACATATATTATTTTAAGGAAAACAAAAATAGGTCAGAATATGGAATTTTTCCCCTGGATGCTAAAGTGTTACGAACCCCATTATTGCTTCACGAACAAATATACGTTTTGTCAACCACTTTCATTGATTAGCACATAAACATCTTAGTACATCTTCATGTAACATTTATAACTCTGGCAACGCTACTTACAGACTTACTTGCCCGTTCCTTGACTTTCGGGAGAGTTTTTATAACATACGACCTTGCATATTCAGGACCTTACATTATATTGCTTAACTGCAACTACTGATTTGGAAAACCACTTCAACCTATGGAATTTTCCTTCACTACAAAATTAAAATGTATTTTTAATATAGGCTGCCCGTGTAACAATGAATGTTCCATTTCAATTCAAAATTTCACGGTGTAGACGGAAATAATGAAGAAGGAAAATAGATGGTCTCATGAGATTCACAGATAACATTCTCTAGCCTATTTTATAACTACTTTGTAGATTAAACAGAAGGGAGTGTAGTATTGTCAACGTGCGTAATTTTCAAGACAAAGTAGCTCTTTCTTTCGAACTGGCCAGACAAAATAATAAAACAAGCAATAAACGGCACTGTAAGCAGTCACATTAAATATAATTTTGGATAATAAAACAAATAAAAACATTCCCAGCCTACTATAATAACGATCCGTAAACTTTTGTAATTTCAGAATTTTAGACAAATATTATATAAGGCTTGTGAAAGAAAAAGACAAATGGTAAATTGCATATGGGAATGAATTTTAAATTATTTTTCGTAGCAAGATATAGATTGCAACAATCCTTGGTAAGCAAAATAAGGGCTGTAGAAGTTGAAGAAAAATATATTTTAGCAAGTAACAAGACAGACATCTGAACACATTCCTGTAATCAAAAATGCATAGCCAAAAATTGGTGTTTTATTGAAATAAGTGTGCGTAAATATAAATAAGGGCTGCAAATTAACGATGTAAATTAACGCATATACACGAGGTTAAGAATTCCCTAGAGTTGTTAGAGTTTAACGGGGCTCTTACTAGAATAGAGAAAAATACTTGAATAACGAGGATTTCTTATATTTTTGTACGATAGTACATGAATGTTTGAATAGAACTACATAAATATCGTGCTAGACTATTTTACCTTTAATAGAAAATTTAATTCTATTTAACAACAGGAAAAATGTTTAGACTAGTATGAAGCAAATCTCTTTTATCTTATATTAAAATCTATTTTTGTATATTTGTTCAAAAAGGAATTCTTAAATTATTGCAAAAATTCCAGTTTTTAGCGTGATACCCAATCTTAGTTAAAGAACCGCTTTGAGGAGGCGTTTTCAAAGTAAATGTACTTGCAATAACGAAGCATATTTGCAATGAGAGCGTAATCTAAGACAGACGCCCAGTTGCCAGAATTATGTATTATCACAATACAGAGTATAAAACGTAAATATATTTTTTTTCACTCCTGATTTTTGTCCCTAATTATGATCCTGCTTTTAGCTGTACATTCTCTTTGATAAATCAAATATTCTTCTTTTAATATTTTATTTCATTTCATGCCACTTATAAAGGTTGCAATGAATTTTAATGGGACAAATTTAACCTGAATAATAAAAATGTTATGGTGAAAAGTACCTATCTCATCTTTATTTAACACATAAAGATTATTTAAATAACAATCCCTAAGAAAGCATACGGGAACAAATAAATTTAAATATTTCAAATAGTTCCCTTTCAAATAGTTTCCTAAATTCTATTCCCCACTTCAAAAATCAAAAGACTAAAGTGGTTTTGAACCTTTTTCACAGAAAAGCATTCAGAAAGACGCATATAATTTACTTCAAATACACAGTGGATTAATTATCTTGAAATATCAAGTAGCATTAAATTTATATCGGTTAATTCTTTCTTAGATTGAATTGATCAGCCAATGCAAGATATGTAAATTCCATATATGAAATAGTATCAATTATTTTACAAGTTTTATTACAATGCAAATAATTGAGAAAATGCTATGATGTTATAAGTATAGAAAAGTGGTTTTGTGAGGAGGTCTTTTTAAAAGCTAGTATAAATATAGTTTAACTCAACATAAATTTGGAAAATTTGAAGAACCATGGTAAGTCCATATTGAGTTAGATTTTATAGGTAGACTATTATTTTAGCCTGTCAAATACGGAGAAACTACCACTCTTATTCAAAAAGTTACCGCTTATTTTTTTTATTTCATTTTGTTTAACAATATATGGTGCTCATCGTCGAAAATACACTCATTGACAAAGAATTTGCGCACCAAGAAGGAGTTGCCAGAATCAAACGAAATTTCATATATGTGAGTGCAAAGTTGATATAAGTGATACAAAATCAAAGCAAAACCATCATTTATTACAGGAAAAACTACAAATGAATGGAGGTTCTAGTACTCTGGTGGGCCACCTCTAGCGTGAATACACGATGCGATACGGATGAACATTGAGATATACAGATCCCGTATGGCGTCTTGCGTCATCTCATTTCACAGTTGTTGTAGGCGCGCCTCTAGTTCGACCAAACTCGTAGGCTGTCCAACTTGCCGTCCCAAATGATCCCAGACATGCTTGATCGGTGACAAATCTGGGGATCGGCAGGCCAGAGAAGGGTGGTAATGTGGCGAAGGCATTCGTGTGACAACCTTGCTGTGTGTGGCCGAGCATTGTCCTGTTGAAAAATGTCTCCTGAGAGCCCTGCCATGAGTGGCAAGACCTGTGGCTGAAGGATGTCACGAACGTACTCCTGGCCTGTCATGGTTTAGTGGATCAATATTAGAGGTGACCGGGTGTCATATGCAACGACATCCCCTACCATCACACCAGTTGCGAAAGCAGGAATGAGGAGTTTACCACGGGGTCTCCACACACGTATACGGGTGCCATCACTGCCTAAATTGAATCTCGATTCGTCGCTGAAGACAACCTGGTTCCATTCGGTTGCGGTCCAATCCCGTCGAGTGCGATACCACTCCAAACGGAGGCGACGGTGTGTGGGTGTCATTGGCAGCACAAGTAATGGGCGCTACGATACCAAATGTCCTACAGTAAGGCGCCTCGCGATGACGTGAGCAATATATTGGTTTTGAAGTTTGAGTGAAGTGTAGTGAACGTGCTGCCTGTGTCTGGATGGCGGACAATGATGCCGTTGGAGCTGTGTGTGCGTGTCGGGTGAAGTGACGGTCTTCTCGGCGATTAGTCTGCCGAGGACGTCCTGAGCCTGGCTGCCGTGTATACGACCTCTCTCTCGTCCACTGGTCCCAACACCTCCTCTCAGTAAAGTCAGAACGGCTTAGGTGGCGGGCTATTGGCCGAGCTGACCACCCAGCTTCCATCATCCCGATTATTCTTACCCTCTCGAACTCTGACAGCTGATCATATTGTCTTCAATGGCGGCGTAACGGCATCCCTAATGAAAAGGCGTCCCTCTGCAGCAGATTAAGTACAGGCAAAAAGCCTCTGTGTACCTTTCTTCTGCGCTAGGGAGAAAGAAGTTCAACGCCTTCTGGCGGCATTACGCAATGCGCAATCACGCTGTATTTCTAATCATTTACATATCTGCCTGACACGTACCTTCATGCCAAATTTCGTTACGATCCCACAATTACTTCTTAGTGCTCAAATGTTTATGGCAATGAGTGTAGTTGACTCAATTAAACATTGGACAAATTAGGTTCTGCTTCGAGGTCGAGTTGCAGACTTTTATGTGTGGGGGTTTCTGGAGAGCTCCGAGAGACTCTTCCCTCCACTCCCGAAGTCCTGAAATTTTGTCCACTCCCGAAAGAAAAGCTTCTGGAAGGTTTGACAGATAAAAATATGTTAGACACGCAGACCTTTTGCCGCTAGAGGGCGCTGTTAGGCAGGCTGGAAATTGGCTATTTGTCGCTGTAGTCATTCGCAATGCGCACTTCGTACATGTAAAGTATTGATTAACATTTAAGAGTGGTGAGGTAAATATGAGAATTGTGCATTTCTAGAATAAGAGGGGAAACTTTCATGTATATATGCTTACACTTAAGTGAATAAATCTAGAGGTAAGGCCCAAAGATTCTAGTTGCCATATTGGAAAATGCCATTGGAACGGCATCTTTGGAAACAAAATATCGACTTTTTGAAATTAAAAAAAATTAAATATTCATAAAACACGATTGGTTTGTAGGAAAAAGACTAGAAAAGCATAAACAAGCGTAAAATATTGTTTCACATGCCTTACAGGCCTTAAGTCGGTTCTGAATTGTAAATTTTGAATTTCCCGTTCGTCTACTATTGATAAAAAACAAGAAAGATCAATCATGCATAAGCATTGATTATGAAACACTTTCCAACTGAAATGTAATTTCATTTAAAAATTTCTAAAATGTGATTCATTCAGTGGTAATATCTTTTACATTATCACAGTACTACAGTAATTTATTATACTTAAATATTTAAAACTGTATCGAAATATAAATCATCTGATTCTTTATGATCATATCTTTATATCAATTCTTTATATCATTTATTATGATTCTTTATATCAATGAATATTTCATTCATATAACTTGTATTCCAGACTCCAGAGCTAAATAATTTTGTGTGAAAAAAATTCAGCAATTCTTATGTAATTCATCTTACAATCGCTTGAGATATTTGCATTCTGCATATGTTAAAATTAGGCTTCCTTGAAGAAATAATAAAAGTTTAGGGATCATTTAAAATCACAACTATTGTAATTGCATAGGCACGGAATTTAGATACACAGATAATACACAGATAATATATATGTGTATGTGTATGTACTCAAAGTATTGGAATCGTGCCGAAGATCGGAACTCGAATTTTCAAAGGATCTACACGTTTTGGGACTTCTAGAACACGAAAAAACTACTTTTAGGAAGACGTCTGTGTGTGTAAGGGTGTATCTGTGTATGTTTCTGTGTGTCTGTGTGGATATTACATCCACTCTAATTGAAAAACTAATGGACCGAATTTCATACAATTTGGTATGTTTTTTGTGGGAAATCCTGATGTTCATTAGATTATAGTACGATTCGTAATAAAAGAATCTGCCTTCTTTGCGAAATGGCCGCAGAAATTGCCTTTATCCACTCTAGCTAAAAACTAATGAACCAAATTTAACAAAATTTGGAGTATAATATTTCAATAACCTACAAGTGATTTATATACCAAATTTAACAAAATTTTGTATATAAATCATTTGTAGGTTATTCTACTACGATTCGGGAAAAAGGAACGGGCTATTTTTGCGAAATGGCCAGCAAAAATCGTTATATATAAAAATAAAAGACTACGTGTGCTCAATTATATTAATTAAATTCCTATTTTATATGTGATTTTTGACAACAAAAAGAATAAGACTAACCCCATTACTCTAGGACTAGCCGTTCTTGAGATATTCTAGTTTTTTCGCGTTTTCGCTACGCCACCTTTGGCAATAAGTCCAGCTATCAAATGAGAACCAAATTTAAGTTTAACGTGTAAATTCAATGTCATTTAAAATACTTATGTTGTGCAGATAAACTCAAATTATCATTGAATAAATAAAGAGAACGAATATGAGTCTGCAGAGAAAGACATGTGCTGTCCACATCAGAATTTTTAACAATATTACACCAATGATTTATAGAAGTGAACGGGGATTATTTTCAGGCCATTTCGAAAAAAATGTATGATCTATATTTAAAGATCCATCAAATTTTTGTCGAATAAAATGTTCAACAAATTTAAGCTGTGTACCAAATTTTAACTCTCTAGGACGTAGGAAAGTGCATTTAAAATGCCATCAATTAAATTTATCAAGAAGAGTTATATAAAATTTAAAAAAAATGAAAAATTGTTATCTACCAAATTTATTTTAAAATATGAAGCCACTCCCATATGCAAAACGTTTAAACAAATGGAGAGATATTTATTATATAATATCTCTCTCTTTTCTTTCTGGAAGATATCCCAAAGTCAGAATTTAATTGAATTTGTTATTTTCCCTATATTAAATAATTTTTTTAATTAAAAAACTACTTAACATATTTTACTGAATTTTTTTTTATATATTCTATGGGATAATGTGAATATTTCCTAAAAATTTCGAAGCAATTCGTGAATTTTAAATTTACTTAAAAAATGTTTGAAAAATTAGGTCCCATAGGGTTCAATGTATTTCATTTTTTCAACCCGGGTTCAATAAAAAACTAATTGGGTGATATTATTTATTTATATTCCCATAGGTCCTACAGACCGTCTGAACAACATACTAAAATTTCATTTTGATAAACTCACTTTTACGGCAGTTATCGTGCTAACGGACAGACAGACAGACAGACAGACAGACAGAATGAACAAAGTCATAAACACTTTTCAACTTTGTTGTAAAGTGTTAAAAATGCAGCTGATTGATATTTCTATGGATAGATTTACTAGTGGGATATTTAAGAAGAAATGTGCCAGGTGTTTAGATTCATATTGTTACTTTCTTTATATACATAGTATAAGGTATAAGGAAAGTATTGTGATGAGGGTCGAAAATTCGAATTCGAGTTCTCGACGGGAGAGCACGTTTCAGACATCCCTGAACACGAATCAAACATTTTTGAGGTGATGTATATATGTTTTTGTGTGTGCGTGTGGAGACAATATCTCACGAACGAATAGAGCGATTCTTACGAAAGGTGGTACAAAAAATAGAATCAGTGAACACAGGAAGCCTATTGTTTTTAAACGAAATCAAATGCTCGAAAAATCCCCAAATGTTAAATAAAATTTTGAAAAAATCATCAAAAAAATTTTTTTAATAAAGTTACGTAAAGAATCATTTCATATGTAATTTTTCATTAGAAAATTATTGACACAAACTTTAGAACGTTGGCATGAACCGTTCTCGAGACATTGCGCATTTTTCAAATAAATTTATCAAAAAATCCCATAAAATAAAAAATAGTAATAATTATTGTGAAATATGTTCAGCCTTTCATATATAATATTATGCGATAAATTTGTTAGCATCATTCTCGTGGATCGAGTTCATTCCATTCAAGAGAGAAGATATATTGGACAATAATTTTGTATTTTGATGCCTAACAATGGATAATTCCGTTTTTTTTTTAAAACTCTTAAAACCGATTCATATTTAAAGAGAATTTTTTTCTGACTCCAAATATCTAAGCGACAAACTAAAAACAATTATTTCTTAAAACAATTATTTATTTAAATATCACGAAAAGAAAAGCAGCAAAATCTGAGCAAACACAAAACGCCCCGTTATTGGTTGTGACGTCATATTTCCCGTTCGACCTGAGATGCAACATTCTATCGCGTTTTGCTTTGAGATATTTGCAGGGGAGTTGGGGTTTAATTTTGTGTATAATTAAATTTTTGCATTTGTACTTGGTCTGTTTGAATTTGGATCATTTGCTGATTATTTTATTTTATTGAAAACATGGATCCTGGTTTTGATCCCAGTTTTTAAAGGGAATCAGACAATTTGCCTAAGATCGATTTTACTGTGATGGAGCTCTATTTCAGAAACAATAAATATTTTGTGACAGCTAAAAACTCGAGGTGTAAACTTGATACCCTTTTCTTGAAGGTTTATTATTATTATTATTATTATTATTATTATTATTATTATTATTATTATTATTATTATGTGAATAATATCTACGTTTGGGGTATGTGTGGGGGAAATCGAAGCATTACGAAAAATGCAAACACTTTGGACGGCAATTTCTCCGAACCTGATAGATAAAAATGTACATATTTTTTTCTTATTTCGTTGGTCCAGATTATGAATATATAAAATAATTTTAATACTTTGGAACTTTTTAGAAAACACTTAAAGCATCTGCCCGAGCGAGTGATTTTTTAATTTTTCTTACTTTCACTCAAACTTCAAAAGACAGATATAAATAGTAAGAGACAAAAATATGTATTAGCAAATTTAGTTTTTGAATCTAATTTTTGAAAAAAAAAAAGCTAATTTATTGAACCTCACTGACTTTTTTCGAGTAATCGGTTTGTCAAGTTGAAGAAGATTGAAAATGTTTCGTTTTACTCGTTAAGTTTGTTTGTTTAGTTTGTAATGCTTATATCTCAAAAACTAAAAGTGCTATCTATGAACAATAAGCAAGAATTTGTAACTCTTTTAAAGTCTTGCAAGTGTATATAATTGGGTTTTGGATCGGGTGGTTATAATTTCGCTAGCTTAGCTTTTAACCTGAATTTTCCAATAGTTGGGAAAGCTGCAATATTTAAAATATCCCAATTGTTGCAGCTCAGTGTATTTAGTTACTCCTTAGTGAAATATGGGTGCACACGTACGAGATATTTTATTTTGTTTAAAAAAAATAGAAGGTTAAATAAACTTGGGGATTCTAAAGATGTTTAATAATTGATGAGGTTTGAACATAATGCATGGAAATATACATAATCAAACACGTAATTATGTGCCACCAGACACGTTTATAAATTAATTTGAATGTAAAATCTCGTTAGATATATTGTTAAGTTTAATATATACCGCAAAGCAAGTTAATAAAAAAATTGTATATTTTGAGAAAATTGCGTCCGGATGAAATCGAGACGAAAACTAAAAGTGTTAATAGCTCCATTGGTCAGACCACGCAGGTACCTTGATCGTCAATAATTGTATGGTTCTGATCGTTTCCTCTACCGTTCTAAACCTCATTTGCACCCCTACTTCCCCGCTCATCGTAGGACTCGCCGTGTTGCTACGTACTCCCGCGCGAATTTACTCCAACTCCAGTCTTTCTTTGGACTTAAATTTAATTCAAATTGTTCTTGTTCAAGTTTCATTTTACTGTCTAATTGTTCTTTTTCCAAATTTAATTTGTTTACTAACTGCTCTCTCTCGACTCTTTCGGTCACATGGGCCGTAAGCATCCCTTCTACAATTTCCTCCTCATAATTTGGGCTTTCCAGAATAATCTTTCTCAATTCTAGAATCTTCAAATTTTGAGATACCGTCTCCACCAATTCGGAAGCTAAAATCGCTAAATCCACCTTTCGTCTTTCGCCAAAAATGCCATTATTAACCTAGAAAAACAAATAAATTTTCGATCGAGAGAAGAACAATATTACGCTGATAATTAAAATTTCCTCGCTGTAGAAATTCCGAACACACACACACACACAAAAAAAAAATACTGAATATAAATTATTTCAATTTAAACTCAAACTTTTCTTAATTCCAACACAGAAATAACAATTTTAAATGTTCAAACTGACCAATTCCAGTCTTGAATATTAAACATTTAGATATACTCAAAATGCCAAACAATAAAATATCTCTTAAAATACTGAATTATCAGTATATAAATAAAATCTTAGAATTATACAATAAGTATAAACAAAACCTCCAAAATTATAGCATACATTCATTAAAATTGCAAAATCCTCCAAAAATTTTGCTGTAGTGCTCTTTCCAGTACACAAATAGAGGCCACATTTTTTTTCTCGTCTTTCGCGCTCCTAACCTTTGAAAACAGATCCCATGTAAACACATACCTCCAGATCTTTCTCTCTGCGAGCTCATCGACTGCTGGGGTCTCGGATCAGCATTGTTCTTTAATTCCTCCTTCATCGGTTGCCTTTATGGACTTCCGTAGGGATAGGGCTGTGGGATCTGCGAATCTGCTCTCTCCGTCAAGTCGATGCAACATCGGTCTTGAACTCTAGGTATCAGGATTCCAATGTTGAGGTCCACTCCGTCGTTGGGTCCATGAATTCGCTCTCGGCTCTCTGGGTCATTCCCGGATGCATCAGAATGTCAGCGAGTTCTCCCAGTGATGAATGGGTGAACTGCGTCGGTCAAAACTAGGCTCTATTATTGCATCTCACTATGCTGCCACCATTGTAATACTTTTATGTCTTTTTAGTGCATTATTATGATTGTTGATCATTATTGTCACGTCTTAATCTTTGATAATCAGTATTAAAAATCAATTAACATCTGCTACTCTTGTAATGCATCGTTCTTTCGGAGTTTGCGTGAATTTGAATCCGTGAGTGTGCTAAACTGAATGGAGCCAATGATTCATTGAAAGTAGAACAAAGCTTGCAATTATGCAACAAACATTATTTCATATCCTCTGCATGGTTAAATATCTACAACAGCTCTCTACTGGTAAGAGGCATGTGAGAAAAAATAGCATCTGCTCGTTGCGCGACTGCTCAGTGCGACTGCTTTGCTGGTGTATCGTAAGGCGTCCCCCTGTGGAGCGCGTCCTTTTCGTATATACCCTCCTATCGTCCCATACCACCGTGATTATAGGATCACCCTCGTATATACCTTTTGAATTTTCCCAGCATTCAACGATGCTCAAACCACCCGGGCTCGCTTCCAGGGATTCCCTCGCTTTGATGACAGGCAAAATGACTTTGTTTTGCTTCTCCTAGCATATTCCCGGTGGTGACGACAGTCTAAACGGCTTTGTTTTGTACATTCTTGACTGGCTCGGGGTCTATGACCGCTTATGAGCAGAACATTCCAAACACTACTCTTCTATGTTCGAAAATTCGTTTGGGTTTCTCACAATAAATGACTTTAATATGGTGTAAGGGTAGTACGGGTTGATTATTGTGAGATCGTTGATTTTCATAGGGTATTAGGCTAATCATGTTTTATTCCAGAAATGAACAATAGTGCGGACTTAATCACAGCACTATAAATATTGTTATGAACAATGGTTTGTAAAGCGCATGTTCGCTCTATCATTGGTTGAAATATTCATCGGTCGGGTATTCATTACCGCAGAAGGATTGGGCTCAAACCAACATTTGAATCTCGAAATTAAATGATTCTTTAGGGAAATATATGATCTTGAATGAATAAGCCTCCTAATCTATTTCTTATATAATGATTTTGTACTTAAGCGGAAACAACAATTATTCTAAATTTTTTTTTTAATTAAAATGTCGGAGGGACTTAAAATAAATATTAAAATGCAGTAAGACAAGGTTGAAATTTTTAAATTTCATTTGCGTTTTTTCTTTAAAAAAAAAGTTCGTTCACTATCTCATATTTGTTTCATTTTTTATTTTAACCTTAAACAAAAGCATTGCTTCTTTTAGGGTATTTCTATTAAGTTACTCCAGACTACGCAGAAATAAGAGGTTTCTGCTGCATAAAATGAATAATGTAAGAACGGATGATTTTATTTTCAAAGCTGCAAAAGAAAAGTCTTTCAATTTTAATTTTTTTTTTGCTCAATAAAATTAAGATATCATGAGGATTTTTAATGTGGTGTATTTATGTATAAAAGATTTTATTCCATGTTAACAGTATTTGATACAAAAGCATGTATGAGGGTATCCTGTCAAAGCTTAAAAGAGATAACTTTTCTGTTTAGGGAGGTTCTGTAAACAGTAAAATACAATTGTCTATAAACAGTAAAATTTATGCAAGACTTTCTGTCCAACAGAAAGTAATAATAAAAGTAGTATCAAAATGGTTTGCTAGCACAAGTTCATTTCTTAAAATTACATCATGATGCTTCTGTGCTTTTGCAAAATTTCAATACTAATATATTTTTATAAATTCCGTATATTTTTTAAAACAAGTAATTTGCAAAGTAATATTTTTTCATAGAATGGCAACATTACAAAAACATGTGCAAAAATAAACATTTTAGCAAGTGTTTTTAGTAATATTTGAGCAAACATTTAGACAAACCCCGATTTTAAAGAGTCTGCAGCTTAGTCCCCAAGATAGCTAAAGACATTGTTATTTTTCTTCTGTAATACTTTCCAAAGATAAGATCACCAAAATTCAAAAGTGACAATGTGTGCTGTATAAAATCAAAAATTGAAGGGAAAAAAATACATAAATAACTAATGCTTGGCAGTAAAGTACAATTTTCAAGGTTTGCTATAATATCATTGTTGCATAAACATGTTGATAAATATTTCTACAAAGGTATTGGAATCTTACAAAGCACCACTTCGTGGTAAAATAACTCTCCACCAAGTACAAAAGCAAAAGCTTCCTTCCAAATAAGTTATGAAATATCAAAATGATTTGCTCCTAGTATCCCCAGAACTTCAGTTATACTTATACAATTTAATTTATCTGCAAAATAGCTTAATAGTACATACTACTATCATCATTAGAAACACAGGACTACTCATGTTACAAAACCAGGTTTCCACAAGTATTACACTAGACGGTGGTCGAACGGTCAAGGCAAGCGTTTCCTAGCGATCGTCCGGCTGCCGGGTTGTGGGTTCGAGTCCCACTTTCAGGCATGGATGTTGTGTCGTTGGGCGCAGTGTGTTACTCCCCCACTGGTGCGCCGGGGCAACGTCATGTGACGGCTAAATGGTTCACGGTTCTGGCCGGTGTATAGGCGAATGATGAAATATCAAGTGCCTGGCCAAACACCAGACTTGTGACGGACGGGCAGTGGTTCAATTCTAGAAAATTAACATGTTACTTAGTTATTAGAGCATTTTAAGTTATATTTCTTTCACTGTAACCATTTTATATAATAGTTTGCTTTTGTCAATCTATCCGTAACCCGCAAGGATCTTTAAACGTGAATAGTTCAAGATAGATCGGCCTAGCTTCTATCAGCCATAAGCCTAATTTTCAGTCGAAGATTTTTGAGGGTCCTGTTGAAAATCTTTCGCGGGCCTATATTACCTTCCGCGAGATTATGTAACTATATACGTAATAATATACGTAACATTCCACCTTTATTTGAATTATAAAAAAATTGAATTAAAAGTGCAAATTGAGTGTTATTTTGTGCAATTAAACTCAATTTAATAAATTATTCAAGAAATTAAGAGAAAATGAATTTGAGTCTGTAGGGAAAATCATGTGCTGTCCACATCAGATTTTTGCTTTTATTTGGTAACTGGACACTTTTTTAAAGACGGTGTAACGAAAATGCGAAAAAACTTAAATATCTCGAGAACGGTTTGCCCTAGATTAATGGAATGGATCTTATTCTGTTCCTCGTCAAAAATTACGTACAAAACAAGCATTTAATTGATACATTTGAGCATACGTAGTCTTTTATTTTAAATTTTGGCGATTTTTGCTAGCCGTTTCGAAAAAAAAAAAGCAAGTTCTTATTTTCCAAATCGTACCAAAATCTAATCAGCACCAGGGTATCCCACAAGTGACTTATCTACCAAATTTTGTGAAATTTGGTCAGTTAGTTTTTTAACTAGAGTGGATACATGATATTTTTGCGGGTCATTTCACAAAAAAAGGCGGGTTCTTTTATCCCGAATCATACCAAAATCTAATGAGCACCAGGGTCACATACAATTGACTTACCTACCAAATATTATGAAATTTGATCTATTAGTTTTTAAGTTAAAGTGAGTACATACATTGCACAGACAGACAGATACACTGACACACAGACAGACAGACACACACACAGACGTCACGCTAAAAATATCTTTTTCGTATTCTAGAGGTCCCAAAACGTGTAGATACGTTGAAAACTCGAATTGCGATTTTCGGCATGATTCCAATACTTTTCCTATACATTACCATGAATAGCAGGGAAAGCAAAAACTCGAGTTTTTCGATTTTCGGCATGATGCCAATGCTTTCCCTATACATTACCGTGTATTGCAGGGAAAGTAATAAATTTTATCGAAATTGCATTTTTGACTAGATTATATCCATTTTGGCCTTCAGGTTTAAAGATTAGGAGATTATTGATATTTTCAATTTATTACGTCAGTTTTATTTTGACAAAGATTTTTGAAACTCATACGTAGGTGGTTCAAAAAGTAAGGTAACAAGAGCTCTCACGGGTGCACAAATTCATTTTGACATATATTGATTCAATTTTATATTTTTTGTAAGTTTGTTTATAAACAGGACCAGGATATTTTACTCTTCATGCCTACCTATGAAGATCATTTTGTATAGCGAGAGCAGAGATTCTTAAACTTCCTTTTAGGAGCATTAATTTAAATATTTTAATATTATGTTTTGAATAACAATGCCATTTAGAATATTATAAAAATTTGCGAATTTTAAGTTTCTTTAATTTTAAGTGGATATTTTTCTGTTAATTTTAAGTTTCTTTATAATGTATATTCCGTACGAAGAACGGGTATACTGCAAGTACTTTATAAATATGCTAACAAAAAAAAAAACCCCATCTTAATCCGAGTTATATAGAATCTAATGAAATAGAAACCCTTTTAATATTTCGACCATATTTTGTCCTCTACTATGTATTATTTCATTTGTATTTACAAAACTATTTTTTATTTTATTAAAGTATATACATAGATAGTACTTCACATAATATGTTTATAAAGCCATCATAATTTTAAAACAAGAGGTAATGCCAAGTATTGATGCTTAGATGCTAAATTACACGATATTTAAGTAAGCTTACTCCTAGTACTTCTGCTAAAATAGTCTGCTTAGTAAGTATACTTAGAAAAAATTACGTTATACGTTTTCTTTATGCGCTGAGTTTTGCCAATTCTGAGACATTACATTTTTTTTTTCAAAAACCCTTTCCCACAAAACTTTCAAGCATGCTTTCTCTGTTTTAACGTTCTCGATTGATTAATAATGTAAAATTTGCAAAATGAGTGGCAATTACTGTAAAGACTTGCGTTCTTTTCCTTTCAGAATCAGCCTGAAGAGCTGTACTTAACAAACTAAATTTTGAAATTTTTTCACGTCTGGACCCTTTTCTATTAAATTATCACATTTGTTTTTCAAATTCAACACTGTGCTTCACAAAAGTACTTGAAATGCCAGTCATCGAAAATGACATTAACAATAGAACTGCTATTTCGGAAACAAAGGTTTCCTTTAAAATCTTCCTTTTGTTTTATTCAGAACTATATACACTTTTTTTAATTCTTAAGTATGTACGTCAAAGTTGAGGCAATTGCTAATATTGAAAAAAGAAATGATGTGGGCAGCACATGAATTTTTCTATAGACTCTAATTTTGTCAATTGGTTTGGGCTAAAATAATATTTTTTTCTAGACTGTCCTTCAAAATTCTTATTATATGTCCCGCTAGATTTCACTTTAAAATACTTGGTTTTTGGTAATTTTCGAAATTATATCATCTTTGCCACTAGCTACACAGTTGCACTTTGCACAGTTCCATAAATATAACGTTGGATCTTTCGTTGTAAAAACACATGCACAATGAGAATTAATCTACAATAATGGGGAATTCTCAAAAATACATATGATATTAATTACACATTGCGTAAATTAATATCAAACAACCATTAATTTCAACAATAAAGTAATTGATTTTAATTGGAACTCCAGATGGACAAATTTAGCTTAAACAAGAAAGATCAATCATGCTTAAAGCATTGATTATGAAACACTTTCCAACTTCAATGCAATTTTATTTAAAAAGTCGAAAATGCAATACATTCCTCGGTAATATTTTAAAACTTATCACGATACTACATAGATTTATTATATTTGAAAACTTAAACCTTCATTGAAAAAAATGAACTTCATTCAAAAGACGGCATTGAAATATAAATTGCGTGGTTTAAATATCTCTAAAATGCAATACATTCCACGGTAATATTTTAAAATCTATCATAATACTACGATAATTTATTATATTTGAAAACTTCATCGAAAACAACTGAAATTAATTCAAATGACGTCATAGAAAAAATAACACGCCTGGATCTCTCTATAAAAACAGGATTTCATTCATAACTTTCTCCATTTCATTCATCACAATACTATAATAATTTATTTTATTTAAAAATTAAGACCATGGAGCTACAATTCATAAACTTTATGCTTAAAACTTCATCGACAAAAATCGTCCTTCTGTTTATAAAATCAATTAATATTTCATTCATATCAGCCATGCAGACTCCATGGACTGAATTATTTTGTGTTAAAGAAATACAGTAATTCTAATACAACTCATTCTACATATTTTGCTGTTTACATTTTACATAGGTGAAAAATAGGCTTAATTGTAGAAATAATCAAATTTGAATGAGAATTTAAACTCAAATATATTGTCATTGTGTTGTTTTAGTATGTAGATGCACAGAATTTAAGCAGAAATAAAGTAGTTTTAGGATGGATACAACACTCAATATGAATTAAAAAGAACTTTAAAAAATCACGAATTTGAAACAAGATGGATGCCATATCTCATTTTGAAGTGGGTCATGTGATCGTTTCATATCATGGTCACGTGATCGTTTCATATAAGATGTGTAATTATTATTTTAATTTTTATTTAAAAAACTACTGAATATATTTAGCTGAATTTTTTTTTATATATTTTATGGAACAATTTGACTATTACCTAAAATTTTCGAAGCAATTTGTGAATTTTAAATCCGCTTAAAAAATGTTAGAAAAATTAGGTCCCATAGGGCTCAATGTATTTCATTTTTTCAACCCGGGTTCAATCCAAAACTAATTGTGTGATATTATTCATTTATATTCCCATAGGTCCTACAGACCGTCTGAACAACATACTAAAATTTCATTTTGATTAAGTCATTTTTACGGCAGTTATCGTGCTAACGGACAGACAGACAGACAGACAGACAGACAGACAGACAGACAGAATGAACAAAGTCATTAACACTTTTCAACTTTGTTGTAAAGTGTTAAAAATGGTATTCTGATTGATTAGGATCTAAATCAAGATTATTTCAATTTTGGTTCAAAATTTTAAGTCTCGAGTTCAATACATTTTTATATCGCAGTACAAACTCGAACACAAACACATTTTGAGCTTCATAGATATATGTAGATTCATCAATTGCCTCTTAAATGCGTAGTGTTCGATGATAAATCATAACTCATTCGTGTTTTGAAAATTATATATTGAAAAAATAAAAGCTTACTTCTATCAATTTTCATATTTATACTTATGAGATATTTAGAGATGTTTAGCTGCGTAGGCGTCGCAAAATGTGTTGACTATGTCCACACATATTATTGTTCATTAGTTTCATTGTAAAATGAATTCTCATGAGTCGTTCTATAAGCACACAGTTTCAGCTTCAAATATCCTAGATTACCCAGGTGACTATAGCAAAATTACAGGAATGAATGAATAATTACCCATTAGGCCAAAATAAATTTTTAGTGGTGGTGGTGATGGTGTGTGTGTGGGGTGGGGTTGGAATTTAGGGTCTCATGAGAAATTTGAATAAACGGAAAATGGTGAGTATTTAGATAAAAATACTCTTAAAACTCAAATTGATAAAGCATTAGCTAATAACATGAATAATATGAAAACGCTTTAATATTCTCAGTTAAATGAAAAATTAGTCTCTCAGTTTAATGAAAAGAAATAATTTTGATAACACGTGATTAAATACAAAGTTCAAAAAATATTTTCTTTAATAATGAATTCTTAAGTGTGATTATCATAATTTTTTCAATGTTATGTTTTAGAATTTTTTTTTTTTCAAAGAAACAGAGAGAAATTTTAAAATATTGGATTCCTTTACTTGAATTTTTAGTTTTTCAAAAGTTGTATTTTATTATTTGTTTAAAGAAACCAGCCAATGAAAATTAATTAAAGATATTATTTTTAATTATCTATGACTTATTATTAAAAATTGTTTTTTAAACAATTAGTTTTATTTTCCTCTTTTGAGATATTTTATTTTTCCAAGAAGTGCCCAGGAGAGAATAAAATCCCCTTTTAAGGGGGTTTTAATCCCCAATTTGATCATATAAAAAGGAGTTTCAGAAAAGGATACAGTTTACATTTAAGTAGTGCATCATCAAATCTTTAGAAAAGGAAGACTAGGGCCCAATGCCTACTAGGATTAGAGAAAGGTAAGGGGTGCCCCTAAGGGTGCAGGGCCTCGAGCTTGGGGAAAGGTGTTGAATATCTTATTCAACACCTTTGGAGGATTGGGGGAGCAAAGGGTAGCCGCGGAGTCGCGAGTTTCCAAATACCAAGGAAGGGTATGGGGGTGGGACAGTCTAGTGGTTAGCGCGCAGTGATTGCACTTGGATGACCCAGTTTGAATCCTGGCTCTGCCCAAACTGTCCAAGTGTTCACGCGAAATACGGGTACGTTAAATATGTGGGTCTTGCCGAGAGGTTGGTGATAGGGAAAGGAGGGTACGGTCCCTGTGGATGATGCCGCCCCCACTGAGTTCCGGTCTAATTTGGATGGCATTTCCCGGCCGTCCAAACAAATTCCTTACACCGGTAGGTCGGACGGTCTGGGTCAAAGAAGAAGAAGAAGGGAGGGTGTGGATATAGCTAGAGTCTTTATCGGTGAAATGAGAGCAATTATAAGACTATGCTAGACACCTCCGTTTTGGAGGACGGAGAAAGGGATTCTTTCAAATACGCCCAGATAACGGATAGGGACATTATTGTTTCCCTTCGACAGCCGTGCAATGATTGTATTTTAAAATTCATTCGTTTCTTGACTAAAAACAATGTAATAGCAACAAATGGAATAGAACCGTATACAAATCGTAATCCATATATTTTTGAGAGGAGAAAATTTATAGAGCGATTGCAGTTTCAAATATGTGGGTTCATCTTTGATTTTAATATTAGTCTTGAGCTTAAAATTCTAAGTATATTTTTCTGCAAAAGTGCTTAATATCCTTTTGAGCTCTTACAAATTTGGCAACTTTTAATATTTCATTCTTATTTAATTTTATAAAGTTTCATTTTCAAATTAAAAATATGCTGTCTGTAATTGATAATTTTGAAATTTAAATGCTGGAAAATTTGCAGTTCAATAAAATCGGTCTATGCCCAGACCAGTTGGAGAACTCGCCACTTCAGGTAACACGAGATTATCGAAGAATTTTTAACGTAATAAATAAAAAATATATACGATATAAAGAAAACTTAGTATAAAGATAAATAATTTATGAGGTGTATGATGAAAGATTGGTCCAAAGAAAAAAAAATTAATTACAAACGCGTAAACAAAAAAAAAAAGGGAAAAAACGGAACAGGGGAGAAAAAATGACTTGTTTGGAGTTATAATACAAATAAGGGAAAGTCGAAAGATTTTGTCAGGTGAAGCAAACAGCAGCAAATATTTGATCTCTTATGTGGGCTTAATAACGAAAATCAATTTAGAAATTATTACTATCTGTGAAGCAATTAATCAGAAACATTTTTGTTATTATTAAATTCATTTTAGAGGAGGTAAGCATGGAAAAATGAAGGACACGAAAAAAGTAACTAAACATTTTGACCATATAACCATTTGTATGAATTTAAGTGTACAGCATTTGTGATTTAAAATATATATAAGACTGGCAGTATACCCGTTCTTCGTATGGAACATATAATATAAAGAAACTTAAAATTTCCAATTATGTGTAAATTCCTATAGTATTCCAAATGACACTGTTATTCAAAATATTCTGTTAAAGTATTTAATTTAATTCTCCTAAAAAAGAAGGATACGAATATCTGTTCTCGCTATACAAATTTATTTCACAGGTAGATCTGAAGAATAGCACATCCAGGCCCCGTTTGTAAATAAATCTACAAAAAATATTAAATTGGATCAATATATGCCAAAATGAAAGCGCTATGAAATAAATAGCAACAACATATGCCAAAATATAAGATCTAAAATAGTATTGGAAGATATACACGTACCATTTTATTTTGTTACAATAATTGGCTAAACACAATATATGAGTTGACTTTTAATAATATCAATTATCCTCGTAACCTTTCAACCCAAATACCGTAAGTGATATAATCCAGTCAAAAATGTAATTCCGATAAAATTTATCTGTATATGCATTTCATATTATTTAAATCGTGAAAGACTTAATAAAAATCGTCTGTTGTATAATTTCATTGGATTTATTTCCGTAGCTTAGCAATATGATACCATTATTTTTCAAATAAATTTGCAGAAAAAATATCGTCTGCATAATGCTATGTCTATGGAAAGTTTAATTGTGCGTTTTTTATCCATATTTTGACAGCCCCTGGTCCTAGAAACTTGACACATGGGCTAAATTTTAAGTGAGGCTATTCCAAGGCCACCCACAGAATTCAGTGCAGCCGTTCTCCCATGATATTGAGACAAACAAACATACCTACAGACAAATTTTCAATATCAGTATGCCTGTTTTTCGTACCGAATATACAATATAAAGAAACCAAATATTCACAATCATGTGAAAATTCCTAAAGTATTCTAAATGACATTGCTCATCAAAACATTCTATTAAAATATGTAAATTCATGCTCCTAAAAAGAAGTTTAAGAATCTCTGTCGTTGTTATATAAAATTATCTTCACAGGCAGATTTGAAGAATAAAATATTCTGGATCCGTTTGTAAACAAATTTACGAAAAATATGAAATTGAATTAATATATACCAAAATGAAAGCGCTAAAATTGTATGGGATGACATACTCACACTACTTATATTTTCGTGGATTAAAAGATATACTCATGCATTAGTAGAAGATTGCCCGTACTACAATATAGGAGTTTCAAAAATCTTTTGTCAAAATAAAACACATGACGTTATAAATGCAAAATATTAAAAATCCCCGTAACCTGAGATCGTAATTGATATAATCGAGTCAAAATGCAATTTCGATCAAATTTATATTTAATATACATTTGTTTATTATTTAAATCGGAAAATATTTAATAAAAGCTGTTTGTCACATAAACATATTAGATTGGATTTAAATCCGCTGCTAAGCGACATGATACAATTTCCTTCAATTAAACTGGCCAAAAGAAAAACATCGTCTGCATAATGCTATTTCTATGGAAGGTTTAATTGTGGATTTTTTATTAATATCTCGACAACTCCTGGTCCTAGAAACTCGAAATATGGACTAAATTTTAAGTGGGGCTATTTTATGGCTACCCATAAAATTTCACAAAATTCGGTGCAGCCGTTCTCCCATAATGATGAGGCAAATACATACACACATATATACAGACAGACGCAGACAGATGTTCAATTTTATTAACACTTTACAACAAAGTTGAAAAGTGTTTATGACTTTGTTCATTCTGTCTGTCTGTCTGTCTGTCTGTCCGTTAGCACGATAACTGCCGTAAAAATGACTTAATCAAAATGAAATTTTAGTATGTTGTTCAGACGGTCTATAGGACCTATGGGAATATAAATGAATAATATCACCCAATTAGTTTTGGATTGAACCCGGGTTGAAAAAATGGAATACATTGAGCCCTATGGGACCTAATTTTTCAAGCATTTTTTAAGCGGATTTAAAATTCACAAATTGCTTCGAAAATTTTAGGTAATATTCAAATTGTTCCATAAAATATATAAAAAAAAATTCAGCGAAATATATTCAGTAGTTTTTTAAATAAAAATTAAAATAATAATTACACCTCTTATATGAAACGATCACGTGACCATGATATGAAACGATCACATGACCCACTTCAAAATGATATATGGCATCCATCTTGTTTCAAAATCGTGATTTTTTTTAAGTTCTTTTTAATTCATATTGAGTGTTATATCCGTCCTAAAACTACTTTATTTTTGCTTAAATTCTGTGCATCTACATACTGAAACAACGCAATGACAATATATTTGAGTTTAAATGCTCATCTAAATTTGATTATATCTACAACTAAGCCTATTTTTCACCTATGTAAAATGTAAACAGCAAAATATATAGAATGAGTTGTATTAGAATTCCTGTATTTTTTTAACCAAAATAATTCAGTCCATGGAGTCTGCATGGCTGATATGAATGAAATATTAATTGATTTCATAAAGAGAAGGACGATTTTTTTCGATGAAGTTTCAAACATAGAGTTTAATTTTTTGTAGCTCCATGGTCTTAAACAAAATGTTTAAATAAAATAAATTATTATAGTATTGTGATGAATGAAATGAATGGGAGAAAGTTATGAATGAAATCCTGTTTTTATAGAGAGATCCAGGCGTGTTATTTTTTCTATGACGTCATTTGAATTAATTTCAGTTGTTTTCAATGAAGTTTTCAAATATAATAAATTATCGTAGTATTATGATAATTCTAAAACTATTACCGAGGAATGTATAACATTTTAGAGATGTTTTAACCAGGCAATTTATATTTCAATGCCGTCATTTGAATGAAGTTCATTTTTTTCGATGAAGGTTTAAGTTTTCAAATATAATAAATTAATGCAGTATTGTGATAAGTTTCAAAATATTACCGAGGAATGTATTGCATTTTAGACTTGTTTAAATAAAATTGCATTGAAGTTGGAAAGTGTTTCATAATCAATGCTTTAAACATGATTGATCTTTCTTGTTTATATAGATTAAATTGACTTCCAAACAAACCTAGGTCAGAACTAGGGCAGGGTACAGGCTTTTTAGATTGCACCTAGACGTGCTATGATTCGCATAATTCTGTCCATACAAGAAACTATTTAAATTACTTTCTTACATTTAACAACTACTTTGAAACAAGATGGGAGGTACCCCCACCGTCACGGCAGTTACTACACTACATCAATTTAACATTAAGAGCTCGAAATTTCAAGCAGTCATAACTTCGCAACTTCTTGAGTAAAATTTATAAATTTTCACGATTTCGGGGTAATTTCACCTGAGGAATCAGAATCTGTTATTAAAAGTGTGTGTTGCTCTCTGAAAATAATTTAATTTGTACAGTGTTTAATGTGAAGACAACTTCTTATGTAAATTAGTGGTTCGTTTATGCATAGCAGGCATTATTTCGAGTCTAATGATACTTTTGGTTTGATTGTACGTCCCTAAGAGCCGAAATAAAGAGTGGGTTTCGTATCTTTTTTTGCCGACGGTGCCATTATTTAAATTTACTCTGTTTTAATTTTCAATGCAGTTATAAATATAAAAAATTAGCTCTAATTGTCTCTCTGAGAGATGCAATCTTGTATTTGTTGGTACTGATGATCTGTCGCATTAATCGTGACGAAGAATGTTCTTTGTCGACTTTGAAACCAGTTGATACCTTTTCAACCTACATATGCTGTGTGAAATTATAAGAAAACACCCTTCGGTCGATTCTTTAAACTCTTGCATTGAACTGGATTAGAGTATTTTGAAACTTTGCTGAATTTTTTATGCAAACGAGAAGCACTTTTACAAGGAGTTACAGTGTAAAGGTGATTCCGTTCTACTATAAGCGTGTTTGCTTTCCACTTATACCTCGGATTAAATCTCGGCTACCGTGTATTTGAATAGTAGAAATGGAATTATTTACCCATAAGTGGGGCTTACTGACTGATTTTAAAACGTAGAAGATTGTTTTCAAAGACAACCAAATAAGTGGTTAAAACGTCATTTATTGCAATCTTCTTATTATGACGTACAAAATCACATACCCAAAGCGCTTTCGGGCATTATTATACCCTTCATCAGTGGCGCAGTAGAATAAAGTGCGAACAAGTGCCTAAATATGGGCCATACTCAACAGGCAAAATTTACATATATCAACTACATACAAAATTATATACATCAATTTATATATTTTTAATCTTTTAAAAAACAAAGAGATAAAATAAATAATCATAAAAATGCATATTACAATAAGAAATAGAGTTTAATAACCAACATAATTGTCGACAAAATTGAAAAGCAACTGCTACTGAATTTTTAGAAAATCCAATTATAATTTTCTAAAAATTCAATAGCAGTTGCTTTTCAATTTTGTCGACATTTATGTTGGTTATTAAACTCTATTTCTTAATGTAATATGCATTTTTATGATTATTAATCTTATCTCGTTGTTTTTAAAAGATTAAACATATATAAATTGATGTATGTAATTTTGTATGTAGTTGCTACATGTAAATTTTGCCTGGTGGGTATGGCCTACATTTAGGCATTTGTTCGCACTTTATTTTACTTCACCACTGATGAAGGGCATGATAATGTCCGAAAGCGCTTTTGCTATGTGATTTTGTACGTCATAATAAAAAGATTTTAATAAATGACTTTTTAACCACTTATTTGGTTGTCTTTGATTTTAAAGTTTATTGGTTGACGTGTTTACCATGCTGTTTATATATAATCTTCTATGTGTTGAATGTCTCTGTTTGCGACTTTAGGAAATCTCTTATTACGGTATTCGTTTACCTTTGGAGAGGATTTTATCAAAGTATTTGAAATTTGTTTGTTTATGGACATTTCATAGTGGAACATTGCTAAAAACACGTGATAACATAAAAAACAGGTTTTGAATTTTTTCTTTATTTTTGGCTAAAAAATAGGTAAATATTGCAAAAAATTAACACTTCCGTGAAACATTATGACTGAAAATCAAATTAATATATTTTATTTTGTAAATTTTATTACGATGATAATAACTTCCTCTAGAGAATATACTATTCTCATTATTATAACCAAATTGTTTAAAATCTGTAAAAATCAAAGTACTGTCGGAAAGAAATTGTATAGCAATTCATAATTTATACCAATAAAAAAATCTAAAGAGAAAAAAAAACAAGAAATTAACGGATCTACCATCATGGAAACGGTCTATTCCCTTTATATATTCTTTCAAAGTATTCCTGTAAACTTAAGTCACTTTAAGCGCCATTTTTTGTCGTTATGATATTTTTTTATAAAGACAAAGTAAAAAAAAAATCATTTTGAGAAAAAGCTAAAAATAACATTTAAACACAAATCCTACTCTTTAAAATCAAAACATTAAAATAGCTGCAACTCATGTTCTAAAAATGATAAAAACAAAATTTAAACGGATTTGAAAAGATTAAAAAAAAGGCTTTAATATTAGATATTAATCAAATAATCGATGTTTTTCCAAAAAATCGTTTTTTAAAAGGTATACGGATGTTAAGATGTTTTAGGGCTGGGAAAACTTTGTGTTTCTGAAAACAATAATATTTCTCTAACTTTTGCATCGCAGTAAATAAAATGCAAGGAAATGTTTTACAGAGATAAAGTAAATGAAATTAATTCTATCAAAAATTTATAAAGTATTTTTTGTATTTTTTCACGAAATGGAATTACTAAATTATTGTAAGGACTCGAGTTTTCAGAAAGACAAAGCCAGTGTTCCCTATTATCATGATACAGCCATTTTTAAATATCGAAAAGTATGAAGGAATTTATTTACAGTGTAGTGTGAGAAATATAAACTCGAATAAATAAGCTGATTTAACTGGGTCGAAAATTAAATACCCGGTATTTATCAGATACCTGAAACTGAACTCGCCCGGAAGTAGAACTTGCCCGGAATTTAAAGTAGAGATTCAGTGAATTCCTTGATTGCGTTTTTTAAAAGGCATAGTTGCCTATTGCGCGAGCACACACTTAAATTTCAAAACATACACGAGCACATGCTAGTCCTAAATAGACACCAAGTAGCACCTTAGACTCTGCTCGGTTACGTAATATGCCTTGATCCCGGAGCTGGGCACATCGAATGCTACGCTTTAACACGACTGAGTAGTACGCCCTAAATACGCATTTTACCTTGTGCGTGGGTGTATTAGCTCCTTTGATAAGCCCTAAATAAGCTTTTGATATGTCCTAAATAAGCTCTTTTGATATGACCTAAATAATCTATTTTAATACACCCTAATAAGTTCCTTTGATACGCCCTAAATAAGCTCTTTTGATACGCCATAAATAATCTCCTTTGATAAGCCCTAAATAAGCTTTTGATACGTACTAAATAAGCTCTTTTGATACGCCTTAAATAAGCTATTTTAATACACAATAATTAAGTTCCATTGATACGCCCTAAATAAGCTCATTTGATAAGTTATAAATAATCTCCTTTGATAAGCCCTAAATAAGCTTTTGATACCCCCTAAATAAGCTATTTTAATACACCCTAATTAAGTTCCTTTGATACGCCCTAAATAAGCTCTTTTGATACGCCATAAAGAATCTCCTTTGATAACCCCTAAATAAGCTTTTGATACGTCCTAAATAAGCTCTTTTGACACGCCCTAAAAAGTTATTTTAATACACCCTAATTAAGTTCCTTTGATACGCCATAAATAATCTCCTTTGATTTGTTCCAAATATGCCTTTCTCTCTGTGTGGGCGTAATACGTTTTAAATATGCGCTTTTGATGCACTCTATCTACGCTCCTTCGATTCACTACATAAGCTACATAAGCTTCTTCGATTGAAATCAACAAGACGTTTTCTAAATGAAAATTCTTGAAAACTCTGATAATATTTTTAATTCTAATACCAACTGGCAATTTAAATAAATTCCTAAGCAAATGACGTCAGTTCCACTGATGACGTCGCATCAAAATACCAACGCTACCCCGCGATTATGTAAGTAAATCCGGTGAACTATTCATGTGTTACAAGCGGTCATTAGAAATAAATAAAAATGAATATTTTATTTCCCTTTATTCCACGCATGGGTGTAGAAGAACGAAAAAATTCTCTGGATTAAGCCTAATTGACAGGAAAGAATCATTAAAATTCATTACGTTTTTAAGGAGATATTTCAGTTAGAAACGTGTGTTGAAATATTCCGTATTAGATTAGAAAACAGTAGTGTACACTTTTAGAAATTTATAATTATTGAGATTTGTAACATATACATTCCAAAAAAATATAATTAAGAAAGGTAATTGTTTTCATTTTCGCACAAAAAGTGTATTGATGGTTATTTGTCGTGACACTTTTGCTTGAATTACAATCAAAGCATTATGAATGTTACTTAATTTATAAAATATTTTTACATCTTTTTCATGAAAAATTTCCGATCAATGGGGAAGGTGGAATGAACAAAGAATGTTATTCAATGCTCACAGGAGAAAAAGACTTTGAAGGCCTTAGCATCACCACCCGTGGGCTACTTAAAATCACCTTAAATAGGAAAAATTCCCGATACTTCCCGAAATGCATCTGAGGAGGTATCACCTATAGATATGGCGAAATGAGTAAATATCTCTAAACTCCAAAATATGGTTTTCAGTAAAAAAGAAGGGGGGTGCAGGATTTCATCCCTTAAATTTAAAATACAACTAAATTCTTATACTTAAAAAATCTGATATGGGCAGCACATGACTTTCTCTGCAGACTCATATTCACGTTCTATTTATTTCTTCAATAATTCATTAAATTGAGTTTAAATGCAGAAAATAACAGCCATAATTATTATAAATTACTCTGAATTTGCACTTTTAATTCAATTTTCGTTTTTCATTTGGTAACTGGACTTATTTTCAAAGGTGACGTAGCGAAAATGCAAAAAAAACTGAAATATCTCGAGAACGGCTAGCCCTAGAGTAATGGGGTTGGTCTTATTATTTTCTTCGTCAAAAATTATGTATAAAATACGCATTTAATTGATATATTTGCGAATATGCAGTCTTTTATTTTTAGATTTAACGATTTTTGCAAGCCATTTCGCAAAAAAAGGCAGGTTCTTTTTTCCAAATTGTGCCAAAATCTAATCAGCACCAGGTTAACCTCCGAGTGATTTATCTACCAAATTTTGTGAAATTTGGTCTATTAGTACTTCAGCTAGAATGAATACAGGTAATTTTTGCAGGCCATTTCGCAAAACAAGGCGAGTTCTTTTATCCCGAATCGTACCAAAATCTAATCAGTACCAGGGTCACCCACAACGGACTTATCTACCAAATTTTATGAAATTCGGTCAGTTAGTTTTTCAGGAGTGGATACAATATCTGCAGACAGACACACACACACACAAACGTCACGCTAAAATAGTTTTTTCGTGTTCTAGAGGTTCCGAAACGCGTAGATCCGTCAAAAACTCGAGTTGCGATTTTTGGTACGATTCCAATACTTTCCTTACACATTACCATGTATTGCAAGGAAACTAAAAAAAGGAGGAAGTGTGGAGGTCTTCACTTCTCAAAACTAAAATATAATAAAGTTCTTATCAGTATAAATGGGGACATATACTTAATGATGCTTGGAATTAGGAAAAAATGACATATAAATTAAATTGCATACAGGGAGTTCAGTCGCATAACCAAAATAATGTAGCATTAACAGATATAGAGATATCTAGGAACCTATGCAAGTGACGAACAAATGAGAAATATATGAACGAGGCTTTTCTGCGTTTATATCTAACAAAAAGAGAGAATTTGCAATACAATAGAAATTTTTCTGTTCTCAAATAATTTTAGCATTAGAAATGTTATTTAGGATGTAAAAAAGATTTATTTTCCAAATAAAAGTATATTTCACAAAAGCAATTCTGTTTTTTTCTTTTATTAAATAGCTATTTTTGGAAAACATTAAAGAAAATTCGGGATTAGTGTTACGCAAGTTTCAAACTTCTACGGGATTTATTGCTTCAAATTTTAAACAGTAAAATAAAATTTCACTCAAACTAATGAACATTAAACAGTTTCCAAAATAACAAAACTACATGGATGTTCTTAAATTTAAACGTCGTTTATGCGCCACTAGGGGAGAGTCGAAAGTACTTTGCGTTGCACAGTTTGCGAATTTTTCAGACTCTCTAAACATATATATATATATATATATATATATATATATATATATATATATATATATATATATATATATATATATATATATATATATATATATATATATATACATATATAATATATATATATATACATATATATACATATATAATATGTATATATATATATATATTATATATGTATATATATATATATATATATATATATATATATATATATATATATATATATATATATATATATATATATATATTATATATGTATATATATATATATATATATATATATATATATATTTATATATATATATATATATATATATATATATATATATATATATATATATATATATATATATATATATATATATACATATATAATATATATATATATATACATATATATACATATATAATATATATATATATATATATATATATATATACATATATATATATAATATATATATATATATATATATATGTATATATATAATATATACATATATATATATATATACATATGTATAATATATATATATATATATATATATATATATATATATATATATACATATGTATAATATATATATATATATATATATATATATATACATATGTATAATATATATATATATATATATATATATATATATATATATATATATATATATATATATATAGTACCAATGGTGTCTATAGTTAAATACTATCGCCATTGTCAGAAACTGGCTATTCTATCGGTTTTAATTCGAATTGTATGGCTGTCCTGATGAGAAAGCAATTTCGAACTAACCGCCATTTTTTGTGTAGTTTCAATTGATTGTTCTCTATGTCTTAATCTTTTATCTTGAGCTAATTATTATTGCCTTTTCTCATTTTTGCCGTGTTTTCTTTTTCATTTTTATTTATTTTTATATATACTTTTTAATTGTGATTTTTGTATCCTAATATTCTTCTCATCCCCTTTTCCATTGTAGTGATATGTTACCTTCTGCTGCGTGGTAAATACCACACGTTCTTTCAGAACGCTATAAATACTTAATATTTTCATGGAACATTAAGTTAAAGGCTGTCGTGATCGTAAGTGGTTTAAGCTGAAAATTAAAAGGTAATTAAGAGGTTTAGAAATGAGGACAAAGATTAAATTTTCAAAAATAACAAAAAGGTTTATTTACATATTTAACAATTAAATTAAAAAAACATGAAACAGCTTTGACCTTAAAACATGAGCTTAAGTTTGCTACTACAAATTTTCTCACACTAGGTATTTCACTAATCTTAAATTCAAACACAAAATCATGATCATAATTCTTATTACTTTCAAGCACTAATACACAGATAATTACTAATACACTTAAATTCACAATTCTCACATTCTGTCAAAATTCCTCGTAAGGAAATATTTAGAATAGTGTTAACAGAGGAGAGATAATTCAACATTGAGTGCTGTGCGAAGTCAAAGGCCTTATTTTCGGCTCTTGGGACATCGGCCGGACGATCGGTTGATCAGACGGGGAAACTAGAGCATTTCGCTCCCGTGTAAATTTCTAATACTTCACTGCGCAAAATCTCAGAAGGCACTCCCGACTTTTTCTGCCAGAAAAATACTCTCTCAAAACTTTCAATTTGATCTCTCCTCCCTCTCAAATTTTATTCGCTGCCAGGTCCTAAGCCCCCCTCAATATTATTGGAGAACACTTGGATCCTCACTTTCAGTGGCCAGTCCATGACAGAAGGGCTTGGTCAGTAGCCCCTGAATTATTACTTGCAGGTGTCTGGAGTCCCACGCTCCTGCGTGAACCCCTGGGCTTAACTGCGCCCCCAACGACCGCTTACCCCCCGATGCGTCTTCCTCCATCTTGTACTGGACCACACACATGCAGTCCAAGCTCCACTAACCCTTCCCTTTGCAGGTGGCCAGGAGGGAACCTTATACATATTCCGTGAAAAGCCAGGGATCATCTTTATAGGTATGAGGTCTATGTTAAAATTTCCACGATGTCGCATTGCATGATGAAAACCAATGGGACACCTTCTATTTTTATCCTTAGTCTTGGTCTATAGTTACTCATTTGTAACAGATATGCTAGAGATGGGGTTTTTTTTTTGTACATACAGTAGTTTATGCATAGTTTTCGATTAAAATCTTTCCATTTTTATTTATTTATATACATATATATATATATATATATATATATATATATATATATATATATATATATATATATATACACACACACACATATATATATATATTTGTTAACCTAGAAGTTCGAATTAAAAACAAATTTATATTTGTAATTCACGATTCTAAATTCAATCTCGAAAATTAATATAATTATCGGCGATTCTCCAATAAATGGATGCACAATTTAAACAAATGCGCTTATGATTTAAATTTTAAAAAATTAAGACGAACGCATCCTATGCACGAAATATCCCGCTTCCTTGTAGAATGTAAAATTTTTAATGGTTCTTTATAACTCCTGACGAATGATTGCAATTCATTTCTGGTTAAACATACTTACAATGCAATCACTCACTTAATAATTGGGAGCATACTTAATTACTAGCCATTCCCACCCGAGCGTTGCACGTTCGAAATGACTATAGGTCATTCATTGTGACACCTACACAATAAAAGTTGTTGATAACTTTTCTGTATATTGAAATCCTTTTCAGCATAAAAAAAGAGCACATTCTATAATGCTAAATGGGAAAATGCATTGAATCTTGTTTCCACGCGCGGCAATCAATATGATTTAATTGTTTAACTTTTCCGATTGGCAGTGGAAGGATATCAAATTGCTTTTTATTATAATTTCTGGCTCCTGAATATCTTGAGTATCCTTTCGACGCGACAAAATTATTTAATTATTGTGAAATGATTTTAATAATTATAAAAATTTATATCGCGCTATATTATTTATTTTTTCCAAATTTAATTGTTGGCAGCGAATGGATACCAAATTACGTATTTATTACTTTTGAGAAGCAGGCAAAGTGGTGTGAGTTTTTGAAATTCTTTTCGCATCGTCACCCCTAATTCGAATTTTTGAAATATTCGATTTTTTTTCTTTGACCTAGAATCTGAGACAGCTCCAAAACTGAGATTCTAGCCAGAGTGGCTTGATGATTAAGCAAAGGGATTTTGAATGTTTTGTTGATTTCTTTGCATCGTCGCTTTTAATTCATTTTTTTTTAAATATTAGATATACAGATCACTGAAAATTGGATTTTGCCACATCATCTATAATATACGCATGCCAGTTACAGATTCGGAAATGACGACTCGGAGTCGGAACTCTGACATATTCCTAAGTTATCATTGAAAAATTAGTTAAATTCGTATTTATATACGTATGTATGCATGCTCAAAACATGTTAACCTATCGAAATCTGGGAGTTGGGTTTTGACCGTATATTTCCTTTTATACATACTGTGTATTGTAGGAAAAGTAAGAATCTGATGTGGGCAGCACATGACTTTCCTTGCAGACTCAAATTCAGTTTCTCTTTATTTTTTAATAAATTCATTACATTGAGTTTAATTGAACAAAATAACACTGAATTTGCACTTTTAATTCAATTTTGTTTTTATTTGGTAACGTTCAAAGGCGGCGTAACAAAAATGCGAAAAAACTAAAATATCTCGAGAAAGGTTAGTCCTAGAGAAATCGGGTTGGCCCTTTTCTTTCCCTCGTCAAAACTTGCGTGTAAAACAAGCATTTGGTATACATTTGAGCATGCGTAGCCTTTTAATTTAAATTTTGGCGATTTTTGTGGACCATTTCGAAAAAAAAGCAGGTCCTTCTTTTCCAAATCATACCAAAATCTAATCAGCGTCAGGGTATCCCACAAGTGACTTATCTATCAAATTTTATGAAATTTGGTCTATTAGTTTTTGAGCTAGAGTGGATACATACATTGCACAGACAGACACACACACACAAACGTCACGCTAAAAATAGTTTTCTTTGTGTGTTCTAGAGGTCTCAAAACGTGTATAGCCGTCGAAAATTCGAGTTGCGATTTTCAGCATGATTCCAATACCTTCCCTATACATTACCATGCATTGCAGGGAAAGTAAAAAATAAATAACAGAAAGTATTCAGGCGCTTTGAAAATATTTCATTTTACAGCAATGTACAGACATTGATCGTTTCTCAGTGGAATTTCGCTTATGAAATTGCGTGCGTACCCGATCAGTCGAACATAAAACTGTAGTAGTCAACTGTAAAGAAACAATATAAGAACAGGAATAGCTAGTTTATTAAAAAGGAACACCGTGGTATATAGTGCAGTATTTGTATTTTTAATAATAAAGCCACACGCGCGGAATTGCGAATTGTCAGGGAATTGAAATTCTAAAGTTTTCTTTAAATTTTTTTATTTCTGGTTGGGATTAGGGAAGTAGATCCTGTTCGTATAAAGACGCGTATAAAGGTTCGGGATGTAACGCGATTTTTTTTTCACAAAATCGCAAAAAGAAAAGAAAATTAATACACTTGAATGTCATGATGGGAACAAAAATCAAAAATCCATTACGTTAGTGAACGGAATAACGAACTACTTTTAATCGTTTGAATCGCTGCTTTTTTAATAGGGTTCAAGTCGAAATTTTTATGATTTTAACCTGCTAATGCAGGTTTATTGCCTTAAAGCAGCTATAGCTATTTCTGTTAAGAAGGGTGCAAGTCGATGATTGCATCATTATTTTTCACACTCATCTTTTTTATCGTTGAGTTTGATAACGGCGTAAGACGTTGACTCCAGTCCTTTATAATTAAATATTTGTTTTTTCACTGCCAAACGTGCAATAATATCGATAATCTGGTAATTTAATTTTTTATTTATATATTTATTTATTTATTTATTTATTTAAACGAATGTAATCTACAGGATAAATTTATTATCCAGTAGTTTGATTAATTAATTTTATTAATTATCATGTCCTTATTAATTTTTTTAATTAAATTTTTTTCATCTTTTTTTTTTTTTTTTTCTCTTTATATTTTCTTTTCACCCTATGTTATCCTAGCATGGATAAACTATGCTGCCAATTAAGACACCGATGTCAGCGACGACAATTAGCATCACATTTACTCGTTAAAGGCATACATTTTGTTGTACAATGTAAACAAAATCCATATGCATTAATAATTAAAGTGGTTACACGTCAACTTCAATAATGCATTAAATCAAAGACAACAAATCGAGATTAAAAGGTCATTTACCGAAATAAACCCGATCCAATACGCGTAAGCGCTCTGGTCTTTTAAATATCTGTACGTCATAAAGGATGGTTTTTATTAAATGACCTTTTAATCTACGATTTGTTGTCTTTGATTTAATGCACCATTTTCGTTAGTTTAATACTTATTTGAAACCTCTAGTTGCCTTTTATTTTTCTTATTACTGTTCTTTAATAATATTAGCGTATAATAAACAATATTAGCATATAATAAACCACATTTACATATAATAAACAATATTAGCATATTTGATTTTGAAATGAGCGTAAGGCATGAACGTTTCATTAAGTGTAACTCCATTAATATATAAAACACATTTAAAATTTAAGAGTATAATCGAGCAACCTGATAAGATTTAACATTTTATACATCTCGGATTTTTAATAATTTATCAAACATCCGAGTACAAATGTTTTTTTGTTATTTATTCAAAATGTTTATTTTTACTTTCCCTGCAATACATGGTAATGTATAGGGAAAGCATTGGAATCATGCCCAACAACTCGAGTTTTCGACGGATCTACACGTTTCGAGATCTCTAGAATACGAAAAAACTACTTTTAGCGAGGCGTCTGTGTGTGTGTCTGTGTATCCACTCTAACTCAAAAACTTATGGACCGAATTTCATAAAATTTGGTAAGTAAGTCACTTGGGTATGACCCTGGTGCTGATTAGTTTTTGGTACGATTCGTAGAAACAGAACCCGCCTTTTTCTGCGAAATGGCCCTTAAAAATTTCATGTATCCACTCTAGCTAAAATACTAATTGACCAAATTTTACAAAATTTGGTAGATAAGTTACTTGTACAATACTCTGGTGCTGATTATATAGTAGTATTAACCGGAAAAAAACAACCTGCCTTTTTTTTAAGAAATGGCCCTCAAAATCGCCAAAATCTGAAAAAAAGCAACGTATGTTTAAATATATCAATTAAATGCTTGTTTTATACGTAAATTTTGATGAGTAAAAGAATAAGAACAACTCTATTACTCTAGGACTAACAGTTCTCGAAATATTTGAAATTTTTTGCATTTAGTTATACCATTTTTGGAAAAATGTCCAATTACCAAATAAAAACAGAAATTGAATTAAAAATGCAAATTTAGTGTTATTTTGTGCAATTAAACTCAATTTAATGAATTATTAAAGAAATAAAGAAAAAATGAATTTGAGTCTGCAGAGAAAGTCATGTGCTGCCCACATCAGATTTTTTAACTTACGCCCTTTTCAAAATAAGCTATTCAATTTTGTTTGATGTAATGCAGTGTTTCAAAATTCATGTTTCAGAGATTTATCCCGTCGGTGGTTGCAAGAAAAAGCACAAAAGCCCTGTGGATTCATAGAAGCTAGAGTCTCGGCTATTAATCAGGAAAAGTAAAATGTAAGGTCCCTGCCACTTATCCAGCACACTAAAAAAATATGGCTAAAAACACACAAAAAAACTGAGCCACTAGAATGACACTTTTGAACAGGTAAATTTCCATTTACACACTTAAAAAGGTAAATATATGTATATCTATATGAATGTGTTATTTTATGCTTATGTATGAGAATTGTACGGAATAATGGGTATATTTTATTTTACGCTGAAAAGACCGTTTAAAACAGGTAAAGATGTTTATTTTACGCACTTGTTTACCTGCTTAAATGGGTCCCTTTTAAAGAACCTTTTTAAGCCATGTAAGCCAGTGGGTAGCAGATAAACAGGTGCGTAAAATTCCCTGTTTAAAATGATATTTTCAACGTAAAATGAAATATCCATTATTCCGTGCAATTCTCATATAAATGAATACAATAACACGTTCATACATTTTACTTTCCCTGCAATACATGGCAATGTATAGGGAAAGTATTGGAATCATGCCGAAAATCGCAACTCGAGTTTTCAACGGATCTACACGTTTTGGGACCTCTAGAATACGAAAATACTATTTTTAGCGTGACGTCTGTGTGTGTGTGTGTGTGTGTTTGTCTGTCTGTCTGTCTGTCTGTGCAATGTATGTATGCACTCTAACTCAAAAACTAATGGATCGAATCTCATAAAATTTGGTAGGTACGTCACTTTGGTGTGACCCTGGTACTGATTAGTTTTTGGTACGATTCGGAAAAAAGAACCTGCCTTTTTTTGCGAAATGGGCCTCAAAAATTTCATGTGTCCACTCTAGCTGAAATACTAACAGACTAAATTTCACAAAATTTGGAAGATAAGTTACTTGTGGGATATTCTAGTGCAAATTAAATTTTGGTACGATTCGGAAAAGAACAACTTGCCTTTTTTTTACGAAATGGCCCCCCAAAATCGCCAAAATTAAGAAAAAGGAATGCGTATTTTCAAATGTATCAATTAAATGCTTGTTTTATACGTAATTTTTGATGAGGAAAAGAATAAGAACAACTCTTATTACTCTAGGACTAACCGTTCTCGAGATATTTGAGATTTTTTGCATTTTTGTTATGCCATCTTTGGAAAAATGTCCAATTACCAAATAAAAACAGAAATTAATTAATATTAAATTATCAATATTAAATTAAAAATGCAAATTTAGTGTTATTTTGTGTAATTAAATTCAATTTAATAAATTATTAAAGAAATAAATAAATAAAAATAAATTTGAGTCTGCAGGGAAGTCCTGTGCTGCCCACATCAGATTTTTTTAAGTGTGTAACTGGAAATTTACCTATTTAAAAGTGTCATTCTAGTGGCAGTAAATCCACTTTTTTGTGTGTTTTTACTCATATTTTTTTTTAGTGTAAGGGAAATTATTTCCGAGAAACGCAGTTTGAAAAGTGTTGATCTCAACATCCAGAGGTCAAAGGTTTGAGTCCCTCCTTGGGTGTTACTTTATAACTTTTCATAAAGAAATCCCGCAAATTAGGAAAAACACACATTGTTACGTCTTACCAGTTTTCTTGTACGGCAGAAAAAACACGTGAAAGATGATAAAATGCTTTTATTTGCAGATTTTTCTATATCCAGCAAGAATAAAGGTGAATTTAATATAATAGAATTGCTTAGCATACAAAATCTCCAGAAAATCATAGATTTCCATAATAGTTCCAAATAAAATAAGCTGAGTAACATTATTGTTTAATTCATTATGGACACAGTGATTACAATGACAATGGTGATACAAGATAAAGTCTAGTCTCGCTGCAGGACTTGAATCCAGTTTCAAATTATCAATATTTATTTAATTATAATGCAGTTCAATAATATTAATATTAGTAATAATAATAATAATTAATAATTGTGATAATTAATAAATATAATAATGTTATCAACTAGAACGCGTTAGTCGGCGTTTTCCGAGTCCTACTCCCGCTACGTAAATAATACAGACACGGATAACAGCACTCCATTTTTAAATCGCTTGTTTCGAACCAAAATCATTTTCGCACTCTGTGTTTACTAACCGCCATTATGCCAATTGTACAACGCGGTCATACGCCCTAAATAAGCTCCTTTCTCCTTCGATCGTCCGACCCACCGGAAGGTGTAAATAATCTTCTTTGATATGTTCTAAGTAAGTGCTCTGAAAATACTTGAAATCCTCCCCCACAAAAAAAAAATAAATAAATAAATAAAATAAATAAATAAAAATAAAAAACTCTGGCCAGACGTTCGGGCGCAGGGCACTTCGGCTCCAGCGCGGTTTTTGTTAATAAGCATCCGTATGTCAGTGAAATTTGCATGTTAATCGGATCAACGGGGTATGATATATATCAAACCGCAGAAGTAAAACGGCAATATTAAACAAGAAAGATCAATCATGCTTAAAGCATTGATTATGAAACACTTTCCAACTTCAATGCAATTTTATTTAAAACAGTCGAAAATGCAATACATTCCTCGGTAATATTTTAAAACTTATCATAATACTACATTAATTTATTATATTTGAAAAATTAAACCTTCATTGAAAAACATGAACTTCATTCAAATGACGGCATTGAAATAAAAATTGCCTGGTTTAAATATATCTGAAAAGCGATACATTCCACGGTAATATTTTTAAAACTATCATAATACTACGATAATTTATTATATTTAAAAACTTCATCGAAAACAACTGAAATTAATTCAAATGACGTCATAGAAAAAATAAATAAAAAGAACGAATATGAGTCTGCAGGGAAAGACATGTGCTGTCCACATCAGAATTTTTAACAATATTACAACAATGATTTATAGAAGTGAACGGGGATTATTTTCAGGCCATTTCGAAAAAAATGTATGATCTATATTTAAAGATCCATCAAATTTTTGTCGAATAAAATGTTCAAAAAATTTAAGATGTGTACCAAATTTTAACTCTCTAGGACGTAGGAAAGTGCATTAAAAATGCCATCAAATAAATTTATCATGAAGAGTTATATAAAATTTAAAAATTGTTATCTACCAAATTTATTTTAAAATGTGAAACCACTCCCATATGCGAAACATTTAAACAAATGGAGAGATATTTATTATATAATATATCTCTGTTTTCTTTCTGGAAGATATCCCAAAGTCAGAATTTAATTGAATTTGTTTTTTTCCCTATATTAAATAATTTTTAATTAAAAAACTACTTAACATATTTTACTGAATTTTTTTTATATATTCTATGGGATAATGTGAATATTTTCTAAAAATTTCGAAGCAATTCGTGAATTTTAAATTTACTTAAAAAATGTTTGAAAAATTAGGTCCCATAGGGTTCAATGTATTTCATTTTTTCAACCCGGGTTCAATAAAAAACTAATTGGGTGATATTATTTATTTATATTCCCATAGGTCCTACAGACCGTCTGAACAACATACTAAAATTTCATTTTGATAAAGTCATTTTTACGGCAGTTATCGTGCTAACGGACGGACAGACAGACAGACAGACAGACAGACAGACAGACAGACAGACAGACAGACAGACAGAATGAACAAAGTCATAAACACTTTTCAACTTTGTTGTAAAGTGTTAAAAAAATAAATAAATAAATGCTATCTTAGCGAGTTTTCATTTGAATTTTGCCATTTTTAGCCCAATATTTATAACTATAATATAATACCAATTATAATATAACACCCGTATGCCAGTGAAATTTGCATGTTAATCGGATCAACGGGGTATGATATATATCAAACCGCAGAAGTAAAACGGCAATATTAAAAAAAATAAATAAATAAATGCTATCTTAGCGAGTTTTCATTTGAATTTTACCATTTTTAGCCCAATATTTATAACTGTAATATAATACCAATTATAATATAACACCCGTATGCCAGTGAAATTTGCATGTTAATCGGATCAACGGGGGTATGATATATATCAAACCGCAGAAGTAAAACGGCAATATTAAAAAAAAAATAAATAAATAAATGCTATCTTAGCGAGTTTTCATTTGAATTTTGCCATTTTTAGCCCAATATTTATAATTATAATATAATACCAAACTAAAAAAATTAGAACGACATTTTTTTTAATTTGCAAAGCTAAAATGCTGCATTTTAAACACTAGTTACTGAAGGTCTAATATAATTTTCGTACCTTGGAAACAAAATTTCGTCTTCGAGAAAATTCATTTACTCGATAAATGGGTTAAAACTGGTGAAAATTCGACCTAATTTCTGCTTTAAATATTCATAACTTTCAAATTAATTTGATTTTTAAAAAATCTCGCCGAGCCGTATCGTTCGAAAATCTGAAATACTCCTCTTCAGAATATCGGTGCTGTCCAAAGCTTTGCATTTTTGTTACAGACGACACACACACATAGCCATCTCCTCTTATTATGTATTAGAATGAATTACCCAGCATTAACCGGGTCCTAAATAAGCGCGCTACTTAAATTAGACATTTAAAAACACCACGCACTTTCCAAATTGCCAAGACAGTTCCAATCCAAATCCCCACGGAATACGAAATCCTTAGTTTAAGCGCATGCGCAATAACATACACATAAGTCCACATAAGGAAAATAATAATAATAATGAAATAAATAAATAAATAATAGGAAATAAACGATCATTTCTACCCTACCGTGAGTTGGGTATGCGCAATCGACCGGTCGAAAAATTAATTCACTTCGGACTTCATTTGGTTGATAATTGATTGAATCGGTTTTATTTGATTGAATCGATAATTGCAATCAATGCATTCGCTTTAAAAAATCACTGAAGTTAAAATAACGCATTAATTAAAAAAATGGTTATTTTTTATTAGATTGCGAAGATATACACACAATTTTTTGCTACTCATCCTGCACTCATCCTGTTGCTCATACACTAGGGTGAGTCGAATGGCCTGGGTCTTCAACACAATTTTTTGCCAAAATATATAATCGAATATTACTTTTTTGGATGCGACGAAATAAGTATTGGATAACCTAAAAATGCAAATTTAGATGTATTTAAAGAAATAAATACGAAAGAATTGGCCTACTGATTTTGTTTAAACATTGCACGAAAATACGTTCTTCGATCATTTCGATGGTGTCAGGATGAAAATTTTGTGATAATATTTTCAGTCGCTACAGAACTGATTTGTGTGGAAATCGCTCAAAACCGTGCTAAAACATAAAATAACTAAAATACTAATACAAATTTTGAAAGAAAAAAAAATCACGCCGAGGCGCATTTTCCACTGTACTGAAGTAGCTATGTACCAAATTTAGATTTTTCGCTGCAGATGATACAAACACACACACACACACACACCTTTTATTATGTAAGATGTAAGAAGACAATGTTAATAATTATAATTCAACAATATCTGCCCAAACTTATTCAGTATGGCAAGTTGTTTTGCAAATGTCTACCCCAAATCTCTTTAATTTCTGTAACATAAGGAATGATAAAAATATATATTTATTATATCTGCTCAGTAATCGCCTAATTCTCACATCAAGTAAAGCATTTTCTGCATGAATATGCATCGATAATTTGCTAAATGAATAATTAGACACACTCATTTCCCCCCAAATATTAGTAAATATTCTCAACCAAAATAGATTGACAATCGCTTAAGCATAATGCGACGTAAATGAAACAAAAATCAAGCAAAAGAATACCATCTCATTAATACTGAAATTAAGCACACCCGAAAATTTTCTTATATTGTAGGTAAATATGATTATACCGGCTTCCCCCTCCCCCCCCCCCCAAGTATATTTTCTGGTCGATATATTTAAATGCAGCATCAAATTGCATGGTCCGAAAATTATTCATACATGCACGCATCACATAATCACTGGTGAATAAAAATTTCGTTATACAGCTGTTAGAGAGTAATTAAAGGTAACTCCCAGAAAATATTTTATTTAGTTTTCTTCTTAGAGAAAAAAAAATCTTGAAAACGCACGTCTATGCCACTTGTTTCACTATTGGTGGATATTGATTCGATGGGCGGAGTTGGTGAGTTTAAAGACGACGCGCTCTGAGTCGAAAGTTTCAGTTGTGATTTTCGGGAAAAAGTCATGGCAGGAAGAAGTTTCGCTCAACTGGTAGGCATTATCAGCCTGCTTGCAGGTTTCAACGAATGCCTGTCGGTATGTATTTTGCAAACTTCAGTATAATAATTTGAAACTTGTAAATATTTTTACTCATTTCTCTCAAGTATGCTAAAGTGTTTTGGAAATTACTGTAGACGGAAAAAATTACGGGGTGTTTTAATTAATTAAGCCTGAAATTTTTGTAAGCACCGTTCCGAAGTTTTGTTTTATAGTTTGTTCAATATGGTATGGGTTTTTTATATTTCCTTAAATTTGAGGTTATATAAAGTTTCTATTATATATACTTGTCATATAATATTTTGCACCGAATTTTACGGTTTCTCGCCCAAATTTTGTAAAATAAGTGTAAATTTTGTAACACCATTCCAAAGTTTTTGTTTCTTAATTTCTTCAATGTGTTATGACTAGTTTATATTTGCTTAAATTAAAATTTGAAATAATGTTATATATATATATATATATGCCTGTTATATGATATGTGTTATACCAATTTTTACTATTCCTCTTTCCGCTTGAGTAAGACAAGTTGAACGCAAATAAATATGTAAATATGCATAAAACTGCCTAAAAATAATTATAATAAGTATATTAGAACAATTTCAAAAATAAATTAAATTAGTGTGATAAAATATTGAATTCAGTTAGTCGATCGCAGAATTATGAAACAAAATCTAGAAATATTACTTTAAGCAATATTTTGGAGATCTTATTTCATGATTTCTTGAGTAGGAAATAACCATATTATATTTGCTTAAATATAAAATTCGAAATAAATTCTGCTATACATGCCTGCCATATGATATATTTGACACGGATTTTTACTATTCCTTTTTCAACTTCAGTAAAATAAATTTAAGTGAATGCAATTTGGGCTTTGTTTGTTGTTTTTTGGTCCTAACAATAATTGTAATACGTATATTAGAACGATTTTAAAATTAAAATTGTCGATAAAATATTGAATTAGGTTAATAGAGAGCAGAATCATGAGACAAAATCTCAAAAATCTTACTTTAAGAAATATTTTGGAGATTTTACACTATGATTTCTAGAGTATGAAATACCTATCTTATTGCATAAATTTAAAATGTGAAATCAATTTTTCTGTTAAACCTGTCATATAATCAAACTTTTACACAATTTCACTGCACAATTATACTTTCTAATGATCAAATTTTGCTTTTAATATATGTTTAAATTTCATGAATATTTAAAAAATTATGGAAAGCATACCAGAATTAAATGCTATTTTATGTTATGCAAAGTTGTATATGAAATAATTTTAACTGAATTTCTGAATGACCAATATAAGCACTTTCTTTTAAAAATAGTTATTTTAGTTATTATCAAATGAATCAACATACATTTAATTAATTTTGCATGAAATTCTAAGTAAATTTAGTTATTGTATTTTTTGTCAATTATTAGAACATCATCTGATAAATGAATGTTTTATATTGTAATATTTTAATGAGTGTATTAATATATTCGAATATCATTGGCTTTTATCCACTTTGAATGTAATACAAACATTTTACGATAAATTTATTAAGAGTCTAAAGAAATTTCGCGAATACTCGTATATTTTTAAAAAAGAACAATTTTAATGCAGCGGCAAATTTTCAATTTTCTCAATACCCTGTGAATTTTTTTAAAGGTTTGAATAAAGGAACACATTAAATTTAACTAAAATATATATGTTATTTTATTCCATAAAATAATATTTCAGAAATTATTTATTGCTTTATTCATTCTAATGGCTCGAACTATTTTGTTAACACGTTTCAAAGTCCAGATGGTGCTTAACACTTTATTAAATCTCTTAAACATTTAAAAATTTGCATACTTAAATTCAAAATTTTAAATAGTATTGAAAATTTAGATTTGACGTTATATAAATTTTAACTTTGTCATAAAATTATTTTAACTTAATATAAAATTAAAAATTTTAATTTTAACAGCAATATATCAGCTTTTTAAAAGCCCCTGTGTTGCTCACTGCTCCAGCCAGGGATTGAACTCTGATCTTTTAACTAGCCAGCTGAAGCTCCACTGCTGAACAACTAGGAAAATATTCCCACTGGAAAATTTAACTATGTGTTCATGGGGGTCTTTAAACGTGCTTTTCCGCCAAAATCTCGAATTCGAAAATTTTTGGGAAAACAACTCTTTCTTTATCCAGTATGAAATATAGTATCTGTACTATACTCTGTAATAGTACCCTATCCAGTACTTACTATAGTAGATATAGTACTCTAAAATACTATGAGAAAGTGAAAAATCAGTACCTCCTATTCTATCTGAATGTGAGGTACTAAATACTTTTACATAGAATAACTTGGCATTTAAGCTTTCATATCCCTTCTTTGTTTGAAGTAGACACTATAATGGAGAAGCAAAAATTGTGAATTATACTTTAGGACTCTTTTTATATCATGAAAATATTTAAAATTTTGTAACGGTCTCACTGTCCCAACCAGAGACCGAACCACGGATATGCGAACTGACCAGTTGATGCTCTAACTGTAGAGCTACTGGAACAAGAATTCAACTACCTCTCGTTGAAGTGTACCACATAATGTCCTTCCTCCGAAATCAAATTAACGTACAACGGCCGATTTGAACGACCATCTTCGTATTCTCTGCTTTTTATTATCCAAGCTAACATATTGTGGGATCGTGACGTTCAAACTAGGGCTATAATTCACAGTATCTACTGAAAATTCGTAACAGGACCTTTTTCCATCCCCATCCTCACTGCATCTAACCTGCATTGTTAATCCGTGCGGGCGCAATTGCAAAGGTCTCACTGTCACAGCCGGAGATCAAACCACGGATGTTCGAACTGGCCAGCCGATACTTTAACTCTAGAACTAATGAAACAAAATCCCAAGTTACTCTTGTCTAAGTGTACCTTGTAATATCCTGCCTCTGAAGCCAAATTGACGTACAACAGACAAGTTGAATGACCACTTTCTTATTCTCAGCTTTTTCTTATCCAGGTTAGCATCCTGTTGTTGTTGTTGTTGTTGTTGAGACCCAGACAGTCCAACCTACGAGAAAGGTGTAAGGTATCTGTCTGGACGGCCGGGAAGTGCCACCCAATTTAGACTGAAACCCAGTGGGGGAGGCATCCACAGGGACCGTACCCTCCTTCCCCTACCACCAACCTCTCGGAAGGACTTACGGACCCACATGTTTAACGGGATCGTACTCCGCATGAACACGGTGGCAGTTGTGGCAGCGTGCAAATCCAGCGCGCAAACCACCGAGCTACCGCGTCCGAAATGTGCCAACAGCACGCGGTGTTCCCAGGTGGTCACCCACCCAAGTACTAACCGCGCCCGATGCTGAGGTTAGCATCCTGTGCAGTCGCAATGTGCAAACTAGCCCCATAATTCATAGGGGCTACTAAAAATTCGTAACTGGATCTTTTCCGACACCCATCATCATTGCATCTAACCTGCAGGGTTAATCCGTACGGGAGCTATTTTAAAGGTTTTAGTTTCACAGTCGGGGATCGAAACGCAGATCTTCAAACTGGTCAACTTGAGCTCTAACCGCTGATAATTTCTTGTCGAAGTAGATCCTATAAGGTATTTCATTCAGTCATTGAACATGGATGCTTTCAGAATAGATATTTATAGATTCGAGACTCATTCCACCCGATCGTAAATGGAGGGTGCAATGTTCTTTTAAATTAATAACATCTGAAAACACGTTGTCTATTTTCGGGAATAGCCATGTTTACGTAAGTTCCGCAAAGTCTAACAGAAATAAACCGAAATTAGGAATTTTCACCAGCAATTAACCGTGCTTTTTGCTTTTCATGAGAATCAGCCAGGTTAAGTCCTTCGAAAACATATATTTTACGACAATGTTTTCCCTCTTTATTTACTTTTGGTCCAGTTTCTCCCCTCCTAAATCTTCTCCGGGAAAGCATTGTTGCTAATGAGCATGGCTGACTCTTATTTTTGCCGATCAAAATCTTCTGAAAATTTGTGTAAAATTTACGCATACTTTTTAAAGCGATTTACGCATAAATTAACAATTTAAAATAATACAGGCATCTGTGCCAATTCAATTTTATTAAGTTTAATTATACTTCTTATTAAAGCATTCCTAAAAAACATTTATACTGCTTTAAACTAAAAATATTTAAAATGAAAAAGGAATTATTGGTGGCAAAAAACTTGCCATTTATTTTTTGGAAAAGATTTGGTTTAAAATATCTATTTCTCAGGATCTCCTATAAATAGAGTGTTAGATGAGATAATAGAGTGTTAGATAATAGAGTTTAGATAATAGAGTTAGATAATAGAGTTAGATAATAGAGTTTAGTTAGATAATAGAGTGTTAGATTGTTAGATGATGATTGATATGGATTCAACATCAAATTTTAAAGAGTGTAGAGGGAGTTACTAAGTATTTTCACTTCCAGTTCTGTTTTTATTTCCAGATGAAATATTTTCATTTTACTTGAAACATCTATTTCTTAAGAGTGTCTATAAGGTTTTAAATGATAAATGATATGGATTCAGCATAAAATTTTTGAGGAAGTAGGGTGATTCACTAAGGATTTTTACTTTCCTTTTATTTTCCACTTCTGGTTTAAAATTTTCCTTGAAACATATATTTTTATGGATTAATTATAAATAGAGCTTAGATAATGATAGATATGGATTTAGCATTAAATTCTGAAGGGAAGGTTAAGGGATTCGCTAAGGATTTCCACTTCCTGTTTTGGATATGTCTCTTCCTATTCAAAAATTTGCATTTTCCTTTAACATCTATTTCATAGAATCTGCTATATACACATCTTAGATGATGACTGATATGGATTTAAATTCTGGAGGGGATAAGGTTTACTCAGAATTTCTGCTTCGGATTCAAATAAATTTCTTGAAACGTCTATTTCTCAAGATTGGCTATAGATACAGTTTAGATGATCACTAATATAAATTTACCATTAAATTCCGGAGGAGGTCGAGGAATTCACTGAACATTTCCATTTCTGGATTTTTTTTCACTTCCAGTTCCAAACATTTCCTGGAAACATTTATTTCTCAGGAATGCTTTAGATAGAGCTTAGATGATGGTTGATATGAATTTAGCTTCGAATTTCAGAGGGGTAGGGGTTTCTCTAAGGATCTCCTTCCTGTTCTGGAGATGATATTTCTGGTTTTCACGAAAATTTGCATGACTGTATGAAATAAGCATGCAAAAGATAATTAAAATCCTTAATATTTTCGTCAAAACTGAAGTGCACCACACATCATTTGTCACCATATGAAGGCTCCTTTTATACATTTGTTGTGTTATCTTATATTTTGCAAGAATATAAAGCAAAATTTGTAAGGTACGCAAAAATCAAATTTAAATCATTTCAAATTCTTCATTCATTCAAGAGAACAAACAGATTTGCATTTTGAAACTAGAGCAAACAAACAAGCATTTAATGCATCATCCAAAGCTTTTTTTTATTTTTGTAAAAATTCTCAAGCTAATAGGAGGGTTTCATTTCAAACGACTTACATCCAACATAAAAACGTTCTCTAAATGTTTAAATATGAGTGTTCAGCATCCACGCATAATTGTAAGAAACGTTTCGTGTATTAGTACAAATTGGATTTGGGGTAGATTCGGAATCTTATTAAATGGATTGTATTCAGAGGAAATTCAGTCCCAAATTCAGTCAGCATTAAATTTTGAACATGCATTTAATTCTCTATATAAACTGCATTGCACGTATGCTATAAATCGTCTGTCTGAATATTTTAAATGTACCTATTAGAATGTTATTTGACTATATTTTCTTATAAAAGATTCTCAAATATTAATTGTAATACGTATGTCGTAAAAGAATGTTTTAGCCTAGGACTATGCTTCCAAATGAAAAATGGATGCTTTCGTCAAGGACTCTCAAGGGAAACTGGGCTCTAATTATGATTGGAGGTTTTTGCCTGGGACCAAATGTATCCATGTATCTACATGAAAAATTGATGCTTTCATCAACGTCTTTCTAAGGAAAACTGGGCTTTATTTATGTTTGAACGCTTTTAGCTAGAACCAGATATATCCATGCTTCCAACTGAAAAATGAATGCTTTCGACAAGGACTTTCTAAGGGAAACTGGGCTTTAAGTTTGCATGTTTTTGACTAGGAACAGCTGTATCTATACCTTTAAATGAAAAATGGATGCTTTCGTCAAGGACTCTCAAGAGAAACAGGGTTCTAATTATGTTTGGAGGTTTTTGCCTTGGACCAGATGTTTCCATGCATCTACATGAAAAATGGGTACTTTCATTAAGGTCTTTCTAAGGAAAACTGGGCTCTATTAATGTTGAACGTTTTCAGCTAGAACCAGATATATCTATGTTTCCAACTGAAAATTGGATGCTTTCGCCAAGGGCTTTCTACGTGAAACTGGGCTCTATGTTGGATGTTTTTGGCTAAGACCAGATGTATCCATCCCTCCAAATAAAAAATGAATACATTTGTAAAGGATGTTCTTAGGGAATCTGGGCTTTATTTACTTTACATTCCAAGACCAAATATCTCTTGCACAATAATGCCGTAAGACTTTGAAGTCGATAACTGAAGCGTAACTCATTATGATTCAGTGAATAGAATTGTAACTTTTCAGTTATGAAAACTAACTTGTATAAAAAAAATCCTGATGTATCCAACATACAATTACAGCTACATATTAACACATTTCACCATTGTGTGAAAACAATAACACAAATTAGAGCTTCCTCATCACTTTGACCTCTATGAAAATGAATATAAAACAGTAACGTATTACCGATTAAAATAAGCATATGAACTTTCATGCAATTCGCTTAATTATTTGGAGTGATATCCTGTTCTCTATGGTCAAAAATTACAATATCATGAGAACGGCTCATGATAATTGCTAAACATAGGTGTTCATTTATTTTTGGTTAGACGTATTCACAAAGCATTCAGTTATTGTGTAAGATAGTGAACATATGTGTTAAGATTTTCTCAGTTTTAGATTAAAAACGTAAAATATCTCAAGAACCGCGCATGTTATCATTCTGCACGTTAAGTTATTCGTATCTAAATAGACCATTATAGATGAATATTTTTGCAACTAATTTTAAGATAATTCTGTCATTATATATATATTTTTCATTTTCGAAAAACAAATATCCAAAAAATTGAAGGCGTTACCCTGGTTTAAGATCTCTGATAATCAACAGGTATCTGACATTTTTCACTGGAAAAAGCGCACCAAATTTTATTTGATTTGCCTAATTTGCTCGAGAGATATAGTGCTCCCTGTAGAAAAAAATCCAATATATCGATAATATCTCTTGTGATAATATCTAAACAATGATGTCTACTTGGGTTAAAAATCACTTACAACGCATTCTCTCTAATGATTATAGTGATTTTATTTCCCATTTTAATTCAAAAGAATAAAACGTCTCGACAACAGCGCATGTTGTGTAAAGTCCACTTAGACGATAAGAGCTTGTAATTTCGTCCCAGTAGCTCAGCCGTAGAGCGTCGGCTGACCAGTACAAAGATCTGTGGTTCGATTCCAGGGGTGGCCAGCAAGGTTCTTTACAGTAACTGTCTTAAATCATGAAATTAGATTTTAAATTAAAACTTACATATTATATAGCTATTTTCGTAACACTTTTATAAAAAATTATATTCGATTCAAAAAAAAAAAAGAGTTAGAAAATTTAAGGTATTTCCTTCGGTCTAGTCGCTCGGAAAATCAAATGGCCTTTGACGTTCATCCATTGAAATTATCTTGAACGTCAAAATCTTGAATAGTCCACAAACATACAGACACAGACTTCATAAAGAAATGGTAGATTTCATGATAATCATGATAATAAAATGGTAGTATTCATCAAAATGGTAGTATTCATGGGTGCTCAGAACGTGTAGATCCTTTAAAATCCAAGAGTCAGATTTTTTACTCTATCACAATATGTACTCTAGGGAAAGTAGAAAGGAGGGGGGGACTATTAAACATGCTGCATTTGTACAACATTTCAAAAACTCTGCTTCTTACGCTCAGGACTGCTACATAACTCTGAAAATATTATCAGATTCGATTATGCACAGCTCAAACCTAAATAAAAACCGACTTCAAATTAGAACTTTTACTCTTATGTGGGGTGCGTCTTTCTTCCTAAACGAATAAATATGATCCAACGTAACAGTAAGGGAGCAAAATACAATACGCAAAGTATTTAACATTTAAATAAAGAAATCATAACCTAAGTTCCTGTTCTGCATAAATAAAATGACAAAAGCAAACAATCGTTTCCGAAATGTTTGAGTTGCCTTCTAACTGAAGATCTTAGTTCCAAAAATATTGACAAGAAACTCTTGATTTACTCGCATTGAATAAAAACTACCAGTGGCGGCTCGTGTATAGGCACTGTGGTACTGCGGGAATGACAGTGCTCTCTCTCCCTCGCAGCCTTGCTTGCCGCTTCCTATGTGCGCATGCGCTCAACAGTCAAGCACCGCTCTCTCTCTCGCAGCTTCACGTGCAGCTTCCTATGTGCGCACATAGGAAGCTGCAAGCAAGGCTGCGAGGGAGAGAGAGCACTGTCATTCCCGCAGTGCCACAGTGCCTATACACGAGCCGCCACTGACAACTACCATGCGTTTCCGAAACGATCGACTACTTTTGTCCTTTTATCAGCAGCAGCGCATGTTGTTACTATTTCTTTATTTGGCTCATCTTCCTTATTTCAGCCTTTTGACATTTTACTTTCTTTTTAGCTTTTGACTCTAAAGATGAGTTAAAATAAACTACGAGATGAGTCAAAATAATCTACGGGACGATACTTTATATGCATGTTAGACATCATTTAAAAAATCTGATGTGGACAGCACATGACGTTACCTACAGGCTTAAATTCTTTCCCAATCCATTAAATTGAGTCTTAATTGCTCAAAATAACATGGATAATTATTTGAAATTACACTGAATTCGCAGTTTTATTTCATATAATTATCCATCTTATTTTGTGCAATTAAAACTCAATTTAATGGATTGGGAAAGAGAAAATAAATTTGGGTTTGCAGTTAAAGTCGTCTGCTGTCCACATCAGATTTTTTAAAATGATGTTTAACATGTATATAAAATATCATACCATAGATTATTTTGACTCATATTTAGAGTCAAAAGTTAAAAATAAAGAAAAATGCCAAACGGCTGAAATACGGAAGATGAGCCCTTTATTTATTGTTCTTGCGGAATGTTTCTTTTTCCCCCAATGGCCAGGCATTGATTCTCATCATTCGCCTATACACCGGCCAGAACCGTGAACTTGTTAGCCGTCATATGACGTTGCCCCAGCACACCAGTGGGGGTCGGAACACATCATGCTCAACGACACAACATCCATGCCTGAAGGTGGGACTCCAACCCACAACGTGGCAGCCGAACGATCGCTAGGAAACGCTTGCCTTGACCTTTCGACCACCGCGTCTGCTTCTTGAGCAATGTCACATTCTGCATTTATAAAAACGTTCAAACAATTACGTTTTGACCGAACACAGTGGTAAAAAAATGTAACAGAACACAAACAAAATAGATAATCTTAAGGTTTGTGCTAAAATCAACCGAAAAGAAACCGACAATTCACTCGTCTACGTAGATCAATCTCATTGCACTAATTTTACCCACTCTAAATACAAAATTCAATAAGAAATGACTTGTATCAAATTTTGCTTAAACTGCTGTCTGGAACAAGCTGAAAAATTATGACTTCATTAGTACAACAGCATAAGAGGTTGATAAAGTATCAACTACCTTCGGGAGGTAAGGAACCGCTTTCTTTTCAAAGATAAAAAGACAGAGCACCAGAACCAATAAAGGAAGTCGCGCTCTTGCCTTCATTAGTGCTGGTGGCTGATGTTTTCTCCTTTTATACTTAAGGAGTACTCTGCCTCTTAAGCAGGTTGATACAGTTAATCAATCTTCTATACTGTTATACTAACGAAGTATTAATGTTTCAGAAACAAATTACTTGGTCTTCTTGCTGTCACTCATTCTCAAAAAATGCACTTTTGTGTTAGAAATGTCTAACACAAGTACTACGGTTTCCCGAGCTGTTATTGTGAAAATCCCGAATTAAATCGACCTTAAAGTATTAAAGTGAATACAATATACATAATTATGAAAGGCGAAGTTAGGCATGAAATTATAAATCATTATTAAATATAAAAACTTACAAAAAATTATGTTTGTGAAAATGTTTTATTCCTTGCAATGTGGGATTTTTCCATCATATCCCTAACACTAGCCTGCGATGATTTTATTGCCAAGTAAATAAATCGCAGTTGATTTATATGTACACTCATTCACAATAATGTTGCTCACCCAGACAAAACTACACAATAACAGTAAAATATGTCAGCTATGTCTACTGCAGATATGCTTGGTTAAGTCTGGCAAGAGTTATTGCTAGACAATGTACATCGATAAAAAGAGCGCAGCACGCATAATTTTCGTCCGACCTTACTCAGCAATGAACTCTTTCTGTAAAACATTAATTTTTACAATACATCTAAATTGTGAAAATAGAAAATGGTTAAGTATTAAAGACGTTATCATCGGATAAGGCGCACATTAGTAAAGGGCGTGCAATAAGTACGCTTTTGACTATGCTTAACAACGAACTCTATCTGTAAAACATTAATTTACACAACATATCCAAATTTAACTAAATTATATTATATTTTACAGGAGTTATCATCGGCAAAAACATATCAGTATAGGGGTAGTACCACATTTAATTTTATTCCGGCCGCATTCAGCAACGAACTTGGCCAGTGAAATATTAATTTACACCACATATCAAAATTTCAAAAAAAAATTGGTTAGCAGTATAGGGGTAGTACCACATTTAATTTTATTCCGGCCGCATTCAGCAACAAACTTGGCCAGTGAAATATTAATTTACACCACATATCAAAATTTCAAAAAAATTGGTTATGTTTTCTAAGAATCATCGTCGAACAATATATATTGGTAAATGGGGCGTGGAGTAGCACGAGCAAATTTTGTCCGACCACGTTCAGAAACGAACTCAACCTGTAAAACATTAATTTTACCACATATCCAAATTATAAAAATATCGGCAATGTTCTAGAGGAGTTATAGTCGTGCCAAATGTATCAGTAAAGGAAACATGACATGTGCAATTTTTATCTGACCACGACCAACAACGAACTCGGAACATTAATTTATGCCATATATTCAAATTTAAAAAGAAAAATTGGTTAAATTTTAGAGAAATTATTATCGGATGATGTGCACATCAGTAAAGGAGATGCAGCATATGCAATAATTATTTGGCTACGTTCATGTACTAACTCGACCTGCAAAACATTAATTTGCACTGTATAACCAAATTGCAGAACATTTAATTAAGTTTTAGAGGCGAAAACAATGTATATAGTAAAGAGGGCGAGGGGTAGAACGTACAATTTTTTTATGACCACATTCGAAACGAACTCTGCCTGTAAAGCATTTATCTTTACCACATATCCAAATTGTAAAAATATCTGTTAAATTTTAGTGGAGCTATCGTTGGACATAGTGTATCAGATAGTGGGGGATAACACGTGCAATTTTTATTAGACCACGTTCAATAATTTGCATTATATGTCCAAATTTTAAAAAAATCGGTTAAGTTTTAGTAAAGTTATCGTCGAACAAAGCAGACAGACAGCAGACAATCGCGTTCAACTCAAAAGTAAGAAGCTAAGTCACTTCCTTCATTCCCCCCATCTCTTCAGTTATTTTATAAATTTAACCAAAACTAAGGTTTTAAATTTGATTCATACTTGCAAAGAACGATCATTTCCGTTTTCGATGTATACATCTTAAAGTCGACGCAAACATCTTGATAACTCACCAACAAGATTTACATTGCACTCGATCGAAATACTCAAAGAAAAATCTGAAGTTGTTAGTTGCAGATTCTTTTCTAGTGTGTTAGTACGATATTTAAAAAAAAATGATAAATACATACCCATTTGATATTTTCCACTTTTTATTGTGCAGAATTTTCCTTTTCAAAATCAAACATCATCCTGATGTCGCAAGACATGTTAAATGTGTTTTATAAATGAATTATTAAATTGTCTGTCTTTCTATATTAATTTGAAAGCAAAATTTCGAACAATGTAATCAATAAAAATCACAAGAACCCGGCTGAAATGGGCGTTCTTAAAAATAAGGAAAACACTCCCATTGCAGATAACAGTATCCATGGACCAGTTTCACGTTTATTATGGGCTCATCAGCATGGAATAACCGTTAACTGCAGTGGCAGCAGCAGGAAAACTTGCTATTTGCAGCAATTTTACAAACCTAAATGGGAACTGACAATTGCAGTTCTTCCACGTAGCAGGCATAAAATACGTTCACAATATAGCCCGGGCTACAAAATTGCAAAGGCCAAGGTCAAAACCACAAGAACCCAGAAAGGGAATTTTCAGTTTCCACTGAAGTTCGTGAAATTGCTGCAAATAGCAAGTTTTCTTCCTGTCACTACAGTTAGCGGTTATTTCATGTTGATGACCGCATAATAAGTTCAAAACCAGGCCATGGAGACTTATCTGCAATGAGAGTGTCTTCCTTAATGTAATCAATCACAATGAAAATAAAAGACTTATGAATGACTCTTTATATTCTGAAGAAAAGATACGCACATTTAATTTTTAACAAAACTATTAAACAATTTTTCTGCATACTTATTTTGTAGAATCATGCAGATTTTCGGTAAAAAACCGAAGTGACACACCAGAACCGAAAATAAAAATCGTTAGTGCCCCCCCCCCCCCCTCCTCCCCAAGTCCTCTGAAATTCAATACTGAATCTACACCAGTCGTGATCTAAGCTGTATCTATATTCAGTCCTGAGAAATAGATGCAAATATACAAAATGCTTTGAACCGGAAGAGGAAATTTGTAGTGAATCTGCTCAACCTCGTCCGGAATTCCATCCTGAATTCGTATCAGTCGTTTTTTGAACCGGCAGTGGAAATCCTTAGTCCCTCTCTCATTCTCGTTCGGAATTTCATGCTGAATCCAAATCAGCCATCCCCAGACTCTATCTGTAGCAGATCATGAGAAATAGATATTTCAAGAAAAATATTTTCGTAAATAGTATGGCGTAACCAATAACTGCTGCATATGAGAATACAAATTGTTTGTACTTCCTTCATAAAAGCAGACACATAAAAATTAGGTCGCTGAATGTTTATGTCTGCTTCTATCAAGAAAGTACAGAGAATTTGTTATGTAATCAATGTTAGAATACATTGGTGAGAATTCTTCTTTATAGAATGTTCTTTGTCACATTTTAAATTGCTCTGTATTTGATGGCATTTGCCATATCAATGCCAAATGTCACTGGATAAAATTTGAAAATTACAGATTAATAAAATTTCTAAACAAAAGTGAGTATTTTCCTAACCAAAGAAAACACAATCTGTTAATTATGTCAATTGGGAAATATGATCTGCATTTTCACTTACTTCTTATTAAGTTAACTCCCTTTGTCTCTTGGTTCAACATCTTTGGGGAACTCGTTCTCGGCTCCCAGACAATGTAGCGAGCTAAAACTCGACACAAAATTTTATCTTTGGGAACATTTTCATGTGTTAATTTTTCACATCATTGCGTTACATTTTTACATCATTTACATACGTTATCTTTGACGGTCTCGTTTTCGGATCTCAGACCATGTACACACTAACAAATTATATGGATGAAAACTCACAAAAAACAGGATTTTCTGCCACTAGAATGACACTTTTAAACAGTTAATTTTCCAGTTACACACTTAAAAATGTAACTATATCTATATGTGAATGTGCCATGTTATTCATTTACATGAGAATTGCACGGAATAATGGGTATATTTTATTTTACGCTGAAAACACCGTTTTAAACAGGTAAAGAGGTAACATGAGATGTTTATTTGACACACTTGTTTACTTACTTAAATGAGTCCCTTAAAAAGAAAAAACCCTGTAAAGCAGGTAAACAAGTGGGTAGCAGGTAAACAGGTGCGTTAAATGACCTTTCTAAAACGGGTTTTCCAGCGTAATATAAAATATACCCATTATTTCGTGCGATTCTCATATAAATGAATAAAATATCACATTCACATAGAGTTACTTTTTTAAGTGTGCAACTGGAAATTTACCTGTTTAAAAGTGTCATTCTAGTGGCAGTAAACCCAGTTTCTATGTATTGTTACCCATATTTTTTAGTGTGATCTCGCGAAACATTTTCATCTATCGAATTTTCCTTTCTGAAAACTTGGAGAAGGGTATGATATCGGTCGTCGCCTCCCCCTCCCCCCGCCTAAACATCACTTAAATGTAAACTTTATCAATTATGAAACACCTTTCTCTATGATCTTTTCCTTTCGCTAGAAGTTAAAAGGGCGGGGTTTTATCCTTTCCTAGGCACTTTTCTAACCCCTGCCCTTGAGTCCTTGAGTCTATCAAATTTTCACGTTCTTACGTTATGTCATTTGCGTCATCTTTGACGGACTCGTTCTTGGCTCTTAGAGTCCGTCATTCCGTTGCGTCATTACGTCGTGACTATGTTTTTGACCTTTTCGTGCATTTTCTTTGCGAATTACGGTCAAGTATCTTCAAAAGAAATGTTCTTCTGTGCGTAGATTCGTGTATAATACTGCATAGGTTTGAACGCAAATTGCGTCAAACGAATTAAAACTAAAATATAAAATATAAATTATGAGAAAAAAAAACAAGTTTTTTAATGTCCTCCCCTGCACAACAGTGGCGCGCAGAAAAGTAGAAAATAAATTTTAATCACACATGAAATTGAACCAAATTGAGGTCGTAGGTAGATGCAATTCACAACCATATTATATAAATTTTAGCATTATCCAAAATTGATATTATGCAAAATTGTTTAAAGGAAATCCTAACCTGTCAACCCAAGTGAAACCCAATATAAAAGATCGATATTATCTACAGGCTAGCTGCTTGATTCATACAGAGATCCTACACGTTTTTCTGTCACTACTAAACAGCTGCAAAATCGCAGCTGAGGATCTCACTGCCAGAAATGGCTCCCAAAACAACAGATTACTTTGGCTAGCAATGTAATGGGCCACTGCAATCCGAAGTGTTAATTAGCTGTTGGTTTATAGCTAAAGCATAACTTAACGAAACCGAGCAAAATAAAAACAAATAGGTTATTGTGACCCAACAATTTGAGCACGATATCTTTAAAAAATCCTTGAACTACTACTACAAAATTAATATGGTGTGATTAGTTCATCCAGCAATTAAAAATATTTGGGGATGTTTATTAAAATCGAATCATAAGATTTCAGTATTTGTTATTATTTTGTGTTTGTGTGCTTAGAAGTTTTCTATGTATAAGTGGTATTGGAAATTAACAGTTTCTTTATAAAAAATTGTATTATTATAATCTGTTGGAATATTATGAATCGCATCTAAATACTGTCATTCTTTTGTATTTTCTTTTTACCGAAAATATACCTGTGCTGCTAGAGTGATTTAAAGAATCTTTTGCACAATGGATTGGTAAAATCAATTACTGCAATGTTTAAAACCATTGATACCTGGGTATAATCTTTATACGGTCTTAAATATTGCCAAAATAGTGATTAAATATTTAAACATATGTTTTATTGCAACTAGTGATAAGAATGAAATGAGCAGCACGAAACGTTTTAACATTCATCGAAATATTTCAAAATAAAAGCTTGAAACAATCAGCAAATGCAGCCAGAATCATATTTCTCACACCTGTTTATTCATTTTGAATATTGAAAGAAAATATATATATATATATATATATATATATATATATATATATATATATATATTATGCATTGAAAACTTTCATTTTTTATAGTGCTCGACGAAGGTTTAAAGATGTTAAATTTTCTTATGAAATTTCAAAATGCTAGACTTTTAGAAGTGGTAAATGTTTTAGGAAAACAGCAAAATACAATATAACCTAGAAGAGACTTGAATACTATTTCATTAAACTGAACTTATATCTTACATAAAAAGACGATGTCTGTATGTGTGTGTGGTCTGTAGCAGAAAATCTAAGCATCGTACGGCCATAAAATTTGGTGCACCGGTACTCAGGGACCCGGGTAGGGGCACCCTCGACGTTATTTTTTGTTTAAATTCGAATTAGTTTTTTAGCTAATTCATGTTTTGGCATTTTTACACAAATCGGTTCCTTAGCGACCAAAATTATTATCACATGTTTCCATCTTGACACCGTCGGAATATATATATATATATATATATATATATATATATATATATATATATATATATATATATATATATATATATATATATATATATATATATATATATATATCCGAAAAACCAAGATTAGCAAAATTCTATAATTTAGTTAAGAGTTCCGAATACATCTTAGCATTTGAACAAAAAAAAATGCTTTTCGATTTCTAATGTAATTTTAATTTTTGTAAATTTTTAAGTGATCGCATTCAGTCATCGCGAAGAATCTTCCGAGAAGTCCTCGCATGTCCGCTTCGACCTTCTGTCGGTGCATTTTACTGCGCATGCAACCTGGGAGTTTAAGTCACGCTTTTTGCCTCATTCTTTTGCGGAGAGCGTGCGATTTGGAGTCTGAATGTATTATTTAAGTACCGGATGCTTCTTTAATTATTCATTTGTAGCCGCTTATTTAGGACCCAAGCAACGTCTAGCAATTCGTTTTAGTATTAAAATAGGCAAAACTAATTAAATCACAAGAACAACGTTGTTTTCTATATAATAATTATTGGGATAGTCTTGATTCATCACTATAACTTCTTATTATAATACAGGGTATTTCCCAAAATGAGAACAGTGGAAGTTTTATTGAAACGTCGGTTGCAAACTCCCATTTACAATTGCAAAAATTCTTTAAATAAGGTTGGAAATTATGCAATAGTAATTTAAATAATGTGCAATATTTTTGTAAAAAATTAAAATAATTAAATTTTTATACAGCCCCTCCAGTGATAAACGTTAAATTACAAAAATGTTGTCCATACTTCGTGTATCAAACTAAAATATATATATATATATATAATTCAAATTTAAGACGAAATAAATTGTCAAACTTCCTGACTTACACCACTTTACCGTGGCTTTTCAAATCACTGCAATCCATGAACTCGGGTGCCTTTCACACATTGAATTGATTCACAGAAATCATTTACTAAGTTTTTAATACGCATTTTTTTGGCACAATTTATCTTTAAACTATTAAGAACAGACGTATTCCTTCAGTTAAGTCATTTTAACCGCTAAATACGGTAAAAATCTGATAATATTGATTATCTTACAGATGTTTTTCTAGCAAATTCTATGGGGGAAAAGTCATGTTTTTAATTTTTAAATTGGGTTGGAGATCGGTTGCATTCGCCGCAAATTATAATCATTTCACAGCGTTCGGCATTATTGAACAGCGCTATGATTCAAACTCCAGTAATGTAGCAGAGTAACTTGGATGCCTAAATACAAACTGTGAATAGACGTAATGGTGACGGAATAGCGTTACTGAAATATTTGCATAAAATGAATTTGAAGATGTACTAATTGTAATAAAATTGTATGGAAACACGTCAAATTAATTAGTACTTTAAAAATGAAAACAACCAAAATATTGGCCATAATTAAAAGTATTTTATTAAAATCTCCTTTTATGATGTACTAAAATTACACGGCCATAACACTTTCGGGCATTACTATGCCCTTTATATGCCTCTGAATATTTAGTAGATGCTTTATTTCGTTTTTTGACTTTTTTTTCGCTAGAGAAGCTGTATAAAATGTTAATTCTTTTTATTTTTGACAAAATGTTGCTCAAAATTTTAATTACTATTTCATAATTCCCTATCTAATGCTTCCTTTTACTAATGTGCGAATTGCCCGATCATAACTTCTCTAAACCGTAAACAATTTTTCAAAATTTAGATATGATATAACAAGAAAGATCAATCATGCATAAGCATTGATTATGAAATACTTTTAAAATGAAATGCAATTTCATTTAAAAAATTTCTAAAATGTGATACATTCAGTGGTGATATCTTTTACATTATCACAGTACTACAGTAATTTATTATACTTAAATATTTAAAACTGTATCGAAATATAAATCATCTGATTCTCTATGCAAAATCAACGAATATTTCATTCATATAACTTGTATTCCAGACTCCAAAGCGAAATAATTTTGTGTGAAAAAAATTCAGCAATTCTTATGTAACTCACTTTAAAATCGCTTGAGATATTTGCATTCTGTATAAGTTAAAATTAGGCTTCGTTGAAGAAATAATAAAAGTTTAGGGATCATTTAAAATCACAACTATTGTAATTGCGTAGGCACGGAATTTAGATACACAGATAGTACACAGATACTATATGTGTGTGTGTGTGTATATGTATTCAAAGTATTGGAATCGTGCCGAAGATCGGAACTCGAATTTTCGAAGGATCTACACGTTTTGGGACTTCTAGAACACGAAAAATCTATTTTTAGGAAGACGTCTGTGTGTCTAAGGGTGTATCTGTGTATGTTTCTGTGTGTCTGTGAGGATATTACATCCACCCTAATTGAAAAACTAATGGACCGAATTTCATAAAATTTGGTAGGTATGTTTTTTGTGGGAAAACCCTGATGTTCATTAGATTATAGTATGATTCGTAATAAAAGAATCTCCCTTCTTTGCGAAATGGCCGGCAGAAATTGCCTTTATCCACTCTAGCTAAAAACTAATGGAACAAATTTAACAAAATATGGTGTATAATATTTCAATAACCTACAAGTGATTTATATACCAAATTTAACAAAATTTGGTATATAAATCATTTGTAGGTTATTCTAGTACGATTCGGGAAAAAGGAACGGGCTATTTTTGCGAATTTGGCAGCAAAATCATTAAATATAAAAATAAAAGACTACGTGTGTTCAATTATATCAATTAAATTCCTATTTTATGCGTGATTTTTGACAATAAAAAAAATAAGACTAACCCCATTACTCTAGGACTAGCCGTTCTTGAGATATTCTAGTTTTTTCGCGTTTTCGCTACACCACCTTTGACAATAAGTCCAGCTATCAAATGAGAACCAAATTTAAGTTTAACGTGCAAATTCAATGTCATTTAAAATACTTATGGCTGTTATTTTGTGGAGATAAACTCAAATTATCATTGAAGAAATAAAGAGAATGTGAATACGAGTCTGCAGGGAAAGACGTGTGCTGCCAACACATCAGAATTTTTAACAATATTACAACAATGATTTATAGGAGTGAACTGGGATTATTTGCAGGCCATTTCGAAAAAAATGTAGGATCTATATTTAAAGATCCACCAAGTTTTTGTAGAATAAAATGTTCAACAAATTTAAGCTGTGTACCAAATTTTCACTCTCTAGGACGTAGGAAAGTGCATTAAAAATGCCATCAAATAAGTATATCATGAAGAGTTATATAAAATTAAAAAAAAAAATTGAAAAATTGTTATCTACCAAATTTATTTTAAAATGTGAAGCCTCTCTCATATACAAAATAATTAAACTCTTGAAAAGATATTTATTATATAATATATCTCTTTTTCCTTCCTGGAGGATATCCCAAAAGTTAAAATTTAATTAAATTTGTTTTTCTCCCTATAATAAATAATTTTTAATTAAAAAACTACCTAACATATTTTACTGAAATTTTTTTTATATATTTTATGGGATAATGTGAATATTTCCTAAAACTTTCGAAGTAATTTGTGAATTTTAAATTTGCTTAAAAAATGTTTGAAAAATTAGGTTCTATAGGGTTCAATGTATTTCATTTTTTCCACCCGGGTTCAATAAAAAACTAATTGGGTGATATTATTTATTTATATTCCCACAGGTCCCACAGACCGTCTGAAAAACAAACAAAAATTTCATTTTGATAACTGCCGTAAAAGTCATTTTTACGACAGTTATCGTGCTAACGGACAGACAGACAGACAGAATGAACAAAGTCATAAACACTTTTCAATTATGTTGTAAAGTGTTAAAAATAAAGGTTTTTCAGGCCGAGTACGTTATTGAACCGTGGTTGGGCAAAAATTACGCGTGTTTCGCCCCTCCCCGTTTAATATTATACACTGTTCGAAGATAACTTAACTGATTTTTAACACTTTACAACAAAGTTGAAAAGTGTTTATGACTTTGTTCATTCTGTCTGTCTGTCTGTCCGTTAGCACGATAACTGTCGTAAAAATAACTTAATCAAAATGAAATTTTAGTATGTTGTTCAGACGATCTGTAGGACCTATGGGAATATAAATGAATAATATCACCCAATTAGTTTTGGATTGAACCCGGATTGAAAAAATGAAATACATTGAGCCCTATGGGACCTAATTTTTCAAACATTTTTAAGCGGATTTAAAATCCACAAATTGCTTCGAAAATGTTAGGTAATATTCAAATTGTTCCATAAAATATATAAAAAAAAATTCAGCGAAATATATTCAGTAGTTTTTTAAATAAAAATTAAAATAATAATTACACCTCTTATATGAAGCGATCACGTGACCATGATATGAAAAGATCACATGACCCACTTCAAAATGATATATGGCATCCATCTTGTCTCTAAATCGTGATTTTTTAAGTTCTTTTTAATTCATATTGAGTGTTGTATCCGTCCTAAAACCACTTTATTTTTGCCTAAATTCTGTGCATCTACATACTAAACCAACGCAATTACAATATATTTGAGTTTAAATGATCATCCAAATTTGATTATTTCTGCAACGAAGCCTATTTTTCACTTATGTAAAATGTAAACAGCAAAATATGTAGAATGAGTTGTATTGGAATTGCTGTATTTCTTTAACACAAAGTTATTTAGCCCATGGAATCTGCATAGCTGATATGAATGAAATATTCATTGATTTTACAAAGAGAAGGACGATTTTTTTCGATGAAGTTTTAAGCATAGAGTTCAATTACGTGTAGCTCCATGGTCTTAATTTTTAAATAAAATAAATTATTATAGTATTGTGATGAATGAAATGAATAGGAAAATGTTATGAATGAAATGCTGTTTTTATAGAGAGATCCAGGCATGTTATTTTTTCTATAACGTCATTTGAATGAATTTCAGTTGTTTTCGATGAAGTTTTCAAATATAATAAATTATCGTAGTATTATGCTAGTTTTAAAAATATTACCGAGGATTGTATCGCATTTAAGAGATGTTTAAACCAGGCAATTTATATTTCAATGCCGTCATTTGAATGAAGTTCATTTTTTTCGATGAAGGTTTAAGTTTTCAAATATAATAAATTAATGTAGTATTGTGATAAGTTTTAAAATATTACCGAGGAATGTATTGCATTTTAGACTTGTTTAAATAAAATTGCATTGAAATTGGAAAGTGTTTCATAATCAATGTTTTAAGCATGATTGATCTCCTTTGTTTTATAATTATGATATGCTGTGCTAATAGTGTTTCACGGGCCGAGTTCGTTGCTGAATGGGATCGATTAATTATTGCGCCTGCTGCACACCCTTTACTAATGTGTGTATTTTTCGACGTAATTTTTTTTTTACAATTTGAATATATTGCGTAAATTAATGTTAAATAGGCTGAGTTCGTTGCTGATTGTTGTTTCACATATAGTTTGGTGGTCTGTTTCCACATATATTTTGTCAGGGTTTTTGTTTAAGGAATAGTTCGTACTGCACAAGTGGGTACTTTTAACAACATATAAGCTTCGGAAAAGGAGGGAGGGGGGGGGTGATTTAACAAAATTTAAAGTTCAAATTACGGCTACTTTTTAATTTTATAAAATATTCCAAATTTTCATCTCGTAGGGGAGTGAGGAATATTGCCCTTCTCTACATTATTTAGCCATGAAATTTAAGCTCTAATGCAGAATCGTCCAACTGATGACCAATGAACAAGGATAATGCTTAGATCACATATTTAACATTATGTTACTAAAAGTTATTTTAAAAATGAACAAATATTGATAATTAATTAAATATGTAACAGTAATAAAGTAATACTATATTTGCTTAAATATTACTGAAATATACCGGGCGGCTATAAAATAACGTGAGGTGCTCAGAGTCCTCTAGCGAGTAATGTATTTGACGAAACGTAACAAAATTCGGTGGGCGTACACAGTGGAACATGCGGTTTCAATTTCTAAAAAAAGTCGCCTCCAGGGGAAATTTTGGCGCTGAAAAAGTAGCCTAGTTGGAATAATGAATGAGTAAATTCCAAATGAGACAGTACACATTAATTTTGTTAACAATGCATGATAACGTTTATTGCTAATTACAAATGAGGTTCAATATGACCACCATTGTGATGTTCCAAGAACTGTATTCGTTGCATGACACTTTCCATGGCGACTCTCAACATATCAGAAGTGATTTGTCTGTCGTGTAACGTTATTCGATCTTTCAACGTTGCGATATCGGGGACATATCCTTGATACACAACGCTTTTAAGAAATCCCCACATTCAAATATCACAAGGATTGAGATCGGGCGACCTCGATGGCCATACCGCAGGAAATGCACGACTAATAATTCTGCTGTCAGAGAAATGTTCCCGCAAAAAACGCTGTACCTTAAGTCCGATATGGGGTGGTGCACCATCCTGCATGAAGGTGGTCGAATCAAGAAGACATCCTCGTTGCTGCAGTTGTGGAATCACGAAGTTACATAACATATCGGCATACCTGTCAGCATTAATCGAACAGGTCACTGATCCACTTTGCCGACTTTCCTTGTAAAAGTAAGGACCGATGATAAAAGATGCCGTAAAGCTGCACCAAACTGTGAATTTTGGCGAGTGGAGAGGTTTCTGCAGTCACGCGTGCGGGTTAGTCGCAGCCCAAATGCGGCAGTTGTGTGTGTTAATACCACCGTTCAAATGAAAGTGCTGTTCGTCACTCCATAAAATGTGCCACGGCCATGCATCATCCACTTCCATGCGTGCTAGGAATCTCAAAGAAAGCTCAGTTCGGGTGGCCGCATCACCAGGGAGCAATTTTTGAACAGGACGGATTTTATAGAGGTGAAATTTCAATATCTAATGCAGGATTTTCCACACCGTTGAGTATGGGATATCCGTTTGTAGGGATATTGCACGTGTAATTTGTCATCTCCTGTTCCACAATAGAAGTTGCAACTTCTTCAACTTGTTGCTGACTGACAGCTTTGCGTCCCCGGCCTAGTTGCCATGCTAGAGTTCTGGTAGTTTCAAATCGTTGAATCATGTTTCGTAAGTTTGTTAAGCTCATCGGTCCTCGTAACTTCTTCAACTGCCGAACTTCGCGAAGGGCAGCATTGGCATTCTCGTTCCGCTGATAATACAGCTTGACTTACAAAGCGCGGTCACGTAAGGTAAGAGCCATCAAAAGGTACTAGGTAGTTCGCCTCCGAATGATGAGAATTCGCCTAGCCTTTCCTTTTATCCACATGATCGCTACACGGAACGCGATTATGCAAATTAGTACATTTTACTCGGTAAACAGCGCCAAAAGTTCACCTGGAGGCGACTTTTGGAACTATTTTTTTTTTCAGTAATCGAAACCGCATGTTCCATTGTGTACGCCCACCGAATTTTGTTTCATACAATACATTACTCGCTAGAGGACTCTGAACACCTCGCGTTATTTTATGACCACCCGGTATTTCAACGCCAGCAAAAGAAAAATGTGATAGAAATTTTACTCTGTATTTTAAAGAAGTTGAATATCGTTGCATAAAACATTAAATATTGGAATGATAAAAATGTTAATTAAATGTTTATATCGCTAATTTTAGTTTTAGAGATTAATCATTAATTCACTCAAAACGTATTGTAGACTTTTCACTGAATAAAAGGTCTCAACTTGCAAGTTATATTAACTTACAAGAAAAGTCTTTCAACCCAAATTCTAATATTTAAATAAAACATTTACGGTAAATAAAATAAACAAATGCAATCATTGTGAAAATAATATATCCGTTAAATCCTAACATCAACACCGAAAAAAAAATGTAATAAAAAGCCATTTTTTTCGCACTGAATAACTTCCAGTTTCATATTGCACAAATTGTGTTGTACTGCACAAATTGTTTTGTACTACACAAATTGTACGCACAGACGTGCAGTAGCACGTTAAAAATCCCCGTATTTGTGATAACAAAAAGGATGATTATACTTAAGCTACTCTAGCATGAGTTATTCTCAAAATCTTATTATTAATTAATTTATTTATTTTTCATTTACTCATTTATTTAGAACATTTACAGCATTTAAAAATGCACCAAGATGTCAAATAAAAATATAGAGTTATAAAAATCGAGGTAAATATAATGCGACTAACAAGATATAAACTAATTTGAGACTGTAGGGAAAATCATGTGCTCCTCACATTTTTAATTTAGGAACATTTCGATAATAACTGAAGATTTCAGAGATTCTAAAAATTTCCGAGTCACCATTATTTTTTCGGATGAACTGCTCTGTCTTGGATCCATAAAAGAAAAATCATTTAATTGCTTATGAAAACTACCCATGATCAATTTTACGCTAGCTTTGATATTTAATAACAAAGTTTTCCTATTCAAAAAACTACATTTTCAAAGAATTTCATCTTAAATGGGGCTAAACATTCTTATTTGTGGAAAGTAGTTCTTATTTAAACAAATTAATGTATAAAATATTTAAGCAATCTGCGACATTTTATGTTATCTTCAGGAAATGTATTAAATGATTTTATAAAGATAATTTGAAAAAACATCAATAAAATCGAAAATATTTCGAATTATTATAAACTTTTTTTGTGTACTTTTATAATGTGAACTTGCCTAAACAAAGAATGGTTAGTTAAAAGAGCATTGTACTAAATTGTTGGCATCATCAAACTTATTACAAAGGGAAATCTGGTTTTTACTTTCTTTTATTTTATTCTACCATAATTCACCAACAATGGTGCTTGGAAAATAATATAAAAAAAAATATCAATAATCTTGGCATGAAATATCATTACTTTTGTCACAAAATCATTAAAAAAATTCTCGGAAGATATCATTCATAATAGCACCACCTTCTGTAAAAATGTTATTTGTTGGCTTGAATGGAAAACAGCGTTAGGTAAAATGCTTAAAAGCATAAATTTTGATCGATCATTTATTTCTTACTGCCTTTAAAATGTCATTGTGTATGTGAATGAAATTATATATTAAATATTAGTTAGTTTAGCTAAAATATCCCCCATAAGTATTGTTTAGTATACAAAATATATTATTTTTAATATAATTTCCGATTACGTTCATTCTACGCTAAGCTTTCTGTTTAATTACTCTTGATAAGAAAATGACGTTTTCTTTGCAGAATTATTTAGTCCAACCTTCCATATTAGCTTTATTTAATTGTTATCGTCACATTTTTCAGAAGTCAAACCCATAAACTTCGGGAATTAAATCGTAAAGTGTGAACATATAAGAGTTGTGGAACAGCATAAAGCGAGCCTAGAGTACCCACGTACAGAATGTCCACTGTCATGGCACTGACAAAATCCGTACTATGTTCACTATCTTTTTTCCGAGAACTTCGCATGACTTTAGTAGTTATCTTATTTATTTGTAAAAGAGGGGGTAACTTGAAATTATTTTCAAAGATCATCAACACAATCACTCATGACTCTATTTTGCAACATGACAAAACACCAGGGTGAACACTCCTGTCTGACATAAGTTCTTTTGCGACAAACTAAATCATAGTCATCTTGAATCTCCTTACTATTTAAATCTGACACCGTGTTACTTCTTATTCCTCAAGTTGAAAACTGAAGGGAAGGAGATTTATTTGTACATGCTCCTCGGGTTAAAGCAGAAGAAACGCGGACTTTGTAGAGAGGCCGATTTACTATGAAGTTATTGATGTTTAAGCTTCAGCTTTCCGCAGGCCTATGTTTTGTTTTCAAATTTTTATGTACACACTATGGATGTTAATCCAGGGTTCCCCGCCAAAATTTGATCCCGAAATCCCGGGAATAGAAAGAAATGCACTCCAGCAGAATTTCGGAATTTATCTAAGTTACTTTAACTTTGGAATGAATACATTCTCAGCTCTGAAATTATGTCAAAAATGATATAGGGAAATATTTATCAATTTAATGAAACAAGACGCTACCAGAATAATATTTACACGTACTACATATTTACGCTTATTTAAAAATTAGATAATATAAAGTGTACAATTAAAATTTGTTCTGATTCTAATCTGTATTCCTTATTCGGTATTACATTAAAAAAAATACTTTTAAATTTTGCATGTTTTTTAACACTTTATAACAAAGTTGAAAAGTGTTTATGACTTTGTTCATTCTGTCTGTCTGTCTGTCTGTCCGTTAGCACGATAACTGCCGTAAAAATGACTTAATCAAAATGAAATTTTAGTATGTTGTTCAGACGGTCTGTAGGACCTATGGGAATATAAATGAATAATATCACCCAATTAGTTTTGGATTGAACCCGGGTTGAAAAAATGAAATACATTGAGCCCTATGGGACCTAATTTTTCAAACATTTTTTAAGCGGATTTAAAATTCACAAATTGCTTCGAAAATTTTAGGTAATATTCAAATTGTTCCATAAAATATATAAAAAAAATTCAGCGAAATATATTCAGTAGTTCTTTAAATTAAAATTAAAATAATAATTACACCTCTTATATGAAACGATCACGTGACCATGATATGAAATGATCACATGACCCACTTCAAAATGATATATGGCATCCATCTTGTTTCAAAATCGTGATTTTTTAAGTTCTTTTTAATTCATATTGAGTGTTGTATCCGTCCTAAAACTACTTTATTTTTCCTTAAATTCTGTGCATCTACATACTGAAACAACGCAATGACAATATATTTGAGTTTAAATGCTCATCTAAATTTGATTATTTCTATAACTAAGCCTATTTTTCACCTATGTAAAATGTAAACTGCAAAATATGTAGAATGAGTTGTATTAGAATTCCTCTATTTTTTAACACAAAATAATTTAGTCCATGAAGTCTGCATGGCTGATATGAATGAAATATTAATTGATTTTATAAAGAGAAGGACGATTTTTTTCGATGAAGCATAGAGTTTAATTATTTGTAGCTCCATGGTCTTAAATAAAATGTTTAAATAAAATAAATTATTATAGTATTGTGATGAATGAAATGAATGGGAGAAAGTTATGAATGAAATCCTGTTTTTATAGAGAGATCCAGGCGTGTTATTTTTTCTATGACGTCATTTGAATTAATTTCAGTTGTTTTCGATGAAGTTTTCAAATATAATGAATTATCGTAGTATTATGATAATTCTAAAACTATTACCGAGGAATGTATAACATTTTAGAGGTGTTTAAACCAGGCATTTTATATTTCAATGCCGTCATTTGAATGAAGTTCATTTTATTCGATGAAGGTTTAAGTTTTCAAATATATTAAATTAATGCAGTATTGTGATAAGTTTCAAAATATTACCGAGGATTGTATTGCATTTTAGACTTGTTTAAATAAAATTGCATTGAAGTTAGAAAGTGTTTCATAATCAATGCTTTAAGCATGATTGATCTTTCTTGTTTCTCTTTACTATTCTATAAGACAATGAATGGTTTGGATAATTAAAATATGATTAGTGCCAATACCTGCTATCTAATTTGATAATGGTGTAATTTAGAGACTGACTACGAAAAATGGTAAAATATCACTATACATAGAAACAGTTTTGTATCGAATAATATTACTTTAAATCGTTTACAGAACTGAATACTATTATTTGGTGGACCTAAATATGTTTAATTTTACTTCTATCGTTAAAGGGGAGTATTGTTTTCGTACTGAAAACCGTTTTCAGCCAAATTGAAAAACTGTACGTTTTTGAAGGTTCATATTACGAAAAAGCACTTTTTAACAGTCCGTCTATATGTTGATGTGTCACCAAATTCAGGAAGTTCAATTTTCTGCGAAACTACAGAAACAAATGAAGCCAAATTTTGTGCATATTTAGGCTGCTTTACACAAAACGAAAACAACTTAGCAATGTTTTTGAAATCTGGCACAAGTCGTGGGCGATATGCGCAAATGCAATTTTTACGATAGTAATATATATTCTTCTAAAAATATTTATTTATTTATTTATTTGAAAAATGCATGCTACAGAAAGCAAATCCCAGTAACAGCAGGCAAGACAATACACAGAAGAAATCCGCAGAGGGCAGAACACAAACTATACAGATAGAAACAGAATAAAAACACCGACAACAAATAAGCATTAGTAAGTTAATAAAAACAGTAAAACACACAAGAATTACAATAAATGATTTTTAAAAGTAGTTAATGAAGAAAAAAAATATTGATATCGTCATGCAGGCTATAGGTATAGCTTACAGAAATTGTTAACTGCACACTGATTCCCAACACCAATTCTAAAAATCCTCTCAGCAAACAAACTCATATTCCTAGAATTAAAACTGGGAACACGAAGACCAATCCCATCCAGAAGAGATGAATAGTCAACCCTGCCACCGGAAAGACTCTTAAAAAAGGAGAGCAAAATAAAATTCCTTCTAATAAGTAAGCTTTTCACAACGAACACCTCACGAAGCAAAGTAGCAGGAAGGGAGTAACAGAACACACCAGTTTTCTTGTAACAGAGATATCTTAAAAATTTATTCTCTACAATTTCAATCTTATCAGCATGTACAGAATGAGGAAGCTTCCAAACAACCGACGCATACTCGAGCACAAACATGACCAAGGCATTAAAAAAACGATGATTGTATCCTCATTAGTAAAATCCTGCTAATCCTTTTGATATAACCCAGCTTCCTGTAGGCTCTAGCACAAACATCCGAAATGTGAGTAGAAAAAGAAAAATCCGAAGTATAAATGCCGCCAAGATCAGCAACAGAAAACCTTCTGGCCAAAACTGAATTGCCAATACAATAAGAAAATAAAATAGGAACCTGCCAGCGAGTAAAGGACATAACACTACATTTATCAATGTTGAGATAAAGACGATTTCTGGCACACCAGTTAGAAAGGACATTCAACTCGGATTGAACGTTAATACATGAATCAGCATCAAAAATCGGACATACAATTTTCAAATCATCGGTATACAATAAGCAGTTTTTAAACCAATCCGCCAAATCATTAATGAAAATAATAAATAGCAATGGATCCAGAACAGAGCCCTGTGGAACCCCAGAAGTAGCCGAAAAACCCCTACTTAACCCAGAACCAAAATTAACACAAGAAAACCTAGACGTTAAATAAGAATTAATAAGAAAAATCAAATCAGAACAAAAATCCATATTCCGCAACTTATGAATCAGAATTCTGTGATCAACAGAGTCAAAAGCCTTAGCGAAATCAGTATAGATAATATCTACCTGCCCCCGGAATTAATGGCTTCAATCACAAACGAATTAAGACAGAGAAGATTAGTGACGGTGGACCTGCCACTCATAAAACCATGCTGATCATTAGAAATAAAAGACCTAATTTGACTATAGATACTCCTATGCAGAACAAATTCGAAAACCTTAGCGAATGGCGAAATAATAGAGATGAGCCTATAATTATCAATTCTATATCTCAGAAACTACTCGGCTGACTGAAACCAAATTTTGTACAAATGCAGCCTGTTATATGCTTATAAAGACAATGTCAAGATTTTATAAACTTCGTAACTGAGTTTTCTTTAAAACTACTCAACCGACTAAACGGTGTACGGAGGAACGGATTTTTGCTATGCATAAAAAGTTCCACGTTGTATTCGCATGTTGCAACACGTCCTTTGCAATAATTTCGACACAACCTATCCTTTTTCATGAATGCGCCCCCCCCCCCTGCTACCCCATATAACAAATTATTGAACCTTTTTTGTAAACTCTTCATGCGACACGGAGCCCCAAACCTCCCGGGTCCCTACGCAAAGCTTTTTTATGATCCTACCTGTCAGGGTTGCGGTTTGAGAGGCGTGCCGATCTACCTTTCGTTCCGAAACATTGGATGCCGGATAAACCACTGTTTATCCGGCAATTTACTGCAATAACTGAATTGAATGAAAATACATTTTTGACATTTTGCAATTTTATTACAGTGCAACCCTGGTTTTGCGTTTCTCTGTGGAACCGATGACAAACGTTATATGAAAGAAAGCATAATACAGAAACTTCACTTTAATTAAAATGTAAAAGTCAAGGAAAAAACGTAAGAAAATAATTAAACCACTAAGCTTTACTTTTTCAAACGTTAAAAATTGAATTTCTGATTCCTATAAAAATTTCCAAATGTATTAAATATGTGTAATTGCGTATTACATTCACGATTTATTCGGTTTCCATAAGATTTTTTTTCTTCCCTTTAATACACAAATTCGCCAATTTCTTTGACATAGATTGCTATGCCACCTTTAATTTATATAAAAAAATTGAAGCAAATGGTAAATGAAAATTAAAGAATGTAAGGTGAGATCTGCTAAAACATCTAGATATTTGAGATGAATGTATCATAATTTAAAAATATATCAATTCCATACGTCGAGTTTTTAACTCTGAAAAAATATCGAAACCCCTATAATTTAACGATTTTCTAAATCAAATTTCCTATTAACGTTTAAAATTACTCTCCAAATGACTCAGACAATAAACACTATATTTGCGATTAAAGAAGATTAGAAACTATTAAGAAAAACAACCCTTTCCTTGTTGCTTTGAAATATGAAAGCTCTTCAGACGTGAGTAGACAGAGAGAGATTCATCTCTCCTGGAAATCCCGACTGGTTGTTAGAGGAAACAAGAGGAAACTGTCTTTTCGTCTCATCAGAACGATTGTATCGAATTTCATGAAATATTGATAGGCAGCTTTGATATGGTCCCACCTAAATTTTAGGCGTCCATCTGTCCTTCTGACTTTTTCTTCACTTTGATCATAACTCAATCGTTATATCGAGTCTTCAAACGAACGGGACACAATCGTTATTTGAGTCTCCAAACTAACGTGACCTAGTCATTTTGTGAGCCTCTCTACAATAAATGCCGTTCAAAATCCGGTAACGTGAACCGATAGTTATTTGTGCCTTTATCTCTAAAATTATGGAAGCTTTATAAGCAAGGGTAGGCAAAAGAAGCAAGGACAGACATTCAGCACATTAGGCATAGACCTAAATACTTGATGCTTTTTGCATGGCCGACTGTATGATGCTTGCTCATGGTCCTAAACTGAAAGGTCTCTTTATTTCTGTCCCTAATAAGACCAGAAGCGTAGTCTACAAAGAAACTATTGTTTAATTGTAAAACTATTATAATCTATAGCGTGTACTAAAATGATTGGAGCGATTTCAAGCGGCCATAACAATGCATTCAGAAATATGTTTCCCACATGGAACGAAACAGATGGTATTAAAACTTTGATCGCATGTGCAATACCACTCCCCTTCCCCTTTCTCTCGGTCCCTGACGTACAAAGTGTGGCAAGAATTAGACTACCGTCTGGATGTGTGCCGTGTGACCAAGGATGCACGCATCGAACTCTTGTAGTCTAGGTTTCGCACTCTTTCCATTTCTACTAGTTTCTGTAATTCTGTGCAACATACAAATATAATCAACTTCCAAACTGCGTCAATCATTGTAGTACATATTATATGTATATAAATAAAATTTAAGTTGTGCTTCTGTCTGTTTGTTTATTTTCCCTGCACGAGAGGACTCATTTCTTTTCTTTTTGCAAAAGTTATTATGAAATTTCAAAAAGAAAAACTTAAATCAGTAACATTTCACCCACAACTTGTGAATTAAGTTTCTTTGCATTATATTAAGTGCGAAGAACGTGTATACAGCTAGTATTTTATATAAAATAGTTCTTATCTTCTATTACAAGAAGCAATTCCTGCCAGAATCATGCACGTCAACATTTGTATTCAGTATTCCCAAATATCGAAATTCAAGAATTACCCAAAAATGAGATCAGAATGCAATAAATCTCTTTTTATGGTTAACCCCCAATATCTTTTGAGACCGCAGAATTACCAAGGAAAGCTGATGCACATCTTCTTCTATTTAGCGGTTATTCTTCTTAATATAAGTCAACAAGAATGTAATCTAAGATATATAGTGCTATAAGAGATAATTGAATACAGCTTCACTGCACTGATTCATACTTCTGTCGTTTCTTAGCCGTAACTTTTGCACTTTATTAACGATAACTTTCCCTAATAAATTAAGATGGAAAAACGCGTCTGATGAAAATATTCCACATTTTATTTCGCTGTTGTAATTTATTATTTATAATTGTTGTTGATTTATTTCAAAGCAAAATAATTGTTAAATCAAATTTGATGCATGAAATTAATATTTTTAAATTGTACGTAAATAAATTGATGCAATTTTATAACTAATTCGTTTTAATTTAACAATTAATTTTTAAAAACTATTTATTTATCCTGGAAAAGTCCATAAATACCCCCAAATAACTTTGAGAGGAAAAGCCCATGCGTGTACAAGTTAGGTCTATCAATAGTAAATTGACTATGAACGATCGAATAAAAGTAATTGCAGCGGCCCATAGTGTATAATTTAAAAAATTAGAATAACGAACTCGTCAAAAAACGAGACAGATAAAAAAAAGCCAATTACAGAGTTGTAGAGCATTGTCTAATAAGTATAGGAATCGGCAATAAAACTGTCACAGAAAGCACAATATGGTTATTGGCGAATTTCTATTTTATTCAATAATACTAAAATGAACAGCCCTTATGTGCACAGGAATCTAATGTACAGACTGTTCAAAACACCTTCCGTCAATAAACAATTCACATTTGAATTCGGGAAAGGATGTGACTGCGTTCTTTGACAAGCATTGCAGATGTCCCTGTATTGCACACCCTGATTGCGACTTTTTGGCAGATATTTATTGCCTTCCATATACGCGCTTCCTTAGTTCCTGTAGTCCTACTAATTAGACAATACTCTGCAACTTTGTAATTTGCTCTTTTCGTCTATTTCGCTTTGTTGCTGAGTTCGTTATCCTAACTTTTTAAACTCGTCTCTAGGGAACGCTGCAGTCAATTTTATTCGATTGGGCATGTTTAGATAGACCTAATAGTTACACTATACGTTAGACATCTGTAGATCTAACGTCTACACTCGTGGATCTTTCCCTAAAGTTTTTGGAGTGCTTAAGGATTTTACTTGGAATCCTATTTTTTTATAACACAAATTATTTTATTCATCTCAAAACCACTGATTTTAATTTTATTCATGGTTTTATTTAGGTTGGTTTCACAGTTTGGGTCAAATCTTAAAATAAATTTTTGACCCACTTCTACCAAGTCGATTCTCTTGAAATTTTACACAGATACACATTTGCAATGACAGTACAATATTTCATTAAATCTGAACTTATACCCCCATTCTGACTCTGCCCCGGATCATGCCCGGAATAGCCCTCAAAATTCCCATTGTTGAAAAATAGCTAAAAATATGTCCAATATATCCGCATCGTTCTCTCTCTCTTATTATTATATATATATAATCCCATTGTTGTAAGATAGTTAAATAAGAGTCCAATATTCAGCTTCGTTTCTATTAGACTAGTTCCTGTTATTTTCTACTATTTAAAAGGAAATTTTTTAACACGTGATACAGTTCTTGGCGAGTTATAAATTAATGTTTTTATATATAAAGAACTTCTATAAATTTGAGATTTGGCTGAAGCAGAAGCAAAAAAAGTACGTTTTAAAAACTATTTTCCCCAAAAGTTATATCTTTTCATTTCTCTTTCCTCATTCATAATGCAAATCTGAGATGCAGTGCATTTGTGCCACTATTCGAGCGCTTGTTTCAACGTAATTCCAACGCTTGTCCCAACGTAATTTCAGCGCTTGTTCCCAAAATAATTCGAACTTTTTTTTCTCTTTTGGAAACCGTATTGATGTTACAATACTATGACGTGGGAACAATGTGGTGCATTCTCTGAGACAAATCTTAATTGCCAAAAAACAAAGAATTCATGAAAACATAACGGAGTTTATGAATTACATTTATATATGAATAGGATTTGGCATTGATTTAATAGCGTAGAATAATGTTTCATAAAATTATTTGGTGATTTGCTTAAGGAGTCACGTATACTAAGACGTCACGTATACTAGACGCCACGCTCCCCAGAAAACGACCAACCTAGCAAACTGCTACACATCGAATTTTCAATACATAGCTTAAAAAACACTGCTTTTATGTGTAAAATTTATTAAATCAGATGCAATATACACGTTGTGAAACTGATAAAGCGTACATTTTACGAAAATCGATTTTATACCTAAACAATTGAGATTTTTTACATTTAAAAATGTAATAAAAAGAAGAAAATGCATCGCTTTAAAAGCAGAGGCAAAATTCCTCGCAAGAATGTAAACCTACTTATATTTTCTTGGATCTAAAATCCTTTTAGGGGCATATACGAGATTTCTTTTTCATTCTCGAGTCATTACTTCAGTTCATGGGACATGAGGAATATTTCTATGACTAGTTTAACCTTTCCTCCATATCGCAAAGTTAGCATTAACGAATCAAACTGCCTTTGACTCATTTCTGATATCGGATTGGTGAACCATAGCGTTTTTATATTGTCGTAAACTGATTATATCGATTTTGTTTTGTTAACAAAGTTAGGCAATATGTTTTGAATACAAGCTATTCATTTTTATTTTATTTGATATAAATTTCATATCAGTATTGATGAAATAAATTTTCTATTTATTCTAATAAATTTTCTATGGTTATGCTTTATGAAATGTAAGAAAGGTGTTAATTAAACATAATGTGCAAAAAACATATGTAATGTGTTTTAAAGCGGATTCTATTTCAAAATCGTTATGCTTTTGATTCAGAAATGTACATTACGTATATTCACGGATTTAGTGATGTAGGCAAGATGTAGTGATGTATTGGGGGAGTTATGACCATTATTGCTGGCCATTTACATTAATTCTCTATAAAGTCCAAATTAGAAATGGAGTCTCACACTCAATCCACCTCCCTTCCGAGATCCTGGCTATACAAGGGTCACACTGAAATTTTTGAAATACGACTAAGTGGTACAAGTTAAACTTACCAACTCTTAGTGTTCGAAGTACTCCCCTCTAGCATTAATGCACTTTTGTAGGCGAATTTTTCAAAGATTAAATGCTTCAAGTCATCCATTTCTTGGAATCGATGAAAAATATGCTTTTATAGCCTCATCAATCTCATCTTCGAAATGAAAATGACACCCACGTAAATTTGTTTTTAGATTAAAAGATCAGGAGAATAGGGTGGATGTTCTATCACTTTGATGTTTTTTGTTCAAGAAATTCGACTGTCATTTTTGATGAATGAGAAGATGCATTGTCATGGTGAAGCATGAGTTCCCTAATATTCACTTCCTGAAGACACTTAGTGGTGTACCAGTTAGCTGTAACTGTCTGCTCTGCTGTCCCTCTAGCGTTATGGCTTTGACCAGACCTGTCCTTCTGAAGAACACTGCATACATTACTTTTTCATTTCTCGTTGTCTTTTCATCATTATTGGTTTGGGGGCATCTTCAAAGATCCATACATTACTTTCTTGACACGTTGGAACGTCAAAAAACGGTATGTGCGTTTCATCACCAGTTATGATTTTAAAAATAATGCTGTGTCCACCATCATTAAGTAATTTTAAGATTTCTTTACCGATTTTGACACTCTCCGCTTTTTGGTGTTCTGGTAAATTATGGGGTCCAAACGACAAACTAATTTTTTCATATGCAGTTCTTCATGAATAATTTTATATATAGCTGCGGATCCAATGTTAAGTTCCTTCTGTATCATTTGGTATGTACAGCGATTAATATCGATTAACATTTTTTGGATGGCCGTCACATTTTTGGGACTACAGCTGACAAAGGTCTTCCTGTGTGTTTTTCATCCAGGAGAGAATTTCGATCTCTTCTAAACTCTATAAACCATCTGAATACGGTGGCACGAGATGGAGCATCATTTCCATTTGCTCATTATAGACGTTGAAGGCATTCTTCTTCATTTAGCCCCAATTTAAAATCAAAGAAAATCATAGATCCTTAATGCTCTCGCGTCAAATCCACTTTCTTTTCTTTTAAAATTTATTCTACGATAGCTAAATTGTAATTGTTGCCACAAATTATCGTCCGCGGACATAAAAAAAATGTTCAAATTTAAATATCTGACCAATAATTTTCTTTTCTAGCGCATATCGTCTGCCCCTGTCTCAAAAATTTGAGTGTGATCCTCGTACTACCGCCCAAGCTTTCCTGGCTTACGAACAGATATGGTTTGCGTATTTCCAGTTGAAACCTTCTCAGGCTGCAAAATCACTATATTTTAGCTCCAGTACTAATTGTCGAACATTTAGTTTTGCTTTAACAATAACATTCAATAAACCGGAAACTGAAATTACACCTGGTTTTGCTTTAACAATAAAATTTATTAAATCTGAAACTAGACCGAAAACAAACTGGCACTTGGTTTTGCTTTAACAATAAAATTCAATAAACCGGAAACTGGAATCACACTTGGTTTTGCTTTAACAACAAAATTCAATAAACCGGAAACTGGAATCACATTTGGTTTTGCTTTAACAATATAATTCAATGAAACAGAAACTGGAATCGAATCCGGATAGCTTAATTTATTCCTAGTTATGTTATACCATCGCACCACTTCAGACATGCCAGAAATTGCTTTGAATTATCTCTTCATTTCTCAAAAAATCAAAGTTTATCGAAAGTAAAAACTATATTTTTATTCAAAATTGTATATAGTAAATGTCACCAATCATATTCGCAAACACATAATTTAAGTAAGTTAAGTAAGATAAGTAAGGTAAATGTAAGTATTTTTAACATATGCTTATATAGTGTCTTTGAATTAAAATTCCAATTAATCCTTTAATTGCGTTTCATATTCAGTGAATATATTAAATACATTTGAATCGCCTTTTCATCTTCCTTGCAAGAAACGGCCAACAATGTATTTTAAAGATTTACTCAAAATTATACTCTGAAAATGTAAATGCATCATATTTCCTGATCAGTAAAGCTACAGTTTTTATTTAAAGTATTTAGAAACATGAAGCTGAAGTAAAAATACAAAATGCATATATAAAGAGTAATTAATATTCATAACACATTATGTCTTCTTTTAGTCTTTTTCTATCTTAAAATTTAAAACTTTTAAAAGTCGATAAATAAATTAATTGTTTCATAAGTATTTCATTTTCATATTGCTCATTAAAATTTAGTTCATTCTAATGTACTAAATATTTTGTACCCACTCAAAAATTATTAGAGAAAGAAGAAAATAAAGCAATATTTTAAATAAAAAAATAAAGTGATATTATATAAAAAAAATATCTTATAAAGAGGGATAAATAACTTTTTGGTATTGCAATTTCAATATTGAAATTACAAAGGTACGGCCATGGGTGAAAGATTGATTTTGAAAAAGGGTCAGATGTGGCCATGCAGCCAAAGATAGGATACTGATACCGAGGAGTTTTTAAGGTACAGTGCTCTGTATTTATGTTACATACTAGGAAAACTTATAGGGCCCATTTCGACGAGAAAAACTCAAATATTGCCCCAGTAGCTCAACGGTTAGAGTATCGGCTGTCCTGTTCGAAGATCTGCGATTCAATCACCGGTTGAGATAGTGGAATCTTTACAATGCCGACCGAACAAACTAACCATGCAGATTAGATGCAATGATGATGGAGTTGGTAAAAGATCCAGTTGCGAAATTTTAGTGCACCCTATGAATTATGCCAACAGTTTTAACATCATGTCCACACAGGAATATATACACTGCTCACAACTGAAATCGCAACACCATAAAGTTGTAGGTGCAGCTTTATGTAAATCAGGCAATGGAAACAGCAAGGCGAGATATGCAAATAATCACAGTTTCGTTGCGCATAGTGACGTAGCACCTTGCCAAGTAGCACAAAAGCGTCAGGTCAAGGAGGAGCGATATCCCAGCTAAATTGTAACGTCATTGGTTTCAGGTTGTAAAAATCATCACAGTATAACAAAAGTACGTCGCCACACCGCATACGTTCAGTTGCCATCAGCGGAACGGCACCAAATCATTGTTTTACGTGAGGGTGGAATGAGCCTTCGAAGGATCGATGAACTATTGAGTCGTGATGTGAGCACAGTTCAACGGTGTGTGTTACGGTTCGTGAGAGACAACGAAACGACACTAAGATCAGGTAGTGGAGCAGGTGTACCACACCACGTGAAGATCGTATGCTTCTGAGAAGCGTTGCGCGAGAGCCATTTACCACAGAGACCATGTTACAGCGACATTTACCCCACGCTACAGGTAGCGTGGTTTCGACGAAAACAATTCGAAATCGTTCGCATAAAGCAGGACTCCGAGGTAGATGACCTTTTCAACACCTACTGTTTCAACGTCTTCACCAATTACGTCGCCTCCAGCGGTGTCAAATGAGACTCAATTGGTCAACAGAATGGCGAACCATTCTGTTAACGGATGAATCACGCTTCTGTTTTGGCATGCCAGGTGGCCGTACTCGCGTATGGCGGCGCTTTCAAAACGTCACCAACAAGCTTTTTCTATCAGTCGCCACACAGCCTCCCCCCTAAGTGATTCCATGGTTTGGGATGGTATCACATTTGGTGGACAAACACCTTTGGTCCACGTTTCTGGAGTATCACGGCACAACGATACGTCTCTGACATTGTGAGACCTGTGTTACAGCCATATCTGTCAATCAGGCCTGGACTGCTACTTCAGCAGGATGATGCCAAGCCGCATACTGCACGGATAACTATGAATAGTCTACAAGGTTTTGATATCCTGCCTTGGTCAGCATATTCTCCGGATTTGTCGCCAGTTGAGCATATCTGGGACATTATGAGTCGCCGATTAAGAGAACTCTCAATTCCAGCAAACCATGCTCAGTTACAAGCCCAATTGCATGCTGTGTGGAATGCCATCCCTCAGCACATATTGACAAACTCATTGACGGGATACCTCGTCGTATTTAATTCTGCATAGCCGCTCGCGGTGGGCCTATTCCATATTGATTTAATGTCAATAAAGTTAAATGCTTTCATGATCATTTGCGCATCTCCATGTTAAAATTATATTCTGTAAATTTCATAAAAATACATCAATTCCTTCATGGTGTTGCGATTTCAGTTGTAAGCAGTGTATATATATATATATAAAGATGGGCTAAACTGTACGAGATGGTAGTACACACCAAACCAAGCATTTTTCGTCATAGTTTATCGGGTCGGAAATTAAACGTAAGGGCGTTACAAGGCACTTACTCGTTGGGAAGCGGTCGCTCCGCAAGTTTAAAAGCGTCATTCTGGTTGTTATTTTCTAGTTGAAGAAGAAAACCACGTATGCAAATTCCGTCTGGGGGAGAAGAAGGTAGCAAATTTCATCTGGGCGAGAGATCTGGACGTTACTTTTCTGGGCCAATGGATTGGGCGAGGTGGTCCCATAGCTTGACCCACACGATCGCACGATCTGTTGTGTCTCGACTTCTTTTTATGGGGATTTCTCAAGAGTTTCGTCTATGACAATCCCCTTGAACCTGAAGAGGAACTCGTCGCCAGAATTTTGGCTGCTGCTGCCGAAGTGCGCGACATGCCTGGTCTGTTCGACAGAGTTCGTCAATACCTCCATCGCCGCTGTTAGACGTGCATTCGGGTTGGCCGTCGCTTTTTTGAGCCATTCCTATAATTATTGTTCATTAAATGTCATTTTATAACGTCCAAATTAATCTTGTGTTTTCGCCTCACCTCATCGGTTTCCTCATTAAGCGCCCACTGGCGCCTTTACGTTTCATTTCCGACACGGTAAATTCTGACGAAAAATGCTTAGTTTGGTGTGTACTACCACCTCGTAAAGTTTTGCCCATCTTTTTTGAATCACTATATATATATATATATATATATATATATATATATATAATATTTAATAAACAATTGCCTTTTTAAAATAAAGATAACCTATATTCTGGTTATCTGCCTGCCCAGACAAAAATATTTTTATTTCTATTTAAACTACAAAAATATCTTGATACGATTAGTAACAGATAGAGAAATACACTATATGATCAAAAGTATTCAAACACTTTGGATGTTAGAAAGTATTTCGAATTTCTAAACAAATACTTGGCGAAGTGTTTTATAATTTTGGCGATATGAAGAACATGCTTGAACGCAGGCTTTCCAGTAAGGTTTCGGTGACTTGTGCATTTAAGGGACTACCAAGATATTGAAAAAGGGGGAAAACATATTTGATCACCCTGTATCATAAAAAGCTAGAAATGATTTGTAACTTTCACAAAATAGTTAACTAGCTTCATTCAGTGTGTATAAGCATTTTCGAAAAACAAAAGCTCATAGTCATGAAGATATAAACGTTTCTTTAAAAAAAAAAATTGTTACATGTTTTTTGCTTACAATATCCATAGGTTTCAATCAAATTTCACGAAACTTACAGAACATTTGTCAACGTCCGAGAAAAACATACTTCAATTGAAAATTGAAGCATTGAATATACGATGTTGAAGAAACTAAGTTTTTACTGCGCAGGCACGAAACATAGCAACAGTTTTCTTTCATGATTTTGTAGTGAATACTGTAGCACAACTTCTATAAAAAAAATCCACTGGAATATCGTGAAAATTCACAAAGATATCGATGATATAGTGATCAGTATTTCTCTGACTCTCTGAAAGTACCTAGATAAGGGATTTTCCACAAATTGGAATTTTACAAATTCATCGGACACCCCTGTTCTGAAAATGAACTGTAGTCCAATTTTGTGCAAACAATGATCAAAAGTCTTCGGACACCCCTGTACGTGGTGATCATACAGGACAGATTTCTTCAAATGCTTATATCTCATCGTATTTTCAATGCTTTAATTTTCAATTGAAGTATAATGTTTTTCTTTGACATTGACAAAGGTTCTGTAAGTTTCATGAAATTTGATTGAAACCTATGGATATTGTAAGCAAAACACATGTAACAAAATTTGGTAGCAAAAAACAACGTAACAATTTTTTTAAACGTTTATATCTTCACGAATATCCGTTTTTGTTTTACGAAAATGTTTAAGCACATTGAACAAAGGCAGTTAACTATTTTGTGAAAGTTACAAATCATTTCCAGCTTTTTATGATACAGGGTGATCAAATATATTTTCCCCCTTTTTCAATATCTTGGTGATCTCCTAAATGCACAAGTCATCGAAACTTTACTGGAAAGTGTGCATTCAAGCATGTTCTTCACATCGCCAAAGTTACAGAACACTTCGTCAAGTATTTATTTAGAAATTCGAAAAACATTCTAAACGTCCAAAGTGTCCGGATACTTTTGATCATATAGTGTATATTTTATCCTTCAGGATTCTGTCTACGGATCAAAGCTGTAATTCACACCCAATTTATTTTTTCCAACTTGATGAGCTGTTTCGACAAGCTAGGTCCTAGGTAATGTTTACAATAGCAAAAAATAGTGTACAAATAACAGCAATATTTTAAGGGATGAAATTCACATTTGACGTCATATTGATGTTTTTATGCGTCATTTAAATCAGTACTCAGGTTATGAATTTGAAGACGGTAAATTTTCTAAAATAGATTTTAGGTACATTCTTCACGCTTCTGCATTGGTCGCCTATAATTTGCGGAAGGCAATTTTGTGCAGTGGAAAATGCAGAAGTTCTTGCTCATTGTAATGTACTTGAATTCATCTACAACTGACATGCATAAGAGATAGATGAAACCATTATCAGCAGTTCAAAGATATTGCATAAAATGAACATCTCATATTACCAAACGGTATTTTCCGCATAAAATAAAGTACTCCCAATCTGCTGCTCATACCTTTGAGTGAGTCGGGTGACTTGGGTCTTCAACCCATTATTCGGTGTAATTCTCATATAAATGAATAAAATAACGCGTTCATATAGATATAGCTACCTTTTAAAGTGTGTAACTGGAATTTACCTGTTTAAAAGTGTCATTCTAGTGACAGTAAACCCAGTTTTTGTATGTTTTTACCCATTTTGATTTTAGTGTAAGAACAACAGGAGAGCGAATTAGATGAAAATAATACAGTACGCATTCCGTGTGTAAACAGCGCCCTGTTTTCTGGCATCACACTTCGTCCACGTATTACATGGAGCACGTGGTAATTTCTAAATTACATAGTGGGAATTGGAATTTTATATTTTCTATGTATTCTTTTTGCCGCTACATGGGAAATTCAAATTCTCAGCGCGACTTGCCGCTGCGTCGATATTCGTTGTTCGGCCGCGTTGTGTCAATCAAATAAATACCTTAAATACGGAATAACAAAAAACATTATTTTATGAACCCGTGAAGCGTTAAATTTCTGTGTAAGGTTATGTTAAAATACGAAGAGCACGAGTTCACCCGGATTGTATACACGGATTGCAGGCATGCCATTGGGCACATGCAATGGCTTTTTCAGGGCATATTTCGAGCGAGGGCGTATTTAGGCGCTTTATTACGCCCACTCAAAAATCGTGTTGCAGCGGCGTATTGTTGTTGAATGTAATAAGATGATCGTTTTTGCATATATCAAGGCGCATTAGCAGCTACGCGCCCGATGCGTCCTACGCGCGCGCAGTGGGCGTACCTGAATTATGGGTGAATGTGTGCATATGCGGATTACGGGCATACGTAGATGTGAATTGTGGGTATACCCCTTTTCAGCGGATATGAACGCGGTTGGCAGCTATTGCAAATTATGAGCTTCTAAATGACTGGTCGTGGCGTAGTCGCGTGTGAGCCGTCACAACGATTTCTTCCTAAGCGAGCGTATTATTAAAGCGTTTTTGGTTTTTCGAGAATTTTCTGTAAGCTCCGATATAATTTTAATTAAAAGTTTACATCTTTAATCCTGGGTAATGCCGAGTATTCGCTGTAGTTTAAAAATATAATGAAACAGATGTACTTAATTGTATTAAACAAATAAACGTTTCATGTATAATTTGGTAAAATGAAGCGAGGAAATCTTACCCACTATGCTGATATAATTAAAAAAAAATTGGGGGTTGAAGGGGGGGACTTTAAAAGTTCTCAAAATAGTTGGTAAATTGTCATATTTAAAACAGCAATAACTTGTGTAATATTTGGAAACTTTTTTTAAGGCGTATCCAATTACAAAGAAAATTAGAGTAATAGATCATTTAAGGAAATAAGTGGAAGTCTTCTTTTATTTGACGAGCTTAACAACTATTTTATCTATTATTTGGAGAGAGAGATTTCTTTCATTTACATGAATTTTCCTCTCTGGTGCAACTGTTAGGCATATTTATTATTATTATTTTTAAATAATTGACTTTATAAAAGCAAACTTTCTTTAGTATTAAATCGGAAGACTTTGGAAACAAGTCTGGAATCTAAACTTTGTAGTTATTTGATAATTTAATTTCTCAAAGTTTGACTTTAACATATATATATACAAATACGCACTGCGATTGTCTACCCTCGAATGACCAACTGCAAATTTTTTCAACTTAAGGCCAAATTTTGGCATTAATTGCTTAATAATATAACTCTGAAAGAGACACAAAGTGGATGAAGTCTATATGTATAAAATGATAAATATTATAATAAATAACAAACTGAAAATATATAAACTGTGACATGAAACTATGGCAGGTCTTTTCATTCTGATGCTAACTGCGTAGATAAATTTATTTTAATTGAAATTTCGAGAAATAAATTGATACCTCATTTATCTCGTCTCAATATATGTTAGTGATGAAGTTAGTTCTTATGAGAGAATCAACACCATAAACATGGGAAATGCTTCACTTAGTTATAACTGCCTGGGCCAACGGCCGTACCGTGCTGAAAACACCGGTTCTCGTTAGATCACCGAAGTCAAGCAGCATCGGGCGCGGTTAGTACTTGGTGGGTGACCACCTTGGAACACCGCGTGCTGTTGGCCATCTCGGGTGCGGTATCCCCGTGGTTTGCGCGCTAGATTTGCACGCTACCACAAATGCCGCCGTGTTCATGCGGAGTACGATCACGTTAAACATGTGGGTCCGTAAGTCCTTCCGAGAGGTTGGTGGTAGGGGAAGGAGGGTACGGTCCCTGTGGATGCCTCCCCCACTGGGTTCCGGTCTAAATTGGGTGGCACTTCCCGGCCGTCTATGCAGTTACCTTACACCTTTCTGGTAGGTCGGACGGTCTGGGTCTCAACAACAACAACAACTTAGTTATACCTGCCTAAATTATTCGTAAAAGAAATCTGAACACTCGATGCATAACCTCAGAATTCCTATAAATTATGAAGAATAATCGCGTGTCTGTTTAATATCTCACTCATTGCGAAAGTTGTTTAACTAAGGAAGCTTATTTGCGCCCAAAAAAGGAAAAGACCGGGAAAAGAATAACTAGCTTCTCCCACATATGACAGGAAAAATTCTTTCCACTTCATGCTTTTCATCTTGTTAAGTCTTCATTCAATTTCATCAGCAAATACCATTTTACCCATTCAACATGCTACATTTTTTTCATTAACGTTGGGTATTTTTTTTATCTTCGAGTTAGTAAATATTTTTATTACAGATTTCATGGAACTTCGTTCTTTTACGCATTGATTTGATACAGTTACGATATTTTTCTATTAGACTGTTCCATCAAGATGGTATAAAATTAGTAAAACATTAAATTTTTTTCTCAAAACTATCTATTTTTTTAATTTTTGCATCTGTTTTTCAAAAGAGCTCATATTGCAGTATTTCTTTCCAGCTTCATTCATTTTGTATAGTATCCAGTAATGATTATCTTTCTTCTCAGCAAAGTGTCCGTGCTACTTCTAAAATGATATTTTCTTGAAATAGATTTTTAGTTTATTGTATATATTTTATATGCAAGGAAAATAAATAAGGTCTGATTCCTGTAATATTTTTTGCTCCTTTCCGGAAAATAGAAAAGTTATAAAAAATAATCCAATTCATATACATTTTAATGTAATGAAGTTTGCTTTTCCGCGTCAGTTTGTGTTGAGCTACAGATTTAGAAAATATATAAATTATTAATATTAAATTTAATATCATTTTGACTTTCTTGACTCGCAAAACTACTAATAAAAAAATTCTAAAAATATCTTTAAGCTACAACTCTCGAGATGAAAAGAATTTAGCGTTATTTTACAAATACTAATCTTCCCAATTGAGTTTGGTCTATTTAAACCTAAATTCTTCATCCAATTTGTTTTATTCTGTAATCTAATAAGATTAGAACAGAGCTGAAGAGCTGAATAATATTTTAGAAGACAGTTAAATACTCGACGAGAAAAACAAAGAAAGGAGAAATTTATAACGAGCTTCCATATGGTGGCAACGTATACACTTCATTTCCGACGCAATTATTAAGTATTTTGACACTATTTTGCACACTTATGTCATACAGATACGAATTTTTTGAAAAATTAGAAGTTGAAAAAGAACTGGGAGTGGAAATCCTTAGAAAATTCCCTAACACCTTCTGGAATTTGTTGCTGAATCCATATCAATCATCATCTAAGCTCTATCTATATCCAATCCTGAGAAATAGACGTTTCAAGGAAAATTTTTTAATTGGAAGTAGTCAAAGGGGCGCCGAGAGCGAGCCCGTCAGAGATCACATACGTGAATGACGCAACGTAACGACGTAACGTAATGACGTGAATGACGTAACGTAATGACCTGAATATCTGGTAAATGAAAATATTTCGCGAGATGAAACTCTGTGCCGAGTTTCAGCTTTCTACGTATTTTGGCAGCCGAGAACGAACCCGTCAGAAATGTTGAACGAAAATACAAAGAGAGGTAACAAAGTTAATACCGATTGGTGTAGGTAAAAATAATGTATTTCAGTCATTAAAAGTGTTATGTGTTTATTCATAATTATAAACTCAGAAAAAAATTCAGACATGTGCTGGACTACATTTTGGAACTGCCATCGCGATATATACTTCATGATGATACAATACAACGCCCCTATATAGCCATATAATTTTTATGTATAGATGGTAGATGTACACAGTCCTCAGAATAAAATATATACACTCTTTTGCAAAAAAACGAAGCACCATGAAGAAAGTGACTGTTTTCATTAAAATTAAATATGCGGACAACTCATATACAGGTAATGAAATGATTACAAAATCAAGCCCGCAGGACCCATCAATGGTTAGTAATTGCACATTGAATTTTCAAGTCAGTAATTATAATAGTGAAACCCCCCTTGGCAGTAATGCATGCTTATATACGTCTAGGTAAAGAGTGATAACGTTTCCTAATGTCATCCTGCGATATATTCTGCCAGGCATTCCTCAATTGTTGCTCCAGATCTGCTATATTTCGGGATGCCCGAATCTGGTGCCTAGCATGTCCCATACATGATCGATTGGCGAAAAGTCTGGTGACCGTGCTGGCCAAGGAACAGTATCAACAGCACGGAGACAGTCCACAGATATGCGAGCCGTATGTGGCGTATCATTATCTTGTTGGAAAATGGCTCTAGAATTACGTGCCATGAAGGGTAACGCAAACTGCAGCAGGATGTCATTAACAAATAGTTGAGCTTTTAAAAGTTGTACTCAGGATGACTAGGGGCGACCTGCTGTCGTAAGAGATAGCACCCTACACCATCACACCAGAGGTAATGGTTGAGTGCCTGTTGAAGACCCAGACCACTCGACTGGCTCTAGGGTTTGCAGCAGCTGTTTGAGTGGTCGGGAATGGAAGTCAACTGAAACCGACTTCCACTGTCAGCGAACTATATAAATTTATTTAAAATTTCGAAAGTTACATCTGAAGAATATATATTTTAAAACAGACAATTTTACAGAAAGGAAGAATAGTTTGAGATATAGAATCAGGGAGAAAGAGAGGTAATTTAAAAGATCGCTTTTTAAATTTTGATTATTAGTTCGTAGGATTAAATCATCAGAATTATTGTAAACTGAAAATAATTCGGAAAAAGCCGAAAAGGAAGGAAAGAAAAAAGAGATAAGCTAAAAATAATGGGAAAAGAAAATTTAGAAAATAATTTTAAAACAAGTAAGAAGGTCAATAATATGGCCGAAAGATAGAGAAAAAAAGGAAAAAGTATATACATTACTTACAATATACGTTGAGAATAAACAGAATAATATATATACACACAGAAAATATAAACATAAATATGATGAATGTACGCACAGAAGTACACATAATTAAAGAAAAATGCGTAAAAACATGAAGAACAAGAATGAAGGGACAATGGCAATATGAACAGTGCAGAAAATTTAAAGTTCGTTTTGAAGATTTTTAATGCGTACTAGTTCATTTTGCAACGACATACAGGTAGCTCTATCATACGAATTGTGATCTGTCCTGTATTGTAAATTTTTGTCCTTTTGATTGGCGACACAGCAGTTTACACATTTTAATACATTGGATGTACAGTTTTTGTAAGAGTGAAATTTGCTAGCACATTTGCTGCAATTTCCCGTAGGGAATGGGCAATAAGCCACAACGTGATTGAAGTTCTGGCATTTATAGCACCTTTTAAGATAGATGTACTTTTTGATAATGAAGTAATAAAAATGATGATACACTTTTTTAGTATCGATCAATAATTTGGCTTTGAATGAATCCACAAGAAACACCCAGTTGGTATTACCATTTCTGTTTAAAAATCCCTTGATAATGCATATATCTGAAGATTTTACTGAAGGAACATTTTTAGAAATAAGATTTTCACATCATCTTTATTAAATGTGTATGGAATATTAAAAATTATCAGAGGTTTCTTCCTGGTAGGTTTTTTTTTATAATGAATTTGTCTTTTATAACAGAATTTTGAATTGGGGTAGAAGGTTATCTGCGGTTTATCCTTCGCAGGTGATTTTCAATGTGCCAATTCTTTGTGATGAGATATTTTTAATATTGACATCGTATGGGCATGGAAGAGATTGAAGGTCTTGTTTGAACTGATTATTGCTTTTGCTTTTATCAATTCCTTGTAAAAGGATACGTGAATACATTAGTTTTGATGTGGATGACAGAGGGTGGATAGTAGAGTTGGAAGCAGAGAGATTGGATGATGAAAGAGCTGAAAGATTCTGTTTAACTGATTCATTGATGAGGATTTGTAAGTTGTCATTGATGTTCTTTGCTAAGTTATCAAATTTTTGAGAAATTACATTTTTTAATATCAGTAGTTCATCAGTGACAGATGTTTTGAGATTATGGAAAGATTCTGTAGTTGAAGAAGATAATTGCTTACCAAAGAGAGTACAGGCTTGATCAACTGAAGAAAGTTTGTCATCAATATACAATTTTTGTGCTTGGGTGAGTCTAATATATCTGTAGAGGTAATTCTTGATTTTATTATTGTACACTTGAATTTATGGAGAAAAACCTTGCTGATGTCTGAGTTTTCTTCAGTATAATTAGTATTTGGTGTGGAGTTGGTTTTAGATTTTGAGTTTTCAATTTCCCCAACGGGGAGTCCATGATCCGATTTATAGGAAAATAATGAGTTGCTGGATAATGAAGGAGATTTAGATAATTTTTTCCTGAATTCTATCATCTTTAATACAAATTTACTTAAAGATGGGCTGATTTTTCCATTATTATCATTTTGAAATGTATCAATTTGAGAGCTTTTAGTACGTTGCTTGAATGTTTGCTGATCCATGAGAGTAAAAAGTATTATTAACCAGTAAATAAACAAATAGTTGTTGCCACAAAATTAAATATAAATGTATTTAAGTTGTAAGCTCAAGATGAAAATGAAATTTCATAGGCACGAGAGAAATTAAAGCATATATCAGTATTGTTGTTTAGTTGAAGCATGTGAGGTTGACTAAAACACAATTTATATAATTTATCACGAGGGGAGGCTTGCAGAGTGAGCATTCAAAGAAATAAGATTATAACAATTGACGATGGTTGCTAGGAGATTGGTATTATGAAATTGAAGTATTAGCACGAGTGCTCTAAAAGTAAATTATTTGAAGGATTCAAATTCATGCCACCACATATGTTATTTGAGCCAGACGATGATAGATATTTGGCAATGCAATATTAGTCGAGAATATGTTCATATACATTACAGGAATATAATACAATTTACACCAGTTATAATATTAAGCACATAATGACGGGGATACGTTGTTCAAGGTTATAAAAAGAGCTTATTTTTTTATATTAAGAATAGGAGCAGATATAGTTAATTCATAAATATAATGATGCAGATAGACAATACAAAAAATAAATGAGTTAATTTCATAACACAAACACCGATGAGAAGAGAAGGACAAACGTGAAAATAGCAATAATACTTGACTCAAGACGAATTCCATTACTAATACTTGACTTCAGTGACAGTTCCAGATGAGAACCTGCGAGATTCTGAACATCCAATGAAGAGATCCATTATACGTGTCCACAGTTTTCAACGTGTCCACAGTGAATATGAAGAAACTTCGATTTTAACAGAGCTTCTCGGTAAATAAAGTGAAAAATAAGGATATTTCATTAAATATTACTTGAAAATTTATAAATTTAGCATCATTTTGAAGGATTTAAAAAATAAACAAGGTGGCAAAAAGTAAAATTAAGATCTATCAAAACTCGCGCTGCCAAAGACCAAAATTGAATAGTGCTGAAAATCAACAACAACAATTGAAAATTAGGTGTTGCCAACCGTCTGTATGCCTGTGTGAAACAAAGACTGATTGGGGCCTCTGACCCTGGCGCCTCCACACACGTACCCGATGGTCATCTGCTGACAGACTGAAGGGTGATTCTTCGTTGGACACTATGCGATGCCAGTTTGCTGGCAGCCATGATGCTCGGCTGCGGCATCACTCCAAAAGACTCTGTCGGTGTTGTGGGGTTATGGGCAGACGTCTTAAAGGCCACCGTGAGCGTAACCTTACCTAAGCCAAGCGCCGTGAAATGGTAGAAGGCACCACGAGTGGTATGGAAGAGGCTGTAGAACGTTGGATGGCGGACAATGATGCCGTTGGGCCAGTTCGGACCTGACGCACAATCCTCCGATCTGGCCTCGCATTCGTGCACCTTGACCTTCCAGAGCTTTCATTCCGCCGATGAGTTAGTTCCCAGCAGCAACCATTGCTGCCAGCACTTTTGCACAGCAATGTCCGTTCGGTGCAGGTGGCAGCCTTTTACTCGGTATGACTAGCCAGCTTCAAGCATCTAGATTATACGACCACGTTCGAACTCGTTTAATTGCTTATAAAGTCTTCGGCAACGTCGTAACGGCATTATTGTTTGTGTCTCCACGGAACTGCAACGCCGATAATGAGCAAAGATAAATCGTCTACCTTTTTAACCTGTTTTATAGGATGCTAGTTGTACAGTAGAAACGCCCGCTATGATCGAAGTTAACAGTCATTGGCGTTGCAAATTTAATCATTATCATACTTGGTATTAAGGAATTTGCATGCGCGAAATATCGAGATGATCAGATTATTTTTAGGGGTGCTTCTTTTTTTATGAAAGAGTATATATATATATATATTAATTGTGATTTTTGTATACTAATATTCTTCTCATCCCCCTTTCCATTGTAGTGATAAGTTACCTTCTATTTTTATCCTTAGTCTTGGTCTATAGTTACTTATTTGTAACAGATATGCTAGAGATTAGTTTTTTTGTACATACAGTAGTTTATGCATAGTTTTCGATTAAAATCTTTCAATTTATATATATATATATATATATATATATATATATATATATATATATATATATATATATATATATATATATATATATATATATATATATATATATATATCCGTTTAATTCAATTTCATTTGCATTCATTTTATCTCAAAGAAATCTACATAGCGGATAACTTAAATTTGAAGGCCTTTCTATATCACCATAGTTCAAGTAAAAAAAGGAATTCCTCAGTTAAAGACATGGTGACTCAGTTAAAGACATGGTGATTCTTGTGCATAAATCTAATCTACGTTTCGAAAAAATAAACCTGGATAAAAAGTCGTTTTAGCGACAAAGCATTTTTTGGCAATAAAATTTTGAGTTTTCTAATGTTAATTTGTAGTTAAGAGATATAGTGAGAGAGATATATCCCCATAATTTTACTATTGACAATTTTGCACATATCTCCTGAGGATTCCTTTCCTGTAATTAAGTATTTTATTATACTTGGTATACTAAAATATGTAATCATAGAAAAGGAAGCATAAATATTAATATTAAATATATTAAGTCATACTAAAATATTTTATCTCAGAAAAGGAAGCATAAGCCTATTTAATATTAAGTCATACTGAAATGTTTTCAATATATTTGAAATATACATTTACATTAAAAGAATATTTTATTACGAATGCTGTACTTATAGAACAGGATTGCATTCGAATAAATATATAATCCTAGAAGATCATTCAAAATGCCTGATTATCTCATTTCAGTCATATTGCTGTAGTATTGCACTTAATTTTCATTAAATAACTGCAAAGAGTCAATTTTATTCTGAGGAAAATTCATTTCCAATCAATTATTACAAATATTTCCACTGAAGTGGAGGTAAAGACGTAAAACTTCATAAATGAATGAAATTTGGCATTTATATTAGTAAAACTCATGAATAGTTAGTCAATTTAAACAGAATTTAGAGCTTTTCAAATTTGTATTTATGGCATAAGTCTTGAAAGATTAGACTGTGCTGTTTAAATGCTATAATACAAGGAGTTCTAGAAAGATATAGCGTGCATAAATAAAACTTCAAGCTTAAAACTTTTTATTAATATATTCGAAATAATTTAAAGGTAAAGTTATTATTAAATAAGCGAGAATTATGAGTTCTAAGTCATTTCGAGTCAAATCCTCTTGCAATGAATTAGAATGATAAAAGGTCACAAAACTTTCCTATACAAATCACTGAAACTTTTATCTTTATTAATACTCCATATAAAAAATTGGAAAGGAAATATTTTCTTTTAAAACTCATTTAGAAAATTTAACTGTCTAATAAGTCGATGCAAACAAATTCAGCTTCTAAACTATTTTCTTTACTCGTATAAAAAAAATTCAATTACTTAATCAATCATGTAGGATATACGGATTAATCAATCAGCTTTTTTAACAAGTCGGTTTTTCAACATAAAAGACGTATTTAGCACCCAAGGATAAAACTACTGTAATGCAAATGGATCTCAATATAAATTTTTATTAATTTAATTTAAAACAATTCTTTTTATAACGGTTCTTTTTATAAATGCATTTTAACATTTTTTACTTAATGCAATTGATAATGGGGGAAATATCTCTTCGGGATAAGTTAAAAAAGGAACACAAATTTAAGAAACAGTTGTAAATAAAAAGTTTTATATTTATAGTATCACAATTGTCATCTTTCTGAATTAAAACTAAATGAATATCGAAGTAAAATACGAAACAAATGCTTCAAATAATTTAATGCCAATAAGCTAGTAATAAAAAACTATTTCCAAGAAATTAACAAATAATCAAAATTCGCAAAAATATGATCTTGTATACCCCATATATCAAACATTCTGTTAATAACGTTTAACATATAATCAATCTGTTTCAAAGGGTAGAATATGTCTTGGTACTGGACTGCTTTTACAGCATTTCCCAACAATAGATCCATTATTTTTTTAACAAAAATTCGGCATCTATAATTTCATATATAACGAATTTAATTTCATCAATAACGCGTCATCAGTTACGCAGTTTAAAATATGCAACATAATGTTTTTACGATATGCTGTTTTTAACAATCAAATATCGGATTCTCTAATGCCAATTTATGAATGGGGAAGTTATAGCTTTTCAAACTTAACATAGTGAAATAAAGCCAGTGTAAAGATGTCTTGTATCCAAACAAAATATTGTGATAAATTCACTCACTCTGTCTTATACAGTAAAAAAACTGATATATTGTACTAGGGTCTAATTCAAGCATATGGAGAGGATAAGGAATTTTAAATGATAAAACCAACTCATTCGAAGTAAAATATTTGGAATGTGAATCTTCAGTTGACTTTCTCGTACAATAATACTATATATTTTTACGTCAATGTGAGCCTCAATCAGTATCAGAATGAACAGAAATGTATATTTTGTTTGCAAGTTGTTCTTTTAAAAAATTCTGTTGTTGTTGTTCTAATCCCCGTGGTAAAGGAAATCCTTACACCACGTCCAATAGACCCCTAGTCCCATGGCGAAGGGTAATATGCAGCTTCACTTTATTGAGGCTCCCCAAGGGCAGAAGACTGACTAAACCTCGACATCACAACATCCATGCCCGCTGGCGGGATTCGAACCCACAACCCGGCAATCGAGCGATCAGACGGAAACGCATGCCCCTGACCGCTCGACCACCGCATCGACTAAAAAATTCTTAATTTATTAACAAATATATAAATTAATGTGAGCCTCAGTCAGTATCAGAATGAAAAGAAATGTATATTTTGTTTGCAAGTCTTTTTTTTTTTTAAATTCTTAATTCTTTAACAAATGCGTAAGTTAACTACAGGTTCGTCAAATCAATAAATTCGATGAACTGATTTGTGTTAATATACAGAGTTTCTAGAAAAGTGTTTAAGCACCCCAATGACTTCTAAGGAAAAGTCCAGCTACGACTTTGACTTTTTTAGTCTATCTCGCTTTGTTATCGAATTTGTTATCTTTAAATTATCCGCTAGTGGGTTTCCAATCCCTTTAATTCGATCGGGCATGGTCATTTTACTATCGATAGACCTTACGTGTACACTCATGGACCTTTCCTAACAAAGTTATTGAGGTGCTTAAGAAAATGCCTCTTTGCATGCACAGCTAATTTCAAATATTGACAAATTTACTTGTTCAGGGAATTCCCATTGTCCTCCATAGGAAATAATGCTATGAGAGTCTTCGAGTAATGTTGTTCTAATTCTGAAATTTAAAATTATTCTGTCTTTCTAATATTTTATATAACGTACCTACAAATATAACTCAATACCTATACCGGTGTTCATTCTTGAGTTTATGTGTCCACACGTCTCACATCTTACATTTTGAATAATTCGTGTTCTAATCATGCCAGTCGCAAAACATTATATCGATTTTAACCGTTCGATTTCAACAACGAATCGACACATGAAATTTCATAGTGAAATAAGCATTTGTTCTTACTATAATTTAAGAAAGTAAAAGAATCAACACTTCACATGCGATCTGGATATAAGATTCTCTTTATTCTTACTTTGAATAACCTGGTTTTATCATTGAAACTTTTGTATACAGTTTTCTTAAATGGACCTTATAATTGGGTAGAAAAAAAAACTGTGAATTGTAATTGAGAAAACTTTTTACACCATCAAAATATATATCAAAGACATGCCTCGGATAAAAAAAATTATAATTAATCAAGGAATGAGGTTATGAAAAAAAATTCAGAAGTAGTCTATGATATTTTAAGCAGTTGCTGAAAAAAATGAAAATTGGATGGCGCGTTAACTTTAATATATCGTGATATGAAAATCAGAGAGGTTTAAAACGCACGAAAAATATATATTTTAAAAAAAATATTAAAATTTATCTATTCATAGTATGGACTCCGTTCAGAATTAGATATCTCTTGGGAAATCTTCAGAATTTGTGTCAAGAAACGGAATAAAGAGGAAGGCCTTCACTTATATTAGTATTTCGAAATCATTTACATCTATCACATCTTTTCACAGGAAAAATACGCAGACATCCGCAAATTCAGAAGATTCAAGAAGAAATATACTGGGTATTTCAAAAAGATTGCACAACCAAATATCTCTTGAACGATTGGACGGCCAATTTGAGAACGACAAATTCTCTTAAACGGCCAATTTCAAAAATGCTTTAATTAAGGTAGGCTATCACCGTATGCAAATTTTGATCCTATAACACCTTTTAGTAAAAAAGTACAAAATGTAACGTTCTATAACGGCTCTCTAGAAAAAAAATTTCAATTATAAAAATATTTCCCATCGCCCGATTTGTCAAACAAAATTCCATTATCATACGATTCATTCCAACAAAATTCCATTGTCATCATTTTTAGTAAAACGTGCAACGTGACTGAAACTGTCACAGTCTAAAATATCTATCTAATTTGAAGCTCTTCTAAAATTGGAACCATAGATTTGCGATCAATCGTTCAAGATATATTTAGTTGTGCAACCTTTCTAAAATACCCTGCATAATTACTGCAAATACGATTTCAGTAAAACTACTTAAAACAAATAATTCATTAAAAGAGACTATAATAAATAATTAAAGATATCAAACAGATATCTTTACTTATTTGATATTATTTTACTAACGAAGTAATTTATTTACAAGAAACATATAACCTGATATGTTATCTAAACACACATTCATACTAGGAACCTATCGGAATCATCTGAATATTTTATTCAGAATATTGTTCTGCTCACCCAAGAATTTAAACTTAGAAACTGTCCACAAGGCTTACCAGATGAAGTACAGTTGAAGTGCTTAATTCCAAAAGGGCCTACATTTCTTTCGCGCGTCGTCGCATACGTTACGATTACTGCATCGCCATTTGTGGCAATAAGAGATCTTGGGAGTAGAAAGGCATGGAATCAATCTATCGCCAGCTTTGCTCATTCTCACGCTAGACGTTTGAACGAGGATTGAAGCTTAAGTGAATTTTAACAGTATCAGAGGTAGTATAGAGCCTTAAAATCCATCTAAAACGTGTGCGACAAAAAACAAATGTAAATGAAAGTCCCCAATTGACAAAAAATTAGATGTATGAGCAGAAAATTGAATAATTGTGCATTTGTCAAACTATTCCTAGTAGAACGTGTTAGGTTCAAAGATTTTCCATGAAGGATCTTTACTATGACTTTATAATCCTTTCAATATTGCTATGATTTTTCAAACTGATAAAATTAATCCTCGATTCTAGGTCCCGGGAACAAACTTGTTTGTGGGTTCTTGAATGCGTCAGGATAACGGTCTCGATATTGAATTTCACTGTGTAAAATTGTCACATTCCATGAGTTATACAGCTGAGATTCAGAATTTCTCGGAGCACACATCGCACATCATCGAACTACTTTCAATATTAGCAATTTTTACTATTAAAATATCACATTTGTCGTTTTAGGGATGGCCATTTTCCATAGGTTCTTCTATAGGTTCCATTATGTATCAATATCATAGCTTCTTTCATGTTGAATTATTTTTCAAATTTTAAAATCCCATTCCACGATACCTTGGAGGATCAATAGTTTTAAGGGCACTCTTCATTACCCACCTCATAATACCTCTTACGATATTGACAAATTTTTACAATTTAAAAATATCTCATGTTTGAAGAGTTAGAGAATTGAGCATCGCGGTCCAACATTTTTTCCGGGGCCACAGTGGTGTCAAACATTGTACAAATTTAGATCTTACCATAATTTTCACCACCTGCTAATCTAACATTCCATGATTATTTACCTAATTTTTCATCATTTTTCAGAGGCCCTTTTAATGTGAACAGCATCAGCGGCACCTATTAGTTACTTATTATAGCACAAATCTTACTGGAACCACTGATATTGCTAAATTAATCAACTTCAATCCTTAAACAGATTGTGCAAATTGGACACAACGTACAACTTCGTCATTTTATTCCAAAGTAAAAGCCAGGGCTGTTTTTGACCATAAGCGAGGTAGGCAAATGCTGAGGGTGCGAAAAGTTCTGGGGAGTAGGGTGTCATCTTCCAATGTACATTTTTTACTATAAAAGTTTTATGTGGGGGTCCTTGAATTTATTTGTGACTATAGGATCCCTGAAAGTGTTAAAGCGACCTTACTAGGAGCTGAAACACAACAGCCGCAGCGTGTAAGAGAGACGTGCACAAATAATTTAGGCCCTTTTGTAATAAGTAAGTTGTAAGTTGTTAAAGGAAAAAAAAATAAATTGCTTCATCATTGAAATATTTTACACTATATGAAATAAGAACATACGCTATATGAAATATATTCGATAAATGCCAAAAAATGTTCGTTAGAAAAAAATTAAACTCCATTAACGTTTTATGGCGCATGTGGTAAGGTTATAAAGAACCTCGCTGCCTTAACCGGGAATCGAACCACGGATCTTCGCACCGTCCAGCCAATGCTCTACCGTTGAACTACTGGGACGGACTTCCAAGCTGTTATCGTTGAAGTGGATTCTATACACCTTTGAGTAAAATTTTATTTAAAAGTGGATCGGAAGTAAACTAATATATCTCATTTAATTGACTTATATATACATGTATATGAAGGACTTGGAACAATAACATGACAAGCTACATTTTACAATTGTTCAGTACATTGATTTTAAAGTTTTGAAGAATTCTGTAGTTATTATTATTAGATTAATGCTAGTCAAACTACCTTACGTAATAAAAGATGTCTGTTTGTGCCTTCTGTAGCGAAAAATTGAAGCTTCGAACAGCCACGAAATTCGGTACTGAGTTAACTGAACTCCTAGTGCGAGAGACCTCGTCAAGTTTTTTTTCTTATATTCGAATTATTTGTTTAGTTGTTTTTGTTGATGCACGATTCTGAGTGACTTTCACACAAATGGAAAAATATTATTACAGAGTTTCCATCTTGACATTATCGGAAAGATCGAAGAACGTTTTTTCTAACGATCTTTGAGCCGAATCCGTAGGACAATTCCTTCCTATTTATTTATTTATTTTCAAATATATCGAAATATGAATGTTTTAATTTTAGTTTTCTTATTTTTACGCATACGAAAAAGGAAAATTAACGCAGTTCTGTAGTTTGGCAAAATATTGATATATATCTTCGCATTCTAAAAAAATTCTTTTGAATTAGTCAATTTTTTAATTTTCTGTTAATTTTCAACCAAAAGCATAAACATCGAAATTTTCAATTCCTTTCTTTTTCCGGTTTGCTAGGCATTGCTATGAGGAGAAGTAGACGTTTGTGCATGCGTGGCAAATAGTTGCGCAAGACTACACATGCGTTGAATCTAAAGCCCCTATTACACAACTGTAATTTGGGACAACAAACCGCTCTCAAAACAGCTTTGGGACGTTTGTGACATCACTCCACGCAACAAATGCGGAAGCTTCCCCATTTGCTGCTTGGAGTGACGTCACTTTCGTTCTGTGCTGCGTGGAGTGGCGTCACAAACGTCCCAAAGCTGTTTTGCGAACGGTTTGTTGTCCCAAATTACTGTCGTGTAATAGGGGCTTAAAGGATTTGGATTGAAACCAAGAAAGATAGACACCCTATGATTAAAAAGGAAAAGGCGAATGAATTTGGTTCAAAACAGGCGATTTGGACATTGAGTTGTGTATCTGTATTATCTACGTAGCGGGCGCTTATTTAGGACCAGGGCGATGCCGGGTAATTCATTCTCCACTGTAATAAAGCACGAATGCGTTATCTATATTTTCTGTCAGTTGGTAAAATTCAAAGAATTTGGTTTTTAATTTAAGTGTAATAAAATAGCCTAAAAATCATTTAGGCAATATGATAACTATTGCGTAATACGTTGAAGGATCACTCTAAATGTAAGTTAAACATCCTAACTTTTTTTTTTCAAAAATTTTTCGCCGAATCTCTACAAGCAACAAATGTCTATATGTACAATAATATTGATGATGTGTGTTGAGCTACAGATATTTCAAACCTTTAATAGGTTTTATATAGCCGTTATCAGACGACAGGACCATTTTAGCCTAAAATAGTGGTATTTGGTTTAACTAGTATACTCGGTTGCGGCCAACTCTCGCCAACTATTTTTTAAGCTAAATTAAAGAAAAATAATAAAATGTACAAAATTATTGTATAAAATGGAATACGGCAAAATTTGATACCATCTAATCCTATCGAATTCAGAATTTTCGTTATATTTAATCCTTATATTTTAGAATTATCAACAAAAAACAAAAAATAAAAAATTACAATAAATAAAACTGCTGTTTTTGAGTAAAAGACTTTCCCGCTATGAATTCTCGCTTTGGATGCTCCATATATGTTCGATTGTTTGACTGCCTAACACCTAGCAGTTCTTCCTTAGAGGTTGTCAAGAGAAGACACTATTTCTTGACCTGAAAAAGAGGGCAATAAAACGTTCTCGAAACAATTGTAAGAAAAAAATGTCACTTAATTTTTTTAATGAAGTATTGAAAGTTTTGTGGAAAAGCTACAAAATGTCTTGTTGAAAAAACATGATAAATAAGAAATGTCCTGATGCCATTAGGTTCTTTTGCAATTTCTTTTCTCAAAAATTTAATGCGAATTGTTGCAATGTGGTCCGCTTTATCTGAGTTCACCAAATTGTAGAGTGTTTAGTTATTCCAACATATTTTTAGCTATACCTTGAGTATAAACGTAACTATGAGGGTGAAATTCTATTTCAGTTTAATTGTGCGATTGGTAATTTATTTCTAGTATTTACAAAAGATTAGCAAGCAAAAAAAATTTTTTTTTTATGCACACAAAATTCGAAGCGCTGTTTTTTACCTGCAATAATTCTTATTAATTTCCTGCAATAATTCTTATTAATTTCTTATTAATTTCCTCTTTATATTTTTGTTCAACATCTTTGACTGGGCTTTGTTTAGGGCTTCCAAACCACGTAGAGAGCTGAAACTCAGCCAACAGTTCCATCTCGTGAAACATTTTCATCTATCCAATTTTCACGTTATTACGTAACGTTACTTACGCGCGTTATGACTACGTTTTCCCTTTTCATTCATATTCTTGGCGATTTAGGGTTCGGTGTCTTCAAATGCTTCAGTGTCTTCAAATACTGTAGTTCTAACGCGTCGGTTCATGTATAATAAATACTACACGGGTTTTGTACGTCAATTACCTCAAATAAACTAATAAGAGATGCGGGAGGAAAAACTAAAACTGAACAAACTAAAAATTTGTAAACTAAAAAGTAAAAGATAAATTATGGGAAAAAAACTTTTCAATGTCCTCCAGAAGAAAATAAATTTCAATCACACACGAATTTGAAAGCATAGGCAAATTGAATTCAAAACAATACTTCATAAATCTTATTATTCAAAATTTATATTGTGCAAAATTGCCGAAAATGTTTCATCTGCCTACACCCTTCAACTTGGTTTAACATCGTGTGCAATTAAAATTTATTTGCTACTTTTCCATGCGCCACTGTTGTGTAGGGGAAGGCATTGGAAAACTTATATTTTATTTTCATAATTTATTTTATACTCAGCACTGCTACATCAATAGTAATTTATTTTATACTCAGCATTACTACATCAATGGTAATTTATTTTATACTCAGCACTACTACATCAATATTAATTTATTTTATACTCAGCACTACTACATCAATATTAATTTATTTTATACTCAGCACTACTACATCAATATAAAATATAAAAGAATGTTCACACATAATATTCGGGACCCCTACCACGGTAATCGATGCATTTATATCTTTCCAAACGGATCTATAAGTTATCAATCGAATTTAAATATGCTAAGTAATTCACTTCTAAATCGCATATTTAAGACTTTTTTTTTCAATTGTAATGGTCAACGCTTGCTGTCTGGAAATTCAAGAGCTGGGGAATACGATGAAGAGTATTTGCACTTGAAAAGTTTGCAATTTCGTTTCGATGAAAAAACATGGATCTGGAAACCCTCAGGGAACAAACAACTAACTGGTAAATAAATGCAACCACTTTAGTGGAAAGATTGAAGCGATCCACGCTGAGAGTTTATTTCCCCCACTTCAATAGAATAGCCGTATGAATAGCTTAGGCTACAAAGGGAGTAAATGCATGTCTAAAGAAAAACTGTGAGAAAATCGTATTCTGCCACCGAATTTTCCGAAAGAGTGCTTTCCCGCGTTTAAATTTTTCTTTAAAATTTTGTTCTTACGGCCTGTTCCTAAACAAAGAAGGAAATTAAAATAAAACAGGTACTTGTTAAATGGCATGCGCTTGCAACAACGATCACTAGTAATATTAGATAGGGTGTATTTGAAATAACTATTAGCTTTGAATACATATTTAAGAACCTAATAACATTCGAATACTAAGAGATATAAAATTGGGGTTTCACTATTTTACCAGCATATAATTGAAGGGAAATTAAAAAAAAAATAATGATATAAATATTAATTTTTTGTTTTCAAAATTGCTGATTTGAAAATGGCTACATATCTCATGATCTCTAAGAGAAGTTAGCATCATAATACGTTAAAATATTGGAACATATTACACTTTTCTACTATGACTCTATAAAAAAATTCAATACAATTTTTCTAAAACTATCAAAATCATTTTAATAAAATTTCATGTCCTCTTATAAGATTTTTATAAATTTTTTGTATAAGATCTTATGAAATTTGGGGAGCCTTGTAGGCTAGATTAATTTATTTTTGTAGCATTTGCGCATTGTTTGTGCCTTATGGTAACAAGTAGGTTTTATTAATAGTTTGTAATGTCTTTCTGTTTGCCGGTGATCAAACTGCGGATCTTCAAACTGGACAGCTTGCTTTAACCATGGATGGAGCTGCAAGAAAAGATTCCAAGTTATTATCGTCCAAGTGGAGACTATAATTTCTTCCCTCTAAAGTCAGATCGGCTTGCAACTACCAAACTGGGCAACCAAATCTCTACTCCACTTTTTCTACTTTATACAGGCCAGCATCCTATGTTGAAACTGGGGTTATAAATCATAGGGTCTTCTGATTTTCATAACTAGTCTTTTTCAGAACCCGCTGATCACTGCCTCAAACCTGCAAGGTTCAGATGCCATTGTAAAGGTCTCACTGTCCAAGCTGATGATCAAACCGAGAATCTTCGAACCGGGCAGCCGATACTTTAACCATTGAGCAACTGGGACAATATCAGTTTTTCTTGTCGAACCCATAATCTTCTCCATTTGTAGTAATTCGAGCTTTAAATTACTCATCTCTGCTATCAGCGAATTTACATAGTTCATATTAACACATTACTATTGCAATGACCTTTTTAACGTTTGGGCGTCATTTTAAGATCTCAGTATCCCAACCGGTGATCGAACCTCGAATCTTCGAACTGGCCAACCGATGTTCTAACAGTTGAGCTACTGAAACAAGATTTCAAGTTTCTATTGTCGAAGTGAACCCTATATTATATTTTTATTATTAACCTGATGGGACAGAACTTCTCTTAATAAGATAAAAACTCTTATTATTTATTTTTATCTGTGTAATACATCCTTTTTTAATTAGATATTCATCCATGTAAGTGCTATATTTTTACTAATTGGGGGTTTGTGACATCCAAATAGAATTTTAAAGATATTTTGATGTAGAATTTATAAAAACTTTAGAAGAATAAAAATTTTAGTTCCCTTAGATATTAATCTAAGGGAACTTAAATTTTAATGCTGGGAAAAACATTAAAACTAAGCTCACGCAGACCGTATATACCCACCACCTAAAAAGAGTGTCAAACCCATGACTTGTGCTTGACTAGTTATGGTTCAGTGAATGGAGTTAGAAAGAAGGCGATAAAACTCCTATGGATGAAACGCTTGAAAATGCCGCAACACTTTGAGAATTATATCTAGGTGTCGCTAGTGTTAGTAAAGTGCCCTTTGTTTCCATTTGACATAATAGAGAGGCATAGTATTGAGTATATGTATTTTTGATGTTTTAAATTAAGATTACCTAATTATCAGTATAATTAATCAGTATTTTTTCACAGTTGTTGGATAGAGTTCAGAATATAGGGAAATAACAATAAATGGAAAGGTAATATAATTTTGAATAAGTAGGAATATTCCTTATTGTTCCAGTTCTAATTTTCATTGCCCTACTAATTTATTTCTACAAAATTGGAAGTTTAAATAAATATTTTAAGCCTGTCATCGTAGAAATACATACAATGCAGGAGCGCTTAGCTTATCGCAGCGCCACCTGAATTATTGTCTCAAATGATATTGGCATTTTCTCAGTATGGAGTTTTAACTCCTTACCTTTACCTCCATGGTTCTGCAGCTAGCGCCGTTAAATAAGTTATTCTTACAGCAGATAAATGACTATAGGCGTTCAAATACAAAAGTATTACTCAAAGTATTTTTTCTCGTAAATGGAACGAGTTACATCCACGAGAATGATGTCATCAAATTTATCGCATGATATTAAATATGAAAAGTGAACATGTTTCTTAACAGTTAATAATTTTTTTAATTTATGAGACTTTTTGATAAATCTATTTGAAAAATGTGCAATATCTTGAGAACGGTTCATGCTAGCGTTCTAAAATTTATGTCAATCGTTTTCTAAGGAAAAATTACATAAGAATTGTCTATTTGCGTAACTTTATTAAAGGTTTTGATTTTTTAATGATTTTTTCAAAATTTCACTTGAAAATTTAGGAGGGTTCTGAACATTCGATTGTGTTTTAAAACAATAGGCTTCCAGCATTCATGGATTGTGATTTTTGTACCAAATTTCATTCGAATCGCTTCATTCTTTCGTGAAATATCGTCTCCACAGACTCACTGACACACACACACACACACACACACATCACCTCAAAAGTGTTCGATTCGTGATCAGGGATGCTTGAAACGTGCTCTCCCGTCGAAAACTCGAATTCGAATTTTCGCCCCCCGTCACAATACTTTCCTTATACATTATGTATATAAAGAAAGTAAAAAATCAATCTTTGAGCTTAATAATTATCGAGAAGAAAAAAAGCATCTATAGATTTACGTGAAAAATATAAGCAAAGCTACATTACGCCAGAATTGCAGTATCGACGAAACTGCATATTTGATTAAGTCCGCACTTTACATCATCGACGCCTACACAGATTGGTGGTTTCCAAACTGTGGCCTGTCGAGGCAATAATTCTAGCGACCACATGAGTACACGATAACTTTTGTTTTATTATCATTATGATATCTAACGAATTTTCTCTGAACGCAACGGAAATTGATAATGTTTTCTGAGAAAGAAAAGATATAAAATAAAAAATAATCGTGAATTACTTTTTCTGAAATAATTATCAAAGTCATGCATACGTATAGGGAGGATAATATACACGCAATATTACGTGTAAGAATCGATGAATTATCAGCTGGCGTGCCAATTTATGAAGGTTCCTATATTTATATTGATTTGCTACTTCATTTTCTAATTTGCAATACTATTAGCATCGCAACACATTTGATATAGTCAGTCTATAGCAGTAGACTTCAAAACGCGGGCTGTATGCGGCGCAGCACCTGATATTGTGAGACATACCGATAAGATTTTAAAGAAATTTCCTTTCACAGAATAAAAGATTTTTGTATAACGATTGTACTTTAAATTTTAGAGAAATATATGCCTGGTCATTTCGAAAAGCAGGTTGATTTACTGAACAATAGGAATATCCAATAAAAAATTTTCGAAATTATAGGGCTAATGCGTAATTAGAATTCCAAAAATCTCTGTGTTACTCACACTGCTACATGCAGTAAGTTAATGCAATAAAATATATAAAGTTGTTTTATTCTAATTGGAAGTAAATCTAAACTTTTGTTGTCTGGGAGGAAAGTACCTGGTAGCCTAGAGTTCTAAAATTTTTCCCTGTAAAGTTTTCTTCGTTCGTTAGTTAAATGGTAAAAATTTAAATTAACAAAATTTTGAGAATTTCCATAGTCCAATATAATTTTTTAGATCATTTGAAAATTATCACTCTTATAATAAAAATTGTAGATATAATAGTAAAATTGAATATAAATTATCATATTCTGAAAGTTTTATGACATTGTGGTGGCACGTTTTTTTGTAAAATGTACTGATGAGAATTTTTTCATTAAAAAAAAGTTCTATTTTCCTTTCATGAAACCTATGGTAATATAAAAAGTGCACATAATAATGAAATATTTTTACCTATTATTTTCTCACGAAACATATCTTTACCATAATTAGGCAAAAAAATTGAAATATTTATTTTGTGCACTTTTGAGTATCGATTTCTGTGAAAGCATAAAGCCACATTTTTCATCGACTCCCCTTGCCTAGGTGTCCTTAATAAATAGTAAATTACTAATACATCTACAATTTGTGCCCCGAAAATCACACGAATGCATTACATAAACTACTCAACATTAATTACATATTAATAAATAGTAAATTACTAATACAGCAACGAATTATGCCCTAAAAATCACCCGAATGCATTACATAAACTACTCAACATTAATTACTTATTAATAAATAGTAAATTACTAATACAGCTACGAATTATGCCCTAAAAATCACACGAATGCATTACATAAACTACTCAACATTAATTACTTATTAATAAATAGTAAATTACTAATACAGCTACGAATTATGCCCTAAAAATCACACGAATGCATTACATAAACTACTCAACATTAATTACATATTAATAAATAGCAAATTACTAATACAGCTACAAATTGTACCCGAAAATCACACGAATGCATTACATAAACTACACAACATTAATTACATATTAATAAATAGTAAATTACTAATACAGCTGCAAATTGTGCCCCGAAAATCACACGAATGCATTACATAAACTACTCAACATTAATTCCATATTAATAAATAGTAAATTACTAATACAGCTACGAATTCTGCTCGAAAATCACACGAATGCATTACATAAACTACTATCCTTCACTTTTCATAAAAAGAATAACCCACATAAAAAAAACTTAAGATTTACTATCCTCATGAACTTGTATAACACGATTTATGATAAGTATTAAACAAGAAAGATTCTTAACGGTTGTTGCCGAAGTGAACCTTTAATATCTGGAGAATTGGCGAGAATTTTAATTATGCAAATAAGGTGAAAGATAAAAAAAATAATGAAGTAATTGAAATTAGGAAGTGTGAAGCAATTTCCTTTGTGAAACTTCTAAGAGTCTCCGGAGAAATGTGCGAACCAAGAATATTTATAATAAAAAAGTGTACAACATTTTAGCATTAACTGCGGACAATCAATATACAAAAACATGTCTCCACAGAAAGCAAAATAATTTGCTTAAATAAATTACAGCACAGATTGAAAATAAGCGCAGATAATATTAATTCAATATTTTGCATCCGAAAATCGTCATTTAAAAAAGCAATAGATTTTGGCAATAAAAATTAATGCCGAAATAGGTTGCATACATACTGCAAAAATTATAAATCAATTACTTCATTTTTAATTCTAATAAAAGTTGATGATCCTATCTAAACCTGTTTCATCAAAACCCAGAATTTAAATTGTATTTGGCTGTGTAAAAGAAAATTTGTTTAACGAAAATTCCAAGCATTTCTATCCTCTGTGATTCGAAAATGGACCCAAAGAGAAATTACATTTTATTTGATTTTATTCTGTAGCATTCACGCACCCATAAAGACTGGATTTTCTCAATTAAGGGTTTTTGTTTGCGTAGAAAAAGTTTAATTGAAACCGCTCTTGTTCTACTGAAATTTACCTTAGGGTTTTCTTCTATAATTTTCTTCTAATATTTTTAATTGTTAATTGAATTTTATTACTTCTGAAAAATTAAATTCTTTATCTTGTCAGATTGTTTTTAGAAATATCTATTTATTTTTACCAGCAAAATATGCATCTTTTTTCAACAAAAAATTATTAGAAACTTATTGGTGGCAACAATTTTGCCATACTATTCCTTGAAGGATTCATTTCACAGTATTTTCTATAGATAGAGCTCACGATGATGACTAATTTAGATTTAGCATCAAATTCCGGAGAATAATGGGTGTTCACTAAGGATTTACACTTTCGGTTCTTTTACCGTTTCCTGTTCAAAACATTTTATTTAAATTAAAACATTTATTTCACAAGATTGCCTTAGCAAAGATACAACTTATACCATAACTGATATGTATTCAAGATCAAATTCTAAAGAAAGTACTGTAGTTCGCTAAGAATTGTCACTTCTGGTTCAAAAATTTTACTTGAAACATTTATTTCTCAGGATTAACTATAGATAGAGCTTAGATAATGAATGATATGGATTCAACACTAAATTGCGGAGGGTGTAAAATGGACTAACTCAGGATTTTCACTTCCGATTCAAAAATTTACATTTTGCTTGAAACATCTATTCCTTGGGATCTGCTATAGATATAGCTTTGTTGACTGATATGGATTCAGCATCAAATTCCAAGAATGGAATGTTCACTAAGGATTTCAACATCTAGATCCTTTTTACTTTCCTTACATACATACTATAATGTATAAGGAAAGTACTGTGACGGGGTCTAAATTGGAATTAGAGTTTCCGACGGGAGAGCAAGTTTCAAGCATCCCTGAACACGAATCAAACGTTTTTGAGGTGATATCTGTGTATGTGTATGTGTGTGTGGAGACGATATCTCACGAACGAATGGATAGATTCGAACAAAATTTGGTACAAAAATTATAATTCGTGAATACTGGAAGCCTATTGCTTTTAAATGCAATCGAATGTTCAGAATCCCCTAAATTTTCGAGTGAAATTTTGAAAAAAATCTTCAAAAACTCAAAACGTTTAATAAAGTTACGCAAGTAGTCACTTTTTATATCATTTTTCATTATTAAACGATTGACATAAACTTTAGAACGCTAGCATGAACCGTTCTCGAGATACTGCACATTTTTCAAATAAATTTATTAAAAAATCACATAAAATAAAATACATATATTAACTATTGTGAAATACGTTCACTTTTCGTATGTAATATTATGCGATACATTTGGTGACATCATTCTTGTGGATTTAGCTCGTTCCATTCATGAGAAAAGATGCTTTGTGTAATAATTTTGTATTTGAAACTCAATAGCAATGTATCTACTATAAAAATAACTTATTTCTCCGTCCATAACGCTTGGCGAAATTTTGGTGACGAATTTGGCAAAATGTAGCTAAATTAATAAAAATGATCCTAAATCAATGAGAATTAAGATTAATTGACGAAAATTCAATATCTTGGAAAGAATATAAATATCTACTATAAGAATAACCAACTTTTCCGTTCGTAACGTTTATTAAAATTTTAGTGACGAATTTGTCGGAATATCTTCAAATTGCTAACTTTTCAAATGTTGCCAAATTGAAGAAAACATCACCCAACTGATAAAAATTCGCAAAATTGATGAAACTGACCCTAAATCAATGAAATGAAGACAAAATTAAGTTCAATATCTCGGAAAGAACATAAGAGTAGACTATAAGAATAACCCATTTCTCCGTCCGTCCCGCTTGACGAAAAATTTAGCGGGATTTCGCTAACTTGGCGACTATTTTAAATGTTACCAAAGTGGCAAAAATGTCAAGAAATTGATAAAAATTTCGCCAAATCGGAAGTAATATTTCGCAAATTCTGATTTTCCGTTCTGATATGACGGGCATACCTTCTAGTATATAAGAAATGTGTTTCTCTCGGTATGTCTGTAACACTTGCTGCTGCATTTGGTGAACTTGGCGAATAATCTAACAACGTATCGCTAATTTGGCAATATTTCCCACCAGATTGATGAAAATATCGCCAAGATTGCAAAAATAACGCCTAATTGATGAATTAATTATTAAATATTTTAATATATGGACTATATATCGCTTATTGAGGATGCCATCAGTATTGATAATTGTTTATTTAGAGTTGCGCGAAATATAAGTTAATTGTGTACTTTGAAATATTTTTACGTGTTGTCATCCGGAAAATTACCAAATGTACAATTCAACGATATAAACACAGTACCCTGGATCTTATACATTATTTCTTTACTGTAAAAAGAATGAATTCATTGCATTATATAAGAAAAGTCATATGCATTTTCACAACAGATTTTTTTACTTTCGGTTAAGCATATTTCTTGAAACATCTGCTGTCTATAGATAATAATGGCTATAGATAGAGCTTAGATGATGACTGATATGAATTCAGCTTTAAATTCTTTAAGAGGTAGAGAAGTTAACTAAATATTTCCATTTCAGTTTTTTTTATTTCCTGTTCAAAAAATTTCCTTGAAACAGCTATTTCTCAGGATTGCCTTTAGATAAAAACTTATATTATTACTGATATAGATTCAGCATTGAAATCCATAGCGGTTGGGGGATCTACTAAGGATTTCCATTTCCGGCTCTTTTGATGCCACTTTCAGTTTTCTGAAAATACTGTACGAAATAAATATGCAAAAGACTAACTAAATAAATGACTGTACGAAAAGTATGGAAATGTGCAAATTAAGCAAAAATGCTTAATAGCTCCGCCAAAAATGAATGTATACACCATTTGCCACCATATGCAGGATCTTTCATGAATAGCTTGTTTATTATTAATATTTCATGAGATACAGAGTCTAAGAAAAGATATAAAACTATGAAACAATTTCTTCTGTGTTTAAATTTATATTTAAAGTGGTTGAAACTGAAACATTAAAAATATTCCGTAGCTAAACTACAGCCATTGTGACGCCGTCCATAAGCTAAGTCGTTATCGACAAATGATCCTGTCATAAAGGTGTTTCTCTAACCGGAAGACTTACCCAAAAATAGCACGTTTCCTTTCTAGTCACAAGATAACCTTCTTCCTGGACAAAAATTTTCCGATTGCAAGACAGAAGACATCCTCATACACCAGAAAAACCGCAGCATTTCTTAAAAATGTTATCATTTAATAGCGACTCAGTTCTGTTTAGACTTCTAAGACTTTCGATTTCATATATTTGTTTGTTTATTTTGCAACGTCAATCTTAAATTTCCTTTAGCAGATAAGAAATTTTGAGAATTTTTCAGAAAAGGATTCCAAAAGGAATTCAGGTGAAACTAACAGTATACCCGTTCTTCGTACGGAACATGCAATATAAAGAAACATAAAATTCACAATCATGGGCAAATTTTTACAGTATTCTAAATGACACTGCTATTCAAAACATTCTATTAAAATATATAAATTATGCTCCTAAAAAGCTTAAGAATCTCTGTTCTCGTTATACAAAATTATCTTCACAGGCAGATCTGAAAAATAAAACTTCCTGATTTGTAAACAAATTTACAAAAAATATATGAAATTGAATAAATATATGTTAAAATAATAGCGCTAAAATTGTATGGGAAGATATACCAGTACTACTTATATACTGGAATATTAGAAGATATACCCGTGTATTAGTAGATTATCTGTACAGCAATATAAGAGTTTCAAAAATCTTGATCCAAAATAAATTTTGCCAAAATAAAACAAATGATGTAATGAATTAAAAATATAAATAATCCCCGTAACTTTAAATCTGAAGACCGTAATTGATTCCAATATATGCCATAATGAAAGCGCTAAAATTGTAAAGATATACCTGTGCTACATATATTTTAATAGATTAGAAGATATACCCGTGTATTTAGTAGAAAATTACCCGTACTACAATGTATGAGTTTCAATATTTCTTGCCAAATTGATTTAGGATTTTTTGATAAATTTATTTGAAAAATGTGCAATATCTCCAGAACGGCTCATGCCAGCGTTTTAAAGTTTGTGTCAATCACTTTCTAATGAAACATAAAAAATGTTTATTTACGTAACATTATTAAAGGTTCTAATTTTTTAATGATTTTTTCAAAATTTCATTCAAAAACTTGTGAGTCTTCCGAACATTCGATTGCGTTTAAAATCAATAGGCTTTACACGCAATTATTTTGTGTACTAAATTTTGTTCGTAACGCTCCATTCGATCATGAGATATCGTCTCCACACACACATACATCAAAATCGTTGGATTGGAGTTCAAGGATGTTTGAAACGTGTTCTTCCGCCGAAAACTCGAATTCAAATTTTCGACCTCTTCACAATACTTTCCCTAGACATAGGGAAAGTAATACATCGGAAAAATATTGTTTAAGAATTTCTTCCCATTTATATTGAACGTAAATTTTCTCTACAATACATAAAGTTCATGAATATGAATTCCTGAATATGCCTTTATCAGTCATATCTGTGCGTCTGTAAACAAAAATCGTTTGTAAATCTCTAGAACAAACTGAACAAATCGCATTAATATTATTTCCTAATCGAATCACTATATATAATTGCCTAATATATTTGTCTTTCCAGACCCACCAGAAGTCCCCGGTGACCTAGAAGGCTGAATCTTTGCACACTTATAGCACCTACATACCCAGCACATATAGCACCTACATACCCAGCACATATAGAACCTACATACCCAGCACATATAGAACCTACATACCCAGCACATATAGAACCTACATACCCAACACATATAGAACCTACATGCCCAACACATATACCACCTACATGCCCAGCACATATACCACCTACATGCCCAGCACATATACCACCTACATGCCCAGCACATATAGCACCTACATACCCAGCACATATGGCACCTGTATACAGTACAGAACCTAACATACCCAGATTTTAAATTTACCTCATCAGGAATGGGGTAAATGGGAGTCGAAAACTCTTTCCATACTCTCCAGCAGCCCCTCCATTGACTTACAAGGCTCTTGCACACTTATAGTGTCTACTACGGTACAGAACCTAACGTAACCAGATTTACAATTAATACTCTCGGGGATGGAGTAAATGGGGGGGGGGTCTAAAACTTTTTCCAGACCCCCTAGAAGTCTCTTAGTTGACCTAGAAGGCTGAATGTTTGCACACATGTAGTACCTACTACGGTACAGAACCTAACGTAGCCAGATTTTCAATTTACGCCCTAGGGGGAGAAAATGGGGGTCGAAAAGTCTTTCCAGACGCCCGCCCCCTTAGGAGCACCTCCGTTGACCTAGACGGCTGAAACTTTGCACAGTTAAAGCATCGAACAATGAACCTAACCTAACCAAGCCGGATTTTCGATTCTTCTCCAAGAGTGGGCAAAATAGGGGAGGGGTAAAGCTTCTGAAAACCCTTCCGAAGCTTCCCCCCCCCCCTCCCCATCGGGAATAAAATAGGCTAAAACTCGATCACAGAGCAGAACCTGACTGTGCCAATTCTCAATTGAGACAATTATTTTCAACTCTAAACACCGTACATTGTTAAACAAAATAAAACATATCAAAAGAATATTAAGCCTCAACATTTTTCGATAAGTGTTAAGTGTTAGTTTGCCTGTCTTTGACAGGGACTTAAATACTAGTAAATACATGCGCGCACGCACATATATATATATATATATATATATATATATAATAAAATCAATTATATGCATTAAAAGAACAATACCTTTGGAATTTTCCATGTAAAAACGACTGACATCAATTATAGGACACTTTCAAGAATACAGGAATATACTCATATCTCCTTTCATTAATATAGATATATACCTCGAAATTATACTAGTAAAATCTTTCCAATAAAGTTTATTTCAAACACTCCAAAACAAATGCCATAATCTTCATATTTGATTACATTTAAAATTAATGTTCCTAGAATAAAATGAATTTTATATACGATACCCTCATTAAATATTAAATTCATTCATTTAATAGTTTCCGAAATCGCGGCTTTTCAAAAGCCCTAACTCTAATCCGAAGTAATTGGAAAGAGCAGATTCCGCTATCATCTTACAGACCATCTTAAAACGTGATATAAATGCTCTGCGACACGTAAATTATGCATTTAAGTGAAACATTATTTGTCTATTCTATATCGATGTGACACGGTGTTTAGAAGTTCGTACATACTGTCATCGTAAAATACAATTACTTGTATTCTCATTCAAGTAATATCCCTAATTCAATATTTAGATTAAGCTTCGATTCAGACAGCACATTTTTTTCAGCCTACTGTTCAGACAGTAATGAAATCAGGCAGTATTATAATTTAAAGTGTCCCTATAGAAATTAAGGATATCAGATTAGTTTCTTAACAGTGATTTGGTAATAACAGTGATTTGTTAAATTAAGATATTACAAATACAGCATTCAGTAGAAAGATTATATGTCTCATATTTTCTTAGGCTAATGCAGTGTCATATATTTGCTTTGGCTAATGTAGTGTCTCATATTTACATAGGCTAATGCACTTATGTCTCATGTTTGCTTGGGCTGATTCACTTATGCCTCATATTTGCTTGGGCTAATGTAGTGTCTCATATTTACTTAGGCTAATGCACTTGCATCTCAAATTACGTTAATGCACTTGTGTCTCATATTTGTTTAACCTAATGCACTTGTGCCTCATATTTGCTTGGGCTGATTAACTTGTTTCTCATATTTACTTGGGCTGATTAACTTGTGTCTCATATTTACTTAGGTTAATTTATGTATGTTTCATGTTTGTATAAACTTATGCAATTGAGTCTCTTATCTGCTTAAGCTAATGAACGTGCGTCTTATATTTGCTTATGCTAATGCATCTGTGTCTCTTGTTTGCTTAAGCTTTTCTATTAATTTTTAAGCTATTTTTCTTTTTCTTGTAACCCTAGTCATTTAGAATGACTAGGGGTACATTTAGAATGACTAGGGCTGCAAGATAGAAAAAAACTAAAAACACACACGACTTATAAAGAGCAGATTTCATTTTTTATTTCGTGAGGAGGAAAGGGGAAACAAACGTTATATTTGGTAAATATTATTCCCGCTACAGAATCCACTGTTACCCTCGGCCATTAGTTTGCCTACTGAGCATTAATCGGTGAGAATACTTTCTCTATGCGTTCCCATTGTGTTCCAGAAACATAAAAATACATGCACATACTTTTGGCGAATTCGAAAAGCAATATCTATTGGAGAAAGTTTTACACTGATCATGCAACAACTTGTCTTAGAAAAAAAAAGTATGTTATTCGATTAAAAAAATTTGATATATCGAACACATACATGATTTACCTCACAATAATAAATTTCAATGTTGTGGGAAAACAATAAAAAAAATAAAGCTTCCTTATTAGTAGATCTAACGTTAAATCAATACGATTTTGTTGTCACTGATTAATAAAATTACACAAAATTTCGTGTTATTAGGCCCTCGCTGGGGTCTCTTTTGAAAACCAGACGGATAAAACATCCGTACAGATAACCTTTCTTATGACGTGAATCTAGGGTTGACATATGCTAAAGTTCGGTAGGGGGTTGCCAGATTCGACTCTCGCCAATTTGGCGATATTTAACAACTTTTCAAAGGTTTGATAACCACCTCGATATAACGAATATTTTACGAGATGCGAGAAACTTCTAGAGGTTTCTACAGAGTATAAAAAAGAAATCATCACTCAGTGGAGAGCAGTTAACGTGATACGAACTACATTGAACTGTGACATACGTCAATGTTTTGGGAATAGTAGCTGCTGTTTTGTGAAATGGGATAAATTAATGCTATGAAATATTATCAGCTGTTTTGTGAAATTAATGGAACATTTCATTGCTGTTCTACTGTACCTGACAGTTGTTTAATGATCTTGTGAAGTAGTTATAGAGTTATTTTCTGTATATTGTTCCTGTTTACGCTGTGCTTGTAAATAAACGTGTTAGTTATCCAAAAATTTGGACTCATTCTTGTATCCTGAGCGTACACCCACGATTTCAGAGGATACGTCGTATCAATATACTACGTATTATGGGGAAGTAATCACAATAAAAGTGGGCAAAATTGCCAGACAGTTCGGCCTCGATTACGGCGTAAAATAGAATACATTCCAAACATTTGTGATTTCTATTGAGGAATGAAGATAAAAAGCAACTTTGAGCGAAATCTTGAGCGACATGAAGAGACATCTTTTATAACATAAATATTTATTAACAAACTTAAATACCTATCTTAGGTTACATTATATAAATTAGAAATCACGTCCTACGATAATACCGTTCCATAGCACATATCCACTACCATAATACTTTTCCCGTCTGCCGTAACCATCCATTTCACTCCTTTTATACTCACACTTTCTCCCGCTACGGTTCACAGTTACAGCTTTCCCTTAAGGTTAAGTTACAGTTAGTTGAAAGAAAATTATTTCCCAATAAGGTCCCCCGTAATTTTACTTCAGTTAACAACTTTATAAATATACATATACAAGTAAAACCATTACATTACATAACATTCAATGTTTGTTTAAATCTTAACAGTTTATCTTTGCTTACAACTTTAGTTAACATATCTGCTAGATTGTCATTACTCAATACATAAATAAGTTCAAAATTCTGAAATTTTAAGTTCTCATTCACAAAACTTACTTTACGAATAATGTGATCTGATCTACTTGAAGTTACTCGGCTTTGACAAATGAAAATCGACGATTTATTATAACAATAAAAGTTTACATTCATTAGAGTCTTAAGTAAAAGTTCGTCAAAAAATAATTGTAAAGAAAACCCTTTTTTCATATAGTTACCAATGCAGATACTTCGGCATCGCAAGTAGATAGAGATAGAGTGCTCTGCGATTTAGAAGTCCAACTAATTAGATTTGGACCAATTTTATAAAGAAAACATGTTGCTGACTTCTGATTTGGTTTCTTACATCTCTAATTAGCGTCTGCATAACCTGAACGAGTAAAATCACCTTTAACATATGCTAACCTTTGGGTTTTAGTTCCTTTTACATATCTAAGAATTCTCTTAACAGCAGTCATATGTACAAGTATAACGCTTGGATCCTTATTGTACTTTGACAAGGTTGCTAAAGCATACGCGATGTCCGGCCTTGATTTTATTCCGAGGTACATGAACCAATAATTTCCTGATATTTGTGGGGGTCACATTTTTCTGGAGTTTCATAATTGTCAAAGTCCACATTTATGTGTATTGGTGTTGCAATACTGTTACAATCTTGCATTTTAAATCTCTTTAATATTTCATCTACATAAGCCTCTTGTTTGATGATCAACTAATTTTCTTCTACTGCAATTTTTTTATCCTAGGATATTTTTCATATTAACGTTTTCCTTTAGTTTAAAATTTTCTTTCAATTTTTAAATTACACGATCTAAAATTTCATCATCAGAATTTATAATTATCAGATCATCTACGTAAATCCCAATTATCAATCGAGAATTTCCCTTCTCGTAGTTGAAAACACTCTTGTCAGATTTGAAGACTTTGAATCCACACTTTAGTAAGTAATCAGATAAAGTTTCATACCACAATTTATCAGACTGTTTCAACCCGTAAATAACTTGGTTTAATTTACACGCCATATTTTTATTCTTTCTACATTCATATCCTTTGGGTTCTTTCACATAAATAGTCTCAGTTAACTTTCCATACAAATTAGCAGCTTCAATATCATAAAAATTAATTTTCCAATTCTCCATAAATGCAAATGCTAAAAGTGTTCTTAGTCTATCAGTTTTAATAACTGGTGAAAAAGTTTCAGTATAATCTACTCCAAATTTCTGAGAACAGTCGATTGCTACTAATCGCGCTTTATATATCATGTTAGATGCTTCTAGGGTGTTTTTAATGCTGTATGCCCATTTATAGTTTAATGGTTTGATTCCTTCTGGAATCTTTACATAGGTCCAAACATTATAATATTTTAGCGATTCTATTTCTTTATCCATTGCTTCTATCCAATTTTCCCTTTGATCAGAACATACAGTTTCCTCATAACTTGATGGTATATTTGCCGATCTCTCGCCTTTAGTATGGTTTGATCCGGATAATAAGTTGGATCTACAGCTTCGTCATCACTTTCAAATGATTCGTTAAAATTTCCTGCAAGGTCTTAAACTGAGAGTTGTACAACCATCATCAGGATCTTGATCATTTCCCGGTTGATCGGTTTCAACACTAGTCTATTCTTCTTCATCTGCATCAAAATTGTCTTCAAACAGATTTTTACCCAAATCTAAGATTTTTGCCGGGGAATCTGAATATACTCGATTTCGTTCAAGAAATTCATTTCCTTTGGTTTCTTCAAGGAATCTAACATCTCGAGATTTCACTATGTCTTGATTTTTAGGATTCCAGATTCTATATGCTTTTCTGGATTCAGAATATCCCACGAATATTCCCACGTCTGTAATTTTATCAAACTTGCTTAGTTTGTGCTTTGGTGTCCAATAATGATCCTGACATTCAAATTCTCGAAAGTATGAAACGTTTGGTTTTCTTCCAATAAAAAGTTCCTCTGGTGTGTACTTATTTCGTGATTTTGAAGGAGTTCTGTTTTTCATATAAGTAAATGTATTCATGGCCTCTGCCCAAAATTTGATAGGTAAATTAGCTTCTATTAATAAGGCTCGCTTACCTTCAATTAAAGTTCAGTTTGTTCTTTCACTTCGACCATTTTGGCTTGGTGATAAGCATGTTGTTTTTGATGATCAATACCTTTTCTTTTACAGAGATGGTCCATTTCTACATTTGAAAATTCCGTTCCATTATCACTCCTGATTTTCTGAACATTTTTTCTAGTACTGTTTTCAAGCTTAAATATCAAATACTTGAATGTTTCAATAACATCCGCTTTGGACTTTAGAAATTTTGCAAATAATTTTCTTGAAAAATCATCCACTACTGTTAGAACATATTTAGCTCCTCCTAAAGAAGCTTCTTTTACTCGACCGATTAAATCCATGTGGAAAAGTTCCAACGGCATTTTTGATTGCTCACCGATTACTTCCTTAAATGGTTTTCTAGCGTATTTCGCTTGAATGCAAGTAATACAATCACTGGATTTTGAGTCTTGCTTACACTCGAAGTTATATACCATTGAATTTTTTAACATAAGTTTTATATAGCGTTCATTAATATGGCCTAAACTTTTATGGCACATTTCCCAAGAAGTGCTTTTACCCGCTGTGTAAATAAAATTCTTATCCTTGTTCGCTTTCAAATCAGCAACGTAAAATTCCGATCGTTTTGTACTTTATATTGTATTGCCTTTCCTATCTAAAATATACCCTCCAGATTCATCAAATAAAACATTCATATTATCATCCGTCAATTTTCGAACAGATACTAGATTACTTTTTAGTTTAGGTACATAAAGTACAGCCTTTAGCACTATATCTGAATTAAATTTTCCACTTACTTCTCGTAATGCCACGGATCCTTTTGCTTGAGAATATATTCTGCTATCGTCAGCTAACAAAATATTTCTTTTATCTTCTTGTACTTCATTTGAGCAGTCAAGATTTTCAGTCATATGACTAGTCGCTCCACTGTCTAAGATGCATCTGGCTTGTAATACACCTTCTGTAGCTCTTAAAGCTCTTTTCGATCCACTTCTGTCGCACAGGATTTTTGATTCCGAAAATCCTCGCTAGTTTGCTTGTTTAGAACTATCCTTCAAAAAACTTGATTTTCGTTGATTAGCTGGATTATGCCAACAATTCACAGCTTTATGACCTGTTTTATTACAAATATAGCATAAAATTTTCTTACTATAAGTTTATTCGAATCGTTTTGATTCATCGTATGATTTCGGACTTCTATATCTTCTGCTATTCTGTACTTTAAAAACGGATGAACTTGCTTTTTCAGGTTCGTTAGATCTTTCTTCATGCGACTTGAAAATTCGACGAACATCAGAAATGGTAGCTTCCTGAAAGTTGTCAAATTGCGTTGCGATTAAATTATACTTTGGCTGAAGTCGCTTGATCAAAGTGCTTATAAATTCTTCATCATCTATATTTGCACCCAGTATACGTGCACTTTCCAGCAATTTCCCGGCTCTCAACAGATAGTCGTTCCAGTTTTTGTTACTTTCCATCTGTAATCGTGACACATTTGTTCTCGCTTCTATTCTTCTTCTTTTCAGATCACCTTCATACCTGTTGCTTAGGGAAGTCCAAATTTCCTTGGCAGTATTACAAGTAAGAATCAAGCAAACTTGTATATCACTTAACACGCATGTTATAATTCCTCTTGCTCAAGAATCATATTTCTTCCACTCAGTTAGTTCTGCTTCCTTTTCTGGCGGATTATCAGTTAGATACAAGTCTAAGCCTTTTAACCTCAAGTATACTTTTAATACGGTATTTCAAACTATTGAAGTTTTCTCCGTCAAATCTAGGAATTGCTTGATCCGTCATTTTGGCACAGTAGGGCTTACCACGCACTTTTAATTTAGAGTAGAGACTGGACCCATATCCCTTTGTAGTGTTTCTTGAGTGATATGAAGAGACATCTTTTATAACATAAATATTTATTAACAAACTTAAATACCTATCTTAGGTTACATTATATAAATTAGAAATCACGTGTTACGACAGTACCGTTCCATAGCACATATACACTACCATAATGCTTTTCCCGTTTGCCGTAACCATCCATTTCACTCTTTTTTATACTCACACTTTCTCCCTTTACGGTCACCAGTTACAGCTTTCCCTTAAGGTTAAGTTACAGTTAGTTAAAGGAAAATTATTTCCCAATAAATCCATACGATTAATAGACGCATTTTCGTGAATTTTTAAGAAATATATACTTTTCGTGCGTTTTAAACCTCCCCGATTTTTATATTGCGATACAAAAAAAAATGACAGCCAATCCATTGTTTATAATTTAACACCCGCTACTTTGAATATCCCACACTGTTTCAATCAAAAATTAATTTCCTGAAGCCATCCATCCATTTATTAATTATGAATATTTTAACCAAGCAAACGTTTAAAATGTTTTAATCAAAAGACCATTTCCCCATTGAAGTCTTCGATTTAAGTTCTTCGATTTATTGAAGCCACACCTACATTTACGCATGCGCATAAGTGGGAGGATCAGAGCTGTTTACTTCCTTTCGCGTTTTCATGAGCGGTATGCTGAATATAACGGTTAATTGCGATTCTCATTTTGTGATTTGGAGATTTTATTCGTATCGTGAGAATTATTTTATTTCAAAACAGGCGATTTGGAAAATTGAGTATGCTGGTATCTGTATCAGTATTACTCAAGTAGCGGGCACTTTTATTTATAGGTAGTGGGCGCTTATTTGGGGCCCGGGTAATTCGTTCTAGTCTATAATAGTGAAATGAGATGTCTGTTTGTCCGTTTGTGTCGCGCGTAGCGGAAAATTGAAGTTATATACAGCCCTAAAAGTTGGTGCAGAGTTACCTCGGCTCTCAAGAGGAAATATCTTGCCAATATTATTTTTTAATTTAAATTAGTTTTTTAGTTATTTAATGAAGCGCCATTTTAAACGAGTTTTTCACAAATCGGTTCCTTAGGTTATTAAAAATTTCCATCTTGACACCGTCGGAAAGATTAAAGAATTTTCTGTCGAAAAAGTTTTGAACGGAATCCGTTCGATAATCTCTTCATATTTTTTTTAAAAAAATGTTGAAAATTTATCTAAATACGCGCAGTTTATGAAGTTCATATTGATACTGTTGAAACATAAAAATGAAGATTTGCACAATTTTAATTTTTAGTATGAATGTGCAAGGAAAAACATCGCATTCTAATAAAAAAAATTTTCAAGTGACGTTATTTGTTAAATTTTGCTTAAATTTGCAGCAAAACTTCTCATAAGTTTGAAAATTTGACATAGCAGACTAGCGAAATCCAATTTTTCGTTCTTTAGCAGAGAGATATTTCCTTGTTCGTCTCATTAGAGAGTGGGAAACAAGTCTACTTTCTCGGAAGTCGTGACATCACAACATGGTTTTTATATTTTATTCTAAATGGGCGTAAAAAGCGTTCTTTGCTTTCAGCGAATTTGCGACGAGGTCCAGTGTTTTGCATCTTAATCTCCCGAGTTTCAGAGCGCAAATACGTTTGTAAAATTGGGTTTAGAAATTATTTGTGTCTGAAATGTAGAATACATTGTTCTTTTTTTTTCTATTTTATTTTCTCAATGCAAGCAACGTAATACTAAGATGTTTGAAATTGCAAAAAAGTTTTAATTTATCAATATTGTTTGGAATTATATTCTATTTTATACGTCGTATTAGCGGGCAAAGGCGTGTTTAGACGTTTATTTGAGGGTGTCTTAAGCCTGCGTATCGTTGGGCACAGCCACACAGATTAAACTCGTACTCCCGTTCCACCAGCTAGGATTTACGAACGTGGATGGGAGCCGAAAGGGTTCAAATCTCTTAACCAGCAAGGACACAGCCAGGCGATCGAAGTCAGCTAAATCACTCACCGGATGACGTCCAAGATGGTCCCGCCGAGTCTCGACCCCAGTCGCCGACGTATTTAGGCTCAGGGCATGTCTGTCCCCACGTCACTTGAAGGAGTCAGAGTCAAAGATAGCCGAGCGGAATACCCAACAGCCGTGTTCTTCCGATTTATGTTCCCCTCTAAGGGAGGAGGGTCGAAAGCTACGGAGCCAACGCCCATCTGGTGTCCTCCATGGGTGGAATGGGTGCAGTCCCACATGTGCTACGCAGCAGGCGACTGCACCTTTTGAGAAATTGAATGAATAAATGTAATTAATTGCCCCCTTTTAAATCCCAGGAAACATCGGAGACATTTTCTAAATTAGAATTAAAAGTAGTCATTTTCCTATTTCTTGAAACTAGTTAATCGAAGAAAACACATCATTTATTAACGTTCAATGCGATGAAAATTTTGCCAACGTGAACTAGTAAAACTCACAGATATCTGCATTATATGATCGAACCCAAGATAGATTAGGTAACAAAAGTCAATTTCCTGGGGAGAAAATTAAAAGGGAGAAAGTTGTTTCTTCATTTCTTTTTAATAATTGCCAAAACTAAAAATAAACTTCGCTTGGGAGAATATCTTCAAGTGCTTTCCTCCTTAATTGCAGCAACTATTCATATTAGTTTTTATTACATTAATTTCTACTCTATTTTAATTTGCATTTAAAAATATACAAAATCATTCAGACGATTAGCAAACGAAAATGGAGCAAATAACTGATTATGAAATTTAGAAATATATTTCTTACGATACATGCATAGTAGGTATTATTTGCTTAAACATGTCAATTCGTGTATAAAATATAAGGATTGAAGAGCGAAACTCTCTTTGATATGGAAATATTTTTAATAAAGAAAACCTAATCATCATAATGCAAAAAAGAATGATCAAAGAAATATATTCTTTCCACAGAATATTAAGATTCCACTTTTCCGGAGCTTTTTTAAACATCTTTGATTTGTTTAAATTATCTTTACCATCAGATCAAATACTTGGTAAGTTAAAAGAATATATTAAAGCAAAATGATCATTTGTGAATTATAGATATTAAATATAATAAGCGTATATATTCTTTACTGAAAATCTAAAGCTGCAAATATCAGTTTAAACTGCATAAAATTATATAAAGTTATACATCTCAATTAAACGAAGCATAAATTGCGCTGTATATTTTTATAAACTGAATTGACGGCACTTATTTATACGAAATTAAATTACAATAGCCCGACTAATGACAAAAGAGCTACTAATTTTGTTATAGTAGAAAATGCGCAAGAATTACCCATTTCTTATTGTTGAAATAAAAAACTCTTAACAGTTCTTTTTTGTCAAGACTAAAATTTTAATATAAATTCCATTCAGCACATAAGTAAATTTGAAAGATTTTTTTATAACAACATTGTTGACTTTTATCCGATTATCGTGTTTCTATAAATTTATAATAAAATGTTTTTAACACTTTACAACATAATTGAAAAGTGTTTATGACCTTGTTCATTCTGTCTATCTGTCCGTTCGCACGATAACTGCCGTAAAAATGACTTTATCAAAATAAAATTTTAGTATGTTGTTCAGACGGTCTGTGGGACCTATGGAAATATAAATGAATAATATCGCCCAATTAGTTTTGGATTAAACCCGCGGTTGAAAAAATGAAATACATTGAACCCTATGGGATCTAATTTTTCAACCATTTTTAAGCAAATTCAAAATTCACAAATTGTATCGAAAGTTTTCGAAATATTCAAATTATCCCTTAAAAAATATAAAAAAATTTCAGCAAAATATATTAGGTAATTTTTTAAATAAAAATTAAAATAATAATTGCACCCATATCATATGAAGAGATCACGTGACACATTTCAAAATAAAATATGGCATCCATCTTGTGTCAAAATCGTGATTTTTAAAGTTCTTTTTAATTTGTATTTAGTGTTGTATCCGCCCTAAAACAGCTTTATTTTTGCTTGCTTTCTGTGCATCTATATTCTGAAACAACGCAATTACAATATATTTGAGTTTAAATGATCAATGCCATCCATCTTGTGTCAAAATCGTGATTTTTAAAGTTATTTTTAATTTATATTTAGTGTTGCATCCGTCTTAAAGCCGCTTTATTTTTACTTAATTTCTGTGCACCTATATTCTAAAACAACGCGATTACAATATATTTGAGTTTAAATGATCATCAAGCTTCAATTATTTCTACAATGAAGCTTAATTTTCACTTATGGAAAATGCAAACACATGAAGCTGTAAGATAAGTTATATAAGAATTGCTGAATTTCTTTAACGCAAAATTATTAAGCTCTGCAGTCTGCAATATAACTGATATGAATGAAACATTCATTGATTTTACATAGAGACGCAGACTATTTTATAGCAGACCTTTTCGATGAAGTTTTAAGCATAGTTAAATTACTTTTACCTGCGCGGTTTTAAGTTTTTAAGTAAAATAAATTATTGTAGTATTGTGATGAATGAAAGGAATAGAATAAAAGTGTATGAATGAAATATTTACGGCTTTTACATATAGAGCCAAGCGATTTATATTTCAATGACGTCATTTGAATAAAGCTAATTTTTTTCGATGAGGTTTTAAGTTTTCAAATATAATAAATTATTCTAGTGATAATTTAAAAAATATTACCGCTGAATGTATCGCATTTTAGAGATGTTTAAATAAAATTGCCTTTCAGTTGGAAAGTGTTTTATAATCAATGCTTTATGCATAATTGATCTTTCTTGTTTATTCCAAAGATGTTATATTTTAACTTACAACAGTTTCATGTTCATTCATGAACAACTATGTGCATCACATTTTCTCCCAATGTCTATATTTCAATACCTACGTGACAATGGTAGATTATTAGCTCTAGTTTGCTAATAATAATAAATGTGCCAAATCTTTCGCTTATGCTACCCTTGCAAAATCACGGACATATAATGAATTACTTTAAGTACCTTACTTTCTCTTCCTTTTAAACAAGACCTGGAGTGACGACTCTGGCTAGGGCGTAATTTATATAAGCACCCACGGGGTCTAGGACCTGGCCACCAAATGAATGAAATATTTTTCAACATTCGTTTTATGCTTTATCAAAAATACGTCACGACAGTTGAATGCAAGCATTTTCTTCGGCCCAGACTGTGCTGCCTGCCAATTTGGAGTAAGGCATGTTATGCACAGCCTGGAAAAAACAAGATAAATATCGTAATGTATTTACTTTAAAAATACATAAATTTGTGAATACGTTTATATATATATATATATATATATATATATATATATATATATATCAGTGGCGGATTTTGGCCTCTTGTTTGGGGGGGGCGATCTGTAGATCGAAATGTTCTCGGAGGTTTGTTCACTTAGGATTTTCTTAACGGCTTCCTATATACGGATATTTGACATTTTTGAAATAACTAGAACAAATTCGGAAGTTTATAGTAAGTTCTTTGCAGCTTATAAAATACGGCCTATCATTTTTTTAAGACCAAAGCAAAACAATGAAGATTGGAAGAAAAAAAATTTACGTGACTAAATAAGGAAACAGCGAAGTTCAATGCTCTACAACTTTTGATGCACGGACACCCTAAAAAACCATTTTTGAGCGAAATTGAAGAACTTTAAAAACTTAACAAAATAAAAAAATGTTTGAAAAATTTTGCACTTTTCATTATTTAATAATTCACAACCAAAAAATGGGAAAAGAGCTGTAGGCTGAAAGAAAAAACTCGTAAAAACTAATTTAGAATAATAAATTTGATCATATAAACATGAGGAGCTATATCTTAAATGATTTTCCATGATCAAATTTATTATTCCAAATTAGTTTTTACGATTTTTTTCTTTCAACCTCTAGCTTTTTTCCCATTTTTTGATCGTGAATTATTAAATAATGAAAAGTGCAAAATTTTTCAAATATTTTTTGTTTTGTTAAGCGTTTAAAGTTCTTTAATTTCGCTCAAAAAGGGTTTTTCAGGGGTATCTGTGCATTAAAATTGAACTGTGTACTGAACTTCGTATCCTATTGAAATAACATGGAAGTGATTCCATAATTTTTGCCAGGGGTAGTACCTATAACACTATTCAAATGTAATTGCCAATTCAGCTTATTGTCGATCATTATCCCTAACAGCCTTACGGGGTCCATCGCAAAAACCCTGGCGCCGTTAACCTCCCAGGAAGGATCATCATTATAATATCAACTCAAGTCTTCTTGCTTTTTCTTTAGCAAATCGATCTAAAACTGTTACTGGTGAAATTGCGATATCATAATGCACATGCAACAAAGTCAATCCCACTAGCAGATCTTCTCTAATTGTGTTTCGAAGCCATGTCTTCAATCATTTTAGTGCTGAGAAGCTACCCTCGGCGGTTGCTACAGTAATTGGTAATGTTACAAGAACTTTCAGTAACACGTAGATCACATGGTACACTGCAGGATCACAGTTTTGTAGTGCTTCAAAAGCAGACTTGTGTACTCTGCCGGTATCTGTATTTTCTCGCATCCATTTGGTTCTCCAGTTAATCACCTCAACTTGAAGTGTACTGCTCATTTCTTCCACTCCCAGTTCGGCTATTCTGTGATACTTCTTGCTTAGCTCTGTCCAAGATGGGAGGAGTGACTGACTCTTCGTCCGTGTCGATTTTCGCTAAAAGAGTCGATGGTACTAAATCTTGTAAATATAAGACATCCAGATTTTCCTGTGCGAATCGGTCTTTTAAGTCTTCTTGGACGGAGTTTAACAAAGGCACGTAAACATTTATTCTGTAATAATCTTCAGGAGTTATGTAAGGAGCAGTTGATCTATGAACTTGGCGTCCAGCAGGACGTGGTATTTTTATTTCAATTCCAAGATCATTACACATTCCCTCAACCTCTGCATATATTCCCGAAATCGGATTCCGCATTTTTTTAAAATTCACTTATTATCGTAATTGCATCAAAGACAGCATCTCGAGCTTTCTTTTTACTTTTATTATGGGAGCGAGATTTCGTGGATAAACTAAGGGAGGGAGAGTAAGACCAAAGTATCTCCCTAATGATATAATGATATATATATATTTTTTAATTTTATGATTTATTTGATAAAACGTCGACATTAGTCAGACGTTTGGGGGGGGGGGGCGATCGCCTCGATCGCCCCTCCTTAAATCCGCCACTGATATATATATATATATATATATATATATATATATATATATATATATATATATATATATATATATATATAAAGGGTCAATACACTTGCGATGTCACGAGAAATTTTAACATTCCTTGGGACAAGGCCCTATGAAAGAACAGATACCAAAGTAAACCAATATACACTCTGTTGCAAAAAAACATATGCATCCATAAAAATTGAGCTACAGCCACGAAACTGGGCATACAAATGTCGTTTCAAAAGTTATGCAAATGCTCAAACTGACAGCGCTAATGATGTTGCTACCCTTAAGTGTCTTGCAACGCGCATGAAACCTACGCATCATGCAGCATTTAAAACGACCGGTGTTCTCACTCACTGGCAATTGGAACTGGATTTTCAGCTTTGATACTGCAAGTTATGTACAAAGATGCCTTTGAAACGTACTCAACGGCGGTACAAACAATGGAAATCTGGCTAGTCCAACAGACGTATCAGTCGCGATCTTGGTCGGACCAAAATTGTAGTTTCTCGGTGTTGACAACAGTGGATCAGAGAAGGAAATGAAGCTGTTGCAGAGTCTCAAGGTGCCCCAGACAGATAACTCCGCGAGAGAATCGTGCAGTCAGGAGAGGAGCAACATCAACATTAATGGAGTCGCTATCAACCATTCGAAGGCATTTTCCATTCTTCATGCATCTTGTATCAATGGATACTATTCGGAGATGACTCACAGGAAGTAGTATTAGGAGTCGACGTCCATTAAGTCTCCTACCACTGACCTCTCAATATAGGCAGAGCCGTATGTATTAATGCTGAGCTCAGTCAGCCTGAACAGTGCCCGATTGGAGGCATGTTGCCTTTAGCAACGAATCCCGCTTCTCTGTCAGTGCTGATGACCGCCGTATACGTGTGTGGAGGAGGGCTGTCCAGCGCTCCCATCCAACATTTTTGTCCGGCACACGACTATCACACGTAGTGTGACAGTCTAGGGAGCTATCTTGTGAGACAGCCTATGTCCTCTAGTTGTTGTTGAGACCCAGACCGTCCGACCTACCGTAAAGGTGTAAGGCAACTGTTTGGACGGCCGGGAAATGCCACCCAATTTAGACCGGAACCCAGTGGGGGAGGCATCCACAGGGACCTATCCTCCTTCCCCTACCACCAACCTCTCGGAAGGACTTACGGACCCACATGTTTAACGTGATCGTACTCCGCGTGAACACGGCGGCAGTTTTGGCAGCGGCTGGAATCGAACCCGGGCCTACCGAGTGCAACTCCAGCGCGCTAACCAATGGGCTACAGCGCCCTTGTCCTCTAGTTGTGCTGCAAGTCAATATGACGGTTCACTTGTACGTCGACGAAATTCTTCAGCCGATTGCTGTGCTGTACTTATGCTGTCGAGCCCCACCGGTTCCATTTGCCAACAAGACAACGCTCGACCACATACTGCACGATTTTCTCAACGTCTTTGAGGATTTAATTCGCCCCCATGGCCATCCAGGTCCTCAGACCCATCACCAGTAGAACACGTCCGAAATGTGCTGGGGTGGTAATTTCAGCCTTCTCAGAATACCACTGAATTAGCTGACCAATTGCAACATATATGACAGAATCTTCCGCTAAGGGATATAAGCAACTAATTGGCTCTATGTCACACCGAATATCGGATTGTATAGCTGCCAGGGTAAGATTTGTCGCTTACTAAAATGTTATATTCTTGTTGCTATCATTTCTTCAAAAAAAAAGTTTATTTTTGCTCCCAAATTCTAATCAGTTGCATATCTCCTCAAACGATACATACATGTGTTAAGTTTCGCGGCTGTGGCTAAATTTCTTATGAGTGCTTTTTTTTTTTTTTTTCAACAGCGTGAACTAAAACAGAGAACTGCATTTAGTAAGACGAAACTAGGCCAACACATGTTTTTAAGTTTAAGGTAACAGTCTGGAAAAAGAAGAACAACACTTACCATTATCATAGATCAGAAATATTCGTGGATGGCAACTCGAATTAACAAGCATAGGTTTTCCTAAAGCAAGTAGACAAGAGACAGAGTCCATAATTGCGGCTGGAGCTTATGGCAGGTTTAAATATTGACGCTCCCGATGGACAACACAAAACGTAAACAATGGTGAGAAAGACTAAAATGGAGTACATCGGCCACGTATCAATTCATAAGCTGGGTGCTATTGCAGGTACGTCGTGTATCCCAACCTTCAATGGAGATACCGCATCGCGTCAGCAAATTCACACAACGATCTATGAAGAAACGTAGCACACTATGATAGCACACTTTTGAATAACACCCGTGCATACTACTACTACAACTACACTACAAGAACTACAACTACACTACAAGAACTACTCACCAACTAATGTTCTCTCAACTGGAACTGCCCGAGACTGCTGGCTTCTCTGGCATGTTGCTCTGAGATTTTATACCACTGATCCTGATCGGAATTCACATATATTTGCATAAGTCAAGTTCTTGGTCTGATGGGTCGAGCATGACTTTATTTGAGACATAGCGCTGGAGCGAGACTGGAACACAAAATGACCTTTGCCTCCTAATGAATTCCGGATGGTGATATAAGAAGACTTCCATTGCCTCTCTTCCCTGCTGTCAAGGATCAGGGTGGTATGAAACGGGCTGTTACAGGCCTATCATTTTAGATGATACAAATACTACTTTGAAATTAAACTCTAGCCATATATACTGTTATTCATGGCGTGACTTGCAGAAAATGGAGTCTAAAGGTTCAGTTGATTTTTCAGCCCCTCCCCTTCCCGCATCAAATATTTTAAAATTTGATTGTATCGTGAACAGTAAAGAAAGGTTTGAAATAAATGTAAAATGTTCTAAAACAGCACTCTTAATACTTAATAATCACTAAATAACTTTAGTCACAGCGCTATAACATTTAACTTAAAATCACAGTAAAAATTATAAAACGAACGATTTTGCTGATATTTAAATTGATATATCTAATCATTTTAATAACTTTACGAAATTTTAAATATTCTCAGTAAAATTTAGCCCCCTATATTTGGGGGCCAGGGTCATGCACTTGGTGTTTCGTGCATGAGTCAGAGCACTGTCAAGGTCGTTGTTGTGGTAGAGAAATCATATTACCACTAGGCCCTGAGTACCATCATCCGTAAGTAAAGCCCTGACTGCGGCCGTTACCACACTATATTTTTTTTTATCTCGGGTGACAATTATGGGACATAAGACCTACTTTGTGAATAATAATAAATGAGCCAGAATTGGAAATCAAACCCGGGTCAGCTGATTTGAGCCCAGTTATGCTACCACACTATACCGGCCATATAAAGAATTACTTTAAATCAGCAATGCCAGGTTAACCGTATATTTGGAATAGTATATTACCTTAATTACATTAGGCAGCACGTATAAAATTTAGATATAAAACTACTTTAAAAATTAAAATCTTTAGGAAAATTCACAAAAATTAATAAACATTCTTTGAAAAAAAATTTAGCGTAAATTTTTATTAACCTTTTAGCTAAATAACACTATCTAACTTTTAGCATCTTTAATCTTTTCTGCAAATCTCATATTTTTTATATTTACAAAGCCTAGGCGCTTTTGGGCAGGAAACTCCATCCACGGAGAGACATATGACTGAGAAAGCCACATTGTGCTTTTTGTACACAGACAAACCGCAAACAACATTTGCATATTATCAATGGTCGAATAGCACAAGGAAATATAAAAGAATAAATAAACAAATAATATTAAAACGACACTGCAGAAGTAAAATATTATATTAATATTATTAAATAAACATATTTAGATATTTAAATATGCAGACAATGATGTAACCCTCAAAGAATCAAGAACGAGACGCCAGGCGAAACGGAGATTTTGAACCGGGTCAAAATAATTGATAGAATCGAGATAAATATAGATATACAAAGATTTCAAAAGCAAGATATTACGGAAATTATTACAGATTAGTTAAAAGGAAAGTTTTGTCGAAAATTGGGGCAAAATTATCATTGTTAACAGTTTGGGATAATGCGGTGGAAAGTTTTTTCTATTTTTGATATTACGAGCATGTTCAGATAATCTAATGCTAACAGTTCATTTAGTACTTCCAATGCAGAATTTATAACTATTTTGGGGGGAAATAAAAGGGATAATGTACACCCCAGCTTGACTCAAAATAATACTTTTAAACTTATCGGTGCGGATACGGCTGAACATAGAAGTAACTGTAGAATATTTGACAGGTTTAAAATTAAATAAATCCAGGGCAAAACTAAAACAAGAAAGCGGAAGTTCTTACGTACCGAAGATCTTTACCTTTATATTTGTATTACACACACACACACACAAACACAATCTTTCAAAAACGCTTGATTCGTAGTCAAGAATGCTCAAAACGTGAAGAATATGCAACAACAATAACACATCAACTTATGTACACCAAATCAGTTTTGTACAATACACAATTTATTAAATTTATTTTTAACATTTCAGAAAGTGATAAAAGGCACCTCTAATGTTTCCTGTAAATCTCATATTTTTTTATTTATTTTTTGCTACACACAAATTTTTCTGTAAATGTGCTTAATTTAAGGAACAGGAGGGTAAAATTCCTGACGTAGAAATAAATTTAAGATCTTCCTTGATATTTTGAGTATTTCAGTTCAAACCATGGATATTGCGTGCTCCGAATACTTTCCGATTTTTTTTTTCAAGAGAGACCATTTTAGATCAGCTACCTTTTGTTCTACGCTGACTTCTTTCCTCCTTTATTCGAGCTAGTCAATACAATCGCCACATCAGCAAATCGAAACTCCACTGAATTCCTTCAATAATCATCAGAAAATAGTACGGCTTATAATTTTCGTTGGATATATGTAACTTATATTAAAGAGTATATTACTAACAAAGCAATAAGCTTATCTGAATAATTGGTTTGATATCAACAAATCAATTATTCAAATTGATTTAATACCGACAAATCAATTATTCAAATTGATTTGATATCAACAAATCAATTATTCAAATTGCTTTGATTTGATTTGATATCAAATTTGATATCAACAAAATTGATTACAACAAGTCGATTGATTTGATATAAACAAATTAATCGATTTGATATAAATAAATTGATTGATTTGATATCAACAAATCAATTATTCCATCCAGTTCGTGTGTCACTTTAATTTGTGGTTTTCAGACAAAATTAATGAAGTTTGATATTTTTTCTACTCTTTCCAGACAATTATTCATAGTCACAGGACTCGCCAAAAAGAGGCATTTCCAAGCCAGGAATCGTGCTCTCAGTGCCACAATCAGCATTGATGGGACTAGGTTTTGCAATTATTATTATTCTTCAGCACCGAATATCCGATTACTTTAATAGCAGCAAGAAAACGTGCTATGTTCTGTAAACCTCTGTATTGACTACGAAGTCAGTCAACCCATGCAGTCAACAAATGTATAGAAAATGAGTTCAAGCCGCAATTACCAAGTTTATATCAGAACCATTGCATCGTTGTGCCTGCTTATGTCAATCTTCTAGAAATTTGAAGACGGCTGAGTGATATACTTCACGTCATTGGTCAACACAAGATCGAAAATTGCAGCACATAGCAAGTTTTCTTACTGCCAGCGCAACTATTGGCTATTCGGTGGTGAAGATCGTTCACCTATATCCACTGATTCAGGTAACTGAACAGGTAGCGCGATTCCTTAGACTATTCAAATATATATCAATTATTATAGCTAAAGTGACAAATCTTTTTATAGATGATCGTATCTTAACGACAACTCTTTCCATAGCTGGCGTGCTCTAATATAATGTAACGATGATTACACAGTGTTAGAATTGACATTAAATATAATCAGACACTCCATTTTAAACTATAACTTCCAACGCAATCAACGTATTAAACTAATTTTTTACGTATTATTCCTATTAATAACATAACAAGGTCTATGACATTTTTTATTTCTAAATCAATATTTTGTAATTATTATTAACTATGAAATTCCTATTTAAAAAATATATGATATGGGAAGCAGGCGAATTTTCACTGGCAATCGATTCAACAATGTCTCGAAAACAGGTGTGCAAAACTGTCGTTAATTCCTTCCAGTAGTTTTTATATGCAGGTGTATACAGGTTTTTATAACACTGGTATTGTTCTTACACTCGTGATTGGAAAATATCCGTAGCTTAAATTGTATTGATAATAAGAATTGAAAATCGATTGACAGTTCTAATTACCATGAATGTCATGTCGTATATAACGATTTTACGTATAAGACACCACATCAAATATTCAATACAAACTTTTCGTTATAAATAACAAGAAAGATCAATCATGCTTAAAGCATTGATTATGAAACACTTTCCAACTTCAATGAAATTTCATTTAAACATCTCTAAAATGCAATACACACATTCCTAAGTAATATTTTTAAACGTATCACAATACTACATTAATTTATTATATTTGAAAACTTAAACCTTCATCGAAAAAAATGAACTTCATTCAAATGACGGCATTGAAATATAAATTGCCTGGTTTAAACATCTCTAAAATGCGATACATTCCTCGGTAATATTTTTAAAATCATCATAATACTACAATAATTTATTATATTTGAAAACTTCATCGAAAACAACTGACATTCATTCAAATGACGTCATAGAAAAAATAACACGCCTGGCTCTCTCTATAAAAGCGACATTTCATTCATAACATTTTCCCATTCATTTCATTCATCACAGTACTAAAATAATTTATTTTATTTAAAAACTTAAGACCATGGAGCTACAAGTAATTAAACTCTATGCTTAAAACTTCATCGAAAAAAATCGTCCTTCTCTCTGTAAAATCAATGAATATTTCATTCATGTCAGCTATGCAGACTCCATGAGCTAAATACTTTTGCGTTAAAAAAATACAGCAATTTTTATACAACTCATCCTACATATTTTGCTGTTTACATTTTACATAAGTGAAAAATAGGCTTCGTTGTAGAAATAATCAAATTTGGATGATCATTTAAACTCAAATATATTGTCATTGCGTTGTTTCAGTATGTAGATGCACAGAATTTAAGCAAAAATAAAGCGGTTTTAGGAGGAATACAACACTCAATATGAATTAAAAAGAACTTTAAAAATCACGATTTTGAGACAAGATGGATGCCATATTTTATTTTGAAGTGGGTCACGTGATCTTTTCATATCATGGTCACGTGATCGCTTCATATAAGAGGTGTAATTATTATTTTAATATTTAAAAACTACTAAATATATTTTGCTGAATTTTTTTTTATATATTTTATGATATAATTTGAATATTACCTAAAATTTTCGAAGCAATTTGTAAATTTTAAATCTGCTTAAAAAATGTTTGAAAAATTAGGTCCCATAGGGTTCAATGTATTTCATTTTTTTAACCCGGGTTCAATCCAAAACTAATTGGGTGATATTATTCATTTATATTCCCATAGGTCCTACAGATCGTTTGAACAACATACTAAAATTTCATTTTGATTAAGTCATTTTTACGGCAGTTATCGTGCTAACGAACAGCCAGACAGACAGACAGAATGAACAAAGTCATAAACACTTTACAACTTTGTTGTAAAGTATTAAAAATAGGTATACATACACCCAATGTATAAAAAAAAAGTTGGTAGTTATAAACAAACACATTTTGTTTGAATTTTTACTAAGAAACCGAAAATACAACATCTGTTCCGAAATAGCAACATGTAGCAAAATGTAAGTGAAATATCCAAACACTGCAGGAAAAAATGTGTGTATTTATCGAGAATTTGGTATACTTAATAGAACTTCAAAGACTTACAGTATTGATTAATATATAATAATGGGGAGGTTAATGTGAGAATTGTTCATTTCTGGAATAAGAGGTGAAACTTTCAGGGTTATATGTTTACACTTAAGAGAATAAATCTAGAGGTAGGGCCCAACGATTTTGGCGGCCATATTGGGAAATGCCATCTTTGAAAACAAGATATCGATTTTTCGAAATTAAAAAAATTTAAATATTCATAATATACGATTGGTTTTTAGGAAATAGACTAGAAAAAATCAAACAAGCATGGAATATTCTTTTCACATGCCTTACAGGCCTTAAGTCGGCACTGAATTGCACATTTTGAATTTCCCATATGATCTACTATTGATAGAAGAATGCAGCTTCCCATACGGTCTACAATCCCGTGTATTAAAAATCAATCGGGCAGGTATCTATATTTATATATGCATATTCCGATTATTCTAAAGATTCTAAAGCCCCTATGCGACCTGGAAGCTCGCGTCTTTTCTTAAACGTAGTTATCGAATCGAAGAAGGTCTCAGTTATCTTAGTTATCTTAGTTATATCGTCAATCTTAGTTTTCAAAAAAAATATTTGTTAAGTGACGCTTGCTGCGATTTTGATGCAATTTTCACGTTGTATTTTCTACTCTCTGTAAAAGAAGGCTTTTAAGGCGCTTTATAAAATGTTCATTTTTATCTATCTTAGCGACTCTTGCTCCAATTTTTATCGATTTTTACGTTGTACGTCACTACTCTGTAATGGGCCCAGTCGACCTGCTCATGCTGGATCGCATTTTGTTGCTTTTCGGGGGGCTGAGGGAGGGAGGGCTTTTGCGCAAGTAGGCGTAGAACTTGCTAAAAGACTGATTGCTATAAAAACTGGTTGCCATATTTAGTGACTGCTAGCGGAAAAATCCCGCTAGTTGATAGAAAAATGCAGCTCATGAATTTTTCTGCGGATGGATTTGCTCGTGACATATTTTAGCAGAAATGCGCTATGTGTTTCAATTAATATTGTTTCTGTGTATAAAGATTCTTGATGAATTATTTCAAGAATCATATCATTATTGCATATTTATGATTATAACATGCTTTCAGAACTAAATGTTCTAGTCAGCTACGCGTCTTGTTGAGTTTGCCTTTTGTTCAGTTGTTGTTTAGTTTTGTGTTCAGTTTAATGTATTTGTTATAATTTTTAGCAAATTATTTACTGTCCTCAGAGATCTTTTAGATTAAACTGCATAGGTTAAAACTCTCACTGAAACTGGGATAACATCTTCTGAAAGACCTCACTCTTATATGCAAATGCATCACATTACATGGACCAGGTAGGCACATCAGGTGACATTGCGTGCCTTGTTTTTCTTGAGGAAAAAGGCTTACTCTGATTAAATTAATGCGTTATGATGGAAAAGAAGCAGTGATGGTGAGCCTCCTTTGTTTAAGGAATGGTGCAAAGTAAACACATTCCCACAATTTGTATAAAGGATTACTGTAATGGAATTAGATGACTCGCTTCTTGAATTCCTACCATTAATACGATATTCCAACTTTGAACTTTCTGTGGACTCTATGACAAAATTTGCTCTTTCTATGGCTCTTTTCTTTTTACCACCAGAACTATGCCAGGGAATTTTCGGTGCATTTACTTAACCTGAAAAATCGGCCAGACTTACACCAAAGAATGCATGAAGAAATTTTAGCAATGAAGTTTGCAACTAGCATTAAGGGGGAAATATTTACAGCGATGGCACTAGACGAGGCGCAAGAAAAGTGAGTTATAATAGATACAAGTGCAGTGGTACTAATGGAGAACCCCAATGTTTTGTAACGATGGATGTATACAATAATTTGCAAAAGGTTCTAAAAAAACCTACTAAAATCTCAAACGAATATCATGAATGCTTATCCAAAACTCAGTCTTCATGTTTTAGACACGTCAAGACTTTGGTAAATACTTTAGATATACAAATAGATAATAAAGATTCAGGCAACCCATTTGAAAACAGAACCAGAAATCTAGATGATAAAATCATTGCTTCTCAAACAGGTATTGTAGATTTAGAGGCCTAAGAGAAGCTCTTAGAATTCAGCCGTTTAATGACTTTGTCCGTAACAGACTTGAAAAACAAACAATATCCATTGCTGCACCACTCAAACGCAATCTAGTACAAGTGTTCAAGACAAAAACTCCTGTAAGAACTAAAGTCCAATTGGATATGAAAAGCCCAAGATGTGATACCTGCTTCTTCGCTAAATTATGCATCGTTTGGCAACAGCAAGGTTCTGATCTGGACGGATTCTTCAGCCATGAAAATCAATCATTTCTACCTTCTTTATCATACTATAAACACCTCCGAAAAAAGAAATTAGATTTTCTTCAGCGTTTCAAAAATATATGTAATTATTCAATGATAAAATTTAAACTCAATGTTCCATATTGAATATTCATGCTATAGTCCACATAATAAATACTTCCTAGAGATGCTTGCCTTTGATGAGTACGCACAGAAATTTGTCAACATAATTCTTCATGAATGGGAGAATGTAGACCATTTGAATATTGTCTGGGATGACTACAGACCTGAAAATTTGAAAGCAGAGGCCATAATTTTCAAAGGTGGTGACATAAGACAAAAGTTTGCAGCAACACACCAGTTCCTAGTAACTGAAAGAACTTTTGTGCAATGAGAACAAAAGATAACTCTTTGATCTACTTGCAGCAAAAATTAAATCCTGAGTCTACAGAGCGATGGTGACCACAAAAAGAGAAATGATACAATTCAATACATTTTTATGCACCCATGTAAATCTCTACCCTTGCAGTCAAGGAGGAAACAGATGAAAGAATTTTACTTCATGCCAATAGCGTCGCCAGAAAAAAAATTCTGGAGATGGTAACCAAATATTCTGTTTTCTATATATCATTTCTTCGAAATATAATGGGTTCAATGGTTTCCTGGGTGTATAACACCCCAAATCCCCCCCCCCGTGGCGAAGTCCACTGCTTTTCCAAAGAAGAGTCTCAAGTTGGACACAAGTCAATAATTATTATGACAGTGGACACCGATGTTACTGCACTGGCAATATTCAATTCCCTACAAGCAGATTTCTTGCAGATTGCATTTGGAATTGAAGATATTCTGATTAATACATCACGATCCATTTCCTGCTTAAGAAGTTTGAATTCAAGAAAGACGGCTCTTCCATTTCTCCATACATTGACTGGAAGTGATACAAATTCCTCATTTGCTGATCATAGCAAGAAATCAGCCTGGGAAACATAGAAAAGTCCCCCAGAGATCACACAGACATTCCAGATTTTATCCCAGCAACTTACAGGTTGGTAAATTAGGGTTTGGGGCATAAGATCCAAGGGGGATATGCTGCGCCAGATATATAGATATCAAATTACCAATAAAAGCAAGTGAATAACAATGACAAATGTATAATCTAAAATTAACAGCCTACAGAAGTTAAGATTTTTATGAAAAAAATACAAAAAAATTGTTGTTTTGATGCATAAGTCATCACTTTAACAGCTCAGTTAACGAAGGCGGGAAAGAACTGTTTACAAAAAAGTGGAATTTCATCGACAGACTACCACCAGCAAAAACCGCTTTATTCCAACATGTCTTAAGAGTTCTTATCAAGTTGGCTACCTCTAGGAACAGTACTTGGTTAAACAACCTACTTTACCTGATCTAGGGTTTTAGGGTTGGTACAAAATCGTACTAACTGTAACAATGACAGTAAAAAATCTAAACTAAACACCTGCGTTGACAGTAGTGATGACGATTCTGATCTTAATGAGAAATAATGAATTACCAACTAATTGTATATTCCAACTAATTGTACAAGTTTTCTACAATAAAGTTACATAAAATACAATTTTTGTCAAATTGTAAAAAAAAACCACACAGTTTAGCTTATTATATGCCATTTCGACTTGTTTTTTTTCTACTGATTTTAATGGTCGGCATTTCGGAAATGGCAGTCATGATCTTTAGGCCCCGCATGTAAATGATTTTAGAATATGTGTAGATAAAGAGGGGTATACATAAAGATGGAGTATGATGTTTTATTCCAGAAATGGACAATACTGCAAATTTAACCACCGCACTAAAAATATTGTTATGAGCACTGGTTTATAATGCATAAGCTTATAAAACACATATTCGCTCTATCATTGGTTGAAATAGTCATCGGTCAGGCATTAATTATGGCAGAAGAATTAGGCTCAAACCTACATTTGAATCACGAAACCAACTGGTTGTATAGGGAAATATATGATCTTGAATAAATAAGACTCCTGGTGGATTCCTTATTTAATAATTAGATTTTGTACTTAAGCGAAGACTACAATTGTTTTAAATTCTTCTAAAATTAAAATGTCGGTGGGGCTTAAAATAAATATTAAAATGCAGTAAGACAAGGTTGAAAATTTTAAATTTCATTTGCGTTTTATTTGCTTTAAAAAAAGTTAGTTCACTATCTCATTTTGTATATTTTTATTTCTTAAATAACAACATTGCTTCTTTTAGGTATTTCTATTAAGTTACTTTAGACTAAACACAAATAAGATTTTTTGCTGCATAAAATGAATAACGTAAAAACGGATAATTTTATTTTCATAGTTGCAAAGAAAAAACCTTCTAAAAAGTTCTTTTATACTCAATAAAATAAAGATATCATAGGATTTCTTAATGTGGCGTATTTAATGGATAAAAGATTTTAGTCCATGTTAAGAGTATTTGATACAAAGGAATGTATGAGGGTACCCCGTCAAAGCTTAAAAGAGATGAACTTTTTTATTTAGGGAGGGTCTGTAAATAGTAAAATCTAATTGTCTGTAAACAGTAAAATCTATGCAAGACCTTCTGTCCAACAGAAAGTAATAATAAAAGTAGTATTAAAATGGTTCGATAACACTAGTTGTGTGTCTTTTAAGCAATAAGAGAATGTGGGAATTAGTGCGCCGTGGTTTATCGTGCGTACCAAAAATTACACACTATGTAGCAAAGGGCGCGGTAGCCCAGTGGTTAGCGCGCGGGAATTGCAGTCGGTAGGCCCGGGTTCGATTCCCTCCGCTGCCAAAACTGCCGCCGTGTTCACGCGGAGTGGTTAAACATGTGGGTACGTAAGTCCTTCCGAGAGGTTGGTGGTAGGGGAAGGAGGGTACGGTCCCTGTGGATGCCTCCCCCACTGGGTTCCGCTCTAAATTGGGTGGCTCTTCCCGACCGTCCAAACAGTTACCTTACGCCTTTCTAGTAGGTCAGACGGTCTGGGTCTCAACAACAACAACACTATGCAGCAAAATTTTAAACTCCTACTAATGGTGCGATTTTGTGATTAGTTTGTGAAACAATGCTGCAAATTCATAGTCGAGTGATTTCCTTTGCGATTCCCTGCCATACAAGTACAGTTTAGCTTTCAATTAGAAATGACAGACCAAACTGTGATAATTACGTATGTCTGTTTGTCCCACGCCCCACACATGCACAGATCGAACCTGTTGGTTCACATTTCAGTCTGTCTTTCTTTCGACCAAAACAGTGCGAACTACCCGAAGGTTAAGGTATCTGTTTAGACGGCTGGAGCAGTGCCACCCAATTTAGACCGGAACTGAGTGGAGTGGCATACACAGGGACCGCACTCTCCTCCTTCCCCTACCACCAACCTCGCGGAAGGACTTTCGGACCCACAGATTTAACGTCCACGTACTCCGCGTAGATACGGAGACGGTTTGGGCTGAGTCAAGAATCGAACTCGGGTCCTCCGATAGCAATCCCCATGCTCTAACCACTAAGCTATCCCATCCCATCATATCAGTCTGTCTTTGAATGAAAATTATGCAAATACAGACGGTGTTGAGCAACGCATGCAAATCAGTGGACTTAAAACTCGGCCGGAAGGCCACGTCTTCATACGTCTGTTTGATTGCTGATACTGCACGACCGGTCGGCCAGTCGACAGAACGGTGACAATTCCCACAATCTAAACGATTTGCCGGCAAGACGTTTCAAAGTCCAGTAGCTTAACGGTAGAGCATTGGCTGGTCAGTGCAAAGATCCATGGTTCGATTCCCGGTTTAGGCAACAAGGTACTTTACAACGTTTCACACATTAATACAGTCTATTTTATTTAGCCAATTGTTGCAACAGAAAGAAAATAGTGCGGGTATATCTTCTAATACTATTTTAGTTCTTTCATTCATATATTAATAAAATTTCACAGTGCTTTCCTTTTGACATATATTGATCAAATATCATATTTTTTGTAAATATATTTACAAACGGAACCAAGATGTTTTTTTCTTGAAATCTACCTGTGAAGATAATCCTGTACAGCGCGAACATATATTCTTATAATAAATTTCAGGAGAATTAAATTGAATATTTTAATAGAATGTTTTGAATAAAAATATAATTTTGAATACTATAGGAATTTGCACATAATTGCGAATTTTAAGTTTCTTTATATCATACATTCCGTGCGAAGAACGGGTATATATCTTAATTTGATTTTTATGAACTTGACGAGGAGGGGGGGGGGCATGATTACTCCCAGTGTTTTTTATACGTTTTGCAATTTTCTTTATTATATCTTATTTTAAACCAAATATGGTTTTACTTAATAAAAATTGAATACCTTGGACATATTTTGGATCAAATATATGTATATATGCTATCTGTAATAGATTCACCACAATAGTGGATCTTGCAAAGGCGCGCACAATTTCACAATTTTCCTATATTGTATTTTACAACTAATTTGAGAAAACCTTTTCACGATATTAACTTAAATATCGAAAAAAAAATTGCAATATCCGAAATTTGAAATGAGTCAAAATAATGCTAATGTTGAAATAAAATTACTATAAACAGTTTTGCAAATGTATATGCAGAAAATTGACAACTGGAAGCATATAAAGTATCTTGAGGCAAAACATACTTTTACATAATTTTTTATTATTACATTCCTTATTTACATATAATGTATAAGGAAAGTATTGTGACGGGGTCGAAAATTTGAATTCGAGTTTTCGACGGGAGAGCACGTTTCAAGCATCCTTGAACACGAATCAAACGTTTCTGAGATGATGTGCGTGTGTGTATGTGTGTGTGTGTGTGTGTGTGTGTGTGTGTGTGTGTGTGTGTGTGTGTGTGTGTGTGTGTGTGTGTGTGTGTGTGTCAGTGAATCTGTGGTAACGATATCCGACGAAACAATGGAGCGATTCGAACGAAATTTGATACAAAAATTACAATCCTTGAATATTGGAAGCCTATTGTTTTTAAACTCAACTCACACTGTCCAAAAAAAAAAAACCCCACTAAAGTTTCGAGGGAAATTTTGAAAAAAATCATCAAAATATCAAAACCTTTAATAATGTGATGCAAATCGTCATTTCTTATGCAACTTTTCATTAAAAAATGATTGACATAAATTTTAGAACGCTAGCATGAACCGTTCGCGAGATATTACACATTTTTATAAAAAAAATGATCAAAAAATCATATAAAATAAAAAAAATATTAACTATTGTGAAATATGTTCACTTTTCATTAGTAATATTATGCGATAAATTTGGTTACACCATTTTCGTGGATCTAGTTCGTTCCATTCATGAGAAAAGATACTTTGGATAATACTTTTGTATTTGGACGCCAATAGTTATTTATCTGCTATAAGAATGACTTATTTCTCCGTCCATAACGCTTCGCGAGATTTTGGCGAAATGTCGCCAACTTAGCGACATTTTTAAATGTTGCTAAATTAACGAAAATGTTGCAAATTGATAAAAATGACGCTAAATCAATGAAAATGACGACTAATTGATGAAAGTTCAATATCTTGAAAAGAACATAAGAGTAGACTATAAGAATAACCCATTTTTCCGACTGTCCGTCCGTAACACGAGGCGAGAAATTTAGTTGGACGTCGCCAACTTAACGACTATTTTAACTGTTGCCAAAGTGACAAGAATGCCGCCAAATTGGAATCGCAAATTCTGATTTCCTTCCTTCTAGTATATAAGAAATGCTCTTCTCTCCGTTTGTCTGTAACACTTGGTGACGCATTTAGCGAACTTGACGGCGAATAATTTAGCAAAGTATCGCCAACTTGGCGATATTTCGCTCCCAGATTGACAAAAATAGTGTCAAAATTGCAAAAATGATGCTAAATTAATGAAAATGACGCCTAATTGATGAATTAATTAATAAAATATTTTAATATATCGACTATTTCGCTTATTGAGGATGCTATCAATATTGATATATTTTTATTTAGAGTTGCGTGAAATATAAGTTAATTGGGTATTTTGAAATAGTTTTATATGTTGTCATACAGAAAATCGCCAAATGTACAATTCAACAATAAAAGCACAGTATCGTGGATCTTACACATTATTTTTGGACTGTAAAAGTAGTAAGTTCATTGCATTATATAAGGAAAGTCATGTGCTGCCCACATCAGATATTTTTATGATGATAAGATAGATTAATTATCGATATCTATTTAAACTAAAAGTATATATCATGAGTCAATCAAATAAAATGATATATATCCGTACCTTCTATTTTATACTGAAAATGCTCCTGAAAGAAGCTTTCTTTGCTGGAATGCAAAAGTTAGGAAAAATCAAATGTTTTCTTTTAGGAAAGACAAAGCTTTTTAACACAAAAAAACTCTAAAGATATTTTCCACAGTTGCAAACACAGACATGCTACCCATAGATGACCCTCCGCGAATTGCAACGCCCACCTGCTACTAAAAGGTTTACTCACCGGAGTTCATATCCATAGAAGCCGGTTTCTATCCAGTATAAGTGTGGAGAACCTTATGTTTGCATACACACTCGTAGTGGATATAATAGCTCCCAGTAAAAATTGCTTTGTGTGCAATTAATTGTAGCGCAAAAATTTAGGCATCTATCGAAAGCTAGAATTCTAATCATGCGCCCTGTCTTTTTCAAATTCGAGTATTATGAAATGCAAATTCATTAAAGTCTGTTAAACTTTTAGTTTTGGCTTTTCTTAGTGACTCTCAAATTCAATAAATTGTTAAAAATACTTAACAATAGTTTAAACGAAAAATAAAAACTAAAGGCAAATTTAAATTTCTTTAGCTTTGAGATCTTGAAAACAAAATTGAAATAGGTTGATTTTTGGAGGAGCTACGCTATCTAACAACAGCACTAAAACGGCCATACATTAACATGGAAGGTGAAGATTGAAGCTTGTGACTGATGAAACCCCTTAAGAACTGTAGAGAGTTAAAATAATTTTGTCAAGTCCAATCCAAGCGCGTCAATATTGACTACAGAAAGTTTTATTGCTGAATTCGTTATTTAATAAGAAAACTTTCTGCATCATACAAGGGTATTGAAATTCTTAATCCTATAGAAAATTGGGTGCATCTTTTTTGCAATGTGAGCTTAGTACTGCCCTATAGGTTTAAACTTCAGTTTTTTCGGACTGTTATTTGAATTTTAGTACCACTAAAATAGTAAACTACTTAGATATACTTTAAATATAAACCATTATATTTCATATATTCTTTCAGATTCCTGCTGGAAGGGAACTTGAAGCTGGCCATGTTATCCGTTCAATAGAAGAAGAATCTTACGAATGGCCTTGGAACAATCATCTTTCAAGACTAATTGATCCTCCACTTGACAAAATTGGTGGAGGTGTTGTCCTCCGAGAGCTGAAAGAAGAACCAGACAAGCTTTCGAATTCATCAAAGAAAGAAGTTATCTCAAAAGGCTATAGACAGGATCCAAACACTTCCAACAAGATGCATTTAAGTAGCTTAAAATATGGATTGCTTGACAGAAGCAAGGGATCTCAAGGAGCCGTTGCTTTGCCAACATTTAGCGACAGTAATTCAAACAACTTAAGCATTAACAAAAGAAACTTTGATGAGATAGATAGGGCTGGATTCAGAAACATGGGGAAAAGAAACTTTGATGAAATTGACAGAGCAGGATTCAGAAACATGGGAAAAAGAAATTTTGACGAAATTGATCGAGCTGGTTTCCGAAGCATGGGAAAAAGAAATTTTGATGAAATTGATCGAGCTGGTTTCCGGAATATGGGGAAAAGAAATTTTGATGAAATCGATCGAGCTGGTTTCCGGAACATGGGGAAAAGAAATTTTGATGAAATCGATCGAGCTGGCTTTCGAAGTATGGGAAAAAGAAGTTTTGATGAAATTGATCGGGCTGGTTTCCGCAGTTTGAAGAAGAGAAATTTTAATGAGATAGATCGATCTGGTTCCGGAAATTTTAGAACAGAAATAGTCCACGATACTGAAATGCTGAAAAACGGTATAATGGCGAAAAGAAATTTTGATGAAATTGATCGAGCAGGATTTGGAAGCATGAAGAAAAGAAATTTTGATGAAATCGATCGGGCTGGTTTCCGAAACATGGGGAAAAGAAATTTTGATGAAATCGATCGAGCTGGATTTGGAAGCATGAATAAAAGAAATTTTGATGAAATCGATCGAGCTGGCTTTCGAAGTATGGGAAAAAGAAGTTTTGATGAAATTGATCGGGCTGGTTTCCGTAGTTTGAAGAGAAATTTTAATGAGTTAGATCGGTCTGGTCCCGGAAATTTCAGAACAGAAATAGTCCACGATACAGACATTCCATTTGGCAATATAATGGCGAAAAGAAATTTTGATGAAATTGACCGTGCTGGATTTGGAAACATGAAGAAAAGAAATTTTGATGAAATTGATAGGGCAGGTTTTAGAAACATGGGCAAGAGAGATTTCGATGAAATTGACAGATCTGGGTTTAGGAATATAGGAAAAAGAAACTTTGATGAAATTGATAGATCAGGATTTAATAATTTGGGAAGAAGGAAGTAGCTGTGCAGGTAACGTGCTTTAAATGTATTTTTCTATTTTGAATGTAAGCATAAAATTAAATTTTTAATTAAACCAAAGGTTCGAACATGATGTTCGGAAGAATAATAGTGTAATCATTTTATTCTCAAGCAGTTATATGATTTTCTGTAATTTATTTAAAATATTTCTTGCGTATGGATGTTCTTAAAAGGAAAGAGCTTAAAAACGTTTTACCCTTCAAGTAGATTAAATAAAGTAACATTTTTATCACAGATTTTCAAAATTTGCATGTCCATTTAGTGTTAATAGTATTATACAAAAAGTAATTAACACCTTTCCTAAATTGGTTCAAGGAAATTCTTTACATGGCCGGAGTGGTGCAGCTGATAGCATTACTGGGCGTAATTCAGGAGAGCCGTGCTCTAATTTCGATCCAACCAGTTCTTAATTTGAGATGAAATGAAGCCTGCTACGGTGCATATTTTAATAACAAATAAATTTGATTATATTAAAACAAATATGAAGAAGGAGGATCTAGAAAAAGAGTTGAATTTTTCCATTCATTAATGTTCCCCATTGTTCAGAATCGCTTGTCTCATAATCAATCATTTCGTACTTAACAGGAATATTTCCAATTGCAAGTTGTTCGTGCAATTGTGGGGCAATTGTATTATGTTACCTATATAGTATTGTTTTACGACTTTAATAAATGTAAATATTATCTAGGTCAACTTTTGTAATAGATCATCTTTATTTGAAATATGGTTATCAAAAAATGGATTTTTAAATCCATCTAAGCTATTTTCTTCCAAGTTGGTATTGCTTCAGTTACGATTTACCACAAAAAGACAATAGATCGGATCAGGAACCGAACCCAGGCATCCCCAGTTATGATACCAGTTAAACCACTACGGACAAGTGCTATATATAAATTTGAGTTTGGGAAATTATTTGATTCTCGGATTACCAGCAGCAATTTGTACAATTTAAATATTTCTTAAATTTCTAACTTAAATAATTTAAATCTGCTGCTGGTAATCCGAGAACCAGATAATTTCCCAAATTCAAATCTATACATAACACATGCAAGGAATTCTCTTAAATCAGCTTACAGCATTTCGCCCTGACTAGTGAAATAAATACTATTTTTTGTACAAAGAAGTTGAAACTATCCTTGTCTCTTCGTAGAGAACCATGTCTTCAAAATTTTCAATATAGAATAACGTTTGATCTAATCAAAAAAAGTTTAAGAAATTTAGTTCCCTTATATGCACTTAAACATAAAATTGTTTGGTGATATGTGCATTCGTTTTTATTGTGTGCTAACATCACACATGCGCACAAAGACATACATTAATCCGGAATATGTCGAAATATATTCAGGAGTTCTTAAAACGTGTTTCCGTGAAATCAGAAAATCTTCAGATTTACCTCATAGGCACGACTTCAGTCAAATCATTAAAATTAATTCTGTTAAATATCCCTCTTTCTACTTGTTCAATAATTATGTTTAAGTGTTTTTCTTTATATATTAAAGCATGATTGTGACTTGTAATATTATGTTTTGACATGACTACTTCATAATTAAAACCAAATCCTACATTTTGGAAATTACATGATTCTTTATATATAATTCTAAAAAATGAGTACTTAAATTATATTATTTCACATGATTCCTTTTGCTAAATTGTAAAAAATACGTACTTAAAATATATTATTTTATATTATTCTTTTTACATAATTCTAAAAAATGCGTACTTAAATTACATTACTTTACATGATTTATTTTGCTTAATTCTAAAAAATGCGTACTTAAATTATTTTATTTTACATGATTATTTTTGCATAATTCTAAAAAATGCATATTTGAATTATAATATTCTGTTATTTTTTTAATATGGCTCAGTATAATACATGTAAATTCAGATATTTGTGATGAAATCATTTACATTTTATTCTACAGCTGGATCATACATTAATCCGTTGTTATTAATGGGATATATATATATTCATCTACGTATGAATGTACACAGAGATCATGTCAAAAAATATATTCTAAATAATAATTTTCTTCCTACTTCCAATAAAATTGAATATAAATACTTTGCCAAACACGGTTTTGAAAATATTACTATACATATTTTAGATATAAAAACAAAATCAGCAAATAGGATTTATTTTGAAAACTACTATATTAAATCACAGTGTACTCTTTTTCCATATGGATTAAATCAAATGTATCTAAATGGTAATGTAAAAAATAATTTTGTAAATAATAAATATTCTATTTTTAATCACCTTTTCTTGAAACCCCATTTAAATGATAGTGAATCAATCAAACTCAAAAGATTTAAACGAGGAAAGGGACATTGCTTACTTAATGATCATAAATCTGAGATTATAACTCTACATAATCAATTTAATAGAACTTTTCAATGGAAATTCATAAGATCCTGGGTTTTTGCGGTAAAGAAAAAACATTTAAATAAGGTTTATGCCATTTTTAACACTTTACAACAAAGTTGAAAAGTGTTTATGACTTTGTTCATTCTGTCTGTCTGTCTGTCTGTCTGTCTGTCTGTCGGTCTGTCCGTTAGCACGATAACTGCCGTAAAAATGAGTTTATCAAAATGAAATTTTAGTATGTTGTTCAGACGGTCTGTAGGACCTATGGGAATATAAATAAATAATATCACCCAATTAGTTTTTTATTGAACCCGGGTTGAAAAAATGAAATACATTGAACCCTATGGGACCTAATTTTTCAAACATTTTTTAAGTAAATTTAAAATTCACGAATTGCTTCGAAATTTTTAGGAAATATTCACATTATCCCATAGAATATATAAAAAAAAATTCAGTAAAATATGTTAAGTAGTTTTTTAATTAAAAAAATTATTTAATATAGGGAAAAAAACAAATTCAATTAAATTCTGACTTTGGGATATCTTCCAGAAAGAAAAGAGAGAGATATTATATAATAAATATCTCTCCATTTGTTTAAACGTTTTGCATATGGGAGTGGCTTCATATTTTAAGGTAAATTTGGTAGATAACAATTTTTCATTTTTTTAAAATTTTATATAACTCTTCATGATAAATTTAATTGATGGCATTTTAAATGCACTTTCCTACGTCCTAGAGAGTTAAAATTTGGTACACAGCTTAAATTTGTTGAACATTTTATTCGACAAAAATTTGATGGATCTTTAAATATAGATTATACATTTTTTTCGAAATGGCCTGAAAATAATCCCCGTTCACTTCTATAAATCATTGGTGTAATATTGTTAAAAATTCTGATGTGGACAGCACATGTCTTTCTCTGCAGACTCATATTCGTTCTCTTTATTTATTCAATGATAATTTGAGTTTATCTGCACAACATAAGTATTTTAAATGACATTGAATTTACACATTAAACTTAAATTTGGTTCTCATTTGATAGCTGGACTTATTGTCAAAGGTGGCGTAGCGAAAACGCGAAAAAACTAGAATATCTCAAGAACGGCTAGTCCTAGAGTAATGGGGTTAGTCTTATTCTTTTTGTTGTCAAAAATCACATATAAAATAGGAATTTAATTGATATAATTGAGCACACGTAGTCTTTTATTTTTATATATAACGATTTTTGCTGGCCATTTCGCAAAAATAGCCCGTTCCTTTTTCCCGAATCGTAGTAGAATAACCTACAAATGATTTATATACAAAATTTTGTTAAATTTGGTATATAAATCACTTGTAGGTTATTGAAATATTATACTCCAAATTTTGTTAAATTTGGTTCATTAGTTTTTAGCTAGAGTGGATAAAGGCAATTTCTGCGGCCATTTCGCAAAGAAGGCAGATTCTTTTATTACGAATCGTACTATAATCTAATGAACATCAGGATTTCCCACAAAAAACATACCTACCAAATTGTATGAAATTCGGTCCATTAGTTTTTCAATTAGAGTGGATGTAATATCCACACAGAAACATACACAGATACACCCTTACACACACAGACGTCTTCCTAAAAGTAGTTTTTTCGTGTTCTAGAAGTCCCAAAACGTGTAGATACTTTGAAAATTCGAGTTCCGATCTTCGGCACGATTCCAATACTTTGAGTACATACACATATATATTATCTGTGTATTATCTGTGTATCTAAATTCCGTGCCTATGCAATTACAATAGTTGTGATTTTAAATGATCCCTAAACTTTTATTATTTCTTCAAGGAAGCCTAATTTTAACATATGCAGAATGCAAATATCTCAAGCGATTGTAAGATGAATTACATAAGAATTGCTGAATTTTTTTCACACAAAATTATTTAGCTCTGGAGTCTGGAATACAAGTTATATGAATGAAATATTCATTGATTTTGCATAAAGAATCAGATGATTTATATTTCGATACAGTTTTAAATATTTATGTATAATAAATTACTGTAGTACTGTGATAATGTAAAAGATATTACCACTGAATGAATCACATTTTAGAAATTTTTAATTGAAATTACATTTCAGTTGGAAAGTGTTTCATAATCAATGCTTATGCATGATTGATCTTTCTTGTTTAAAATTAAATCTTGCTAATGAACATTTTAATCATATTTTCTTTGATTTGCTTATTACAAGATCACAGTTTTTAAATTTAAAACTAAATCAATTTCATTATAATATACAACTACTAATTCTTATTGTGTTATCTCTTTCAAACATCCTATATATAATTCTCTAAATTTTGGACATCTGTTTAACAAGTTTAAACATTTATTGCCTATTGGAGATTTATGTGTTTCAAAAACATTCAAATACAACAAGCCTATTGGTAGGTCTATATTTAATTATAATGAAGTTTCACAATCGCTCTCTATTGATCATTATTCTCAGTCAATTGTAGATAGTGAATGTATTTGTAAATTAAACAAATTTGCTGAATTTCTAAATCCCGACTTGGGGCATATAGTTACAGGAGATTTAGACATTGTTAGTGACAATGTGTTAAGAACCATTATGTCATTTGGCACTAAATTTAGGATACCTTCTTGTAATAATTCTTTTAAAGTTTTAAAATCTATTAATCTAGATCTTGATAAATATATATAAATTAGCTTGTAAATACGCTCTGCCATTAGAGGCATTTAATATGTGGAAATTTACTATATTAGAATCTATTAAAAATGCTATTAGAGATATTAAATTGTCTAGATCTTTATATAATATTGATAATATTAAACATTCCATTAATGATTTACAAAGATCCTTTGTTATCACCTATGTTGATAAAGCCTCTAATAATTATGCTATTATCTGTAAAAAATTTTATATTCAATTTCTGTTAGATTATTTAAAAAATAATAGTCTTTTTAAACCTGATTTACATTCCATCAATAGTATTAAATTGAAAATTATCAATATATGTATAGTGATTTAAATATTAAATATAAATATCTTAAATTTCCTTATATAGTGCTTATTCCAAAATTTCATAAAAATCCTATTAAATTTAGAACAGTTACTAGTGGCCATAATACTTACTCTACTACTGCGAGTAAATTATTACTAAATTCTTTAAATCTAATAAATAATAGTTTAAGCCAGACTAGCAATAATTACCATATTCTAAATAATAGTAAGGAATTAAAGAATAATTTAACATCTCTTAGAAAAATAATAGGATTTCAAACTTTTGATTTTAAAGATCTTTTTAATAATATTAAGATATCTGATCTATATGATGTAATTTTAGCTCTATATAATGCTTCTATTACACATCTTTCAAATCAAATTAAATTTATAAATTTTCCTAAACTTCTTCACTTTGTTATTTTCAATAATTATATTTTTCAAGGAAATAAATTATACTTACAAGTCTCAGGAGTTCCACAGGGTGGCTGCAGTAGCAGTATGCTAGCTAATTTATACCTTTATCATTATGAAAAGTCATTTACTTCAATAGATTATACTTTTTACAGATATGTTGATGATCTGATTTGCTTAGTACATACAGAAAATTATCTCATAGATATAGATTACTATCCTGACAATTTGGAATTAATTCCTAATGAAGCTACTATTAGTAAAAATGTTAATTTTTTGGATTTAAATCTTTTTATTGATCCTTCTAATAGAATTGTTACAAATTTATATGATAAAAAAGACTTTTATAATTTTAATGTTAATAAAATCTAACCATTTAATTCCTGTAACTCGATTCAATTGTTTAGAAATATTATACTCAATCAGCTTTTTAGAACTAATAGATTATCTGATAAAAAATTTCATGCTATGCATATCAATAATCTCAAAATTACTAGCAATTTATATAAATATCCCTCTTATTTAGTAAATAGTATTGTTAAAAAATTTAAAATAGCTGGATTTTTATAACTCTTTTCATAGTATCATATAATTCTATTCATAGTATCTTATATTAGCCAGACATCTCCATTCTCTTGTTTTTTTTTTTTTTTACATTCTCTTCCACTTCAGCATTACTATTATTTGCCCCTCCTTTTAGTAGCTCTTTTTGTATATTAATACTTTTTCTTAACATTTCGCTTAACTGTTTTTCAATTCTTATGAATGGCAACAGTAAATGGTTTTTTATTTTTTCTTTACGAATGGCAACACTGGTCTCTTCTATCAGTGTTCCCGGTTTCGACTCGATTGTACATATGCTGTGCTTTTTCCAGGTATTCATTTTTTCTTTCTTATTCCTTCCTTATGTATGTCGTCCAAGTAGAAATAGTTTATAGATATAATCTATCTATTTCTTCAGAAACATACATTTTTGTGTTTGCTTCTACAAAAAACTTGGACATGATTAGATTTTTGTAGAGGTTAACAATTCATGATTTAGGCTTAGAACCTCGTCCACGTGTATAGCGTCTGTGCTTGATTTTGTTTGTTATACTTTTTTCGATTCCATACCTTTGTATTATGATATTTTTCATTGACTTGTTGATTCGATAATTATTTTATTTATTTATTTTTTTCCATTAGCTTGAGGATTAGTTGATTTTTACTTTTGTTTTGTAAGCCAGTTAGATAGTTGAATTTAGTTTAAGTTTTTCTTTTTTTGTTTCCATACCTTTGAATTTTGTTGATTTTCTGTAACTTGATAGTTTATGTTTTGTATTTTTTATCCATTTGATTGATGATTTGCTGTATTATATTTTATTCTGTGGGTGTTTTAAAAAGTTAGGTTTATCGTGTTACATCTTCTTACTTTTCGTTCATTGGATTTTCAAACTACTATTATTATTATATATATATATATATATATATATATATATATATATATATAAAGTCCGTCTCATAAGTTTAAGCACAACTGGAAAATGGGGAGAAAACAATACAAAATAAAACAAAGTGGCATTATTCGTTCATTAGAAACTGCAAATCCTTTTATATAAACCATATCAAAATGTGTAAATATTTTTTTTTATCATGACTTTGATACAAAATAAAAAAATAGCCGGTTAAAGACTGTCTCAAAAGTTTAAGCACAATACAAATATATTCTGGTATAAAACATACATAATTAAGTTACTTATTGATAGTATTTCCATGGTTTCGTATCACTCTTGATGGCCACAACTTTCTCAGTTTTTAACTTTTCTTATAATATATCCATCTTATATTTGGTTTCTCAACTCTACTTTTGCCTATTGGTTTAGGCTTAAATACTATTTTTCTAGACGGTCTTCGGAATTTTTATTATATGTGCTGCTAGATTTCACTTTAAAATATTTGGTTTTTTAGCAAATTTCGAAATTATATCATCTTTGCCACTAGCCCTCTTATTATGCCAACGGTCCTACCGTACTGAAAACACCGGTTCTCGTTAGATCACCGAAGTCAAGCAGCATCGGGCGCGGTTAGTACTTGGGTGGGTGACCACCTGGGAACACCGCGTGCTGTTGGCACATTTCGGGCGCGGTAGCCCGGTGGTTTGCGCGCTGGATTTGCACGCTGCCACAACTGCCGCCGTGTTCATGCGGAGTACGATCACGTTAAATATGTGGGTCCGTAAGTCCTTCCGAAAGGTTGGTGGTAGGGGAAGGAGGATACGGTCCCTGTGGATGCCTCCCCCACTGGGTTCCGGTCTAAATTGGGTGGCACTTCCCGGCCGTCCAAACGGTTACCTTACACCTTTCTGGTAGGTCGGACGGTCTGGGTCTCAACAACAACTGGACCTCTTATTGTACAGTTTCATAAACACAACGTTGGATTTTTCATTGCCCAAACTGTATCCAAATAATGGGGAATTCTCAAATAAAGTACTATGCATTGAGTAAATTAATATCAAACAATGAATATTTTCAACAATAAAATAATTGATTTCAATTGGAACTCCTGACGGATAAATTTTTCTCCATATTAAAACAAGAAAGATCAATCATGCATAAAGTATTGATTATGAAACACTTTCCAACTCCAATGCAATTTTATTTAAACATCTCTAAAATGGGATATATTCAGTGGTAATATTTTTAAAATTATCACAATACTACAATAATTTATTATAATTGAAAACTTTATCGAGAAGAATGAACTTTATTCGAATGACGTCATTGAAATATAAATCGTCTGGCTCTCTATGAAAAAGCAGTAAAAATTTCATTCATAAACTTTTATTCTATTCCTTTCATTCACACAATACAATAATAACTTATTTTACTTAAAAACTTAAAACCATAGAGGTAAAAGTAATTTAACTATGTACTTGAGACTTCATCAAAAAGTCTGCTAGAAAATCGTCTGTTCTCTTTGTATCTCTTTGTATCAATGACTGTTTCGTATCAACTATATTGCAGATTCCAGCACTAAATAATTTTGCTTTAAAGAAATTCAGCAATTCTTATACAACTCATCTTACAACTTAATGTGCTTACAATCTCCAAAAGTGAAAATTAGGCTTCGTTGTAGAAATAATCAAGGTTTGATGATCATTTAAACTCAAATATATTGTAATTACGTTGTTTTAGAATCTTGATGCACAGAAATTAGGCAAAAATAAAGCGATGTTAGGACGAACACAACACTAAATATAAATTAAAAAGAACTTTAAGGATCACGATTTAGACATAAGATGGATACCATTGATCATTTAAACTCAAATGTATTGTAAATGCGCTGTTTTAGAATACAGATGCACTGAAATTAAGGAAAAATAAAGCGGTTATAGGATGAATACAACACTAAATATAAATTAGAAAGAACTTTAAAAATCATGATTTTGACACAAGATAGATGCCATATTTTATTTTGAAGTGGGTCACCTGATCTCTTTATATAATGGTCACGTGATCTCTTCATATAATGGGTGTAATTATTATTTTAATTTTTATTTAAAAAACTACTGAATATGTTTTTCTGAAAATTTTTTTATATATTTTATGGGATAATTTGAATATTTCCTAAAACTTTCGAAGCCATTTGTGAATTTTAAATTCGCTTAAAACACGTTTGAAAAATTAGGTCCCATAGGGTTCAATGTATTTCATTTTTTCAACCCGGGTTCAATCCAAAACTAATTGGGTGACATGATCCATTTATATTCCAATAGGTCCCACGGACCCTTTCAACAACATACTAAAATTTAGTTTTGATAAAGTCATTTTTACGTCAGCTATCTTACTAACAGACAGACAGAATGAACAAAGTCTTAAACACTTTTCAAGTATGTTGTAAAGTGTTAAACAAGAAAGATCAATCATGCAGAAAACATTGATTATGAAACACTTTCCAACTTCAATGTAATTTTATATAAACATCTCTAAAATACGATACATTCCTCGGTAATATTTTGAAACTTATCACAATACTACATTAATTTATTATATTTGAAAACTTAAAAACTTCATCAAAAAAATGAACTTCATTCAAATGACGGCATTAGAATATAAATTGTCTTTAAACATCTCTAAAATGCGATACATTCCTCGGTAATATTTTTAAAATTATCATAATACTACAATAATTAATAATTTATTATATTTGAAAACTTCATCGAAAACAAATGAACTGTATTCAAATGACGTCTTCGAAATATAAAGCGACTGGCTCTCTCTATAAAAGCAACATTTCATTCATAAACGTTTTTCATACCTTTCATTAATCACAATACTATAATAATTTATTTTATTTAAAAACTTAAAACCATGGAGGTACAAGTAATTTAACTCTATGCTTAAAACTTCATCGAAAAAATCGTCTGGTTCTCTGTGTAAAATCAATGAATGTTTCATTCATATCAGCTATATTGCAGACTCCATGAGCTAAATAATTTTGAGTTAAAGAAATGCAGCAATTCTTATACAACTCATTCTATATATTTTGCTGTTTACATTAACCATAAGTGAAAATTACGCTTCGTTGTAGAATTAATCAAAGTTTGATGATCATTTAAACTCAAATATATTGTAACTGCGTTGTTTCAGTATGTAGATGCACAGAATTTAAGCAAAAATAAAGCGGTTTTAGGACAAATACAACACTAAATATGAATTAAAAAGAACTTTAAAAATCCCGATTTTGACACAGGATGGATGCCATATTTTATTTTAAAGTGGGTCACGTGATCTCTTCATCTAAAGGGTGTAATTATTATTTTAATTTTTATTTAAAAAACAACTGAATATATTTTGCTGAAATTTTTTTATATATTTTATGGGATAATTTAAATATTTCCTAAAACTTTCGAAGCAATTCGTGAATTTTAAATTCGCTTAAAAAATATTTGAAAAATTCGGTCCCATAGGGTTCAATGTATTTCATTTTTTCAACCCGAGTTCAATCCAAAATTAATTGTGTGATATTATTCATTTATATTCCCATAGGTCCCACAGACCGTCTGAACAACATACTAAAATTTCATTTTGATAAAGTCATTTTTACGGCAGTTATCGTGCTAACGGACAGACAGACAGAATGAACAAAGTCATAAACACTTTTCAACTATGTTGTAAAGTGTTTAAAAGTAGCTGACGCAGCCGCCGCCGCTGTTTGACAAATTTTTCGTTTCTCGAGATTATTTGCTTCGTACCGCAAAAACTATCGCATATAAAAAGATGAAATTTAGTGCATTTGTAGAAAAAGCTTTGGGAAATACACTGAAACAAACCATTTTATGATATATATTGTAGTTTAAGTAATATTTAATGTCAAAGTCAAAATATTTGAGCTGAGAATTCGCGTCCTGGATTGACTAACAATAGCAAGACCACGAATTTTTGCAGTCAGGTACCTACATGGGTGAATTTTTGCAGGACGGAGCCCCTTTTTAACACTTTACAACATAGTTGAAAAGTGTTTAAGACTTCGTTCATTCTGTCTGTCTGTCCGTTAGCACGATAACTGCCGTAAAAATGACTTTATCAAAATGAAATTTTAGTATGTTGTAGAAAGAGTCTATGGGACCTATGAGAATATAAATAAATAATATCACTCAATTAGTTTTGAATTTAACCCGGGTTGAAAAAATGAAATACAATGAACCCTATGGGACCTAATTCTTCAAATATTTTTTAAGCGAATTTAAAATTCACAAATTGCTTCGAACGTTTTAGAAAATATTTAAATTATCCCATAAAATATATAAAAAAATTTCAGCAAAATATATTCAGTAGTTTTTTAAATAAAAATTAAAATAGTAATTACATCCATAATATGAAGAGATCACGTCACCATTATATGAAGACATCACGTGAACCACTTCAAAATAAAATATGGCATCCATCTTGTGTAAAAACGTGATTTTTAAAGTTCTTTTTAATTAATATTTAATGTCGTATCCGTCCTAAATCCGCTTTATTTTTGCTTAAATTATGTGCATCTACATACTGAAACAACACAATTACAATATATTTGAGTTTAAATGATCATCCAACTTTGATTATTTCTACAAAGAAGCCTAATTTTCACTTATGGAGAATTTAAACATCAAAAGATGTAGAATGAGTTGTATATAAGAATTGCTGTATTTCTTTAACTCAAAATTATTTAGCTCATAGAGTCTGCAATATAGCTGATATGAATGAAACATTCATTGATTTTACACAGAGAAGAAGACGATTTTTTCGATGAAGTTTGAAGCATAGAGTTAAATTACTTGTACCACTGTGGTTTTAAGTTTTTAAATAAAGTAAATTATTATAGTATTATGATGAATGAAAGGAATGGAAAAAAGTTCATGAATGAAATGCTGCTTCTATAGAGAGAACCAGGCGATTTATATTTCGATGACGTCATTTGAATAAAGTTCATTTGTTTTCGATGAAGTTTCCAAATATAATAAATTATTGTAGTATTATGATAATTTTAAAAATATTACCGAGGAACGTATCGCATTTTAGAGATGTTTAAATAAAATTGCATCGAAGTTGGAAAGTGTTTCATAATCAATGCTTTATGCTTGATTGATCTTTCTTGTTTTAATTTCGATGTAGTTTTTGAGCTATTTTACTTTTATGCACTTCTGTAGTGAACTTTTTTTTCGTATCGGCACGTCTAGCGACTTCTCTGTCTCGTACCATAAAAATTATAGCATACAAAAATACGAAATTTAGTACATTTATAGAGAAATAATCAGGTAACATGATGAAATAAATAATTTATCGATTTAACCTTTAGTTTGGTCTGAAATAACTCGCGAAGCTTGCTCATGATCAAGGAATTCAGTTTTTGGATTCCCTGGGCGAAGAAAAATCCCTGCTGAAAAATAGGCAGGGATAGAAAAGAGATTTTTGAAAATAGAATTTTTAGGAAAGATAGATATGAAGCGAGCTCTGCGAGCAGGAATCGAAGCCTCCCGAAGGGATTTGCTCGAGAAGAGCGAGCAGTGGACTGAGCCCCCTGGTACTGAAAGAGATTCTATTCAAGTGTTTTGTACTGTTTGTCGTTCTAAAAATATCTGCTATTTGTATTCTTTAACATGCAGGATAAATTTAGCATAGTAACATAGCACAGAATGACAAGCAGTAAGTAAATAATCTAGGTATGTAACTAATTAGAATATTTTTTCATTGGCTGTGAGAAATGTTGACAATTGATAACCCATTGGCGTTTATTTGAAATAGAAAATGTCTCCAGACTTTTAGACTTCGCAAGTTCGTAGGTATAATGCTGTTTAAAAAGAAAGAAGAAATGATATAAAAAATGTTAATTTACGTAACATTATAACATTATTAACAGGCCTGATTTTTTAATGAATTCATCAAAATTTCATTCGAAATCTTGCTGGGGTTCTTCCGAACATTAGATTGCGCATAATCAACAGGCTTTCAGTATTCACAGATTGTAATATTTGTACTAAATTTCGTTCAAAACGCTCCATTCATTCGCAAAATATTGCTTCCACAGACTCACGGGGACACACCCACACACATAGACACATGCACATATTTACACATACGCACAGACTCACGGGGACAGACACATACACATACTTACTCACATACACACATGCATACATGTACATACTTACACACGCACATACTTACACACATACACACACATGCACATACTTACACACACAAAAATAAAAACAATAATCACAAAAATCTTCCATTTGAATTCAGGGATGCTTGAAACATGCTCTTCCGTCGGAAACTCGAATTTAAATTTTTGATCCCATCACAATATTTTCCCTGTACATTATACTATGTATATAGGGAAAGTAAAAACGGTTATTTAAATTTCTGTTATTTCAGGAGTAAGTATAACAGGATAAAACTAGTATATTAGGACCTTTCCTGGTCTTATTCTTAATATCTTTGCATAAGTTTCAGCGAAATAAATCGTTTATTTAAAGCATTAAAATTTACAAAACCAATGACATTAAATTTTACTTTAATAGTTGTCAAGAAAATAAATACGCTTTTATACACCTATTTATTTGATTTAGGATGGAAAAAAAATCTATATTGAAGTAAAAGTGAATTATTTTAAAATTAATTGGTTCTATCATTCGAAGTTCCTGTTGGAGAAATGATAGAAAAATTGATCACGTAATACACATTATAAAATCTGTCCACATAATATAAGTATTAAGTATTATCTTAAAAATATGTTTTTGTCACATATTTTAAAGAGTTCATAAAACTGTTACAAAAGATAGGAAATTGCTTTTGATATGAAGAATGGAAGATGAGTGTCAACAAAGTTATGCGGTTAATATTTCAAAACTATACGGCTTTATATGTCCACGACATGAGATTTTGATGCCAGTGGTAGTTAATTTCTTACGTATTGCATTTTTCGCGATATATAAGATAAAATATGTACTACTAAAATTATTTTTAACATACAACGACATGCAAAGCGATCAACAACACTTCGGATATTTTTACTTTCCATATATACATAGTAGATATAATGTATAAGGAAATTACTGTGACGGGGGTCGAAAATTCGAAAGGAGAGCACGTTTCAGGCATCCCTGAACATGAGTCGAACGTTTTCGAGATGATTTCTGCGTGTGTGTATGTCAGTGAACCTGGGAAGACGATATCTCACGAAGGAATGAAGCGGTTCAAATGAAATTTGGTACAAAAATTACAATCAGTGAATACTTGAAGCCTATTGTTATCAAACGCAATCGAATGTGCGGAAGACTCCGAAATTTCCGAATCAAATTTTAAAAAAATTATCAAAAAATAAAAGCCTTCAATAAAGTTACGTAAATGATCATTTCCTATGTAATTTTTCATTAGAAAACTATTGACACTAACCTTGGAACACTAGCATGAATCGTTCTCGAGATATTGCACATTTTCCGAATAAATATTATCAAAAAATCACATAAAATTAAAAACAAGAAAGATCAATCATGCTTAAAGCATTGATTATGAAACACTTTCCAACTTCAATGCAATTTTATTTAAAAAAGTCGAAAATGCAATACATTCCTCGGTAATATTTTAAAACTTATCACAATACAACATTGATTTATTATATTTGAAAACTTAAACCTTCATTGAAAAAATGAACTTCACTCAAATGACGGCATTGAAATATAAATTGCCTGATTTAAATATCTCTAAAATGCAATACATTCCACGGTAATATTTTTAAAACTATCATAATACTACGATAATTTATTATATTTGAAAACTTCATCGAAAACAACTGAAATAAATTCAAATGACGTCATAGAAAAAATAACACGCCTGGATCTCTCTATAAAAGCAGGATTTCATTCATAACTTTCTCCATTTCATTCATCACAATACTATAATAATTTATTTTATTTAAAAATTAAGACCATGGAGCTACAATTCATAGACTTTATGCTTAAAACTTCATCGAAAAAAATCGTCCTTCTGTTTATAAAATCAATTAATATTTCATTCATATTAGCCATGCAGACTCCATGGACTGAATTATTTTGTGTTAAAGAAATACAGTAATTCTAATACAACTCATTCTACATATTTCGCTGTTTACATTTTACATAGGTGAAAAATAGGCTTAGTTGTAGAAATAATCAAATTTGAATGAGAATTTAAACTCAAATATATTGTCATTGTGTTATTTTAGTATGTAGATGCACAGAATTTAACCAAAAATAAAGTGGTTTAAATTAAATTTAGTGGTTATGAATTAAAAAGAACTTTAAAAAATCACGATTTTGAAACAAGATGGATGCCATATATCATTTTGAAGTGGGTCATGTGGTCGTTTCATATCATGGTCACGTGATCGTTTCATATAAGATGTGTAATTATTATTTTAATTTTTATTTAAAAAACTACTGAATATATTTCGCTGAATTTTCTTTTATATATTTTATGGAACAATTTGACTATTACCTAAAACTTTCGAAGCAATTTGTGAATTTTAAATCCGCTTAAAAAATGTTTGAAAAATTAGGTCCCATAGGGCTCAATGTATTTCATTTTTTCAACCCGGGTTCAATCCAAAACTAATTGGGTGATATTATTCATTTATATTCCCATAGGTCCTACAGACCGTCTGAACAACATACTAAAATTTCATTTTGATTAAGTCATTTTTACGGCAGTTATCGTGCTAACGGACAGACAGACAGACAGAATGAACAAAGTCATAAACACTTTTCAACTTTGTTGTAAAGTGTTAAAAATGATGACTAATTGATGAAAATTCAATATCTTGGATAGAATATAAGAATCTAGTATAAGAATAACCTATTTCTCCGTGCGTAACGCTTGAAGAAATTTTGGCGACGGACTTGGCGGAATATCGCTAACTTAGCGATATTTTTATAATTAGCAAAATTTACTAAAATGTCCCCAATTTGATAAAAATGACTCTAAATCAACAAAAATGGCGACTCATTGATGACATTCAATATTTTTAAAAGAATATAAGAATCAAGAATCTACTATAAGAATAACAGTCCGTAATGCATGGCGAAAGTTTTGGCGACGAATTTGGTGAGATGTCGCCAACTTGGCAATTTTCTTAAATGTTGTCAAATTGACGAAAATGTCGACGAAGTGTGAAAAAATGACTTTAATGGGAAGTAATGTTTTGTAAATTTTGAATTAGGTCATGCAACGGGCATACCTACAAGTATATAAGAAATTTTCTTCTCTATGTAAAGCTTGAAAATACATTTGGCAAACTTGGCGAATAATCTAGCGAAATACCGCCAACTTTGCAATATTTTACCCCAGATTGACGAAAATTTCATCGTAACTGCAAAAACAACAAGTTAATGAAAATAACGCCAAATTGATTAATTAATTATTAAAATATCTTAATATATGGACTATATTGCTTATTGAGAAAGCTATCAATATTTATAATTGTCAGTTTAGAGTTATGTGAAATATAAGTTAATTGCGTACTTCGAAATAGTTTTACATGTTGTCATCCAGAACAGCGTTAAATGTTCAATTCAACGTTAAAAACACTGTTCCATGGATCTTATACATTATTTTTTCACTGTGAAAAAAGTACGTTAATTGCATTATATAAGAAAAGTCATGTGCTGCCCATGGACAGCACATGACTGATGTGCACATCAGATTTTCTTTTCCTCTGTAACCCGAACATTCAATATGCAGCCCATATTAATTTTTACACCACCCAAAAACTTCCCAATGACTGGGGGGAGGAAATTGTTTTTTATCGTAGACTCGATGTTAGATTATCTAGTATCATTCATTGGGTCAAGAATGTTTGCAGGACCGTTTTAACCATTAGACCAACTAGGTAAGTGTCTAGAGCCCAAAAAACAATGAGGGCTCGGAAAGGTGTATAAAAAACTCTAATACTGCTTTATAAAATTTTACTAAAAGCATTTTGTAAATGGTAAAATACTGTCATTTAACAAAATTCCTCGGCCTGTCAGGAAACAGAGAAACAATAATAAATATTTCCGCGCATTTATATCCTGCCGGAATTAATCAAAAAAGTTTTTTTTATGAATCAGTAAGATATTTTGGCCATAGAAAAACTCAAAAATGTGTTTTCTGATCTAAGTCGTACATGCTCAAAGCTTAAGCTGTTGTTTAACACGCCTGACTTCTTGACTTGCACCCAAACGTGCTTGCACGTACGCCATTCAGTCCATGTTAGGAATTACTTGAATTATCTCACAAAAATTACACACAAGACCGATCTTTTGAAATATCTGTAAGATCTATCTGAAAAGCAGATATTATGTAAGAGTTATGCGGTCTTAAATACCAATTTTATTACATTTTCTTGCTACTGTTTTCATGGGTAACATTATTTCAGAGTTTGTAGCTATCGTTCACGTGAGAAAAGCTAGTTTGAAATGATTTCACTAAAATCGTCATTATCTGTGGATGAGTATTAACTAAGATATCCACAACTATATCCCCTCCCTCTCTTACTCTCCTATTTCCTTTATGCTTGCTTTTTATGTTTTCGCTGCTTTTAACATCTACTTTTACTTTCCCATCCCCTGTTTCAAGCTATAATGTAGTTCTAAAGTCAACATTACCAATAACCATTCTTCTAGTTCTTTTAGGTTTTCGAAATTATCCCCCATTTTTTTAAATCATTTTATATTTTCAGGGGGAAAATGGGCACAGAAAGAAAAATCAGCACATTTACAGGATAGAATATTGCTGACCTTTTCAAGGTTAGTGATTTATATATATATATTGTTCCGACGTATCTTCTGGAATCGTGGGTGTGTACACAGGATACAAGAATGAGTCCTAATTCTGGATAACTAAACACGCTTATTCACAAGCACAAAGTAAACAGGAAAAATAAACAATCAAACAACACTTAAATGCTCCACTAATTACACAAAATAAGCGATATTATTCTCAAAATACTGACGAAAAGAATTTCACAAAACAACAGCTGGACCAACGGCCGTACCGTGCTGAAAACACCGGTTCTCGTTAGATCACCGAAGTCAAGCAGCATCGTGCGCGGTTAGTACTTGGGTGGGTGACCACCTGGGAACACCGCGTGCTGTTGGCCATTTCGGGCGCGGTAGCCCAGTGGTTTGCGCGCTGGATTTGCACGCTGCCACAACTGCCGCCGTGTTCATGCGGAGTACGATCACGTTAAACATGTGGGTCCGTAAGTCCTTCCGAGAGGTTGGTAGTAGGGGAAAGAGGGTACAGTCCCTGTGGATGCCTCCCCCACTGGGTTCTGGTCTAAATTGGGTGGCACTTCCCGGCCGTCGAAACAGTTACCTTACACCTTTCTGGTAGGTCGGACGGTCTGGGTCTCAACAACAACAACAGCTACTATTCCCAAAACATTGACAAAAGTCGCAGTTCACTGTAGCTCGTATATTGGCAACTCGTCAACTGAACTCTCGCTGAGTGATGACTCCTTTTCATAGGCTCTCTCTGTAAAAATGTTTAGAATTGTCTAATATCTCGTAGAATATTCGTTATCTGGCGATGTTTCTCGAAGTTTCGAGAAATCGCCAAATTGGCGATAAGTTGCCAACTCTGGAAATCCTTATTTCTGAGAACCATAGAGTGACGTTTGGGAAAGAATGCTCATACCGCTGTCCTCTGGAGAAAACACTCCGAAGATGTCATTTGGTCTGCGATAGAGACGAAAGACAAGACGGGAGACGCCAGTGAGAGAATATTACACGTTCGCAACACTGCCCCTCCTTAAAACGGCACATCCTGGGCAGTATCAAACTACTGTTGTCCAAAATATGGGACCAATCTGTCGATATGAACGACTTTTGGCTTGGTCGAAGACGATTTCTGGATTCGATAAACAGCACTTTTTTTTTCTGTATAGTGTAGGGTCCTTGCCAGTTGTGCTGCAGTTTTGGCGTAAATTCTGGCCTTCGCCGAGGGTTGAACAGCCACACTTTCTAGCCTTCCTGGAATCATTAGCTTTGGTATCGTACTGGATCTTCATTCTATCGGTAGCAATATTGATTCCCTCACGAGCAAAACGATGAACCTCCTCCATCCGTGCCTACAGATTTTGCACATATTCATCAGGCGATGAAAGAGCATCACATGGTCTTCCAAACTTTAGGTCACATGCTAGTCGTAGATCTCGGCTAAACAGCATTTCTGATGGAGAATGATCGGTTTATCAGTGGACAGCACTTCGGTATACCAGTAGGAACAACGGTAGGTGACGATGCCAGTCTTGCTTGTTTCTGGATACGAATATGGAGAGATGATTAAATATCGTTCTATTGAATCTCTCTACCATGCCATCCGATTGAGGATAAAGAGGAGTAATTCGAGTTTCGTCCATTCCGAGTAGTTTGCACAGTCCCGTGAATATGCGAGAGCTAAACTTCGTGCTCTGGTCAGAATGGATGAGAGAGGGAACCCCGTACCGACATATCCAGTTCCGAGTTAAAACTTCACTGATGGATTTCGCAAGTTTCTGGCCACTTTGTGAAGTAGTCCATTACTACTAGGCTGTATTTGTTATTGTCTACAGCTCGTGCTAGTGGCCCCAAAACGGAGAGTGCAATTCTCTCGAAAGGAGCTTCGGCATTGTAACACTGAAGAGAACCACGTGTTTTCTTCTTTGGTCCCTTCCGATCGCCGCATTATGTGCATTCTTTGCACCCAGCGCTCAACATCGGATCTTGCACTGCACCAGAAGAAGCGTTCACGAACTTTGTTCAGCGTCTTGTTGATGCCAAAATGTCCTCTAGTGGTGCTGTCATGTATCTTTTTTAGTACGCTGGACACTCTGGAACAAGGGAGCAGCAACTGCCATCTTATAATCTTTCCATCTTCGCTCTCCCATTTACGGTATACTACCTCGCGCCTTAAGTGTAGGGAATCCCACAGTGCCCAGTACCGTTTTGTTTCAAGTGAGAAATAGGAAATTTCTTGCCAAGTTGGCTTCTCATTAGCTAGTTCTTTGCTAATCAGGATTGACTCGATATCTCTGTCCTCTCTTTGGGTTCGAGAAAGTTCTTCATCACTCCAGGGATCTGTTGGTAAATTTGAATTATGATCAATGGTACCTTGCCGAATGGTCGCTCAAATCTGGCTTCCAAATTTTATTTCAGCACGATAGCAATGTGCACAGTTTAAAGGACGGGTTTCCTTGAGAGCGCATCAGTGTTTCCATAAGACGACCCCTTTCGATGTCGAATCTCCATGTCGTACTCTTGAAGTCGCTGAAGCAATCTTGCGACTTGTCCTTCAGGATTCTTAAAACTGAGGAGCCAGCTCAGAGTAGCGTGATTTGTTCGCAATAGGAATTTCCTTCCGTAGAGGTAATGGAAATGATCTACGGATTTAACAATCGCCAACAGTTCTTTCTAGTCCAGCTTTCATCTCGTCTTGTACGGCTTTAATCTCGTTTTGTACGGCTCTTATTGCTTCTTGTCCGGCTTTTATACCTTCTTTCATCTCGTCTTCGTACACACCCACGATTCCAGAGGATACGTCGGAACAACTGGTGTCAGAAGTGAAATGGGACAAGAATGGGTCCTAATTTTTAGATAACTAAACACGCTTATTCACAAGAACAAAGTAAACAGGAACAATATACAATCAAACAGCACTTAAATGCTCCACTAATTACACAAAATAAGCGATATTATTCTCAAAATACTGATGAAAATAATTTCACAAAGCAACCGCTCCTTCCGAGAGGTTGGTGGTAGGGGAAGGAGGGTACGGTCTCTGTGGATGCCTCCCCCACTGGGTTCCGATCTAAATTTGAATGGCACTTCCCGGCCGTCCAAACAGTTACCTTACACCTTTCTGGTAGGTCGGATGGTCTGGGTCTCAACAACAACAAAGCAACAGCTACTATTCCCAAAACATTGATAAAAGTCACAGTTCACTGCAGCTCGTATATTGTCAACTCGTCAACTGAACTTTCGCTGAGTGGTGACTCCTTTTTATAGGCTCTATCTGCAGAAATTTTTAGAATTATCAAATATCTCGTAGAATAATTGTTATTTAACGATGCTTCTCGAAGTTTCGGGAAATCGCCAAATGTCTCCAAATTGGCGATAAATTGCTATATCTGGAAACCCTTCTTCTGACTCGAAATTCTGGAAACCATAGAAAAAATTCTGGCAACCAAGAAAGAATGCTAGTATCGCTGTCCTCTGGAGAAAACACTCCGATTGCGCCGTTTGGTCTTATTTTTAAATAGATTTTAACATATTTGCAGTTTTAATACATATTATTACAATCAAGATCTCTTTCCACAAGCCTTACACCTTTGCTATGACAAACTGGATAGCACGAACCGTTCTCGAGATATTGTACTATTTCAAATAAGATTTTCCAAAAACAAAATATTAATTATTGTAAAATATGTGCATGTTTCTCGTGAATCTAGTTCATTCCATTCGTGAGAAAAGATACTTTGTGTAACAATTTTGTATTTCGACGCACAGTCATTTATATGTAAATGCTCTTCTCTCTGTCTGTCTGAACGCTTGGAGATACATTTGACGAACTTGGTGACTAGTTTTAGCGAAATATCGTCAACTTGGTAATATTTCCCCCCAGATTGACGAAAATATCGTTAAAATTGCAAAAATGACGCTAAGTTAACGAAAATAACACCAAATTGATGAATTAAATACTAAAATCAATATGAACTATATATTGCTTATTGTGAATGCTATCAATATTGATAATTGTCAATTTAAAATTGAATTATAAGTTAATTGGGTACTTCGAAATAGTTTTACATGTTGCCATTCGGAAAAGCGCCAAATGTACAATTTAACATTAAAAACATTGTACCGTAGATCTTAAACATTTTTTCACTGTGAAAGATGTAAATTCATTGCATTATATAGGGAAAGTCATCTGCTGCCAACATCTGATATTTTATACTAGAAAATATAAAAAAATAGACAGCATATTATAGAAAGTGTCTGTCTACTTAACTCACGGTCTAGTGCAAAAAACATTATAATATTAATATTTAGAAATGGAAATAAATACACAAAAGCAATTAAAGACAAAAGCAAAAATTTAAATTAATTATATAGTGTTGGTGAAATCAAATAATTAAATCAAATACGGGTCTTTAATTTGGGATCCTTATTATAGCGATTCTGTTCATGTGATTGAAAAGGTTTAGAATAAGTTTGAAGTTCCTTTATTTTAAGATCAATGGTTTTTACTCCGGTAGCATTTCTTCTCTGTATCTCAGGGACTTGTTTGGTATTAATTCATTAAAATTTCGAGCATGTTGTGTATGGTGTTTTTTAGAAAATTACTCAACAATCAAATTGATTGTAGTGCACGTTTAAATGCGATAGATCTTTATGCTAGCAAGCCCAGTTTAAGGTGTCTTACGTTATTTCACATTCCAGCTAATGTTAATCGCAATTTTTTTAGAAACTTTTCTGTTTTTAAATTTTATACGTTATTTTATTTATGCTCTAATAGTATTGATTTGTTTGCTATGCTTGAAATTTTTTTTTAAGATTTTTGTTTGAGGATTTTGCTTTGTTGTACGATTCCCTGTACTGTGATCATTGTAATTCGACTTGTTCCGTTATGTATCACTGACAGAAATAAATAAATAAATATTTTATTTGCACGCACTACATCCTGATGATGAAAACATTTTAAAAGCCACGGTACTGAACTGATAAATATAAATGAAATTTATTAAAAATCCTATACATGTAATATAACACGTTTGAAACAAACTTGGGAGAATAAAATTTTAATTTAGTAACACTAATTTTTTTCAACTACTACTTTTTATTCGATCATGAGTTAGCATGTTCATAATATACCATACCTTCAGCAGATCATGTAGCAGCTAACATATATTTGTTTTTGTGCATTGATTTATTCCGAAAATATAGCTCCTTATAAAATCATACAGAACATTAATTAAAAATAATCCGGATATTTGAAAGAATACAACCATAAATATATTCTTATTCCTGTAGTCAGTAGTCGAATTAAGAATCAAAGCAAAAATATTTTCTTCATGATCCATCTTATAAAATCAACAAATTATTTAAAAAGGTAAAACAATTACTTGAAATACTAAAATAAACTATTTAAAGTTTATATACGAAGTATTATAAATATACTTAAATAATAGTTAAAAACACACAACTACGTGCAAAAAAAATTAGGACTAAATGAAAGATTGGTTCACTTACGAAATCTAGGAAAGTTTCAGTATTTTATGCATTTTTATCCTTAAATGTACGGCCAAATTGTAGAAAATATACCAAGAAAATCCTTTCATATGCATAAAGAAAACAAATAAATATAACATTCGACGATTGATGTTTTATATTTGAAAATGCTTGAGAAAACACCAGCCGCGTCCCAAGTCCATGCAAATCAAATTGCTGACTAGGGAATTCCAAGGTTACGGTGATCACGTGATTTTCGAGTGCCCAAGCCGATATTTCTAGTCAACTATGCACAATGGCATATTACACAGACGTGCACGCGTTTAAGATCTTCTACAACGAGCAAAAAGCCGAGCTTCGAATGGACTGGCACGTTTGAAATATTCGAACTGTTTGGATTTCAAATTAAAAGTTAATTTAACAAATAAATTATAAAATTAGAAGTATTAAAAATTAATTTCAACATATTATTTGCACACCTAAACCAGATATAAAAGAAATACCATCTACAATTAGAAATAATAAATCCTTTAGCACTGACTCATTTACCACAAACATTACTATCTCTTCTTCAAAATATAAGTATATCCTCAGATCAAGTTTTAGTCCATGACCGCCAACATCAACAATCTTCTTTTAATTCAAAAGACGACTTTTTAAATTCAATATCATTAAAGTAAGAAAATATCACAAATTACTTAAAAAGTATAAAAGTTAAAAAGTGCAAAAAGAAAGCATGTCTTTAAAATGTTTGAAAATATCAATTATGATTTAACGTCTTAAGACATTTCTTGTATATGCCGACGAGTAATATTATATGACATGGGCATTTTCAAAATATGTTTATCATATTCTTCGCCAAACATAGTATTTACAATTTTTAAAAGCATGTTAGTAAAATTATTAACTCGACAATTGTGAGTAATTTTAACTTTTTGATGTGAAACATCTTAGAGCCAGGGTACAAGTAACACGAGGTAAATTGAATACGATCAACAAATCAACTTTGCACACTCTTTAATTAGCTGTTTAATTGTTGTTAACGTGCTATATGTAAGAAGCGTATAGTGAATACGACCATTTTATAAAGGGGCATTTCGCGATGATACAGTTCGTTTTAATTCTGGAAATTATGATTCTTCCAATCTGTGTGCAACTTTAAGTATGTGTACAAAATTTCATCATTGTAGTTTTTTAGTAAAAGGATCGCAAAATTCAGCCAAAAGTTGATTTCAATGGGAATAAAAAATGGACTTCGTTTAGTTCGTCCATAATGATAAAATATGTCTGTGTGTCTGTCTGTGTCGTTTGTAGCAGAAAATCTAATAGTTGTACGGCTATGAAATTTTGTACAGGGTTACGTTGGCTCTGGAGATGAAACATCTCATCGAGATTTATTTTAATTCAAATTAGTTTTTTTTTTCTTTTTAAATGTTAAAGCGACATTTTGAGCGATTTTCGCGTAAATCGGTTCCTTAGTAATGAAAAATACTATCACAGTTTTTCAATCTTGGCACCATCGGAAAAATCAAAAAACGATCTTTCCAATGATGTTTAAACCGAATCCGCAGGGTAATTCCTAATATTATTTTTTAATTGAAAATTAATCGAAATATGAAAGTTTATGATATTTCATATGCATATTGTAACATCCGAATTTTGAAGATTCGCACAATTCCAATTTTTGACATAATATTGTGTGATTTCTTTGGATTCAAATATTTTTTATTATTACTCAATTTTTAAACGTTCTATGAACTTTAATGTAAAACTTCTTATAAATTTGCAAAGCTCTGATAGCTGAAGTGTCGATAGTAACATTTTCTTCTTGAACTCGTTATTCCTCTTTCTTCCATACTGGTCATTAGTGGCGTGACGCCGCAAAATCTACAACAATATTTGACATATGTTTGAGATTTTGGGCGCGCTAAATGCAATTTTACGGTAAAGGAATTGGGGGCGAACTGGGGTCCTATTTAGGATGTATTAAAGGAGCTTATTTAGGATTTATTACAGGAGCTTATTTAGGATTTATTAAAATAACTTATTTAGGGCATATCAAAAGAGATTATTTAGGAGGTACCAAAAGAGCCTATTACGCTCGCTCAGAGGGCGAAAGGCGTATTTAAGTCAATCAAAGGAGCTTATTTAGGGCATATTACACCCACGCAGAGTGCAAAAGACGAATTTAAGACATACCAAAAGCGCTTATTTATGGTGTGTTCACGCTGAGGGCGATTACACCTTTAAACTTTATAAATTCAAACCTCTGCTTTAAATTTCGCGCAACGTCGGGTACATTTTCTAGTATTAAATAAAGTTTTACTTTAACTAATACTAGAAACCATTAAACCTTTTCATATATGCAATTGTTCATGCTGTCCTAAATTTATTTATATTACACCTAATATTTTTCTTCTCTTTCAGAAAGCCATTTACAGAATATCCATACATTCATCTGAAATAGAAATTTCATCTAGCACAAATAAGTACATTTAATCAGAAAGATCTGCTATTTCAAGATCGTTTTCCTTGTTTAGAACAAAAGACTAGTTTAAATGTAGGAAATAGTGTAACTGAATAAAGTATAAGTTTGAACTCTCTGTGTGAATTGGTCTCATATTTTGTGAAAATCATAACTGTTTTAATATTTTCTAAACCGTTCTAAGTTGATGTTTGCATATTATATCGAAATAGTTGTATATAATATTTAAACGATTTTCATCAAGTAGTAGTAATAAAATGATTTATAGTATCCGCTTCTTTTCGTTTTCGTAATAAATGCAAGCCAATCTTTTATTTTATTGTGTTACATAATCCACTTTCAAAATGGGAAATAATATATTTAAAAATGTTTCATAGCAAGCCGAGGCAGTGGTCGAACGGTCAAGGCAAGCGTTTCCCAGCGATCATTCGGCTGCCGGGTTGTGGGTTCGAGTCCTACCTTCAGGCATGGATGTTGTGTCGTTGGGCGCGGTGTGTTTCGACCCCCCCCCCCCCCTGGTGCGCCGGGGCAACGTCATGTGACGGCTAATAGGTTCACGGTTCTGGCCGGTGTATGGGTGAATGATGATATATCAATTGCCTGGCCATTGGGGAAAAAAAAATGTTTCATAGCAATGTAGAATATTTATAAATCCACGGTTCCTAAGAAAGTCCTTACGCACCCTAAAAATTTTGTAAAGAAAAAGCCCATGAGTGCACATATTACACATAGTGGTGACTCCTGGTTTTAAAAAGAGGTGAAGTGCTACAGGAAAAACAGAAAAAATAAAAATTTTTAACTTCATTTTGTACGATTTTGTTTTTTCAATATTATTATTAATATTTTGTTTTATTAATTTTGTTATTTTCAAAGAAACCCCCCGTTAAATTATATTTTAAAATAATTGGTTTTATTTTTGATCAGCAATATTTATTTTATAATGTACTAAATTTTTAAGGCTCAATTTGCGTTTCTGTTAATTTAAATATCTCAATTGTTTAAGAAAGAAAGCCCCAAAATATTGTTTTCCCAAGGACACCAAAATTCTCAATCTGGCACTACCCACATGTTAAAATATACTTTTATCACCATCTTGACAGGAAAATTATGCCTCTAAATTACACAGATTTTCATTAACAGAACACACAATTTTATCCCACAGCTGGCACAATAAAACATAAATTACATACTCTAGTTGTTTTTTCTTAAGGATACTATAGAAAAGTCGTCAAATAACGCTTAGTCAATCACTGCAATGTCGAGACAAAGTGTCTTATTGGCACTTTATCATACATTCAGAAAACTGTCTGATGCCGATGCATTTGACTGATGCATTTGATGAATTGTCTGATGCTGATGCGTTTGACGAAGAAATCTGCTACCTTGTCAAATCCATTAGGCGGTAAATATGTACAGCTCCTAAATATACAGGCTGATTTATCAGGCATGTTAAAGTCCAGTAGGGTTGCTGCAAATACATGGATTACCATATCTGCTACCATACAAGTATGCTCCTGTACCGGGTATCCAACTATCCTGCCAACAATTTATATGCCATTTTTCCCTTCTCTATTTATTTCTGGGAAAGGAAAAAATCTAAAACCGTTTCTAGAATGATTTGAGCATAGGTTATTTCAATAACATTTCCTAAAGTGAAAATACAAGCAGGGCTAAAGCTATTGAATTACGCTTTCGGGGGCTTTAACATGCCTCACGTGGTGTTTAACACAGTTCTGAAGCGCCTAGCACATCGAACTCTAACCATACCTAGTTAGAGTTCTCCAACAAATAGTTACAGAACTGTTACAGATTAAGGTCAACCTCCCACGGCAACCTTGAGGTTTGTTCAGACTACGAGGGGAGGAGGCACAATGCGAAATCTACTTCCGGCAAAGCCGCAGCCGAGGGCCACGCTCTCGACGGGATCATTCACCGGGTAGGGTCCCGAAGAACACCCGCCAAGCCCGACCCCAGCCACCGTCCGGACCTTGGCTCAGGCCATGAATAGACGCAGTCCAGTGGTCTCGGACACCCGGAAGAGTCGGGGCCTGATAGACTCGCTGGTTCGACGGACAGTTCATCGTCTACCAGGTAACCCGATTAATATACCTCCAGAGTCGGAGGATCAAGGCTACAGAGCCAACATCCGTAACCACCATCTCAGGGTGGCCCGCCCGGGGGGGGGGGGGGACAGAACTGTTACAGAGAGTTTGATGACATAGTTCCTATAGACTATATCTCAGTCGATGTGCATGATTATAGAATTATTACAATTACTCTCACAGGATAGATGAATTCGATTGGCCAGAAAGATACATGTCCGGGCCTTCCTATTAGTTAGATTAATTAGATCTCTACAATTTTGTAATTGTTTTTTTAGTCTAACTCGCTTTAGGTGTCGAGTTTGTTGTTCTAACTTTTTAAATTCTCCTCTAGGAGCACTGCAATCACTTTTATTCAATCGGGCATGATCACTTTACTATAGACCTAAAGTGTACTAAATTGACTGAAAAAAGTTTTGTGCAACATGCTTTTATAACAAAATTTGTATTAACATTAACATAGGTTCCTAAAAATGTCCATACGACCAGCCAGATCCATGATTGTACACGGTAAGTAACCACCGGCCGTCCAAATAGTTGCTCTTAGTCCTCTGGACAAGTCGGACGGTCTGGGTCTTCAACGGTAAGTAACCAGACCCGATAAAATGAAAGTAATTACAGCGTCCCTACAAGATAATTTAAATAGTTAGGATAACAAACTCGACACCTAAAGCAAGTTAAACGTAAAAAATAATTGCAAAATTGTAGCGCATGGTCTAAGTAGGAATAAAGAATAAAACTGTCACAGAAGGCATTTATCTGACACAATACGGTTATGGGCAAACATGAGCTTGTCATTTTAGCATTACTGTTCTATTCAGGATTGTTAAAATAAACATCCTTTACCTGTACATGAATCTAATGTACAGGCTGTTCAAAATGCACTTCGTCAGCAATAATGTCCATTTGAATTCGAAAAAGAATGACTTTGACAGGCATTGCATGTGTCACATTGTTATAGGCTGTGATTGTAACGATTTTTGATAGGTAGTCTGTTTACACGTTTCGTTTGCTCCTGTTATCGATTCCTACTCATTTGACAATGGCCTACAACTTTGTAATTGGCTTTTTTCTTCTTCTAGTTTGTTATCCTAACGTGTCCTACCACAGAATAGAATTAGAAACTGAAATTTGGCTAAAAGGCAATATCTGTAACAATATTAACAAGAAAGTTCAATCATGCATAAGTCATTGATTATGATACACTTTTTAACTGCAATGCAATTTTATTTAAACATCTCTAAAATGCGATACATTCAGCGGTGATATTTTTAAAATTATCACAATACTACAATTTATTATATTTGAAAACTTAATCAGAAATAAATGAGCTTTATTCAAATAACGTCATCGAAATATAAACCGCTTGGCTCTCTATATAACAGCAGTGAAAATTTCTTTCATAATTTTTTTTTCCATTCCTTTCATTCAACGGCGATATTTTTAAAATTATCACTATAATTATACTACAATAATTTATTTTACTTAAAAACTTAAAACCATGGAGGTAAAAGTACTGTACAACTCGATGCTTAAATCTTCATCGAAAAAGGAAATAGAATCGTCTGCTTCTCTATGTAAAATCAATGAATGTTCCATTCATATGAGCTATTTTGAAGACTCCAGAGATAAATAATTTTGCGTTAAAGAAATTCAGCAATTCTTATAAAACTCATAGCTTAATGTGTTTACAATCTCCATAAGTGAAAATTAGGCTTCGTTGCAGAAATAATCAAAATTTGATGATCATTTAAACTCAAATATATTGTAATTGCTTTGTTTCAGAATGCAGATGCACAGAATTTAAGCAAAAATAAAGGGATTTTAGGATGAATACGACACTAAATATAAATGAACTTAAAAAATCACGATGTTGACACAAGATGGGTGGCATTAATAATTTAAACTCAAATATATTGTAAATGCGCTATTTCCGAATATAGATGCATAGAAATTAAGCAAAAATAAAGCGGTTTTAGGATGGATACAGCACTAAATATAAATTAAAAAGAATTTTAAAAATCACGATTTTGACACAAGATGATGCCATACTTTATTTTGAAGTTGATCACGTGATCTCTTCATATGATATGGGTGTAATTATTATTTTAATTTTTATTTTTAAAATTACCAAATATATTTTGCTGAAATTGCTTTTATATTTTTTATGGGATAATTTGCATATTTCCTAAAACTTTCGAAGCAATTTGTGAATTTTAAATTCGCTTAAAAATGTTTGAAAAATTAGGTCCTATAGGGTTCAATGTATTTCATTTTTTCCACCGGGGTTCAATCAAAAACTAATTGGGTGATGTTATTCATTTATATTCCCATAGGTCCCACAAATCGTCTGAACAACATACTAAAATTTCATTTTGATAAAGTCATTTCTAAGGCAGTTATCCTGCGAACGGACAGACAGATAGAATGAACAAAGTCAAACACTTTTCAACTATGTTGTAAAGTGTTAAAACTACAGTGGCTAGAATAGATAGTGTGCCGACCGAGGCGAAAAACAGGTTCCCTAAAAACCGCCTACGCCAGACGGCGTTGGTCTCGAATAAGCGGTCTAAAGCGGAGGAGTTAACATTGAAACTAATAGGAATTTAATTCAAACGAAATGATTGATATCTTTGGAAGTAATTGAAGAATTTGTCTGAAATTGGGTGTAATTATTGCAAGTGGTATACACAAAAAGTCATTTGATTTTCAGAGAGATTGAGCTAGGGATATATCCATATTTTAAAAATTTTATTTAGCTTTATCTGTGGTCGTTCAAACATTTGAGATCCAAAATAATCAAATTCATTCATCACAGTAACGTGAAATTCGGTATGACGTTTTCTCTTGTGGTACATTTCAAGTCTTTCGATTTTGAAGCTTATCGGGCTAGCCCGTCCTGGGCCCGCCATATGACTTTACTTTTTGGTATAACTCGAGAACAGGTGTATCTAAAAATTCGAAGTTTAGTATATGCTTGTCATTTGCTGTATATTTTAACTCTTTGGATTAAAAATCTTATCGGGCTAGCCCGTCCTGAGCCCAACAAGAGGAATATATCGTTTTTTGAGAATAACTCAAAATTCGGAGCATCTACAATGTCTAAATTTAATATATCATTGTCTTTTGTGGTATATTATATTTCATCGCATTTCGAACCTTATCGGGCTAGCCCGTCTTGACCCGCCAAAGAAATTTACTCGCTTTTCAAGAATATCTCGATCAAACGAAGTAGCTAAAGAATGTGAATTTTGTATATCATTTCTTTTTGGATGGATTTTAATTTAGATTTTGAACCCCATCGGGCTAGCCCGTCCTGAGCCCAACAAGAGGAATATATCGTTTTTTGAGAATAACTCAAAATTCGGAGCATCTAGAATGTCTAAATTTAATATATCATTGTCTTTTGTGGTATATTATATTTCATCGCATTTCGAACTTTATCGGGCTAGCCCGTCTTGGCCCGCCAAAGAAATTTACTCGCTTTTCAAGAATATCTCGATCAAACGAAGTAGCTAAAGAATGTGAATTTTGTATATCATTTCCTTTTAGATGGATTTTAATTTAGATTTTGAACCCCATCGGGCAAGCCCGTCCTGAGCCCAACAAGAGGAATATATCGTTTTTTGAGAATAACTCTAAATTCGGAGCATCTGGAATGTCTAAATTTAATATATCATTGCCCTTTGTTGTATATTATACTTCATCGCATTTCGATCCTTATCGGGCTAGCCCGTCTTGGCCCGCCATAGAAACTTACTCGCTTTTCAAGAATAACTCGATCAAATGGAGTAACTAAAGAATTTGAATTTTGTATATCATTTCCTTTTGGATGGATTTTAATTTAGATTTTGAACCCCATCGGGCTAGCCCGTCCTGAGCCCAACAAGAGGAATATATCGTTTTCTGAGAATAATTCAAAATTCGGAACATCTGGAATGTCTAAATTTAATATATCATTGCCCTTTGTGGTATATTATATTTCATCGCATTTCGAACCTTATCGGGCTAGCCCGCCTTGGCCCGCCATAGAAATTTACTCGCTTTTCAAAAATAACTCGATCAGTCGGAGTAGCTAAAAAATGTAAATTTAGTATATCATTTCCTTTTGGATGGATTTTAATTTATAATATAGTATTCTCTTTTGGGATATATTTTAATTCTTTGGATTTTAAACTTTATTAGATTACCCCATCTTTGCCCAGCCTTAGGAATGCATTCGTTTTTGGAAAATAACTCGAAAATTGGAGAAAAATTATCATTTACCAAACAATTAAACAATTACATTAGTTCTCCTTAGGGATTATATTTGAGAAAGTATTTTGTACTGTTGTGTAAACCCACATTCGATCGTCGACCCCCCCCCCCCCCTTATCCTAGATCTTGCCTACGCTTATATGTAAGAGAATTAAATAATGCGAAACCAGTCCACGGTGCACTTTAAAGATTCATAGTAATATAGTGATTCGTACTACATAGTATAATAGAAAGAAAAGTCTTGTGACGGGATTTTTGGATGCTGAAATTCGCAGATTATGAAATGTTAAGCTATTTCTTAGCCTATTCGTCGAAATGCAAAATACAGTAATATGCTGGATGAATCGAATTAAAACATTTTTCTAGGCAATTTTACACAGAACAGGCGATAATGGTATAGCTATAAAAACAGCCCTTTTTAATCCAAATATAGATTTTCAACGTCAGTTACAACAATCATTAAATGAGTGAAAGCTTACTGCTTACAATTTCGAAAAATCTTTCTTTCTGAGTGGGTCCATCCTGTCCAATTTTAGAACGAAAAAGAATATTGTACAGGTGACGGTTCTTAGTAAAAACAAATTCGATCTCAGATGACCAATGTGCTAATGAGATACTTCCTATTGTATCTAGAGGCCACCCTGAAGGCAGTACAAAATGCCCTTCCCTGGTGTTCTACCCATTTCCAGAGCCCCCGCTGATTTGCGGATCTTTTGAGCATTGTTCGTGTAAGAGATGTGGCAACTTGCGGAAACGTATGTAAAGGAGACGCGCCTGTCGAAATAAATTAGCGGTCAATTACATGTCCACCCTCAATCGAAATTCTTATCAGCGCTATCTTTCACCGTACAAAGAGACAGCACTTGTAGGCAGACCCCACCTTATTCTAATGTTCAAGCGGCAATGGTGTTTCATGTTTTTCTTCCAAATTCACAGGGCCACCCACAGGCATTTTTCCTAGTAGACGAACATATGAGATAAAACAAAATATTTGCCAGACATTCTCATACATTCTTTTTTTAGGTTTACATGGTAATATGTATCAAAATGCAAAACAAAAATTTGGTTTTAAAGCATTCGTTCAAGTTATTCATATAATGCTTTTAAAAATTATTGAAAAATTTCAATTTCAAGTAAATAAAATCAATACGTGCGGTCCAAATTTCTGCTAAAGAAATAAAATTATTTTCGTAAAAAGCAGAATACCACTCAAAATACTAATATCGACCGGTTTCGAAGGCATAAAACCTTCTTCGTCAGATCACGCAGAACCGTAACCTTCACTCGTACTCCCAGAGCACCGACCCAAAATCCGTGGACAAATTTCGCACTTCTTAGCTCATTTGCATATGGATGTAACTATGTATTTAGGACACAAGGGGGTCGACGATCGAATGGAGCTTATAGTACAAAATTCATTTTTTTTAAATATAGACAATTTTGAGAACTAATGTAATTGTTCGGCAAATGAGGTTTTGTACCACACATCCTATCTCCCATGCCTACGCCACTAATTATAATTATATATACGCCGAAAATATTAAATTCTACCCGAAATGGAAATAATATACTAAATTTGAATTTTCTATCTGCTCCAGTTTTCGGGTTATTCTAAAAAAATGAGTCTATTCCTATAGCAGGCACAGCACGAGCTAGCTGAATGAAGTTCAAATTCGAAAAAATGAAATATATCACAAAAGACCATAGCATGCAAAATTTGGAATTTTTAGCTACTCCGGTTCTCGAGTTATTCATCAAACACGATCGCATTCCTAAGACGGACTCAAGACGATGAGGTTCAAATTATAAATTATGATAAACCCCAAAAGAAATTGATATACTAAATTTGAATTTTTTAGCTGCTCCAATTTACGAGTTATTCTCGAAAAATGAGTACATTACCACTCTGTCGGGCCTAAGACGGGCGAGTCTGATAAGGTTCAAAATCCAAAGAAATAAAATATACCCCAAAAAACAATGATATACTAAATTTGGATATTCTAGCTGCTACAGTTTTGGAGTTATTCTTAAAAAACGAGTACATTCTTTTTGTTGGGACCGGGACGGGCTAGCCCGACCAGGTTTTAAATCCAATGAGCTTAGACATACCGCAAATGACAACGACATTCTAAACTTGAAACTTTTTGATACTCCGGTTCTAGAGTTATTCCACTAAAAAAGTGAATTTCTAAGTCGGGCTCAAAACGGGTTGGCCCGATACGGTTTAAAAACAAAGGAATTAAAATATTCCCCAAAAGATAAGGATGTACTAAATTTATATTTTCTAGTTTCCCCGATTTTCCAGGTATTCTAAAAAACGGGTCCATTCCTATGTCGGGCCCAGGACGGACTACCCCGACAAAGTTCAAATCCGAAGAAACTTAGATATACCCCAAAAGCCAACGACATGTTAAATTTGGAATTTTTAGCTACTTCGGTTCTCGTCTTATTTTTCAAAAACTAATGCATTCTTCAGCGGATCCAAGACGGGCTAGCCCGACGAGCTTCAAAATCTGAATTAAAATCCATCCAAACGGAAATGATATACTAAATTTATATTTTTCAGCTACTCCGATTGATCGATTTATTTTTTAAAAGCGAGTAAATTTCTATGGCAGGCCCAAGACGGGCTAACCCGATACGGTTCGAAATGAGGTGAAATGTAATATACTCCAAAGGACAATGACATATTAAATTTATACATTCTAGATGCTCCGAATTTTTAGTTATTCTCAGAAAACGATATATTCCTTTTGTTGAACTCAGGACGGGCTAGCCCGATAAAATTTTTATCCAAAGAGTTAAAATATACAGCAAATGGCAAAGATATTCTAAACTTCGAATTTTTAGATACACCTGTTCTCGAGTTATACCGCAAAAACGGGTGAGTTTCTAAGGCGGGCCTAAGACGGGTTAACCCGGTACGGTTGAAAATTGAAAGAATTAAAATACACCCCAAAAGAAAACGATATATTAAACTTAGATTTCCGACGTTCTCTGATTTTCGAGATAATCTCTAAAACCAGGTAATGTCCTATGGCGGGCCCAGGACGGGCTAGCCCGATATGCTTCAAAATCGAAAGAACTGAAATGTGCCACAAGAGGAAACGTCATAACGAATTTCGCGTTACTATGATAAATTAACCTGATTATTTTGGACCTCAAATGTTTGAACGAATACCAGATCAAGTTAAATAAAATTTTAAAAATAAGAATATATCCCTAGCTCAATCTCTCTGAAAATCAAATGACTTTTTGTGTATACCACTTACAATAATCACACCCAATTTCACACAAATTCTTCAGTTATTTCGAAAGATATCAGTCATTTCATTTGCAATAAATTCCCATTTGTTTCAATGCTAACTCCTCCGCTTTAGACCGCTTATTCGAGACCAACGCCGTCTGGCGGAGGCGGCTTTTCAGGAACATCTCCCAGCATTGGGAGGTATAGGCGGTCGGCACACTATTAGTTCTAGACACTGTAGTTAAAACTGAATATAATAAAAAGTGTGCAGCGGCGCCAAACGGTTAAATCGGGCCGACGCACTTGGAAACTTACCGGTAGGCCAGCACCGGGACCATTACCATTAACAAACCATCCATTAACAAACTATACAACTTAGCGGAAGTTTAGAGTTTTGTATATACCTTCTTGTGGTCAAGTTAGGTTTGCTGCAAGTATAGTTCATTATTAAAATAACAAGAAAGAACAAATATGCATAAAGCATTGATGGAAACACTTTCCAACTGCAATGCAATTTTATTTAAACATCTCTAACGAGCGATACCTTCAACGGTAATATTTAAAAAATTATCATTTAATTAATATTTTCAAATTTACTTTAATAATTTATTATATTTGAAAACTTCATCGAAAAAAATGAACTTTATTTAAATAATGTCATTGAAATATAAATCGCCTGGCTCTCTATGAAAAATTAGTAATTATTTTATTCACACACTTTTTTCCATTTCTCTCATTCATCATAATACTACAATAATTTATTTTACTTAAAAACTTAATACCATGCAGGTAAAAGTAATTTAACTCTATGCTTAAAACTTCGTCGAAAAATTCTACTATAAAATCGTCTGCGTCTCTATGTAAAATCAATGAATGTTTCATTCATATGAGCTATATTGCAGACTCCAGAGCTAAATAATTTTGCATTAAAGAAATTCAGCAATTCTTATACAACTCATCTTACAGCTTCATGTGTTTACATTCTCCATGAGTGAAAATTAAGCTCCGTTGTAGAAATAATTAAAGTTTGATGATTATTTAAACTCAAATACATTGGTGGAAAATAAAATCCGAACACCAAGAAGAAATTAGTTTAGAGGAATGAAATTTAGGTAAAGCAATTGTGTAGGTAACATACTTATTTGATTAAAGTTTCAAGGTCACAGGTTAAAGTATGCGCGAGACGAGCCATTTCAAATGTGAAATGGTGGTACATTAGTAACCGCTGTAGTCGCCACGATTTTGAATGCAATCATGCAAATGTGCATGCATTGTGTCGTACAGGTGCCGTATGTCATTTTGTGGGATGGAGTTCCATGCCTGTTCTGTTGCACTTGGTCAGCCAAATCAGCAAAAGTTAATGGTGGTTGTGGATGACGCTTCCAATAATGTCCCATACGTGCTCGATGGGAGAAAGATCTGGTGATTTCGCAGGCCAAGACAACAGGTCGACACTCTGTAGAGCACGTTGGGTGACAGCAGCGGTATGAGGACGAGCGTTATACTGTTGGAAAATACCCTCTTGAATACTGTTTATGAATGGCAGCACAACCGGTTCAATCACCAGTCTGGTGTACAAATTTGCTGCCAATGTGCTTGGGATAACTATGAGAGTGCTCTTGCTGTCATAGGAAATTATTCCCCAGACCATAACTCCTGGTGTAGGCCCAGAGTGTCTACCTCGCAGACCCAGTGTGTCTAAGCCACAGACAGTTTGGTTCCAAGCGCTCACCTGGCCTCCTTCTTACCAACATACGACCATTATTGGCACCAAGACAGAAACGGCTCTCATCTGAGAATACAACAGATCTCCACTCAGCCCTCCAATGAGCTCTAGATTGATACCACTGACGTCGCAGATGGCAGTGATTCGGAGTTAGTGGTATGAACGCCGCTACAGGCCGTCTGGCTCGGAGCTGTCCTTCAAGTAATCGATTTCTTACAGTTCGCTGTGTCACTTTGGGGCCAACAGAAGCTCTAATTGCTGCTGCAGATGCAGTAAGACCCGCCACAGCCATGCAGCGAATACGGCGGTCTTCCCTCTCAGTAGTGGCCCGTGTGCGGCCGGACCCGGTCTTCTTGAAACAGTGCCTTCTCTTGACCACTGCTGCCAACAATCATGGTGGATACATCCCTGCCAAGTCTTTCTGAAATATCGCGGAAAGAAAATTACCTTCTCGTAGCCCTATTATACGGTCTCGTTCAAACTCACTAAGCTGCTGTTACTGCCGTATTCGTCTCCTTAAAGGCATTCTTGACTCAAGCCTAGCTCACCACGCCCAGTCTGGAAGATAAATAACGCTCACAAAGGTGAGCGTCAGTAAATTTTCTGCTCTATCCGCGCTTTGTTAACTTTCGCGGCACACATATTTCGCTGAAATTCTGCTCAAACAGTTGCGAAATATTCTCTTATAGATAAAATGCTATGCTTAGATTATATTAAAACTAAATTTAATACCCAATAAAACATAGAATATATGTTTTATTTTAATTTAAAATATTTTTGGTGCTGCCATCTGTTGTCGTAATTTAATTCATACCGACTATCTTTATTTTTTAATGAACATTTTTAAATGTCTATTCCTTCTAATACGCTATTAAATACAACAACAGATCATATATAATGCCATAATCACGGAAACGTAATTGAACTTGGACTTGAAGACAAAACTGCAGTCCTCAGTGATGTACATTCAGATTCCTTATCAAATTTATAGAATGATAAATTACCTTTCCGTGATTGTGGCATTATTATATAGGATCTGCTTTTGTATTTAACACTGTATTAGAAGGAATAGATATTTAAAAATGTTCATTAAAAAATAAAAATAACCGGTATGAATTAAATTACGACAACAGATGGCAGCACCAAAAATATTTTGGATTAAAATAAAAAATATATTCTATGTTTTGGGGGGCATTAAATTTAGTTTTAATATAATTTAAGCATTGCGTTTCATCTTTCAGAAAATATTTCGCAAGTGTTTGAGCAGCATTTCGACGAAATATGTGTGCCGCGAAAGTTAACAAAGCGCGGATAGGGCAGAAAATTTACTGACGCTCACCCTTAAAGCACACGTGATTTGCATGATCATAGTGGCGCTACTAGCGCCACTCTTATTCGTCTAGCTCGAAATTTGAATAGGAGTCATCCATCTTTCATATATGCAAAAGAGCCTCCCAAATTTCGTTTATCTAGCACAACTCCTTCTTGGTGTTGGGATTTTATTTTCCGCCAGTGTATAGTCTAATTGCGTTGTTTCAGAATACAGATGCACAGAAAATAAGTAAAAATAAAGCGGTTTTAGGACGGATGCAACACTAAATATAAATAAAAAAGAACTTTAAAAATCACGATTTTGACACAAGATGGATGCCATATTTTATTTTGAAGTTGGTCACGTGATCTCGACAAATCATATGGGTGTAAATATTATTTTAATTTTTATTTAAAAAACTACTGAATATATTTTACTGAATTTTTTTTAATATTTTTATGGGATAATTTGAATATTTCCTAAAACTTTCGAAGCAATTTGTGAATTTTAAATTTATTTAAAAAGTATTTGAAAAATTAGGTCCCATAGGGTTCAATGTATTTCATTTTTTCAACCCGGGTTCCCTCCAAAACTAATTGGGTGATATTATTCATTTATATTCCCATAGGTTCCACAGATCGTCTGAACAACATACTAAAATTTCATTGTGATAAAGTCATTTTTACGGTAGTTATCGTGCGAACGGGCAGACAGAATGAACAAAGTCATAAACACTTTTGAACTATGTTGTAAAGTGTTAAAAAAGTGATTTAGTTGTCCAAGGTTCGAGACAATTTTTTTTCTTTTTTTTAAGGGGGGACATCACCTTGGCCAGCACATTAAACACTGATATTAGACCAAAACCTAAACCTCAGTTACTCCTTAAATAATTGTTTCATGAGAACTAAATTTTTTATGTACAATCCAACACTCTTTATAAAATTATAAATATAAACATTGTCAATAAATGAGTAACAGAAATAATTAATTAAATAGTAAACAGATTCATGTTTTTCAAAAATCAGATTTCATATGGATACCTTGCATGCAGGATTCTAAAAGAACTGACTCACATTTTTACTTCAATATTTTATATATAAATTCTGAAAGAGGTATGTTTCAGACTATACCTCAATTTATAATGAAAAGTGGAGTTAAAATAAAAATTCGAGGCACTTATACAAAAAAATTTGAAAATTTGAAAAAAAATTATAAAAAAAAATAATTTTTGATTTTTTTTTTTCAATGAATTTTCAAGAAAATTTAGGTATAGCATGTACATATATGCAATATGAAATAGCATGAAAATTTTTAGAATTATATGTTCATTAGTTTTGAAGGTATGATGCACACAATGTGATAAAACATAGTTTTTTAAGATAAAGAGCTTTAAAGTCAAAATTTTGCTTAAAATACCTTTCACAGTAATTTTTTGAAACATTTATCATCTAAAACTCTCCAGAGGTATAAGTAGGACCTTTTTTCAATGCCAGAGCTTCTTTGATTGGACTTTTGCTTCTTCGTGCTCTACGAGCTTCTAATGTGCACTCTTCTGCTCGAATTTCTGCCACAGCGATTCGCTTTTTATCTGTTTCTCAAGCATAATGTATAAGAAATTCCCCAAACTGGAAGCCCAATTCCCTCATTGTATTCAACCGACCAATTTGGCAGTCATTAAAACATACAACTGCTTCATTTGTAGCAATTTGAACAATTTTTCTGGCTGAACCCGATGCTTTCGGACAAAATTTCTAGATGAGGGCATTTAAACTTTCATTTGTATTTTGAGTATGTTCTACTAGGCACTTTTTTTAACAGAGAAGGCATAGAAAGGTCTTTAAAAATGTCTTTAATGCTATCCATAACTGCAGCTGGAATAGAAGTTGAATGTCTGTATGCTTTTTTGCTCACAACAGCTCTCTGGTATGGCCACAAAGAGCTTTCTCCTTCTGGATAAAAGTCATGGAGTGGCTCCTCATCAGTGGAAAGTTTGTGGTAGAATATGGCCCATATTACTCTTTGCATGACTGTCACAGATTTACAATTTCCCCGAATAGCATTGCCATAATACACTGCAAGTTTATCAATAATAACATCTGTCAGACGATTTTTTTCTCCAATTGTTTTTCCATCACTGAGTTTTTTGCCTTTCATATTTGGTTTTCACTTTCGCAGCTTTGTACCCATCTTTTTTTTAATGTGACCAACACATACTATTGTGGACACTTTGCACTCTGGGCCATAAGGATTTGCACTTTCAATAGCTAAAAATGTTTTGCAGTCACCTTCAATGCAATGTAAACAATTACACAGCAGATGCCACGGGGCGCGGTAGCCCATTGGTTAGCGCGCTGGAGTTGCACTCGGTAGGCCCGGGTTCGATTCCAGCCGCTGCCAAAACTGCCGCCGTGTTCATGCGGAGTACGATCACGTTAAACATGTGGGTCCGAAAGTCCTTCCGAGAGGTTGGTGGTAGGGGAAGGAGGGTACGGTCCCTGTGGATGCCTCCCCCACTGGGTTCCGGTCTAAATTGGGTGGCACTTCCCGACTGTCCAAACAGTTACCTTACACCTTTCTGGTAGGTCGGACGGTCTGGGTTTCAACAACAACAACAACAGCAGATGCCACGAAGGCGTCATCGCGGGTAGAGACGCTCAATAAAATTTGAATGTGTTTCTTCACATATTTGGTGATACCTTACACCTTTCTGGTTACCTTACACCTTTCTGGTAGGTCGGACGGTCTGATTTCAACAACAACAACATATTTGGTGATAATATGGGTTCTATTTGGAATTTCTTAATAATTTTTTTTTTTATGAATTCTTAACATTCCATTCTATTTTCTCCAAAATTTTTGAAAATTTAATTTCTTTGAAGGTTCAAGGTGATGTCCCCCCTTAACACGTTACAACACAGTTGATAAGTAAGTGTTCATGACTTTTATCATTCAGTCTGTCTGTCCGTTCGCACGATAACTGTCGTAAAAATGGCTTTATCAAAATGACATTTTAGTATTTTGTTCAGACGATCTGTGAGACCTATGGGAATCTAAATGAATAATAATACCCAATTAGTTTTAGATTGAACCCGCGGTTGAAAAAATGGAATACATTGAACCCGATAGGACCTAATTTTTCAAAAAATTTTTAAGCGAATTTAAAATTCACAAATTGCTTCGAAAGTTTTAGGAAATATTCAAATTATCCCATAAAAAATATAAAAATGTTTTTAGCAAAATATATTCAGTAGCTTTTAAATAAAAATTAAAATAATAATTACACCCTTATGATATGACGAGATCACGTGACCCACTTCAAATAAAATATGGCACCCATCTTGTGTCAAAATCGAGATTTTTAAAGTTTTTTTCATTTATATTTAGTGTTGTATGAATCTTAAAACCGCTTTATTTTTACTTAACTTCTGTACATCCATATTCTGAAATAGCGCAATTACAATAATTTGAGTTTAAACGATCAATGTCATCCATCTTGTGTCAAAATCGTGATTTTTAAAATTCTTTTTCATTTATATTTAGTGTTGCATCCATTCTAAAACCGCTTTATTTTTGCTTAATTTCTGTACATCTGTATTCTAAAACAACGCAATTAGAATATATTTGAGTTTAAATTATCATCAAACTTTGATTATTTCTACAAGGAAGCTTAATTTTCACTTATGGAGAATGCAAACACATGAAGCTGTAAGATGAGATGTATAAGAATTGCTGAATTTCTTTAATGCAAAATTATTTAGCTCTGAAGTCTGAAATATAGCTGATATGAATGAAACATTCACTGATTTTGCATAGTGATGCAGACGATTTTATAGCAGACTTTTTCGATGAAGTTTTAAGCATAGAGTTAAATTACTTTTACCTCCAGAGTTTTAAGATTTTAAGTAAGATAAATTATTGTAGTATTGTGATAATTTTAAAAATATTACCACTGAATGTATCACATTTTAGAGATGTTTAAATAAATTTGCATTGCAGTAGGAAACTGTTTCATAATCAATGTTTTATGCATGATTGATCTTTCTTGTTCCATTTAAACTGAATCTTGGACGATTTTGACACTTGAATTTTGCGGTTATCCTGCTGAAACAACCATGACCAGTCATTTTAAGTCCATTTCAAGGAAACTTTTTGCTTAACATTTGTTGGTTAACAAAACTGTACATTCTTCTATTTACAAATTTAATATAGCTTTCTTCCTCCCATCATTTGAACTGCATTTCTACTGTTGAATGGAGAATATAAATGATTCCAGTTTCTCATCCTGCTAATAACCCAAATAGCATATTCTGCAATTATATTGTGCTTTCATATAGATGGAAATGGATGCTTCTGAATTCAAAATACTGTAGTAACTCCAATCATGCAATAACTCTAAATGCTTAGTCAAAAACTTAATGTCAACAATGTAAAATTTCACAAAACTTCCAGATTTTGGCAATTTTTGCATTGATAATGCAGACATTTTTTTATATTTTATGGCAATGATCATGATAGGTGCAGCATTTTCTGATTACTTTTTGTATCTAATTGCTTTATGAAAACATTAAATATATGATTGCTTATGGCAATTAAATCATAACCCCCCCCCCCCACCTCAAAAACTAATTAGTACATTTGCTATTTATTTAGAAGGGTTTTTAACCGGTATCGAACAGTAGAAAAGCAGGAGTAGTAGTTGAAGCTAAAGATTTGGTGTATGGACTCCACAACATTAACTTGAATAAATCAAAGTCAAAGGGAACAGAAAAAAATTTGAATGAAACATAACAACTAACATCACAATTTTTGTTTACAACAGAAAGTGCTCATTCTGTTTCACTGCAAAAGGGCTTTAGCACTAGAGCAATCTGAGAGTCGTCTTCATGCGATGAAGAATTATTTATATCTGCCACATCTGATTCTATGATAATTTCTGAATTTTTTATCTCACTACATACTGCAATAAATTCATCAAGGGAAATAGATTCATTTAATGAAACAACTAAATCTTGGTTTTCAAAAAATCTAGCCATTCCTTGTTCATTTTCACAATATTACTCTCCTTATATACATAGTATAATGTATAGAGAGTATTCATTGACATCACGTTCCTTCTAGCAATGAGCAAGCAGTTTCATGCCAGCAAACAAGCAAATGTAATGGCTGCATTGGCTATTATAGCAAAGATTTACAATTTATATTGTTTTTTATCTAATAAGAAAAAATTATAAACAAATGCTTCTATTTTGAGTTGATGAGGATCTTTTTGCTATAGATCGCAAACTTTGTAGTAAAAGCGTTGACATTTATAGCCGAAAATTAGTTAAGAATATTGGTATGGCTAGTGTAACTGCAAAACTTAAATTTTACATTTGTGCTATAGGTCAAAGTCAAGTTATTTTGTTTTAAAATATATATATTTACAAATGAGGACATAATTTTTCAATGCCATACCTAGTTTTGATAGCATATGCTAAAAACTTAGCCAATTAACACACCATATGATATACAACAGCATAGAATTTAAGAACACAAATCAGTTCAAAGACATCAATTTAATTAAGGCTACATGTAACAGAAAAATAAATTCATACATTTCTTTTCGATAAATAGATACTCTCCAAAAAATTATAGAACTGCTGTATTTTATACATTTGGTGAAGTACTAATAGTACTTCGCTAAAAGTATACATCAATATTATTAATGTATTACTTTTTCCATGAAAATTAAAAGGATTATGCTACAAGATAAATAAATTTAAAATGTCAATATAATGCTTTACTCGCCTTTGATAAAGTGTATAAGTGACTGTTGTTTTAATTTTCTCATCTGTTAAGTCCAATCAATGAACGTGAGACAACCATTCACTCCTTCGTTTCATTGTCAGTTCTTCCATTTTGCTACCTTAACTGCTTGCAATTCTTGGAAATCGGTAAAATGAAATACCAGTATCTTCGCCTGTGCGTTTACCGCATCAAAAAATTTCAAACATAACCATAATTATTAATTATTTTGTCTATCACTTTTGCACAACTGTATAAACCTATGCTACTGGCGACCAAACATGTTCTCCAGTAAACCACATGTTAGCTTGTGATGTCACATTAATACCCCTATAAGGAAAGTATTATGATGGGGTCGGAAATACAAATTCGAGTTCTTGACGGGAGAGCACATTTCAGGCATCCCTGAACATGAATAGAACGTTTTTGAGGTAATGTCTGTATGTCCATGGAGACAATATATACTTTTAAATACAGGGCAACATCAATTTTACCATTTAAATTTAGGAAAAAATAAATATCTTATACATTAAAGAACATTTCAAATTTTAGACATGCTGTTGAAATATTCTTTGAACATGTTTTTTTTCTTTACTTTTTATATCAGTAACAAGATGATAACACCAAATAATCTACGAATTTATATATTCTTTAAACTTAAATGATCACAAATGTCGGTTGACTAGTTTGATGAACATCAATGCCGTTGCAGTGCTTCTTAACAATGAGGCTGTAAATTCTTACATACCATCTATAGTTTTATATTTCAGTTATTTACTGGTATGTTGCTTACGTATATATATATATGTTAAATGAAATAAGTTGTTCCATAATTTAACAAATGATTTGAAAGTATTAAAAATGTCTGTAATTAAAGTAGAAGAGTAAGATTTAAAATAAACCCAAAGAAATCAAATCCTCAAAATAGGAAACTTTATTGAGATGAAATTAGATCACAGGCAATAGTACAATGACAATGTTTACAGATGAATATGTATAAAATTTACATATGAATGGCTGAAAAAGTAATGTGTTTAAAATAATGTTTGGATTTTTAAATGCAAAAGTACAATCTAATGACAACAGGTTATGAAATCTGACTGAAACAACACAGGAGAAAATCAGTAGCACTATATGATGGAGATACACTAAGTAAATAGTTTCACAATACTTGTTTAATTTACCTATTTATTCAAAGATAAATATCAAGAAAATTATGAAAGTCTATGCTACTGAAATCCCATTTTGTTATAATTATTTTATACAGGGAATAAAAATTAAAAAAGAAGAAACTAATTCAAAATCTCATTTTATTACAGAATAATTAGTTCTCATAAAGCAAGAGATCATTTAATAATTAAGCATAAGAATGTGAATTTTATATTATTTCTCCCTGCTTTGAATTCAGCAAAATACATATGTTGATGAACAGATGCAATTATAAAACTGCATCTTAAATATTTGAATGTTAACTTTAGACTGTAATAAAAAATACTTTTAAATACATTTTAAATGGCACTTAAATAATTGAGAGTTCACCGATAAGTCATGGAGAGCATATAGATAAATAAATGCTCTCAGATTTTATGTAATTAAACTTACTAGTTTTTCTTTCCCAAATCACCAGAAGCACTTACGTCTTCATTCGACTGATCAGGAGTAGATGTAGTTGGACTGCCTGCAACTTCAGATTCAGGTTCTTTAGATGAATCATTTGATGTAGTCTCATGTGATTCTAGATGCTTAGCTTCATTTAACTCTGAACATTTTTCTGTAGAACTGGAAGGAGAAGGATCTTTAGACTGATCATCTGATTCTTTTGAGGCATAAATAATAAAAGGTGGAATCATTTTCTTAGGTAACTCATCAGAACTAGAAGAAGCCCCAGCTACAACTGTTGAAGTTTCTGATACCACATTTGTTTCAGATTCAACAGAATTATCACTAGGATCATTTACAGCAGAGCTAATGGTTTCACTCTGTAGTTCTGTTTCAGTCGTCACAGTCATTTTCACAACGGGATTTGTAGAATCCACCTCTTTTGGAGAAGTTGGATCTGAACTTGATTCTTTAACATCAGTTGATTCAGAAGATGAACAACTTCTGGACTCTTCTAAATATTATTAAAAATAAAATTGTTATTACTTAATATATCAATAATTATATGCTAATATTAACTATTAGAAAACTTATTAATACATATTTGTATTAGTATAAAAGTTAATAATTTAAAAGTAATAAAAATGTTGAAAGTTCAACAATCTTCCCTAAATGTAATTTGTGAGCAAATTTACATCAAATGTCAAATAATCATTCATATTAACATTATCAGCATTCTTGTACAATCAAAGATTATAATAAAATGTAAAATAAAAAGGAGAAGTATTTTATTTCATTATGATATAATGATAAGCAACACATGCAATACAAAAACAGATGTGATATTTCATTAAATCATACCTGCTAACATTAGAAAATAAAAATCCAGGAGATAGTATGTTTTTATGGCACTCTACGAGTCAGAGAGCAAGCAACCTGTTCAATATCACTTGGGGAAAAATAGGGATTTTTATAGCAAACAAACTGCTTTTTTTTTAAAAAAGAAAAAAAAATCCCTATAACATTGAAAATGCCTACTGCATGAGAAAAATATTTTTACATAGTATCAGTGGCATAACAGAGAGAATTTTTAGAGGAGCTCATTGACTTTGGAGGGAGCTGAAATTCTACATCTAGTCTAATTGAATAAGTTACAGTTACAAACATAATTATATTAAAAAAAAATTGTGCACCTACTGCCTAGGAACAGGTTATCTTCCTGATACCTCTTTGCACATGTCACTGCATAATATACATCTTAATTTAATATCATAAATAAAATATAATGCAATTACTGCTGATGCTTAAATAATTTAAAATACTATAATGACAGCATACAGAAAAAAAATTATGAGTAGCAAAATTTCAGTTGTTTAGAATTTTGTAAAAAGTAATATAAAGGTTTTTTAAAAGTTTAATTTTAACATTTTTAATTTTTTAAGATACTGGTGCAAGCTGTCAGACAAAAACATTAAATGAGGAAAAAAAAGATGGTCAGTTCTCTAATTGTAATTTAGTAGAATAATTAGATAAACAAGGATAGAAAACTGCTTTTCAGATTGTATTGCCAAAAAAATAAGGGAATAAAAATTCAACTGCACATCATTCATTTTGACTATATTTCAAAGAAAATATTTCTTTATTTTTATATAAACTGTAAAGATATGAAAGTTCTGTTTATCTAATTTGAGATTCCATCAAGAACATGATGGATTGAAAAGGATATTTTTATTATTACATGAGAATTTATTATATACATGCGAAATCACACTAAAAAAAATAATGAATATTTTACAAAAATATTAATTAATAATTAAACATACTGCAAAGAAATTAATGTTGTGCATTTTTTAATTCACAAAACTTGCAATTAAACATAGATGGAAAAGGATCTTTCAACATTACACAAGAATATAATCTATGCAAAATCACACTTAATTGAAACGGTATGTATCAGTAAAGTAAAAATGATGCAACTTAGCACTGTTGTTAGGTTCATACATGGAAGTAACAAAATGGCAATGGCAAGTTCGATTGCCATAAGAAGCTTTATTAAAAAATCCATAACTTTAGGGAATTCTAAAAATGTTAGCAGTTATAGATTTAATACAAAACAAATTTAAGAATATTGGACAAAAATAAATGAATACATATATTAATTAGATAATTTCTTAATTACAATTTGGACAATACTTGACTTGCAAATTTAACATTTTCAACCTGACATGTGATTTTGATGGATACAAGTACACAGCACAGGCTGTTTTGAAGCTATACAACTAAAAAAGAGCAGCTTGAATGATCAGTTTGAACCTTCGAAGAGATATAAAGTTATATCATTCACGTGTGAGTAAGGCTATATGGTAAGTATGTGACCCATGCTAAATAGAACATATTTAATGGTATAAAATAAAAGTTTTTAACTTGAATTTCTGTATGTTAGCAAATCTACAATAAAAACATTGTTCTGAACTATAGACAGCAATACTCAAAGGTTTATAGGTTAGCTAGTATAATTTAATTTAAAATTAGTCTGGAGAAAATAATATACATTAAAAATGGGATTAGACAGTATCTTGTACAAAAAAACACTTGGAAAAATTCAATTTTCAAATCAGGTAATAAAACAGAAAAACATACATATTTTACAATGATATTATACACAGTAACAATATCCAATAAAGAAATCTGTATTAAATTGTGGTTAACTCATCAGTATACATATATAAATTAGAACTGAGATATAAACATAGAATTAGACAGTATCTCTTCTCTAAAAATGAGTAGACAATTGTCTTAGAAAACCATTTTGATATCAAAGTTTCAAACATAACTTATTTTTTGAAACATCCCTCAAGTTTCAAAAATATAAAACTCCTGCATGTTTTTGTTTTGGAACCAAAACAGGCTAATCTACAAATATTTCTGCATTGCAAACAAATTAAGGGCTAAACTTTCCCAAATATTTAAGAAAGCTTAGTTCCCAAAATAAAGTAATGAAAATACTGTCAGATATAATGCATTTATAATTGATTCTGTGTGTTTTTATTTTTCTCACATTTAAATTTTAAATATTTTGTCTCACAAGTCAACACTCACTTTATAGCCAATACACAAATTAGAATTATTGGAGATATTAATGCAATCTAATAGAACTAGAAATCTTGTACACAAAGATATGTCTGATAACCCTGAAATAAACACTGCCTGAAATTAATTCTACACATTTCACTGGCACAATTAAACTGCATTAGAGAATGAACATAAGTACATAAACAGGGTATCAAGGAAAGTCATGGATAAGGCAAATAACTCAAGAAGTATTAGAGTCATTGTATGCATTTCATGCAGGTTGGTGTGTAGGAAAGCTCAATGGCATCACATAATGAGACAATTTGGAGGGCCCCTCCTTTAGTGGGATATGGGGCTATCTTGCTTTCTGTTAGAAATAGGGAAAGTAAATTAAAGTTGTAGAATATTGCAAAATTAGTAAAAGCAGCATTTTTGTCCTACACACAAAAAAAGGGGGGGGGGGGGAGGAGCTTGGAAAAGTATACAATCTAATCCCCCAAATTAAACATTTAGACAATGTGGCAGAATAAAATTGACTTCAATACATAAGATACAAAATCTTCACCTTCAGCAATAATGCATGCTTGATCACATGTAAAAATATGTCTTCACATGTTTTCCAACGTCTCTCTGTTTATACTGCTACACAGAAATTAATAAAATTATCTCTTTTAAAATCATTTAGAAAATTATTTTCCATCTCTTGTAGGGGTGGGAGACAAAAATACTTAGTACTAATTTTATGATGCTCAACAATTTTGTTATTGACTTTTTCTTCTATCTCTAACAGGAAGCAAGATAGCCCCCTGTATTCTGCTGAAAAACAGGGTTAGCCTCTGTAAAAGCTGTCATATTGTGTAGTGCTATTTGGGTTTCCTATATACCTGGATAAAAAAATATACAATAACTCTAATACTTCTTGAATTATTTGCCTGATCCTATTACTTTCTTTGACACCCTGTATATTTCTAAAATTCTAATTCAAATAAACACAACTTAAAAATATGTGATAAGCATGATTTCCGCAGTCAACCCACTTATTTTCTTCCTTTTTAAACTAACCTTCTCTTATGGTTAAACATTAGAACTATTTATGAAAAAGTTACTAAACAAAAGAACCTAAACTAAGTTAAACAGTTTTGTTTTGACTATCCTTTACCTGAAGTGACTGAATCCCAAAAGCATTCCATGCTGGTTAGTAATCCGTTTATCATTAATGATGTGAGGCAGTTGAGAGAGAACTCCACTAAAGCTAAAAAATGAACATTATGGATTTTAAGGAAAGAAATGGAGTAGAATATGTGAAGTAGATCATGTGTCTCAAAAGGAAGTATATGTCAATCCTAACGTGACAAAAGAATATCTGAAAATGTTTTATATAATGCATTCTAGAAATGTCAGTATTTTTTTATACGTTTTTATGTGTTGTATTCTTCTCAAATATAGAATATATCAATTTATGAAAACTTTTAAATGCTCAATATTACCATAATCATATTGTGTTAAAATACGTATTAAAGTTTACGCTAGGCCATTGTTATATTAGGAATCTTTAATAAATGATCAGAATATATTAAAGATTAAATTGTTAGATATTTAATACCATATACACTATATGATCAAAAGTATCCGGACACTTTGGATATTAGAATGTTTTTCAAATTTCTTAACAAATACTTGGCGAAGTGTTCTGTAAGTTTGGCAATCTGAAGAACATTCTTGAACGCACACTTTCCAGTAAAGTTTCAGTGGCTTGTGCATTTAGGGGACCACCAAGATATTGAAAAAAGGGAAAAATATATTTGATCATCCTGTATCATAAAAAGCTGGAAATGATTAGTAACTTTCACAAAATAGTAAACTAGCTTTGTTCAATGTGTATAAGCATTTTTGTAAAACAAAAATGTATATTCATGAAGATATAAATGTTTCTTAAAAAAAAAAAAATAATTTTGTTACATGTTTTTTGTGTGCAATATCTATAGGTTTCAATCAAATTTCACGAAACTTACAGAACATTTGTCAACTTTCAAGAAAAACATTATACTTCAATAGAAAATTAAAGCATTGAATATACGATGAGATATAAGCATTTGAAGAAACTAAGTTTTTACTGTGCAGGTGCGAAACAAAGCAATAGTTTTCTTTCATGATTTTGTAGTGAATATTGTAGGGCAACTTCTATAAAAAAATCCACTGGAATATTGTGAAAATTCACAAAGATATCGACGATATAGTGATCAGTTTTTTTCTGATTCTCTGAAAGTACCTGGATGATAAGGGGGTTTTCACAAATTGACATTTTACAAATTCATCGGAACCCCCTGTTCTGAAAATGAACTAGTTCAATTTTATGCAAATAATAATCAAAAGTCTCCGGACACCCATGTACGTGGTGGATTCCACCAGTGACGTAAAATTTCTAGCTCTCAGATAAGTATAAAAGAAGTCAGACGAGTTAACAAATTTAATTTGGCCAGACAAGTAAAATGGGAGGAGAACGTGAGTTAATGAGTTTGAACGTGGTGAAGTGATTAGTTGTCCCGTCACCACTGTGGAAAATCCGTTAGTGAGATTTCTGTCATGTTACGAGTGGCCCGTTCCACTGAAAATGATGTTATCGTGAAGTAGAAATGTACAGGTGCTACAACTGTGCATGCATGATCTGGTCGACCATTCCGTCCAGGGCTGGATTACCCAATAGGCACACTAAACACATGCTTAGGGCATCAGCAAATCAGGGGGCACCAATCAAAATCCATTTTCCTTTGTTTACTTCAACGAGAATGAAATGAACCCCTGATCTCACTAAAATTAAGATAAGAAATATTTTCCGTTATTCTGCAGCATGATTTTTATCTTCAGTAGCAATATTATTCTTAAAGCTTTAGAGCTCTCTACATAGACTTTTCAAAGTATAATCACCCATTCTAAACAGAACATGGTCCTTTACACAAATCCATGCAGGACTTACAGTAAATGGGAACCAGAGGGCCTTATTGCATTTGGGGACCCCTTTCTAAACATTTAAATATTTTCTTCTAAATATTTAAATCTTATATTTAAATATTATATTTATTTTTAAACATTTAAATATTTACTATAAAGTAAATAATTGCTGAAGATAAATGGCATATAGGGAATCTGGATCATACAACATTAACTTTGTTGTGATATTGAATAATTTTGCTGAATTTTTCTTACATGTCACTGTCATTTTCATTTATTTTTAAAATTTTTAAAAGTTTCAGGCCATAATGGCAAATTTAGATTCCATAGTACCACGGACCCTGTGGACCATGCATAAATCAGGCCCTGTATGTTGGTCCATGAGTAAATATTTTTATTTTATATTCTTTGAATTATTTATGCTTATTATATTTTTTTTCGAAATTCGACAAAGTCTTCCCCTTTTGTTACTGCATAAAGCAACAAAAGGGAGCAGAGAATTGAGGAATTTGGTATGGACAACCATGTAGAGAGAGGTTTTCTTTTCTGTTGATAGTGAGTTTTATAGTCTGGACAAGACTACTGGTATAGATGACACTACCCAGTAGAGTAGAAGCTCTGAAAATACCATGGTCTAGGATGAGATGTATAAAATAGTACTGAGGGCACCGAACTTTCCAATATCGGCTGCACTGCACTTTGGGGGCCCAGGGTGGTCTTTAGAAAGTTTCAGAAACCCGTGCTTAATTTTAGGGGGTTGGTTAATGCCAACTAAATAATTTGGGGTTCTCAACATTCTAGGGGTCCTTTTTAAATTAAATGTCCAATTTTTTTTTAATAATTTTAAAAAATTAATTTGAAAATAAGATCATCTTCTGTAATCGAATGATTATGTATAAATCGATAAGGTTCCAGTATTCTCTGATTGTAATAATTGTAACAATTTTTTTTATAACGCTCTATTCGTTAGCGAGATATCGCATCCACATAGTCATGGACACACATATACACACAAAAGTCACTTCAAAAACGTTAGATTCGAGTTCAGGAATGTTTAAAACGTGTCCTGTCGAAAATTCAAGTTTTCGCCCTTGTGGCAACACTTTTCTTATAAATCCTTTCCTTATATGTAGGAAAAGAAATATATTATATGAAGGGGAAAAAAATATTTAATTGCATACAAATATTACATTTTTACATTCAATATATATTTTTTTCTAATAAAACTAAAACAATCTCCTAAAGTGGCAACGATAAATCATTTGCATTATGTTGTCATTTCTTAAAATTTCGTAAGTATTTGTTATATAAAAGATTAACATGCCAAATGAAAAATAAAATCATTTAAAAACTGCAAATTCTATTTAATTTAAAATAAGTATTAACTTAACATTTCATTTTTCTATAAAATGGATATAACTCATTTTAAGGAATTTATACAACACAATACGGACAAACAAATGTGTGTCTGAAAAAAAAGTCACATCTGACTTTTCATATCCAATTTGTTAATCATATCAGTGTTTTATCTTTTTGATGTCAGTTCTATGGCAGGGAAGGGCTTAGGCCCGCATTAATTGCCCTAGTCCTCTATCGAGTCCATATTGGAAAGCAAAATTCTGCACTGTAAACCCACTTCCATTCGGTCATATAAACACCTCCTAAGTCCTTCAATATTGTTGGTCATACTCTTGATGGTGTTGGTCCTACCTCCCCTCTATTCTGAGATCTTGGCTATGCCTATACTGGAAAGAATTTGTGCATGTGTGACTGTTTTGAGGAGTGGGGAATTATGAAATTGACTCAACCTAATGTGAATACATAATTGTTCAAGAAACTACTGTTAAATCAATTAATGATTTTACATCCAGTAATAATGTGCTGGATGTAGTAATGATTTTGCTATGTGGGTGCATTTCTCTACTGGCGATGTAGAATATTATGACATATCAAGGAACAAATGATTGACAGGACTATTTGTAAAATGAAGTAGAACGTTTGCATAGTATAAACAGGATTTTGTCCACAAAAAGCATTTTTAGATAAAACTTTAGATTACACAAGTGCTATGGGTGCCCATAAGGGAAGGCAATAGGGGGCACTCCTGGACACTCAAGATCATAAAGGTGGACATCAAGCTAGTCAATTTTGTACACCTTATCATTGAGTTTGCCCTACTGACATCAGTGGCTTGTCCTCCTCTAGAGAAAGTTATATGAGCGCCCATGCCTCAGTCATTGGCAGCATTGATTTTACAAAAGTGTAGAGACTAATCATATGACAATGCTTCCAATATGTTAAGCCATTATCAAGTAGTACATTAAAACTTCTACAAGGGAATAAATATGCAATATTTATGCTATGTGTTTTCTCTCTATACTTGGTAGATATTGATTATTGCCCAGTAGCAGTAATTTTTCGCAATTGTTCAGATATTTTACACATTCTTTTCTGCCCGGCCACACAGAAAGCTACCATTAGCCCATGGGTTGGTCGTGTGGTCTGGGTTTTCTACATTCTTTTCTGCATCCACATATTGGTGGACAATACTTATATTCCTCTGAGGAAACTATCGTGTTTTAAAAACTTTATTTGCTACACGCTGGGAAACTCATGCAAAAGGATTAAGTGTAATTTCTGAGAATTTCAAAGAGGTGAAACAATTCGAGAAACTGGAAGTATTGTAAACAAAATGTTGGAAATTGTTTTCATGTTGATACTGTAAAATAAGATTTTAAACCACTTCCACTGCAACACTTCAAACACTTCAAGAATTATAAATTTGAAAACATGTTCAAATCTATATCAGTTTCTCGTGGATCATATGAATATTTTAAGAAATGATATTAAAAGATTTTAAAGCTTGTCAAAAGCTATACTATCCAAGCTGTACCATTTTTCTTGTATTGTCGAAAATAGGGTCAAAATTATATGTAAAAATAATTTCAATATTTTAATATTTTGAACTCTTTTTTCGAGAAACTTAAAAAAGTAGTATAAAATAGTAAACCAAGTGTTTTGTTTTCTCATTTTTCTAACTTTCACTCGAAATAAATAGTAAACTATAAAAGATAAAATAGTAAACTACAAAAATGTGTATTAGAAAATTTAGTATTAAAATCTATATTTATTATTATTTACCTTTTACAGTTTTCGAGTAATCGTCAGACCAAATTGAAGAAGATCAAACATTTTTCGTTTTTCAAGTTTGTAATGCTTATATCTCAAAAACTAAAAGAGCTAACTTTGTACAAAAAGCAAGAATTTGTAGATATGTGAAAACTCTACAGGTGTATAAAATTGGATTTTGGATCAAGTTCTATTTTTTTCGAAAAAAAAAAAACTTAAACAGATACATCTGTCCAAACGAGTTTTTTTTTTTTCATACTTCCACTCGAAATATCTTCGAAATTATAAAAAATAATAAGCTACAAAAATATGTATGAGGAAATATAGTTTCTAAATCTATACTTATTTTTTTTTAAAATGCTTAGTTAGTTTCCAACTAATCGTTTTATTAAGTTGAAGAAATATGAAAATTTTACGTTGTAATGCTTAAAACTAAAAGTGATAGATATAAACAGTAAGAATTTGTAGTTCTTTGATAACCTTATAACATAAGTGTATATAATCTGAGATTTGGGATTAATTTATTTCTTTCTTTATTTTTTGAAATTACAAAAATTGAGTTTTGTTTTACAAAATGCAATTCATGCAAACCCATGTCGGATCCATTAGACTGGAGCCCCTGTCGATTTTTTCATCTGTGGTCACTCAAGGGAAGGTGGGGAGGGCTTTACAGCCCTCTTTATGATTTGGAGTATATAGGTCCAAACAATTTTTCGTTGAATTTTTCAAAGTATAATATAATTATGATTTAAATGCCATGGAATAGCTCTCGAGTCCCTGACATATGAGTATTTTTTTAAGATATGGGGTCATCCAATGCCATATAATGGGGCATAGACATTGCCAAGATCTTTTAAAAGAACATTTGACAATCGAATGAGGGTTACAGTACATACTTTTATTTCACAATATGGGTCCAATGGATAATTAATGGACCTTTTTCCAGTGAATGAGAGAATTATTATATCGCCTCTTATACCAAGGGCACCAAAATGTCTGTGCTTAGGGCCCCAGAGTCTAAATTCGGCCATGATTCTATCTAGTAGAAAGCGACAGCAGAGTGCTGAAGAGAGCTGTGAAAGCGAACCGCACGCAATCAGCAAAAATAGTTTGTTCGGAATTTCAGGAAGCCTCTGGATGCAACATCAGTGCAATAACAGTTCATCGGGAGCTGCGAAGTCTTGGTTTTCATGGGTGAGTAGCTGCATATAAACCAAGCATTACCGCAACCAATACAAAGCTTTGCTTACAGTGGTGCAAAGCGTGCAAAAAATGGAGCTTTCAGCAATGGCGTCAAGTGTTATGGAGCGACGAATCACAGTACACTCTCTGGCAATCCGATGGTAGAGTCTAGATGTAGAGAATGCCTGGTGAATGCCTTTTAAGTAACTGTATTGTGCCATAAGTTAAGTTTGGCGGTGGAAGCATAATGGTTTGGGGCTGTTTCTCATGGTTTGGGCTTGGCTCTCTTATTCTTGTGAAAGGAACTCTGAAAACGGAAGGATATCTCGACATTTTGGATAATTCCATACTCTCTGCATTGTGGCAACAGTTTGGAGTGGGTCTATTTTTGTTTCAACAAGATCGTGCTCTTGTCCACAAAGCACAGTCTGTGCAGAGAAGGTTTGCTGACATGGATGCTGAGGAATTGAACTGGCCTGCTCAGAGCCCAGACCTCAATCCTATAGAACACCTATGGGATGAATTGGAGATGAAAGCGAGCTATACCAAAACATCCCACATCGGCAATAAAGCTTACTAGTATTCTTTTAAAAGATCGGCATGCAATTGCTGCTACAACATTCCAGAAACTAGTAGATAGCCTCCCTGATAGAGTGGCATCCATCATTGTAGCAAAAGATAGCCCCACTCCATACCAATTTGTGACTTTTCTGAAAGAGAAGTAAAACATACAGGTGTCCGGATAGTTTTGATCAGATCATGTATATGTATTCAAATATATATGTATATGTATTGAAATAATATCAGTTATTAGTTAATTGTATTTACTTCAATTTAACTATCCTATGATTTACGATTTAAAATGCCAATTTGTGGAAACCCCCTTATCATCTAGGTACTTTCAGAGAGTCAGAGAAAAACTGATCACTATATCGTCGATATCTTTGTGAATTTTCACGATATTACAGGGGATTTTTTATAGAAGCTGCTCTATAGTATTCACTACAAAATCATGAAAGAAAACTATTGCTATGTTTCGTGCCTGCACAGTAAAAACTTAGTTTCTTCAAATGCTTATATCTCATCATATAGTCAATGCTTTAATTTTCAATTGAAGTATAATGTTTTTCTTGGACATTGACAAATGTTCTGTAAGTTTCATGAAATTTGATTTAAACCTATGGATATTGTAAGCAAAACACATGTAACAAAATTTGGTTTTTTTTTTAAAGAAACGTTTATATCTTCATGAATATACGTTTTTGTTTTACGAAAATGCTTATACACATTGAACAAAGCTAGTTAACTATTTTGTGAAAGTTACAAATCATTTTCAGCTTTTTATGATACAGGGTGATCAAATATATTTTTCTCTTTTTTCAATATCTTGGTGGTCCCCTAAATGCACAAGTCACTGAAACTTTACTGGAAAGTGTGCATTCAAGCATGTTCTTCACATCACCAAAGTTACAGAACACTTCGCCAAGTATTTGTTTTTAGAAATTCGAAAAACATTCTAACATCCAAAGTGTTCGGACACTTATGATCATGTAGTGTACAGTAGACTTAGTCACAGATCTATTAGCAGAAATATTTATAAAAACATTTTACACTAATTAAATTCTCATCCTAACAATTCTATAAATGTATAGTGTTCCAACTTATTTGTACAGCGAATTGTGTTTATAACACTTAACTTCTATACACAAGCTTAACTTCTATATTCAATCCCATTAGTTAGCCTAAAAGTTAAAGGCTACTGTACTAAATTCATTCACATTTCGCTGCAGAGAAACTGAAATCTCATTCAAATTCTACTATACAAAAATTATACATAATCAGCAATTGGATCATATGTGACATGACGATCTAAAGTGATCATTTGTTGAAAAGCTTCAATGTTTTCTGGTGTCGTAACAGTTCGTAGTCGACTTTCATGAAATTCATCACTGAGACTCTTGTCCAAGATGGAATTCTTTACAGCAGTTGTAAATTGTTGTTTAGGATAGTGCTTTATCACCAAAGTCAAATTCATTTGATCAGCACACTGTTGCTGTGACAAGCCCTTGTCAAAAGTCATAATAAATCATAGCTCAAAAATCCCTTTGACTAAAATCCATGTTTTGTTACTACCTTATTAACTTCAAAACGACGCTGTAAATGGAATTTTATAGCATTTCTCATTCTTTAACAGTCAATGTTCACATGAAAGTTCAAATTTTAAATAATCATCAGCCCTAACAGCTGTTATTTTTGGTATTGCCACATTATAAAAACTTAAGTACTGACCCTCGCATAAAGTGAGGGCTCATACACTTTGTTCAGAGTTGTTTTTGTGGAGCGATGAATAAAAATTGAATGATTCACAGCCTGATAAAATCGAGATATAGCTTCCAACACAAGTTTAATGAGACCAAATGACCCGATAGAAAAGCAAAGACCAATTTGTTTATAAACCTTAAAAGAACATGAACAATTCAAACTGATTTAGATAGAAATGCATGATAACTTTGATTATCTATTACAGATAACAATGTGGAGATAGTTGATCAGATACTTTGACTAAGTTCCCAAAATACAATAAAAAACCTACAGTTCAGGCAATAATAACTTAGATTAAGGGTGAGCGTCAGTAAATCTTCTGCCCTATCCGTGCTTTGTTAACTTTCACGGCACACATATTTCGCCGAAATTCTGCTCAAACAGTTGCGAAATATTTTCTGAAAGATAAAATGCAATGCTTAGATTATATTAAAACTAAATTTAATGTCCCAAAAAACATAGAATATATTTTTTATTTTAATCCAAAATACTTTTTAGTGCTGCCATCTGTTGTCGTAATTTAATTCATACCGATTATTTTTATTTTTTAATGAACATTTTTAAATATCTATTCCTTCTAATACAGTGTTAAATACAACAACAGATCATATATAATAATGACACAATCACGGAAAGGTAATTTATCATTCTATAAATTTGATAAGGGATCTGAATGCACATCACTGAGGACTGCAGTTTTGTCTTCAAGTTCCTTTGTCTTCAAGTCCAAGTTCAATTACGTTTCCGTGATTATGGCATTATATATGATCTGTTGCTGTATTTAATGGCGTATTAGAAGGAATAGATATTTAAAAATGTTCATTAAAAATAAAAATAGTCGGCAAGAATTAAATTACGACAACAGATGGCAGCACCAAAAATATTTTAAATTAAAATAAAACATATATTCTATGTTTTATTGGGTATTAAATTTAGTTTTAATATAATCTAAGCATAGCATTTTATCTATAAGAAAATATTTCGCAACTGTTTGAGCAGAATTTCGGCGAAATATGTGTGCCGCGAAAGTTAACAAAACGCGGATAGGGCAGAAAATTTACTGACGCTCACCCTTAACACTCAAAATAATGAAAAAACATTCCATTTATTTTCCTACAAAACTTAGACTCATCGACTTCTTGATGTTTCATTGCAGGAACATATACAGGACTTCTTGAATGAGATTCTTCCCAAGATTGAAGATAATGGAATTGCTTTCTACCTAGTTTAGTGATGAGGCTCATTTTCATCTGGATGGATTTGTCAACAAACATAATAATTGGAATATTTAGGGGATAAAGAATCTGCATCTGTCTGATTCAATGTCTTCATCCAAAGAAAAGAATCCTATGGGCTGCAGTTCCAAGCAGAATAAACAGGTCACAAAAAACACCTTGAAGGAAAAGGGGAAAACATCCCAGTTCATGCAAGTGGGTGCTCGACCTCAACAAATTTGTGTAGTTTTTAAATTCATAAATGAGCATTTTAACAGAGTCATATTTTTTGGATTTGAATCTATGATTTCTTTCTTTGGTGTCACATAAAGAGCAAGAATTACTGCATGAACCTCATAACAGATAAAGAACTTGAATAATTCATCATTGAATAGGGAAACCAAAAAAGATAGAATAACTGATACTATCGGATTACCAAAGAAATTATGTGATCTGACACTGATATAGATTAGATTGCAACTATAATGTATAATAAATTCATAATTGCTGTATAAAACTTATTTCAGACATAATTTATAATAGGTCACCTTTGTAAGTATTAAAAATTGAAACAATTTATGATACACATGGTAATTAATAAATATTTTATATGCTCTTCTAAAAATCAGAGAAAAAGAATGATAGTGAAATAATAAATAATTTTCATTAATCTGTACAGCATGAAACAATTGTTCTACAGGAAATAGAAAAAAATTGTATAAAATACAAAATTTTGGATTGTAATCACGGATAAAAGAGAATATAAATACACAAATAAAAAAAGCCATATCATAACCAAAACTTTTCTATCTATGGTACTTCTAAGGAGATGTATTTAGGCACTGCTAGTTATATCCATGCTAGCGAATTGTAGTAAACATTATTTAATAATCTTCTCTGCACATTTGTAGCGCGAAACATTTTTGGCAACCTTTCAGAAAATCGTTTGCCACTATGGTTACGCAATGGTTCAAGGAAAAATTGCTGAGGATGCAGAAAATGGAAAAGAAAGGCTATGTACATCAACTAGTGAATAAACCGAGTCTAAACCTGTTGTGAGTAGAGTCACAGACAGATAGGGGGCAAAAGGATGTTTTGTATATGAGCCCAGGAGGTTTAAGACCCCGGGCTGTATAAGCAGTTTATGAAACTAGGTAAATATTCAAAAAGAAAGGGGTAATAGGGAGTGTATTTACTGCATAGAGGCCTGAAAATTTAGTCGGCGGCACTAGTCACAAGCCTGTGTCTCCAACCTAATTACAATAAAAAGTTGTAATTTATGCAATTGACTAAACACACTGTACACACCGCAGGGTATACTATACTATTTGAAATAATATCAGTTATTATGCACTGCAGTATGTAAGGAGTTTTTTAAAGAAAATAATCACCATTCAGGCATGGACATGAACTACGAACCTCCTATCTGCGAACTTGCCACTTTGCTTGCTGAAGTTCGATCACTCGAGCTATCCCAGGATTACACTCTTACTAGAATCTCTGGGCGATAACTCCCCTCTCCCATGGGTGTAGTTAATGATGCCATGAACATAAAAATTGCAACATGGCTATTTTTCACAATAATGATTGAAACAAAAAGTTTTGTGATCATTCAGTTATAAATAAATCCTTATATGCATGATTATGTCAAATTTTGTCTTATGCTGCCATGTTCAGAAAATATAAGATTTTGAATAAATTTCAACGTTTTCACCCGAATTTCAAAAAATTTTATTAAATTACAGATTTTTTGTTAACAATGTCGAATATAAAGTTTCGTGGATATCCATTATAATATTTGTGGCAGCTATCATATACACAAGAAATAAACTACAGACTGACATCACATAGAAAGTAGTCAAAACATGTTCAGGAAGGCCCTAAAACATACACTGGCATCAAAAGCTTGAAATCAAAAAGTTTGGTGAAAACAATATTTTCTCTATGCTATATGTTTTATATGAGAAAGTAAAAATAATAACTGGGAAATAAGTTTTCTATTAAGGTAAAAAAAATATATTAACCTCACCCTCAACCTTAATCCTAAAATTACCACAATCGCGAAATGAAGTCATTAATCACAGCCATCATAATTGTGAACTCTCTCTCAAGCTCTGTCTTGTTTTGACTATGACTCAACGTAAACACATATTGAAAAGAGTGTTTTTGCAAATGAGGAAGATCAGGGAATCCTAGTCCTAATAATTATATTTGGAAATATTGGTTTTAGAGTAAAAATTTTTAATGATTTCAAATTTTTAGAACTTTTTAGTCCAAATTGACACCAAATAAAGAATAATTGAACAAAATTTTTGTAAAGAAAAAGATACTTGCAATTTATCGGACAGATGAGGGAATGTACCATTCATGATTTTTCTATCTCTCTTTCTGCTTTATTTATTTATTTTTTCTTGAGAGGCTATGAGTTGTTTCTCTTTTTCTTTTCCAATTTTAATTCAGCTAATGCAAAGCGAATTTTACAGAGAAAGACGCAAGTCAAATAAGTAAAAAAATAGTAGGATAACGAGGCTGAATATTGAACTGTATATTTTAATTTTCGTACAAAAGTGGTTATTCATATCCATTGCAACTGCGAGATTTAATTTAATAAGAACCAAATATGAAGAATAAAATTAACCTCCCTTCAACAGATTAATTTCGGATTTTTGGAATTTTCTGGCCAGTTTCAACATTCCATTTGAACTGTGTATCAAACTGCCAGTTTCCACCCCCCTTTAGAAGTAGGTAAACATTTCCAAGCATACCTGAAAAATGGCCCTTGTATACATTTTTAGAACTCGCTTTTGGCCTTCTTCTTACATAATATTGGAAGATATATGTATGTGTGTGCAGTCTGTAGCGGGAAATCTAAGTGTCATACAGCCATGAAATTTGGTACAGAGGATGCAGAAAGGTGAAGTTCAGCATTATTTTTTTAGTATTTGTTATTTTATGTTTCAAAACATCGTAATAAAGATTCAAAAGTAGCCTGATTAGTGGAATGTCATGCAATTTGGCAACTCTGTCTTCAACTGGAAACACAAAATACAATATTTATACTAACATCTGATTAGGAATATTTGTTGTGGCTTACTTGTGGCCGACCACCCAGTTTTAAAAAGGGATTTCATTTATGTATCAAGAGTTAAAAATTTCTATACCATTCCAAAGATATATAAATAACAGATGTTGGGGGGGGGGACCACTAACTATAAACATTTGAGCATAGTGCCGAATGATCTTTGACTTTAAGAATTGCCCTTTCATGCAGATGCACAAAATCCTACAGACTTATTTCTGGCCTCCAGTGTCTACCTTTTAGGCTAGTGAGATATTTCTGTATTTTATCATTTTTCTGCCCATCGTTCCTTTTCAGAGCAATAGGTAGTTAAAAGAAAACCCATTTTCTCAATACTGAAGTATAAAAAATAAAGAAGAAAAATAACAGATCTATCGGTTCTCAAATATCGATTGTGAAAATTTGTGTATCGATTGTAATTTGTATTAGGAAAATACCAATATATCTGTGAAACCAATAATCAGTATTGGACATCAGAACACCCTTATCATTGAAGTATTTTTTCTATTTCATTTGAAACATTACTGAAAGTATAAGGAAAACTTGAGCAACATACATAAACACAAATAAAATAATAATGCAGCATGCAGATATTTCAAGGATAGATTTGATCCCTTTCATCAGTGCAAGAGAATCAACAAACCCGAAGTTCAAATGAGGAATGAATGGGTGCAAAAAGAAGAAACAAAAGGGATTATATACCCAAGACCTGGGTTAAGAGAGCCAATCAGAAAGCAGGATGAAAAGCAGTCCAGCCAATCCGAAACAAGAAGTAACACACAAGACTGGCATGTGCCAAGACACAAAAGGAATATCCACACGAGTCAAGTATGAACAAGTATGAATGAGGCGAAACAAGATGAGAAATAAGTAAAAATGACACATAAGAGCCCTAAAAGAATAGAATGAAGGGGTATTTTACAAAGCACTCCGTGAGACGGCAGACAAAAATGGAGTACTGGACAAATCATTAACTAAATTACTAGAATTTTCCTGCATATAACTCCAAAGAAGTCAAGATCATAGATTGACATGTATTTTTGTATGATCCTTGCTGAAGAAAACTCAAATCGGTGGTCACATTAGTAACAATGTTGAGCAATTGAAAATTTATTAAATTCCTGTTTTTTGACATAGTTTTCATGTTCTTTAATACGAAATTTTAAAGCATGTTTAGTTTGATCAATATAAGAAAGACAATGCTAGTGAGAAATACTGTAAATGTCCCAACTATTAGAAATTTCTAAAGGATCTTTAAGATTAGAATGAGTTTATTAGAAGGTTAAAACGCAATATTGAATTTGAATTTTTTAAGGAGTTCAGCAATCTTCTGACTAATTTTTGGAAAAAATGGTAAAATGATAGTGTTATTGAAATATTTTTTAGAAGTTAGTTTAGTGGAAGGGTTTGAAATTTTTTTAATTGCACAATCAACAGTGTTGGGAGAGAAACCATGATCGACAGCAACAGCTTTTAAATAATTGATCTCAGAATTAAGCAAATCTATGGTAGAACAAACATTTAAAGAAGCACGATGGACAAACATATTGAAAGCAGCAATTTTCTGGCTATATAGATGGCCGTAATTTTTATGTTGGAGTAGAGAGACTGAAAAAGGTTTGTGAAAGACCGTAGTTTGAAATATATCATCATTGAAGATGACCAAGACATCCAAAAATGCAAGACAATCGTTCTTTTCCACTATATAGGTAAAATGAATGCAAGGATTAATGCCATGCAAAATATTCAACATACCATCGATATCATTAAAAGTGGGATACAAAAAAGCAAAATTGTCATCAACATAATGAGTATAAAAAAACAAATAACTTCATTTGGAAATTTCTATTTCTGACCCAAATTTCTCTACTTTAGAACATAATTCTTAGCATAGGGTAGCTAATGCTTTTGCATTATACAGTGCTTCTGTGGATAAAAAAAAATTTGAAAATTTGTCAACATTTAGCTCACTCCTTGTTCTTTCTATCAATGCTCTACCGGTCGTTAATGAAAATCCTGCAGTAATTTATCTAAGGTTGCCTTTAATAAAACTGAAATTAATATCTTAAAACTAAATATTTCTGCTGTTATTCTTAAATTGTCTGTCCTTACTATCTCGCCCCTGTTGAAAAAAGCTTTCAAATTCAGAGCTTTATCTATCACCCAAAAGGACGCTATTAAGCCCATATCACATTCAAAAACTTTTAGAACAGCAAACTAGATCAGACAACTTTTCACCAATTTTCTGGCAAAAAGGTTGGTGTAGGATTGTCGGACAATTGAATAAGTTGTGCTAAATGAAAAACTGCAAGTGAAAGCACTGCATTTTTATTACCTTTATGGCGAGAAATATACAGTTGTGTATTTTGCAATATTGCAGTTAGGGTTACAGCAGAATGTTTACTGCTTGGTGATTTGTCAGTTTTACATTACATAGATACTATAGATGATTTTGCATCTTTTTGATCTCTATAAAATTTTAATTTGGACTGATTTTTCGCTCAGTTATGGGTTTTGGATTATTTTATAACAGGTATTTAACCATATATATATATATATAGGTATTATATATATATATATATATGTGTGTGTGTGTGTGTGTGTGTGTGCTTACAGATTTGCAGTCCTGCACATTTTGTTTTTACAATTTCAATTTATACTTTCAATACATTATACTATCTAGCTGCAGTAGCGCTAATTTTATAATCTTCGAACTCCATTTTACATTACAATTATTAGTCTTATGTGTATGTTAATGCACTTCTAGTTAACCAAGCAATTTTACAACACTAATAACTTATCAAAGCTGCACATGCGCTCTATAAGTTATCTAGGAATCCTTTAATCCATATTTCTATTTCTGCATTGTCTGGATTGTGTCTGAAATATGCAGTGTCCATCCTCTCAGCCCTTCCCCCTCCTTAACTGTGTTCATATCTCTTTCTTAATTCATTATTTTACAACACTTGGTTTGATGCTGTGTTTATAGATTTGCACTCCAACACATTTTGTTTTTATAATTTTAATTTATATATATATATTTATATATATATATACGGTGCATGAAAGAATTTTTAAGACTGGGTCTGTAAAATGAAATTGAAATAAGAAATTATGATTTGTTTTGGTTTTTTATTCATAATAATCTGGCTTCAATACACTTGTTACGGTGATTTAATAATGATTCAAATGCCTGTTCCAGTTCACTTTATGGAATGGCCTCCAAAGCACGCATCGAAGCTGTTTGTATGGTCGAAATATCATCAAAATAACACCCTTCTAAATTCATTAACTTTTGGGAATAATGAGAACTCGCTGGGTGCTAAATCAAGCAAATACGGTGGATGATTCAACACACAAATATTATTTTTCGCCAAAAATCTATGAACAATAAGTGAGGTGTGACTGGATGCATTATCATACAACAAACACCAACTGCTTTCATTCCAATATTCTGGACGAATGCAATGAATTCTAGCTGTCAAACATTTCAAAACGTTTAAATAATACTCACCAGTAATTGTTTGTTCAGTTGGAAAAAATTCTTTGTGGATAATACCCTTATTATCGAAGAATGTAATGAGCACTGTTTTGAATTTGGATGGAACTTTTCTTGTTTTTTTGGCTTGTGGTGAATTTCTTGACTTCCATTCCATACCTTGTCACTATGTTTCAGGATCATACTGAAAACACCATGTTTCATCATCTGTAACAATCGATTTCAAGAAGTTTGGATCATTTTCAGCGGTTGAAATGATGTATGTCTCTGCAATGTGCACTTCTCCTTGATATTTGTTCATTGGTGAAAGTGTGTGGAACAAATTTAGCACAGGCTTTTGCTTTGGCCAAATCTTCATGCAAGAAGGTTTGAATCGTTTCTTTGTTGATGTTTAAAGATTCTTCCATCATTCTTAGTGAAGCACAGTGATTGTTTGCCACGAAATCATGCACTTTTTTAATAATAACAGGTGTCCTAGATGAACTTAGTCTTCCAGTATGCTTATCATCTTCTAGTGTATCACTTCTGTCCAAAAAACATTTATGCCACAGGAAACATTTGATCTACTTAAACAAAACTCACCGTAAACTTGTTCATCAATTGGTACATTTCCAAAGCCCTATTACCAAGTAATTTTGCATTAAATTGAATTACAGCTCTTAATTCCATCTATAAGTCAACATGAAAAAATTTTACTTCTATAATGAAAGGCCGTATCTTTCGAGTTAGTTTAGCAAATGCATCAAACTCTTGGCAGTGTACCAGCAGACGGTCGAGGTTTATCGAGCATGCGTGATTACACTGATAGAGACACTGTATGCTGACATCTAGTGCCAGTCTTAAAAATTCTTTGAAGCACTGTGTATATATATATATACAGGGTGTCCCAAACAGATTGAAACATACTTTAATTCTTTACCTGTTGAAGATAAGTGGGCAATGTAAATTGCAAAAATGTTGAAAGTAAGGTAGGAAATACGACTACATTAATGAAATAGTCCTCCCATTAATTTTCAAAAACTTACACTTTTTTAATTTTTATACGATCCTCTTAAGACAATTTGGTCAATCAGAAAATTTTTATTTTTAATACAAGATCATTAAGAAAACCCACATATCTCTATGTTTAAAATCAACTGAATTATGATAAGTGAAAAAATCTGACGTATACCACTTTTCCATACCATGTGAAAGGCTGTTTTATCAGTGAAAATAGGGATCATAAACAAATTGATGATGGAAATTTAGATCAAAAATACATTAATGTGTCAAAACTTTTTATCACAAATGCATCTAAATAAAGCATTAGACAGACAGAGATCATATAAAGCAGTGGTACTCACTACACGATTGGGTATCCTATGTATTATCATCCAGTTTTATCATTTTTGTGACATGTCACAAATTTACATTTCTAATTTGATATATGGTCCCCATTCACAATGTTCAATTTTCAATTAAGTATAACTCACTCAATTTTAAAGATACAGATATGCGGTTTTTCTTTTCAATGATCTTGTTGCATCAAAAATAAAAATTTTCTGATTGACCAAATTTGTCTAAGGGGGTCGTATAAAAATTAAAAAAGTGTAATTTTTTTTTAAATTAATGGGAGGACTATTTCATTAATGTAGTCTTATTTCCAACCTTACATTCAACATTTTTGCAATTTACATTGCCCACTATCTACAACAGGTAAAGGATTAAAGAACGTTTCAATCTTTTTGGGACACCCTGTATATACATATAATATACATATAGAGTATATATATATATACATATATATATATAGAATATATATTGTATATATATGCAAGGTGTCCAGTGCTATCAGTGCCCAATAGTTATTTCCTCAATCGTTAGTCACAGTGATATATTTCCAATTGCAAAAATGTTTTAAATTTTAAAACCTATTATCTTAGAAAGTTTAAATCAATAAATGTATTTCTTAAAAAAATACGAAATATAAATTTTATATACGGCCTTCGGTCCTAGCAGTTATATTTAGGAAAATCATCCTCATACAATTTCATGCAAAAAAAAAAATCATCCTTTTATGACCAAAATTCACAGAGTTATGAAGCATTAAACTTTATGACTTAAGTCGCTTTTCCGTGCACAAAAATGTCCTATCTCAGGCAACCTTTAAGGGACTGTATAAATATTGAAATTCTGTATTCAATGTATTATGTTTCAATTGCATTTGGTGACATAATGTTGAGAATGCAGCAAAGCTTTTTATCGAATAGTATTTCATTTAATAGGGTATTATAGTCAGTGCTCGACTAAGATCTTCTGGGGTCTTTTTAAGATCTTTATTGTAAATGAAGTAACATATCATCATAAGAGTCGTTTAAGTCAATAAAAGCATTTCTGTAAAAATTAATTATAAATTTATTATAAATTTTTTTATACGGTAATAGACCAGTAATGAGACCAGTTGCAGCGTACAGCAGCCGAAAATAAAAAATTATGCACATTAAATCTAAAATAATAAAGGTATATAACACCTAAAAAATAACAGATTTGTAGAGAGTAACTAAATAAGCTGAAATGAAGTATGTCTGTGATAAAATGCTCAGCAGATGATAAATATTTAACATTTAATTTTTTTTTTCTAAAACGGCAACATACGATAAACCTTAAATTTTATACTTTGCCAGAGTTGAAAAACTGTTGTTATGTTTATTTCGTTTCTGTTGTTCTAACGTTTCTGATGCTGTATTTGCTCGTACCAAATGTGAAGTGATAAACAAAAAATGTTCAATAACAGACAGTACACTGAAATGGTATTACTTTACGGGGAATTTCATCGGAGTAAGTGAGAGGCTACAAGGCAGTATGAACGAAATGAAATTCCCAAATAAAAATCATCCATCTGCTAGTACTATTTTAAAAGTTGTAAATCACTTAAGAGAAATGGGTAGCGTTCGAAATCGTCCTAGATCAACAAGAATCAAGGACTCAACAATGCGTATACCTGTGGAGGATGTTCTCAGATATGCCCTCGCTCATCCACAGTGTAGTGTAAGCAGTGTTAGCGAAGCATGTGGATATTCTAAATCTCAAGTGTGGAACATTTTATACACATATGATGCACATCCGTATCGCCCAATACTGGGACAGGAATTAATATCAGAAGATAAAGGGAGTTGCTTTGACTTCTGCAATTACATTTTAAACAGACAAGATGATATTCTATCATTTGTTAGTGACATTCTGTGAACTGACGAGTGTCAGTTTACAAGACAGGGTATTGTAAATACTCAAAATCGTCACTATTGGTCTCTGCAAAACCCACACATCATTAGACCGAACAGACATCAAGTGCGTTGGTCGGTAAATGTTTGGTGTGGCACATGGAAGGAGATTTTAATTCGGCCATTCATTTTTGATGGCGCTTTAACATCGGTAAAGTATGCACAGATTTTACAGGATCCAGTAACTGACTTCTTAGACAAATGTATTTCCTTACGAGATTTATCACAGATGTAGTTTCAGCATGATGGCATGCCAGCACACAAATCACTTAAACCACATACTGTTCTAGCCACAAAATTTGGAAATAATATTATTGGGTACGGAGATCCTGTTGAGTGGCCCCCACGATCACCAGACTTGAGCTCCTTAGATTACTTTCTCTGGGGTTTCTTAAAAAATAATTTCAATCCTTTTGTTAATTTTTTAAAGAGTAGTACACCTGATTCCATTTATGTTCAACTTTTTGCAGAACACAGTGATTTATTTAAGAAGTTCACTCCTATTTTTACTGATGGCTCCAAAACAGCAGCACATGTCGGATTTGCTTATGTATGTAATGATATAGTTAAGTCTTTTAAACTTCATACCTCATGCTCCATTTTTACTGCAGAAATCACAGCAATTCACCAGTCATTAATTTTCATCACCCATCAAAGGGTAAATAAATACATCATATATACAGATTCATTAAGTTCTTTGCAATTGCTTTCATCCAGAATGGCCATGCTTCATCCCATTGCCTCAGATATCCTCCAACTTGTGCATCGTCTAAAGGCACGAGGACACCATATTCAATTTTGTTGGGTTCCAGGGCATGTTGGTATAAAGGGAAATGAATTGGCTGACACCGCTGCAAAAACAGCTAATCGTATTATGAATCATCCCATTCCTTTGACAGATATTAAAAAAACTATTAGTAAAATATTATATGATAAATGGCAACATTCATGGAATCAGCAAACTCAAAATAAATTGTATGAGATAAAGCCTTTAATACAGAAGTGGACTAGTTTTCAGTGTAGGAAACTTGATGTTATATTAACTCGTTTGCGCATTGGTCATACTCGTTTTACCCACAGACACTTACTTTTAGGAGAAATTGAACCCTTTTGTAATAGTTGTCAAACGCCAGCAAGTATCAAACATATTTTAATTGAGTGTTCGAAATATAAACATTTCCGTTTTAAGCATTTCAAGACTTATACTTTACACTTGGCAGAATTGATTGGAGAAAATCCTCATTTGGAGCTTTTCCCATTCCTACTGGACATTGGTTTTTTCCATCATTTTTAACTTCACTTTTTATAACCTTTTAGTCATTTTTCATCTCGTTTTCATTGTTGTACATGTTCCATAGTCATGGTTTTTTTCACACATTATCACTTTTTAAATTATACACACGTTTTAACCCATAGTAATTTATGTATCTTGGAACCATATGTCTGGCGCAGCATATCCTCTTTGGATCTTGTGCCATTAAACCATAATCAACCAACCAACCAACCAACCAACCTTAAAAAATAAAGTCTATAAAAAAGAATCAACGAGTCCGGCAGATTTGCTGAATCGTATTTTCATAGCATGCACATGTGTAACACCAACTATGCTGCGCAAAGTACAGGTAGAATTTTCTTCACGGGTGCATTTTTGCATTGAAGCTGAAGGAAGCCACTTCGAGCAAATATTACGATAATGTGGTTTGTAATATGATTTTCAGTTTCTGAAATGCGTATATTCACATTTTAAAATATGTTTTATTTTCTAATTCAACAATACTGTTCTTTTTTCCTTATGTCATTTAACACAAGTTGTATTTCTTTTTTACTTCTATTGTCAGTACAAGCTGTATTTTTGATATTTTTTTATGTGTTACAAATAATTATAACTTTAATATTGTTTAGTGTAATGTATATTGCTGCAAAAAATAATGAAATTGCTGAGAAATATTTGTCTCTCCAATTATTTTGTGTATAACTCCCATTTCTCAGCACAAAAAGTACTCCAACTTTAAGCAGATATAACTCGGTGAATTGTGGTCATAAAAGGATGATTTTTTTTTATTTTTATTTTGCAGGAGATTGTATGAGGATGATTTTTCTAAATATAACTGGTAGGACTGGGGGAGGAGCATATAAAAATTTATATTTCGTATTTCTTTTAGAAATACATTTATTGATTTAAACTATTTCTACGATAATAGATTTTAAAATTTAAAGCATTTTTGTAATTGGAAGTATATCTCTGTGACTAACGGTTGAGGAAATAGCCATTAGGCACCAATGGATTAATTGAATGCATTCATCAATTTTTGAAAAACATAGTTATCCGCTATGCAAGCCCACGCTCGACTGTGTTTTGCCTGGGTATAACACATCCCAAATAAGCATCTAAACATGCCTTAGCCTAATGCAAGGTGGAAGATGCTGAGTACTTCGAATGCTACATCCTAATATGGTTGCATATAATGCCCTAAATATGATTTTCGTCTTTGGCATGAGCTTAATAGGCCCTAAATAAAATCATTCAATACACTATAAACATGCCCTAAATAAGCTCCTTTTTAATGTGCCCTAAATATATGGTGCAGTAAAATACTTTAAGTCTCATCAACTGAAACATTGTTTTAGTTTTAGAGTGTACAATAGATGGTACCATCAATCAATTCTGACTCAAATAGAACACTCAATAACAAGAACACACCATCAAATCTGACTCGGATCAAACACCACTAAATATTTGGAACCAAAAGCATTGATCAGAATATTTTTAATTTAACACTAATTTTCAACATTATAATAATTTAGCGGTATACACAAATTGAATACACCAAAATTATATATTTAATACCTAGTTTCACTAATGAATATTGTATCAATATATTATTTTCATGATATTATATTAATGTCTACATGTTTTTTTGTTAAGAAAATAAAGCGATTCGAAGAAAACAATAATTCAAGAAAAATAAGATACTAAAGTTGATTTTATTTATCAATAAAATACTCGAAACTGTAGGGAGAGAAAAATTGTTTTAATTTTAGCAATATGAAATAGATGGTGCCATCAATCAAATCAGACTATTACAATTAATTGAATTCATAACTTTCACCAATAACTATTGTATCAATATATTATTTTAATGATATTATGTTACTTATGTTATATTATGTTTATGACTTCTTGTTAAGAAAATAAAGTAATTCAAAGAAAATACTTATTTGTAAACTATGAACAATCGTAATTAATAAAATCGCTTATCGTAAGAATTTCTTTTTTGAAATTATGAAGACTATGAGTCAATGTTTCTATATCTGAAATTTATAATGAATAAAAACTCACATTAATGCTATAGATTTACATTTAGATATATGAAAATAGATGGTGGCACAAACAACCATGCATAAGATTAAGGCCTGTTAATAGGAACATTTTATTTAAAATAACTAAAAAACAAATTTGAATTTTTAAAAACTAACGCTGAGGAGCACATTCCCGGGTCCTAGAGTACCTGTGTACCATAATTCATGGCTGTGCATTGCTTGAATTTTTTGCTATGGACGAAACAAATGAACACACAGATGTCTTCCTTTATCATTACAAATTGCATCCATTTGACACCAAGAACAACATTATTTCTAGTTTTAGCTAATATGTGAGGGCTATAAATATGTAATTCCACCACAAGACACAAAACAGAAATTTGATCATTTCATATTTTCTTCAAGTTTTACTCAGTTTTGTAAACATTAATACAATTAAATTATAATACAATCAATTGGAAATACCACTTGTACTTACTACAGTAAAGTAAAAGTTAAGCACAGACCCGGGTTAATGAAATGCCTAAAACATTCTGAAATCAGCATGAAGCCAAATTTTGTAATTCTAATGATATAAATATCCATACTTTTTCAAAACAATGACATAAGTTTTACTTATCTTTTAATTCAGCTGATTCCTTTAAAGGTTATTTTGAAACCTTTTCAATACTTTCATAAAATAAACATATTTAAACTTATTTTACTTTTCTTGAATAGAAAAATTAGTTCAAAATATATAACATAAAAAATGATAAAATCAAGCAATATAAGCAACATATACAGATGATAATTTGAACATATCTTATTCAAATTATTTGAATATATTTACATAACAAAACATCCTATGGTATCATTTTACTTTCAATCACACTAATGACTTATTCTAGAATATAATTCCATAAATGTCATATTATTTCATTCTATATACAGCATAAATTGATCTTATACAATGTAATAAAATCAATAAAATCATCAACCTGATCCACAATTGCTGATCACTGCACTAGTGGTGCAATTCTAATACCTAGACAAGTTTAAAGATTAAAAGCATTTTACATTTTCATTACATGTTTTATCTGTCATCTAACATAATATTGATATTTGCACAACTAATTAAATTAATTCAATATAAATTTATATTTAAAAATTGATAATATTTTGTTGCATGTTTTATCAAAACATATTTATTTTTTAAATTATTTATCAAAAATTTTGTTTTCAAAGAAAAATAGTCCAATGATTCCAATCAAATTTCAAGTGAGATAAAAAAAAAAACAATAAGGGCTCTCAGACCATCAAAACATATACGATTCCTTATGCATGCTCACATATAGTGTGAGAAGCTCAATTAAATTTTAGCATATGAGGTCACCGTTTGTCTTGCAATCTTTTTCTTTATAGTAACATATTAAGATTTTGAAGGATAAATAATGTTTAAAAATATTAACATACACAGTGTGTAAAAGAATTTTTAAAACTGGCGCTAGATATCAGCGTACAGTGGCTCCATCAGTATAATTGCACATGTGTGATAAACCTTGACAGTCTGCTGGTGCACTGCTAAAAGTTCGACGCATTTGCTAAACTAACTCAAAAAATATGGCTGTTCATTACAGAAGTAAAATTATTCCATGTTGAATTACTGAGATGGAACAAAGAGCTGTAATTAAATTTAATGCAAAACTTGGTAAAAGTGCCTCGGAAACGTACCAATTGATAAAACAAGTTTACGGTGAGTTTTGTTTAAGTAGATCAAATGTATTCCTGTGGCACAAACGTTTTTTGGACAGAAGAGATACGCTAGAAGATGATAAGCATACCAGCAGACCAAGTTCATCTAGGACACCTGAGATTATTGAAAAAGTGTGTGATTTCATTGCAAACAATTGCTGTGTGTCACTAAGAATGATGGAAGAGTCTTTAAACATCAACAAAGAAATGATTCGAAACATCCTACATGAAAATTTGGTCAAAACAAAAGTCTGTGCTAAATTTGTTCCACACACTTTAACCAATGAACAAAAATCAAAGAGAAGTGCACATCATTGTAAAGACATCATTTAAGCTGTTGAAAATGATCCAAACTTCTTAAAATTGATTGTTACAGGTTATGAAACACGGTGTTTTCAGTATGATCCTGAAACAAAGTGACAAAGTGCGGAATGGAAGTAAAAAAACTAACTACAAAAAAAAAAGTTCCATCTAAAATCAAAACAATGCTCATTACATTCTTCGATAGTATGGGTATTATCCACAAAGAATTTGTTCCAACTGGACAAACAATTACTGGTGAGTATTATTTAAATGTTTTGAAGTGTTTGACAGCCAGAATTCGTTGCAGTTGTCCAGAATAGCGGGATGAAAGCAGTTGGTGTTTGTTGCATGATAACTGATAATGTACCCAGTCACACCTCACTTATTGTTCGTAGATTTTTAGCAAAAAATAATGTCTGTGTATTAAATCATCAATTGTATTCACCTGATTTAGCACCCTGCAACTTCTCTTTATTCCCAAAACTTAAAATTAATTTAAATGGGTGTTATTTTGATATTTTGAACATGCAAGCAGCTTCAATGAGTGCTTTGGAGGCCATTCCGCAAAGTGAACCAGGCATTCAACAATTTAACAGCAATTGTTATAGCAATTTAATGATTTGAACAGGCATTCAAATCATTATTAAATTGCTGTAACAAACATATTGAAGCTGGAAGAGCTTATTTTGAATAAAAACGAAAACAAATCATAATTTCTTGTTTCAATTTCATTTTACAGACCCAGTCTTAAAAATTCTTTGACACACTGTGCATATTCTTTGACACACTGTGTATTTTCTCCAGCCACACAAACAGCTACCACTAGCCTTCGGGTTGGTCGTGTGGTCTGGGCTTTCTACTGTGTATTTTCTGTTTAAAATAAGAAACTAACATTACAAATTTATGCTTTTATTATATTTGAATAAATGCATATATTGTCTGAGTGAATAATTGAATAATTATTCTGATATTTTTAGTAAAGACTACAAATATTGCAAATCGTCTTTATTTAATACACCATCAATGATGTACATGAAAGTTATTTAAAAAAGTATTAAATACAGTTTATAATATTCGTAGGCTTTACTAAAAATATTAAAATATTTTAGACGTGTTTTACCATACTTAAGAAATTCTGATACTTGAACTTGGAAGATTTTAAGTTATATACATATATATATCAAAAGCCCATATAAAGCTAATAAATATTTCACTGAACATGATAAAAAAAATCCAAATTTTGAGGTATGGTAATATAAGTTGAAAATTTGAAACCCATGCATATAAGAAATGATTCTCTGGATTATTCTCAGTTGCTATTGATGAAACAGAAGACTTAGGCTTCAAGTGTGCAAACTAATACAAATATGTAATTCCATTATAGAAAAAAAATATAAATAAATATTTATGATCCTTCTCTATATATTTTATGGCTTCAGATAAGCAGTATCGCAAAAAGCACTTTTTGAATGTTTTATAAGTTTATTCATAGGTATTATATAAATGCTGTGCAACTATTTGTTTCTTATTTGATTATTATTATTATTGAAGTAATTTAAAAAAGAAGCATAATATAAAAAAGAAACTAAAGCATACTAATTTTTTCACATGAATAGCATTTCAAATGCAATTTATGCATGAAATGAAATATAACTGAAAACTGATTTTTATCAATCTCAAATCTCAGTCTTTTGATTTAAATACTCATAATTTTAGATTCCACCATTTAAGTTATGATACACAAAAATAATTGTTTAGGATGTGCAAGTGTTAATTTATTTTTGATCAAATTATTGACAAATGACCAGTTTGCAATGATTCATTCAAGTTGAATGGTTGATGTGGGTATTTTGTCAATCTGTAGATAACAAATATTTGCACAATTTATAACAACAGAATATACAAATTTTTAAGCAAAATAAATACACAAGTATTTTAGAATATTGTTTAGAAATCAAAATTTTGGAAAGTAAACCATGTTGCATAATACATAAATAAACAAATATTTTTAGAAATTATATTACACCATAATAAAGTGATATATGATTTAGTTTTCTATTATTTTCATTGTTCTGAAATTCTATACATTATTTTGAAGCTACAAATATTTTTATATATTGTTTTGGAATAATTACTACTATATTTTAACAGTACTCTGAGCAAAATTTACTTTTTGTTTTCCCTTACTTTTTTCAACCAGTGCTTTAATGAAAATTTTCAAATCTTCAGCCCATATGCAGTTTTTACAACAACCCTGTCTCTTTCATGATGAGCAATAACAACCATAAAACCAGTGAATTGTTGCAACAAAGTTAAAGTTCTTTTTGCCACGTGTATTTCCCTCGTGCACTAGCATGTCGCAGCCACGTGGACTATTGAAACTATACGAGTTCAAGAGACTTTTGGGTAGTGATAAGACATTGTCTGATTACAACAAATATAAGGAGGAATTCTTTGGCCCTACTGTTGTTCGTACTCCCCCTCGAGCAGTTACGATTGAGGACAAGGAAGAAGAATCGGACACAAAATTTCCCGGAAGACATCCACCCTGATCAGAAAAGTCTAATGCATGCCAGATTAGCACAGCTGGAAGTAAACGAACGGACAAGTATGGATACTTCAACTTCTCTTGATGTTGGTGAGCCCCCCATGAGTTCTTCTCATGGGAGTATTTCTTTTCCTGCACCTTCGACCTCTTTTCTAATTCCACCACACAAGTGGCATCATCTGTTGCTGTAAATAGTTTTATTTTCCTAACCCTCCCTTTAGCTTTAATGCTAAGCCAAATCTAAATTTTAAGTCCAAAAAACATCCCTTAGTAGAGAGTGAAGGATTTCAAACTGTGCAGAAAAGGCACACTGCCCATATTAAGAAAGCTGATCCCCCCCTCCCTCCTGTTAGCCTGGTCAGGCAAGTGTTTGACTCTGAGATTCCTGCACCAAATACCCAAAATATTGCTGAAGCTCCCAAAAAAGAAAAACAGATGTCCCCCTCCTTTTTTATTGTTCCTAGTGCCAACTGGCACAGTTACATAGCTAAGCTAAAACATATCTCCCCCTCCCTCCAGGCTAACCTGAGAGGACAGCCTGTAAAACTTCAGGTAAATTCCTGTGAGGAATACATGGATATTCAGCGTAAGCTCAATGATGAAAAGATCCATTACAGGACTTTCCTCCTTAATGAAGATAAACCCCTAAAGGTTTTGTATATAAATATAAATATAAAATATAATATATATAATAAAATAAAATATAAAATAAAATATAAATATAAAAATATAAAGTGATTCAGGGACTCCCTGTCCCAACTGAAATAGACATAATTAAAAATGAACTTTCAAACCATAAAATCAAAATAAACAGTATTACCCAACTTTATAAATTATGCCCGAAAAGCAATAAAATTCTAATGCCCCTTTTGGTCAGTGTCCTAAAACACCCGAAAATATAACTATCTACCAAATAAAATCTTTGCTTGGATTTGAAGTTAAAATTGAAAGATACCATGGAAGGGCTCAAGCTAGCCAATGTTTTTCTTGTCAGTCCTTCCACCACTCGGCCCGATCGTACTATCTCCCCCTAAATGTATCAAATGCACAGGCCCCTACAAAACAATTGAATGCCTCAACAACCTGTACTTATGCCAATTGCAGTGGCGCACATCCCGCCAACTATAGAGGCTGCCCCAAATTCCTCAAACCGAGATCTACTAAAATTTTTAATTACAATACCAACAATAAATTTAAATCTAAATATATTAACAAAAATATATCTTATGCAAAACTTTTTGAGAACAACCCCGAAGACTTTCCCGACACCCCACCCCACTAATAAGAATCAAAATCCAAAACTTGCCAAAAGTGCTGAATTTGAGAAAGCAAACGAACTAAACCAAACTGTCATTGGAATGTTCCCATCCTTCGAAGGACATTATAGCAAAAAACACATCTTCGAATGTTTTTCCAAAGCCCTCCCTAAAATGAAGTTAGCAGATCACGACCTAGACAAAATTCAGATTCTGTATGGAAGTCTTAATGGACTTCCTGAATAGATCTGATCCCCTGAAATTGGCCTGCTCAGATGAACTCAGAATCCCCGCATTTTGTTAAAAACACAGCTTTCACCATTTCAAGGCCAGTGCTCCACAGAGCACAGCTAGACCCCTCCCCCTTTCCCTTCATTTTTCAAGGAAAATTACTCCTCCTATTTCAAATTATGCGACTCGACAGATCTCAATTGTGATTCGTCATAATCGGGATCAAAGAGCATTAGCGTTTCTTTTTTAAACTTCTTTTCCGTAAATTATTTTTATTGCTATTTACCAGCCAACCCTTAGATTGGAGTTTAGAGGCAGCCTTCGGCTGCCTGGATACTCCATAATTGGTTATCCCTTGAAACCTTGAAAAAAGTTTTTTGCATCTCACAATACCTATTTGAAGTTAAAATTGCTTTTTTATTATCTTTTGTGACTTTTTTTTCTATATGTGACAGTGAAAAGTTTAAAATATTGCCCTGGTGAAAAAATTTCAGTATATCATGCTATATTGTACTGTACACTATGCAAAGTAAAGTTTGTGCATCTTACGTATTCTATTGCTTGCCCCTTCAAACGAGCTACCATAGCTATAAACTGGTTAAATTAATATAACAGATTTAGTTGTAGTTCTTTTACTTTTCTATCTAGCCTCTCTTTCTCACTCATACATATGCTACCTGTGAGTTCTTGTTGTCTGGAATGTAGTCTTTGATTATAAGATATTGAATACCACTACTTTACACACAAAAAATTATGAAAATACTAAATATATGCATTATTTTTAATAGTTAACTTATTATATTTCATGTGTTAACCTAACTCTCAATTGTAGTATGTACAAATACCATCTTGTAAAATCAATTCTTATGAAAATTTCAAAATTAGATTTTTGAAAATCATACAAAAAAATTGAATTTGAGTATTTTAACAAAAAATCCACTATGGAATATCCACATCAATTTATAGATTATATAGAGCTGCCACCTAAACAGCATAAAATTCCTTGAAATTTCCTGGTTTAAAACATGCTTTTTAAACTTTTCATATTATAATCTTAATAGACAGACTAAATATCAATATACAGTAGTCACAGGATTTCCATTTAAAAGTGAGACCATGAGAATGACATTTTTCTACAGAATCTCACACAAAAAAATTGTTGTGAATTTTACTAATGAAGCAAGTTACTTCCCTCTCTTCATCCTCCCTTTTCTTTCTCCTTTGAGTTCAGTAATCATAAGGCAAATTCATTCAACTAAAATGTTATTACCAAACATAAAAAATAACATTTAATTTTCATTTTTTAATAATATTTTTGCTGAAATAAATGAAATTTATTTAAGCTATCCTTTACCAGAATGCCGAGAAGAAATAATTGGAATCTCCATTTCTGTAGGAGTTATGTTAAAATCTTGTTACCAAACATCAAAAGTGACATTTTTTAATCAATCCCCGAAATTTATTTGAGCTTTTTGTTTTACTAAATGCCAAGAAAAAAGATTAGTTGATAGGAAATGTGATTTAAGGCTAATTTCTTATTAGTTTTAGCAAATAGTATACCCTAGCTAAAGCAGACTTTCAGTGTTTGCTGAATGCAAATTAGTTTTGTTAAAATTTTGTTACATTTTTGTAAGTTGTGTACATGGACTTTTTATATTATACAAATACTTATATATTTAAATTGTTTCATTGAAGCAAAAACTTTTGAATTTCTAACTCAAGTTTTAAAAATCTCACTCAAATTTTTTGTTAGGGTGAGAGAATCTAACTCAATTTTTCGAGTTAGTGAAAACCCAGAGTAATCCCATGTTATGTTATATCATAATTGTCCACAAACTAGTAAAATGCACAATATATGCCAGTGCAATACGATGGAGAAGCATTATAAAATGAGTTAATGCCAGCTAAAATTTTGACTTTTCCAGGTACTGAACTCTTAAAATATCTTCCTGACACTTCTATGACTTTCTGACTATATTTTCAAATTAACTATTCCAGTTTTCTAGATAGGATGTAACCAGATGTACTTTTGTTACTTATAACCAGAATTTAAAAAAAAATGTAGAAAATATATACCCTTACCAGGATCTTCTGCATCTATGTAATAACTCTGTCCAGCAGTTGAAATCACTACCTCAACTGTACTTGATGGACTGGGAACCATATTAACATCTTTCATCTCAGTGGCAACCTCAGATTTATCACTTTCAGCTTCATTCTGAGATACAGAGGATGTTTCTCCATTGTCTGGATCCACAACCAATAACTGGGAGCTGCTTTGATTATCATCTTTATTTTTGGGAGAAATATCTGATGAAACAATGTCTGTAGAATCAGATATTGTATTATCAGAAGATTTTTCATCTTGATATTCTCCACTTTCAAAATCTAAATAAAATTTAATATAATTATAATTCACTTATCTCTAACAATAAATATAATAGACATCAGATATTAATAAAATAAGTCTGAAATGTTCTCTTACAGAATATACCCATTTTATTTTACTGTTATGCACTGCTAATCATATTTATAAAAATAAAGAATTTATTTAAAAATATATATATTAACAAAAATGGGAGACAGTATGTTAATTTGGTATGAGCAAGATGCAGCCATACTGAGAATGGATTCATTTCTTTTCTTGAAGACCTTTTAGAGAGAAACTGCATTAGGGGCAGTTTGTCAGTGCACTCTGATTAAATGATTGAACTCGATCTACAGTTTGATTGCATATGATTCTGTGGTCAAAGTTATAACTAATTAAAGAACTTTAATTATCAGTAGTAATATGCAAAAATTGTTTCGAGAGAAACAGAATAAAAAAGTATGTTGGTCAAAGGCAGTACATAACTTAGACTGAAACTCTGTTAACAGACACCTTCCAATACGGATATTTATACAATCAATGGTAAAATCCTTCAAGGTCAAATAAACAGGTAAATTGATTTCACCGATATCATTCAGTCCTGGCATGAGCCCCCTCATAGGGTGTTCCTGAGGCCACATGGAACCTTTTCTATGAATCAAAAACAAAGCTCCCTTTGGATTTAGTGTGAATGGGTAACATAACTTAGAGATAGATAGAGGATAGATGGGGTTAACCTTCTTATATTTTTTTGGAATATATAGAATTGAGACCATGCACTGTTCGCTATCAGTCTCTGGATTTGATCTCAAGCAGTCTGGTAGAGCACTTTATTATTTTGGATTTTCATTGTGTGATGACGACAAAAAGAAAGAAATAGAAGTTACTGAGATTGCTAACAAGGAAAAGTTAAGTGTGTGTAATATTGGGGAGTACACTTATCCCCCGATTTACACAGCACTTGTTTTACATGATTTCGCTTTTACACGGTTTATAAATTAACAGATTTCAAAAATTGATAAAAAAGTATATTCCGCTCCATATATGCCTATACAAAGATTGATGACATTTTTGAATTTTAATCTTTTGGTAACACTGATGAAAACAACAGGGGATTTTTTCCCGGTGTTATAAAATATATACATTTAGGGGAATCCCCGTAATGGGGAATCCCCGTATAGGGAAATCCCCATAATAGGTGAATCCCCGTATGTATTTCACAACAGTAAAGCTATCTGGTTCATGTAAGTACATAGTGCAGAAACATTTTAGCAGCAAAGCTTATATTATTGTGCGTTTATCTTTTGAACTGGTAAGTTTTCAACATTTATAGTTTTTCTTGCATCTTTATAGTTTGCATAAATTTGTTAAGGTTCTATAATGTCAAAGGATTTGAAGAAAAATCAAATGAAAAGAAAAGTTATTTCTTTAGAAACTAAAATTCAAATATTAGACCGTTTACGTACTAGAGAAAGAGTAACGGATGTTGCTAAATTGCACTCAATGAATGAAGCCACAATAAGGACAATAAGAAAAAATGAAGACTCCATTAGAAAAAGTGTAGCAGCTGGAACCTGCAGCAGTATGAGTACGACTTCGTAGGTTAGAGATGTTACAATGGAAAATATGGAAAAAGCCTTAGTGATATGGATAGAAGACCAAACTCAAAAGCAAATCCCGATCAATACCAATGCTGTTACAAATAAAGCTTTGAAGATTTATCAATCACTTAAGAAGCAGTCGCCGTCGACTTCGTCCGATGAAAAGAAGGTACCTTTTTCCGCAAGCCATGGGTGGTTCGAGAGATTCAAATAAAGACATTCTTTACATAATCTGAGAATGAAAGGTGAAAGTGCATCTGCTGATTCGGATGCAGCACAATATCCGGCAAAACTTGCTGAAATCCTTGCCGCTAACTCCCACACTTCTGATCAGGTTTTCAATGCTGACGAGTCCGGATTATTCTGGGATTAAAAATGCCGGAAAGAACCTTTATAGCCAAAGCTCACAAATCAGCTAGTGGTCATAAAGTAGCGAAAAGTCGTATAACAGTTCTTTTCTGTTGCAATGCTTCTGGCGATTATATGATGAAACCATTGGTGATTAACAAATCAAAATCACCACGATTATTCAAAGGAATAAATATCAAAAACCTTCCCGTCTATTGGATGGCTAATAGAAAAGCATGGGTCAATGCCATAGCTTTCAATGAATGGTTCCATAACTTCTTTGTTCCAGATGTCAAAAATTATTTAACTAATGAGGGATTGCCTTTTAAGGCTCTTCCATTAATTGATAATGCAGCAGGTCATCCTCCAGATTTACAACACGAAAATCTAAAAGTTGTTTTTTTACCAAAGAATACAACTTCCTTATTACAGAAGCTGGATTTGTTGTACAGAAGCTGGATTCCTTATTACCAAAGAATACAACTTCCTTATTAGATCAAGGGATAATTTCGACTTCTAAAGCACTATACATCAAGCAAACTTTCAGGTATATCTCAGAACAAATGGAGAATGATGAATATCTTACTCTGATGGATGCTTGGAAGAAATTTACAATTTTAGATTGTGTTAAGCATGTTGGACTATCATACACTCAGATCCAACGATCAATGCTTGCTGGAAAGCAATATGGCCGGATGTTGTTGAAAGTGGAAATGATACATCACCAATAGAGCATGAATATTCTCAGATCACTGAGTTGGCCCATACTATAGGAGGAGAAGGTTTTGAAGATTTAGCTCAGGCAGATATTGAAGAAATAATGGCTGATGAAGAATTGAATGAAGTTGATTTAATTAACATGATTCGTGAAAAAAACAAACATGATGAAGACAATGATTCTGATGAAGAGCAATCTGAACCAGTTGCGTTCACAGCAAGAATCATAAGCGTAGGACTTGATTTGGGAAGAAAATTGGGCAACCATTTCTTACAATATGACATAAATGTTGATCGAGCTCTCAGATTCCAGTGAGATCTTTGTAAATACTGAAATCAATATGAAGAGGTCTATAAAGATTTAGCAAAAAACCTACGCAATTGTTAATTACCGATTTCATGACAAAGTCTTGTCAACCCGAGATCTTGCCTAATTCGTCAACCATTGTGCCAGAATCGCATCAAGAAAGCTCAAGTGATGAAAGTAACATCATACCTATCAGAAAGAAAAGACTGATAGTACATGAAAGTGATGACAGTGATTAAACTTATAATTAATTTTTAAGGGTCTTTTTGTTTTTTTTGTTCTTTGTTCCTAATGTAAAATAAATTAAATATGTTATATTACTACATTCATATATTTCTTGTTTTATAAACTAAGTATAATTTTAAGTTTTCTAAGATGTCTTACTTTTGTTTTACTTAAATATATGACTGAATCATGCACATTTTGGGGTTATTTTCGTTTCACACAATTTTACTTAGCAAAATCCAAGATTTCAATTTACACGGTTTTGTGCAGAACCTATCTTCCGTGTAAATCGGGGGACAGGTGTACTTTGCTGTAAATAAAATACAGATCAGTGATTTGCTATAAAGAACAATGAAGAAACCTGCAAACTGTGGGTAATGAATTCAGATAAAAATCCAGAGAGACACAAAAGAAAACACAAGAAATAAATATCCCAAAAACATGTATGTGCTGTGGATTCAATAACGCTTGAATGGTTTCATTCTATTTATGCAAAATATATTCCTCTCAGTGGACTCTTTTGTAAGAAAAAGTGATAAAAGTTGGCAAAAGTTTAAGATTTGAAAACTTCAAAGTGTCAAATAGGTGGTTGGAAAAATTTCAAGTACACCCCAATATCTCTTTCAAAACAGCTTGTGGTGAAGAAAACTCAGTAGAACTACAACATTTATTTTTTACTACAAATTTTTTACTATAAATATTTTTTAAATAAATGTAGCATTTTAAAATCAACTTCAAGATTTGATTTCAATAGGTAAGTGATTTGCTTTTATTTTTTGGAATCCAAAATGTATAGATAATTTAAAAAGGATTATTTTCCATAGAGTATCTGTATGTATAATTCTATTTGTGTAAAAACATTTATGAGTATGAGTCCTCTGAATAGTGGACAACTTTATTTAGAAGACATAAGTCTGGGTCCTGCTCATGTCTGCCTTTTAGAAGTTCCACTGTAGTTCTTTCAGGAATTAATAAGGGTTTATAATCTCTAAAATACTCTTGTATGCCCTTGCTTACACCATTCCGTCCTTTTGACTTTAGGTGTGATGGTTCTCTAGCACTGACAAAATAATTCAAAGTATTTTCAAAACAGCCATATGCTGCATTCTTATATTATTTGTGCTTGAATATGATGCTCAAATTTCCTTATCCTTTGCACAAAGTATGTTTTACTTTTGCAGACAGTGGCATTCCAAAACTTTTGTGGCCCAAAGGATGGAGCATTTCGCTTCCGAACTGTTCCCAAAGGATGGTGCATTTTTCGCACTAAGCCTAACTCCAGAAAAAACTCACTAAAAATCACACATTCAACAAAGCATTCTACTTTTTTCAGGAATACAGGAAATACATATTTTCCATTAGATGTATACATTCCACACAATTATCTTTTATTTAAATATTAAAAATTTTAATGATTAAAAATGATTAATTAACATGATTAAAATAGTTATTTGTTATGCAGGAAAAATATCCAAATGATTATACTCAATACTGCATATAGCTAATAGAGATTATGTACATTTTTAAAGAAGAAAATAGTGTTGTTACTAATTAATACACCTTTTACGTATAATGTATTTCAAAACATGGATTCACGCACAGACCAACATTGCAATCTTTGCATTCATAAAAACAGTCATTGCGCTCATCAGAAATACCAAAGTTCTACGAATCTATGTAAAAAATATCTTGATCCAGCCATTTTTTTATCCGAAGTAACCTAATAAATTCACTACTGAGCATTCCACTAAAACCCACATTTGAAAGAAAATACTAATACTGTCTTACATTCCAATAATTCACTAACACAATCATTAAACTAAAATCAAAATTAGAACCCATACTCAATTATAATATAGCAGAGTCTGTGAGAAATGATCTGTTTATTTATATTACAAAACCACATTTTACTGCTCTAGATGAAGTGATGATTCATAGGGATCACCAAGGTCAAGTATTAGCAAAATAAGTTGTAAATGTTAGAATGGACATTTAGCACCATCTAGTTAGTATTCAAATAAATTCAAACAAAATGCTTCATATGAAAATGCACATTGGTGTCAGTTATCCTTTACAGTAAATTTCTCCTGGAAAAGAATGCACGAGTATCGTCCTTGAATGCAGTTTCACAATTGACAAGCTGATGCGTCTGAAAGGGTTAATAACTATTGATATTAAGATGACTTTCTACATCATTGCTACTTAAGAGAATCATTAGTGCTCTTGAGAAAAATTCTATGCACATTTATTACTTGGTTGATCTTTTTTAATAATTTTCTGCAATGGTAACATTTTACTTAACAACTTTGAAGACTTGTTTGAAATAAATAATGCAAATTGCCTTCCAACTTTGTATTTTTTTTTTTAATTGAATTTTTATCTTTTAATTTCATATTCTTGGCTTTGAATATTACATTTGTAACTTAATAAATATATTCTATAAATTATTGCTTATTCACTATTTTTTTTTAAAAAAGAAAGAATTTTACTGTCAATATTTTGAAACTGCCAACTTTAAAAGCTCTATATTAATAGCTTGTGCTATCCCCATATTTTAAAGATGGGGATAGTGGGGATTCATTTAAATGTAATGCTCAGTATTTGATATTTATTGAAATATAATTTATGTAACAATTTGAAGAGAAACTCCAAATTGAGAATTCAGGAAAGTGAAATTTCAAGTTATAAAAATCAAGCAGCTTGTTATGAATTGATGTATTTTGAAGCTGGATCAATCATAATTACAGATATTACAATTTAATTTTTATAAAAGTATGATACAACAGTTTTCTATGATATTTATTCTACAATGTAACAAAATGCAATAATGTATACAATAATATGTAATCACTTGACTCTGCAATTAAAGGAATTGAAAAAACTTTCATTACAGAAAAGGAAACAATATTAATTTAAAGAGTTAAAGATAAATCATTGATTCTAAAACTGAAATTGATGATTAGCACATATCAATTAAAACATAGATCAGCAGCACTTCTTTGATATTAGGTGGACAAAGATAAATAACTGATTCAAAATCCAAAACTTATGGTAGTACATTAACTAAAACAGAGGCTAGCAACCAATGGTCAACATGAAGCCCCTTCTTCAACATTATATAGCCCGTTACATGTCTATAACATTTAAATTTCCTATGAGTAGAGTTATTTCAAAACACAACTTTATACATTAAAAAAAAAAAAAAAAAAAAAAAAACCCATCATATTCTACTTGTATTTAAGATATATTTGGATTTTGATACATTCAAAAATATCATAGCCAAATCTGTTAACACAAAAAACCAAAATCAGCTGTGAAGGCACATAATATTAAAATATTATTTCTTTTAGTTTCATGGCCCCTTAGGAAGAAAATTATTTTGCATTCTGCAACAAGCCTTTTTAACACCTAAATCTTTCTGCAATACGATATTTTCAATCATAAAAATGTCGTACAATAAATTCACAAATAATAGAATCAGAAAAAGAGTAGCAATACATTCAGCATTTTAAAGATTTTTAGATTTCCTTATTTGTCAATTCCATCTGCAATAGTTCGGAAATACTTTAAGTATCCCACAGGGTGGATGCTTTAACATTTTATGCATTTTTTTCATTGAGGGGGGTATTTAATGCACTATAATGCATCAGTGGCATTGGGGCACTAAAATCTTTCTGCAAAGTGTCTGTCCTTCCTGTTTTGCGACAATATCCCTATGTTGCCATGTTTCTGTCATGGGGTTCATGACAAGTACTTCAACTAATACTTTTTTCTTTATGATATAAATCATTAACCTTTCCAGATTATAAGTTGATAGTCTGTTTTGGGCATGGGATGATTCATTATGAAGTGGATCCTAATTCATTGATTGTTCAGTGGGGCAGCATACTCTATATGCCAATACATTTTAATATCAAACTTCTAAATGATATTCCCTTTTAATACAATGTCTAGTGAAAGTAGAAAAATAATAAACATTAAATTGAAGGACTACTTAAATTAAAATTAGTTTTATTATTGAGTGATAATAATTGAATGATGCAGTATGTTACCTTTATTCTTAATGGCTGCAAAATGCATTTGGGCCCTGAATGTAGCATGTGATTGAGAAGGCATTAGTATCAGTTTCTTCATGTGGGTAAAATTAGTCTATATATTGTATGGAATAGACTAAATTATGATTCCTAGTGTGTTGGTGGTATCTTATGGTAGTTAATTTAACATGGTACAAATGGAAGCCCTCTGACTCCCATACCATTATTTTAGTGTTAACCATCAGGACAAATTTCGAATTACTAATTTTTTACAGCTGTGTCATAGTAACAAATATTAATTATAAATATCTTTAAAATATTATTATTATTTTTTATTTAATGACGATCCATTTTAGATTCGACAATTTTTTTTTTTTAAAGCTAATAAAGTTGTCTTCATGCTTATGAAATAAATGGGTTCACACAAAATTTAAAACTTAATAATTAGAAGAATTACTAAAATATAGCATTAGGCAAATACAACACAGTTAGCTTGAATCTACCCCAAACCAGATCCACTTACCACACCTTTCTTGATTACATTCTTGAAACAAACAAAAATATAATAAACGTAAATTTCTCAAAAAGTGATTATATTGCTAATGCCAATTTGTATACCATATATTTCCATATATAAGCCAAGAATTTTTTAAAAATTTATCACTTTCCAAGTAAGGGTATTTATATATGAGTTAAAGATATTTAAAAAAAAAAATGATAATACATGATAAATGACAGAAAAATAATTCACACTCACAGTCATCAAATTCACCATTCAAACATTCCATGATTTTACAGAAAATTATTCAAACCCTTCAAAGTCAAAAATGGTATCAGATTTTTCAAACAGTTCACAAAACTCATCCTCCATCATCTCAGGGTGAATATTGTCATCACTACAAATGTCATCATTATTGTCATTATCCTCCTAAGCCACGATTGTGACAATATCTACCTTTTAAAATGTTACCACCCTTTGTCACTGCTGCAAGATGCCATCCAATCAATCCATTTTGCCTGAAGTCCATGTTTAAATGGCTTGTCCAGACAGACACCAATCGGCTGCAGTACTCAGGTAAGACCCCCTGGAATTTCAGAAACAGATGACTGCATTTTATGGCATAATTTTTCAACTTTCTCAGTACAATGTGACTAAAGCAAATTCAAATCCAGCTTCGACAGCTTCTTGAAAACAGTTCCCTTATTGTCCTACACTTTTGCAAGTCACTCCAGCATGTCGTTTTTGTCCATCTACCCTTTCAAGTACACACATATAAATATGCCATTTAGTTACCTTAGGTAGCCGTTCATCTAAAAATAATCACCAAGGCAAACGTGTTTGATCCACCATGCATCCCAAAACAATGGTGAACTATGTCTTTCCATGTCATGTTGTCCTTACAAACACTGTCTTTGATCCCTATTGTTCTAATGTACGATTTAAAGGTAAATCAAAACATATAGGAGTCTTATCCATGTTTCTGATTTGTGAAAGTTCAAAATTATATAGCTTACACAATTGAGAGATGAATCTTTGAAAAGAATCAATTCCCTTCCAATTTTTTTTTAAGTTTTTGGGTAAGCTTAGTACTTTTTATAAACTTCCATCTATTTATAAATCGATTATATCCTGCAGAAGCAACAAAGTCTATCAATTTTAATGACTGAAAGGCAGGATCTTTCAATACATTTTTCACCCTGATCTGAATATTTGTAACTGTTATGATGAATTTGCCCACTATGCTAATTTGTTCTATAGAACAGAAAACAATGCCAGATGGCCATGTGGTGCTTTCTTTGTTTTCAGTATTAGATACAACTCGGACTTTTCTTTTCCTTCACATCCACAATTGCTTTTCATTTACTGGGAAATGACAAGCAACTGTTGAATTATTAGATTATTCTGCAAAAGCAATAACTTTAAAATTAGCAGCATATGCTGTTTTCTATCTGGCATTTTTCTTCTAACACGTGCAAAAAATCAAAATAGCAAGAAAAATTGAAGAGCTAGAAAATTTGGAACTGGCAAACCTGAAAGCAGAGAGTAATTGAAAAAAAAAATTTCTCTCATGCTTACTGCAAAAAGGTTACCTTAAGTAAGTACTCTTTTCGTAGCAAATCAGAAACAATCATACATAAGGATGACTTACTTGATCAATCCTTACACAGGTTAAAGCTGAACAGACTGCATGGTTATCTTTCATCATAAATTATGTCCACATAACCACGTGATTTGGTTGGCAGCAACAGTTCAGTTTACACATTTGAACCAAATTTGATGGTTTATACGTTTGGGTTGATTTTTAACTCGACTTATATAAGAGTTTCTGATTTTGGTCAAGATGTGTACCAGATAATTACACATTCGGCTTATATTCAGAAATATAGCATATAATACTTGCTCAAGTCTCACTAGGACTTTATTCAAATTTCAACTTCCTCTCCTCAAGAGGATAAAGTTAGAAGTTACCACTGGTCCAGCAGAACAATGTGTGTGTGGTCTGTAGCCATCATGACTGATCCTGATACACTAGGACTATAAACAATATGGCAGCAATGTACATATACATGCTCAAATATCTAACACAATAATTAATATAGATGTGCAAATTTTTGGCTTACCTTTAAAGATATGTACTACAAATTATACTAAATAATTATTAAAGTAATTAATATATACATCATGAATAATAACAAAGACAACAAGATTTCCAAATTTTCTGCCAATTTATATTTTCTGTCAAAATTTAAAGAATTCAGGATAAACTGCTTTGTTATTTTATAAAATGCAGGTTGGATTTATTAGATTGATGGCTTGCAAAAGAAAAAAAAAATTAATAATGCTAAAATTCTTGGTTTAAATAGTCTCCTTGTTATAAGGCTTAATGGCAACCTTTTTTGATCTTGTGACTTATTCCAACCAGAGGAATACAACAGACACAGGATCAAAAGCATTAATGTCAGGTGCAACCAAATATATTCTAATGAGGTCTGTAGTGCTTTCTTTAGTTAGTTTTGTCAGTCAATTTTTACTTCATATATAAGTGCCTGAAGCTTCTTTTAGCCTTAGTTGATGTATACAGAATGGAGAGCAAAACATCTACTACAACCAAAATGTTTTCATGTCCATACCTGCCAACCCTGCTGAATACAGATTTAGCCAAGAAAAGGTCAAGGACTTTTCCGGGTAAAATACCAAAATTTCAAGGATTCAAAATCGAAGTAAAAGTAATTATATACTGGACAAAATTGTACAATTTCTATTTATAAAGTAAAGATTTTATTAAATTCATTTTCTATTTCATAATATAATTTCAAACTTTATATCTAACTAGTGAGGCCCACAGGTAGTCCGCCTGTAAGGAATTTAAAAAATAGGTTATTCATAGGATATCTTCTACTATAATAAAAGACAATAGTTAATCACTATCTGCATAGCCACAACACAAAAGGGAGAATTATAATATCCATTGTTGTAAATAAATTAAAAATGACTCCAATATATATAGCATCACTTCCAGTATCTGATGTCATATGTAATGTAAAACTCCAGAATAATATCCAGAATAATAATATATAATCCGCTCTTTATAAAATAGACTAGCAGCATACCCGTTATTCGTACTGAGTATATGATATAAAGAAACTTATAATTCGTAATCATGTGCAAATTCTGTTAAAATATTAAATTTATTGCTCCTAAAGAGAAGTTTAAGAATATCTGTTCTCACTATGCAAAATTATCTTCACGGGCAGATCTGAAGAATAAAACATCCTGGCCCCTTTTGTAAGCAAATTTATAAAAAAAAAAAGGAGAATCAATATATGCAACTCTGTACTACTTATATTGTCGCAGATTAGAAAATATGCCAGTGTGTTAGTAGAAGATTACCCGTATTACAATATGAGTCTCAAAAATCTTTGCCAAAATAAAAGATGTAATAAATTAAAAATATTAATAATCCCCGTACTCTTTATACCAGAAGGTCGTAATTGATTCCAATATATGCCAATATATATCAAAACATATGCCAATATACATGTACTACTTATATTCTCGTAGATTAGACGATATACCCGTGTATTTGTAGAAGATTACTCGTACAACACACAATATATGAGTTTAAACAATTCTTGTCATAATAAAACAATTGCATAATAACTTGAAAAGATCAATAATCCCTGAATCAATAATCCCCGAAAATATCAATAATAATAACGTTTAAACCTGAAGACCGTAATTGATATTACCCAGTCAAAAATGCTATAAGAAAAATCAAATCGTTCTTTTCTAAAATATATTTTTATATCCATTTATTTATTATTCAAATCAAAAAAATAATAATAATCATTAACAAACTCATTTCATTTTATTGCTTTGCCGAGCAACATGATATAAGATAGAATCCTTCTCATAAAATGTGAAATTAAATAACCATTTTGATTTCTTTATACTTTTCATCGTTGAGTAAAAGCTTGTGAAAAATATAAGCCATGGAGGTAAAGTTTTCCATTTAAATTCATGTTTCAAACAATTCATGCTTTCAGATAGTGACTAATTAGCGCAAAACATCTCCACCAAACTCAGAAATAAAGTTTTATTTCTCTTTGACGTTTTAAACAAACGATTTTCATCCTTTCCGTTTGGATAAACCATGGAGTTAGAGAGTAGAACTCCTAGGAAAAAGTTCCGCTTTTCATTAATATCTCAACAACCCCTAGTCTTAGAAACCCGAAACTTGGACAAAGTTTATAGGGGGCTATTTCAAGGCTACCCACAATATTTCATTAAATTCAGTTCAACCCTTCTCTCGTGATGATGAGCAAACAAAAGATTTGTTTTTTACTAATATCTTGAGAACCAATGGTCGCAGAAACTCCAAAGATAGACTAAATTTTAAGTGGGGCTATTCCCAGGCTACCCACAAAATTTCATCAATTTCGGTTCAGCCGTTCTCTCGTGATGATGGGACAAACAGACAGACAGACAGACAGATTTTCAATTTTTTATATATAGACTAGCAGCATACCCGTTCTTCGTACGGAGTATATAATATAAAGAAACTTACAATTCGCAATCATGTGCAAATTCTGTTAAAATATTAAATTTATTGCTCCTAAAGAGAAGTTTAAGAATATCTATTCTCACTATGCAAAATTATCTTCATGGGCAGATCTGAAGAATAAAACATCCTGGCCCCTTTTGTAAGCAAATTTACAAAAAAAAAAAAGGAATTGAATCAATATATGCAACCCCATACTGCTTATACTGTCACAGATTAGAAAATATGCCAGTGTGTTAGTAGAAGATTACCTGTATTACAATATGAGTCTCAAAAATCTGCCAAAATAAAAGAGATGACGTAATAAATTGTAAATATCACTAATCCCTGTACTCTTTATACCAGAAGGTCGTAATTGATTCCAATATATGCCAATATATATCAAAACATATGCCAATATACCTGTACTACTTATATTCTCGTAGATTAGAAGATATAGCCGTGTATTTGTAGAAGATTACTCGTACAACGTGCAATATATGAGTTTAAACAATTTTTGTCGTAATAAAACAATTGCATAATAATATGAAATATCAATAAAATTAACAGACAGATTTAATTTAATTGCATTTCTGAGCAACATGATACAAGATAGAATCTTCCTCATAAACTGCGAAATTAAATAACCATTTTGATTTCTTTATACTTTTGTTCAGTAAAAGTTTGTGAAAAATAAACCATGGAGATAGATTTCCCATTTAAATAATGTTTCAAACAGTTCATGTTTTCAGAAAGTAACTAATTAGCTCAAAAAACCTCCCACCAAACTCAAAGATAAAGTTTTAATTCACTTTCAAATGATTTTCAAGCTTTTCGTTTGGATAAACCACGGAGTTAGAGAGTAGAACTCCTAGGATGATGAGACAAACGAAAATGTCGTTTTTTACTAATATCTCGAGAACCACTGATCGTAGAAACTCCAAACATGGACTAAATTTTAAGTGGGACTATTTCCAGGCTAACCACAAAATTTCATCAAATTCAGTTCAGCTGTTCTTTCATGATGACGGGACAAACAGACAGACAGACAGACAGATTTTCAATTTTATATATATATATATTATATATATATATTATATATATATATATATATATATAATATATATATATATAATATATATATATAATAGAATTGAAAATAATATAAGATTTATTATATTATCACTTAATTGATTAAGTTAATTTTATTCATTTGACTTAAAATTTGAAGTTTTATACAATAAAGGACAATATAATCTGTAATATATGTGTGCGAGTATACAGGGGTGATTAAAAAAAGATGGGCCAAACATTAGGAGGTGGTAATAAACACCAAACCAAACATTTTTCATCATAGTTTATGGGTCGAAAATAAAACGTAAAGGTGCCAGTGGGATCTTAATGGCGAAACAGATGAGGTGAGGCAAAAACACAAGAATGACTTAGAAGTTATAAAATGACACTTAATAAACAATAATTACAGTAATGGCTCAAAAGAGCTACCGACAACCTGAATGGACATCTCACAGAGGCAATGGAGGGATTGGTAAACTCTCTCAAACAGACCAGGCATGTCACACACTTCGGCAGCAGTGGCCAAAATTTTGGCGATGAGTTCCTCTTCAGATTCAAGGGGTGTTATAGACCAGACTCTTGAGATATCCCCATAAAAAGTCAAGACATGACAGATCTGCAGATCGTGGGGGTCAAGCTATGGGTCCACCTCGCCTAATCCATCGGCCAGGAAAAGTGATGTCCAGATAGTTCCTAACCTCTCGTCCAAAATGAAGGCGAAAGATAAGGAATTGCATAAGGGTTCTTCTTCCCTAGATGAAATTTGTATACGTGCTTTTCTTCTTCAATCAGAAAATAACAACCAGAATGGCGCTTTTAAGGTTGTGGAGCGGCCACTTCCCAACGTATAAGAGCCCTGTAACGCCTTTATGCTTCATTTCCGACCTGGTAAACTATAACAAAAAATGCTTGGTTTAGTGTGTACTACTACCTCATAAAGTTTAGCCCATCTATTTTTAATCACCCTATATATATATATATATATATATATATATATATATAATAGTTTACAAAAATCCAAAGATATATTAAGAGATATTTTATAACACATATAAAACTATAACTAGAAAATAAAATAAGCCAAAATTAAAACATATTCCTATCATCTACTACTATGGAAAAGGAAATCTAGGCAAGTATGACCTTCCAAAATGTTAAAAATGGAGTTACGACTATCGTGGGCAGAACAAAACTAAAACAATGCAATTAATCAGTCATCATGCAATGAATAAAAGAATATCAATGGTGGGAATTCGAAAATAGAAAATTACGAAGCAATCAAGCCTAACACACACACACACACACACATATATATATATATAGACAGATGCTATTTATGGGCTATATAATATATCCTATATATATATATTTCATTTTTCATAGAACTATTAACACAGATCCCTCCAGGATTAAAAAAAAGCAGAGTGCTATAATCTGAAAATGGACACCCTTTAAAAAATGGGCACATAAAATAATCGAAAGCACTAAGTTACAAAGAACCGATAATAAATGGGATTTTTTGCTGTAAACACACTTATCGTTGAAAAAAGCTATTTGTACATTAAATGTGTTTATAGTCATAAGCAGTTGTTTTCATTAACAATTACAATTATTGAATTTATATAATTGCAGAATTTATTAAATTATAAAAGAGAATATTAGATCGTGCTTTTCAAAATTTTCTCATTAATCAATGAGGTTTGAATGATTTTAGTGACAAGAAACATTTAAATGTTAAACACATTTTTCAAGTTGTGTAATATATTAATTATAGCCCTTTCTAATGCTATAAATAAAAAAATCTGATGTGGGCAGCACATGACTTTCCTTATATAATGCAATGAATTTAATTCCTTCACAGTGAAAAAATTATGTATAAGATCCACACAGTTTTTAACATTTAATTGTACATTTGATGCTTTTCAGGATAACATGTAATAATATTTCAAAGTACCCAATTAACTTATATTTCATGCAACTCAAAATTAGCAGTTATTTATATTGATAGCATCCTCAATAAGTAATATAGTCTATATATTAAAAGATTTTAATAATTAATTCATCATTAGGTGTCATCTTTGCAAGTTTGATGATATTTTCGTCAATCTGAGCAAAATATCACCAAGATGGTGATATTTCACAAAGATTATTTTCCAAGTTCATCAAATTTATCATCAAGTGTTACAGACAAATAGAGAGAAGAGCATTTCTTATATACTAGAATGCATGCCAGTCATACGACGGAATTCAAAATTTACAAAACATTATTTCCCATTTGAAGTCATTTTTATCAACTTGGTGGCATTTTATCAATTTGACAACATTTTCATCATTTTGGCAACATTTAAAAAGTCGCCAAGTTAGCGATATCCTGCTACAGTTTTGCCTAAGAGTTACGGATGGAGAAATGGGTTATTCGTATAGTTGATATTTCAAGATATTGAATTTTCATCAATTAATCATCATTTTCATTGATTTAGCATCATTTATAACAATCTGGCAAAATTATCATCAATTTGCAACATTTAAAAAAGTCATCAAGTTGGCAATATTCCACCAAATCCGTCAGAGAAATTTTGCCAAGCGTTATAGAGGGAGAAATCTGTTATTCTTATAGTAGGTAAATGACTATTGGCATCCAAATAAACACCTATTACCCAAACTATCTACTCTTGTGAATGTTGCGAGCTAGATCCACGAGAATATTAACAAATTTATCACATAATGTAACATGAAAATTGAACATATTTTACAATAGTTAATATATTTTTTAATTTTGGGATTTTTTGATAAATTTATTTGAAAAATGTGCAATATCTTGAGAACGGTTCATGCTAGTATTCTAAAACTTGTATCAATCCATATATATTAGAAAATTACATAAGAAACTATCATTTACAATATTGAATGTTTTAATTTTTTGATGATTGTTTCAAAATTTTATTCCAAAATTTGGGGGGGGGGGGGGGTCTTCTAAACATTCGATTGCATTTAAAAGCAATAGGCTTCTAGTATTCACGTATAGTAAATTTTGTACCAAATATCATTTGAAACCCTCTTTTTGTCTTCGATTTATCTCCACACACACACACACACAAAAAATCTTCAATTAATGTTCAGGGATGCTCAAAACATGCTCTCCCATCCAAAACTCAAATTTGATTTTTGACCCTAACATAATACTTTCCTTATACAATATACTATATATATAAGGAAAGTAAAAAAATGTTAGCTTTGAGTTAAAACTACTTTATTTAAATAAATTAAAGATGAAATCTTTAGATTTTAAAAGTCATTTAATAGACATCCTATAGACAGACGTATACATAGATTAAAAGCCAGAGCACTTCCGGGCATCACTATACCCTTCCTCAGTGGCATTATATGAAAATCTTACCAACAAGCTTAAATACTATCCACACTGATAGGCGAAATTTGCATATTACAAATCGGCATCATTACAACAAACACAATAATGCAGCAACATGTAAACATGAGTAAGAAATTTAATTGAAGACTATTATAATGCAAAATTAGAAGGACAAATTGTCAAGTTCTATATCAAGCATGGCATGCATTAAGCAATTAATTTTAAAAATTAGAGGTAACATTGTAAAGGCTTGATGGGTATGGAATCGAGAACGATTTTTTTTTAAAAATTAATTGCTTAATACATGTCCTGCTTGATTTAGAACTTGAGAATTTGTCCTTCTAATTTTGCATTATAATAGCCTTCAATTAAATTTCTTGCTCATGCTTTTATGTTGATGCATTATTGTGTTTGTTGTAATGATGCCGATTTGTAATATGCAAATTTTGCCTATCAGTGTTGTTGTTGTTGAGACCCAGACCGTCCGACCTACCAGAAAGGTGTAAGGTAACTGTATGGACGGCCGGGAAGTGCCACCCAATTTAGACCAGAACCCAGTGGGGGAGGCATCCACAGGGACCGTACCCTCCTTCCCCTACCACCAACCTCTCGGAAGGACTTACGGACCCACATGTTTAACGTGATCGTACTCCGCATGAACACGGCGGCATTTGTGGTAGCGTGCAAATCTAGCGCGCAAACCACGGGGATACCGCACCCGAGATGGCCAACAGCACGCAGTGTTCCGAGGTGGTCACCCACCAAGTACTAACCGCGCCCAATGCTGCTTGACTTCGGTGATCTAACGAGAACCGGTGTTTTCAGCACGGTACGGCCGTTGGCCCTTGCCTATCAGTGTGGATAGCATTTAAGCTTGTTGGTAAGATTTTCATATAATGCCACCGAGGATGGGTATAGTGATGCCAGAAAGCACTCTGGCTTTTAATCTATGTGTATATTTATAGGATGTCTATTAAATGACTTTTAAAATCTAAAGATTTTTTTTCAATTTATTTAAATCAATTTACAATTTTGGCATATTACCACTCTAAGTAAACTACTTTATGCTTGCTAATAAGCAGAAGAGAAAAGAAGGCAAGAACTTGATTAAAACAACAATACAAAATTCCCAAAAAGCTCCATAAAATCATACTGTGATGGCTCAGAGATGCCACGGTGTGACAGGTGATCACATTGTGACACTCTGATAGTCACAATGTGGTTACATCTGTGACCAGGTCACAATATGATGATGCAGTGCGGTCATAATGTTGCATCCTAATAATGACACATTGCAGTCACATGTGTGACTAGGTAACATTGTGATGATTTATTGCATTCCCAATGTGATGGGTCACCTAGATGACGATGCAGTTAGGTCACAATTGTAACGTGATTAGATTGCAATGTCCTGATGATAGCACATCGAGGCTACAGATGTGACAGAGTCACAATGTGAAGATACGGTAATGGCACTTTGTTGTCAAAATATGATGGGTCACCTGGATTTCGACGCAGTGCGGACATATTTATGATGTAGTCACAATGTAATGTTCCTAATGACCAGTGTTAGAAATTAAAAATTTAAACTAGGCATCATTTGATGCCTATAGTTTTGACACTAGGTGCCAAATAGACACACCTGGCTACTTGCTTTTTTAACATCTCTAACAATAACAACTATTTTTTAAATGTCCATTTTTGTTAAAGATATAAACAAAGAATAATTCAGATTTTTGTATTAAAAATTGTTTTAAATTTTCTTAAAATTTAAAATAAACTGATAAAGAAACCCAAAAGAAAATAAATAGAAAAAATTGCTAATTTGTTTTTACTTTGCAAACAGGACATAAAAAACAAAAAATTAAAAAAAAAACTTCTATTTAACAATTTAAAATTAAGGTCATCTTATACAATCATTGCCCCAATACCCCTTCATTTCATGCTTGAAAACTAATTTTCCCGAGTTAAAATAACAATTAATATAAAAGTTTTAGTTGATAAAAACAAATTGCAAAAATGGAAAATATGTGATAATAAAACTGGTAAACCGAGAATCACGTATAAATGCACATTTTAGTGACATTTCCATATAATCTTTCTCATATTATTTACACATATAAGAATTAAACACATTTAAAATTAAAATATAAGGGAATCTTGGGTGAAATTTAGTCATTTTTTGTGGCCAATTTCATCAAAAGTATGGAATTTCATTTTAAAATCTGTTTACTATATTCATCTTAAAAGTTTTTTAAAAAAAAAGGGGGGGGGGGGAGAATTTGCATATTTGTCTGGAAATCGGCAGTCAATGCAAATATCGGAGCTTCACGAAGAAATGTAGAGTTGACAGCCAGGGTTCAGTATTTGCAAGTCAATAATAAGTTTTTGTTTTACAGTTGCTACACATTTTCTTGTTGCTTTGACGAAATATAAATAATACCATACCTGCCAACCTGGGAAAATTGGAATGTGTAAAATTTTGCGTGAATGACATTTATAATAATTTTTTTTTTTAATTACACGCGCAAACGACATTTCTAATGAATTTAACTATGTACAAGTACCTGCATTAAAAAAATACAGCATTAAATATCAGGCATACTGGTAGAATATTAAAATTCAAGACACCAATTTTATAAAATTTCAGGACAATAAATTATAAAACAAAAAATATATAAAGGTTTTATCCGGTGAAAATTACTTTATAATGAAAACAAATATTTATGTTTGGTAAAACACAGGTTTTCACTAAAGAGAGTAACAAATATTGATCTTTAATAATAAAAAAAAATATATATATATATAGCACTGAATTATATTCCTGCCAAAATGGTTTCCTTTTTATTTGCCTAAATCATTGCTTTAATACCACTTTTTGGAAAATATCCCTTCACAGGGTTCATACCCATTTTTCAAAATAGAAAAATTTGTATTATGCAAATGTAATTAAAAAATTAACCTTAATAATTAGTTATAATATGAAAATAAGCTAGTTTAGTCGATCTAATATGCAATATTTAAATGATGGAGATAGATGGGAAAAAATACTGACATACTCTCGGCAATTCACGCGAAGTAACTGAATTACGCAATTGCACTGTTTATGCGAAAATAATTAAGAAATTAACCGTAATAATTAATCAAAATATGAAAATAAGCTAGTTTAGTCGATCTAATATGGAACATTTAAATGATGGAGATGGATGGGAAAAGATACTAACGTACTCTCGGCAATTCACGCGAAGTAACTGAATTGCGCAATCGCACTGTTTATACGAAAATAATAAAGAAATTAACCATAATAATTAATTAGAACATGAAAATAAGCTAGTTTAGTCAATCAAAAATGCAATATTTAGAAGATTGAGATGGATGGAAAAAGATACTTTTGTACTCTCGGCGATTCATGAGAACAAACTGAATAGCGCAATCGCAGTGTTTATGCGAAATTAATGAACAAAATAACATTTTAGCGATTTATGCTGAATTAGACAACCTTTGAAGAAGTATATTTATTACTTTCATAAAATAAGCGATCGAGATCTTCATTTACATTACACGCGGCCGTAAATCTCCGTTAATTTGATTGGTATTACCCTGCATTTTATTATGGATTTGCTACGATCCCGAGAATGGTAGAAATAAGTGCTAAAAAAGCGGAAAATCGGTGTTTCCGAGAAATTATACCATGTCTGGTTAATTGATAAATTTTAAACAAAAAAAGCCGGAGAATTTCGCAGGAGATTGATTTCCTAGCAATGTTAAAAAATTCAAATAAATGCGGAAATGCGTAAAATATAGCAATATATGCGTAAAAGCGTAAAGAGCAGTTAAAATGCATAAATTTTACGCATAATGCGTAAAAGTTGGCAGGTATGTCATACCCTTAAAACTCATCTACACTCTTTGGGTACTTCCCGGCACTTAGTTAACTTACACCTTTCTGGTAGGTCGGACGGTCTGGGTCTCAACAACAACAACACTCTTTGGGTGACTTCCCGGTCTCCCAAATAGTTGCTCAAGTCCTCTGGATGAGTCGGAGGGCCTGGGTTTTCCACACCCTTTGGGTGAGCTAGACAATCTGGGTAATAATAAAAACAAAAGTAGGAATCACATTAATTTCAAGGATTGATATAAAAAATGCATAGATGCCAGCCTACCAGAAAGAAAGATAGGAACATATTGCATGAGGAAAAATCATGCACTAATATTGTTTTCCCCTATACTACTGCAAAATAGCCTTCTATTTCACTAATAATATGTTTGAAAAATAGTTTTTCTATATAATATACAAAATAATTACAAACGTTTTAAACGATGCAAACAAATTGTAACAGTGGAAAAGACTTTCAAAATAAAACGAAATATAAAGGATCGCGCACAAATGCTGTTTATAGCGTTATTGCTGCAAAATAGCCTTTATTTTATCATTAAAAATACGCTTGAAAAATAGTTTTTCTGCATAATATTGTATATACGAAATAATTACAAACGTTTTAGACGATGCAAACAGATTGCAAAAGTGGAAAAATATGTTCATAATAAAATGAAATATAAAACGAAGATCACGGACAAATGCCGTTTATCGAGGTACCCGGTATTCGTGCAAAATATAGCTCTTCATTTCTTTAATAATACGTCTGAAAAATAATTTTTTTGTATATAACACGAAATAATCATAAAACTTTTAGTCGATACAAAAGTGTTTCTCCCACATTAATTAGAAACAGACACAATCACATAGAAACGGATTTTTAGATGAAAAAACGGAAAAACCTCGATCTTAAAATTCCTGACTTTGTTTCTCATTTCGGTGACCTACTTCCGATTTCATGACTTGTAGATACTCTTATGCATATGCAGATTTGCATGCAATAAAATATAAATGTTATGGAAAAGAAAAATCGGACTACTGTGGATCCAAATCGGATTCCCGGAACAAGACTGAAAAAAGGAACAAGTACATAAAAATTGGAACACTTGTCAGCTATAAAAACGTCATTTTCAATGTCTGATAATAAAATATTAGCTAACCAAATTTGCATGATGCTGGAACGATTTAATCTGGAACGCAGTGTGTTCTATAATAGTAAGTAATTAGAATGTAAAGACCCTATAGGATCACTTCCTTTCTTCCAAGTGGGACACGTAGATGTATGAGGGGATAAAGGGAAGGGGAGCAATAAAAACTCGTTAAATACCCGGAGTCTCGGACATTAGAATGTCTGAGGATGAAGACAATCAAATAAATTCTTCAAAAGTGCAATTTCAAGTCTTGAAGGGTGGGGGTGAGATGAAGTACAATAAAGCTCCCAATGTTGTCTTTCCCTGAATAGACAGAGGGAGATTTTACTGTCTGTGTACCACCTGCAGATTTATCACTGAGGGCATGTATAAAATGCCACTTTTCTTTTCGACTGCTGTCCAGTCTTCTACCAGGGATCGTAATTTAGTCAAAGGGAAAGGGAAGACTGATATTTAACAATAGCATTGTTAGGCATCAAATTTGACGACCAGATTGAAGAATTTAGTTGTCAAATTGAAATTTTTAGTCACAAATTATGACTAACAACCGCTAATTTCGAACACTGCTAATGACAACACATTGTGCTCACAGCTATGACTCAATGACGTTCCTTGGCAGTCACTATTGTTACCGGGTGACATTTTAATGTCACGGTGATGGCTTATTGCAGTCACAATGTGATGGGTCACATAGATGATGATGCAGTTTGGTCACAATTGTGAAGTCTTGATAATGGTGCATTGAGGTCATAGTTGTGACGGCACTCACACTCATTAGTCACAATGGTTAGATCACATTGTAACATTCTAATGGCGATGCATTGTAGTCACAGCTGTAACTGGATCCCATTGAGATGATGGCATATTTTAGTCACATCGTGATGAAATCTAGTACATCATAATAATTCATTATGGTGACAGTTGTAACTGGGTCACATTGTAATGACATAGTGATGGTGTTTGAGTCACCAGCACCCCTCCCTGTCATTAGCAAATAACTGAGAATATTATACATTCTTAATTACCAAATATTTTTTCCTATATCTCCCTTACAGCAGTTCTCTGAACTTCAACTGGTTCTGATGCTATCCAAATCTCCCACTTGGAAATGTCACTGGTACTATCTATATTCTGAATTTCAGGAAAGCTTTAACTTACTAACTTATGCTTTTACTTACTTTCATTAAAAGACTATTTTTATATTAATAGTCTTTTAATGAAAGTTTGTATCATCTAGACTTGTTTGAATGAATTTATAATTTTTAAAATTGAAAAGAAAATTTCTCCAAAACCTTAAATATGTTACATTTTTTCATTCAGATTATAATTTAGGAATATAATCCCTAACAGCATTGTGACCAGTTGTATTTAAATTTGTCCCACAATGATCTACAATTTCAGCAGTTTATTCCAGTGTTAAAAATAACACAAATTTGTATAAAGCATGTAATGAGAACATGAATGAAATGAGTTTTACACTGTAAATATTTAGATGCTAATACATTTTTAAAAATTAAATTTTCGTTTTTTCAACACCTTAAAAATGTTTTTAACATTCAGATTATAATGTAGAAATAAATTTTTTCTTAAATCTGTCAAAGAACATAATGTTTTTTCTACAACTGAAGTGCTAAAAATAACGCAAGTCTGTATAAAGTATGTAATGAATACATTTCTTTTAATTGTATAACATAATTTTTACACTGTAAAAATTAGCTATAAATGTTTAGATGCTAATGTATTTATGTGATTTATAGAAATACCCAGAAAATCTGTTTATCTATCATTTGAAGCAATTTCATTTTAATACAAAAATATTATGTTTTACAGAACATAAAATTATTTATACATAATTAATCTTGCTTTGTTCTGAAAAAATTCTTAGGAAATAAAGGTATAAAATACATTCCACAATTGTATTTTAAAATCAATTTTAAAATAAAATATTGATGATGCTGAACAGCAATTTTATATATATAAAAAAATGCAATTTTGCAATATAACTTGAACTCTATCAAGGTTTTTTTTTTCAATAATTAAACTATGTCAAATAAAAGATAAAAACTCAGAAAACTGAAATTAAAAATAATCTGATATATCACATATTCATATTTATTTAAGATAAAACATTGGGGAAAATAAAATATTTTATTTTTATATATTTATCCACATATTCAGGCATTTTTAAATTAATAAAAGTGTAATAATGTTTATTAAACACTTTTTACTTATGTAAAATTAATTTATAATTTTTTACATACAGGTTTGCTGTTCAACATTCATAAATATATTTATTCTATACAGAACAAACTTACTTTACTATAATTTATTATATAAATTCAAACAATTTTTCCAGATTGTGTGAAAAGCTTTGAAATGATAGAAAAACCGAGGCAGTATATCCCATTTATCAGATTTTCAATGAGTTGAAAAATGCATCAGTTTGAAAACATTAAATGTAAATACATATTGTTCAACAAAAACATTCATTTTTTAAAGCACATTTTAGTGGGAAAAAACTATAAAAATTTACAAATCAGAGTAATTTTCTTTTGTAGGATCTTTGTTATCTGTTAGCATAACACTAACTGCAAAAGATTTATTAAAAAAAAAAATCTAAAAATAATATTCATATTAAAATTAATTTCTTTCATATAATCTTCATTAGCTATTGGCATAACACTGCTGCTTGCTGACATTGGACTTTCTGTAAGAAAAGTAATAATGCATTTATAAGTTTCTACATATGATATTGATGACAATTTTATATTTAATATAAAAATTATAATTATAATATAAAAATAATACTATAATGTTAATTATAATATAAAAATATTATTTATTATTACATATATTGTGAAACAACTTTTATATTATATAACTTACTGATATCTGGAGAACAATTCAATATAATTATATTTTAACAGCATGGAAACATTTTTATTAACTCAATATTTTTTCAAATGTATCTGCTTGTTTTATGTAAAATGAAATCTGATTACTTGATAACTATGACAAAAGATGTTCAAGTGTAAAAAAAAATCCACACTTATTTAGGGTATACTTACACCTGCACATATAGTTTTGATATAGGCATATTTAAATTTGAAGCTGGCTATGTAGCAGGATTGAATTTGTGGACCTCCATAAAGGCTCACAAAATTGTGGTACATTGCAATTTCATATATTTTTTATAGATAAAATTAACATTTTTTAAAATATGCATACAGCTCATTAAAATTTTATTTAGTAAAATTGCATGAAATGCTTCAATTGTTTCATCTTTTGTTGGTTACATATTATTAATTAGTTAAAATATTTGCTTAATAGCAATATTCCAACCAACCCAGAAAACGTAAGCAAAATTTGACATTTAAATATTTTTAATATATTTGCTTATTTATAAAATGTTTAAGATTTCAACCCTATAAAGATAGATGATCATTTTGCTCCCATTCTTCAAGCTTATCAATAAGTATTTTTAACATAAAAAATATTTTTAATATTTTTAAATGATAAATTATTATTGTTTATTTACAAGGGGCTCCACCCCCGCCCCTGGGAGATTTTAATAACAAAGCCTGGTGTAGGTGTCAAAATTCTACACCTGTGTAGCACATATATGCATTCATATTAGTATATATGTATTGTAAAGTATCACAATTGTACATTTTGTCATATGTTCTCAATGTAGGGGCCAAAGCTCGCAGGATGTTTTTTTAGAGAGAAACTGACTACCAGTAATTTATCTCATGGAGCATCTTGTAATGCTTAGGATATCGGTTGATTTTTCATAGTAATTGTTCAAATTGAATATAAAGTTTAGGATTTTGCATGTTGATGTGCTCTCCACTCGTTGTTCAACACAGGTTCATTTCTCAGGGCACTGCTTCTAACATTGAGTAGAGTCCCTTGACCTTTACTATGTGTGGCTGGTTTGTTGCCTGCTAAATTTATAACAAGAACACTAAACACAGTAAATGCAAAAGAAAAATTGTAGGTTAGGTCTTGGTGTTTTCAGAAATGTTGACTTTTTTTCATGGTCCACTGTCAACGATTACTCAAGGGATTTTGGATAATCCTGTAATGAAGGAATGGACAATTCCGGCCTCTTTTTTTTTTTTTTTTTATTCGATTCGAAATACTGCAAAATGGACAAAAGTATAAAAATTGTTATTCTCCGAGCTGTATTTCATGTTTTATTAGCAGTCAATGTTCATCTTTCTGACTGTCGTGGGAAAACGACCTATTTTGGTGCACAAGGAATGTGATCTCAGAAGGCTCATCCGCGACTGGCGTCTTCGAGAATTGGTGAATAAGTTTGGTTACATTTGGAAAGTTTTGATAATTATAATTGTTTCTTCTATCTCAAACTGCCGAATAGTTACAAGTATTGTATCGCTCCAATGTGTCCGACTACTAGTTTTACATCATCAGATAAAATATTTATATCTGTGCCAAAAAATGATGTTTTTCACAAAAAATAGTGTGACCAGCAGGAAGTCAGATTGTAAACAAAATTCACCACTATCATTAAAGAGTGTTTGTTATGTATGTTATAATAATAAATCAGTGACTGTATAATCCAATTTTCAAAGACTTTTTATGAAGAGTTATTTCTTTGATTTAATAAACTTTGAAAATCCTTAAGGGTGTCTGTCCACTACTGGTTCGGCACTCTATTTTTAGTTTTGCTATTAAGGATGAATTTAAAGCCAGATTTAAAGTGGATTATTGACTTTGTACCCAGTTTAGTATGTGATGTTCACAATTGATTTATAGAATATAAAAAATTCCGTGCATGAAACATTTTTATATCAGTATACTGCAATGCAATTTAGTATTTTCATTAAGTACATGTGCTTTTGAATATAAAATAGATTTTATCTAAAAAAGTAAATCCCAAATTTGAAACATTGAACAAAAGGAATAGAAATTAAATGGAAAATAATTTAAAATTGCTTCACCTATTCAGAATCATAAATGATTTACTGTTTATTATATGTTTTAAAATATAATATTATAAGAAACAATTTAAAACTGCTTTTAATTTAAAAATAAATTATTAAATATTATATTTAGAATCCTCACAAATCATATAAATATAATAAAAAATATATGCACAAAAATATATATACATACATACAAAAATATATATAAATACATAAATATTATTTTTAATTCCCAGAAAAAATACACCGCTCAATCTAAACTTTCGGTTTAAATTTACTGTATAACAAACGTAATTATAAAAGGCTATTTGCACTCAAAAAATTACGGAGCACAAAAAAAAAAGAAAAAAAAAAAATCAGCGGTGGGTCGTCCAGTTTGATGGAGCCGAAATAGTTTTGAGTAAATAATATTTTGTAAAATGAAACTTCAGTAAGATTCCATTTGTTCAATTTTTTTTTCAGACTCATTTGTTTTCTTTATAGGCTTTCAAAGTGCTACAAATTACTTGCTAACTGTTTATAGCTAGCTAGCACTTTTAGTTTTTGTCTTGATTTCATCTGGATACTCCGACTCTAGACATGCAATTTTCTCAAAATATGTAATTTTTTCATTAACTTGATTTGCAGTATATTATTTAATTTATTTACATAGTAAATTATTTAATTTATTTATTATTATTATTATATTATATTTGCATTAAACTTAACAATGTACCTAACGAGATTTTACATTCAAGTTAATTTATAAACTTGTCTGGCAGCACAAAATTAAGTGTTTGATTATGTATATTTCCATGCATTATATTCAAACCTCACCAATCATTAAACATCTTTAGAATCCCCAAGTTTATTTAACCTTCTAATTTTTTAAACAAAATAAAATATCTCCTGCGTGTGCACCCATATTTAACTAAAGAGTAACTAAAAACTGAGCTGCAACAATCGTGATATTTTAGATATTGCAGCTTTCCCAGCTATTGGAAAATCCAGGTTAAAAACTAAGCTATTGAAATTATAACCACTCGATTCTAAATCCAATTATATACACTTGCAAGACTTTAACAGAGCTACAAATTCTTGCTTATTGTTCATAGCTAGCATTTCTAGTTTTTCAGATATAAGCATTACAAACTTGTAAAACGAAACATTTTCAATCTTCTTCATCTTGACAAGACGATTACTCGAAAACTAAGTCAGTAAGGTGCAATAAATTAGCTTTATTTTTTTCAAAACTTAGATCCAGACACTAAATTTGCTAATACATATTTTTGTCACTTACTATTCATATCTATATTTTGAAGTTTGAGTGAAAGTAAGAAAAATTAAAAAATCACTCGCTCGGACAGATGCTTTAAGTATTTTCTAAAAAGTTCCAAAGTATTAAAATTATTTTATGTATTCATAATCTGGACCAACAAAACAAGAAAAAAATATGTACATTTTTATCTATCAGGTTCAAAGAAATTGGTGTCCAAAGTGTTTGCATTTTCCTTATTCTCCAATTTCCACAACAGATATCCCAAACGTAGATGTTATTCCCATAATAATAATAATAATAATAATAATAAACCTTCAAAAAAAGGGTATCAAGTTTATATTTCGAGTTTCAGCTGTCACAAAATATTTACTGTTTCTGAAATAGAGCACCATCACAGTAAAATTGATCTTGGGCAAATTGTCTGATTCCCCTTCAAAAGCTAGGATCAAAACCAGGATCCATGTTTTCAATAAAATAAAATAATCAGCAAATGATCTAAATTCAAACAGACCAAGTACAAATGCAAAAATTCAATTGTACACAAAATTAAACCTCAACTACGCTGCAAACAGGCGCGGTTAATAAGGGAAGTCACAGGGACATGGGGCACTATTGAGTAAACACCCCAAGTTATTTTTTTAGCTATACAGATTTATTACAATTTCTATTGAAAAAATCTGAATTTTTGTTCAATTAAATCGAGAACTATTGAAAATAAGTATTGGAAAATGTCACTAGAAGGCAGCACTACAGCTTTCCTCAGAGAAAGGGGACTCTAAGAAGGCTGTAGTACATAGAATTTTCAAGAGGGAGGAAAATACAGGAAATACAGGGATATTTGTTAAAGCCACGTCCCTTTTATCGGCTTGTCCTGACAGAATGAATGGTATGGGAACAATATTAGATATCTGGCGTGAAATAAAAACAACCATGGCAGTTTTAGATTTGATATGTGGCGCGTTTTAAAAGAAGCTTTCACCAAAGAGAAATAGAAGAGTAGTAAAACATGAGGAGGGACTTCTCAAATTGGTTCAGATAGATAATTTGGCTTCATTTTTCTACATTTAAGAATGTGTATGTTCTCTCTCTCTTCTTTTTTTATGAATAAATTTTGAAGTTTAAATAAACATTTGAAAACAAATTACTCTTTTTTGTAATTTTGATATCTTTTATTAAATCTACTAACCTAGTTCTTTCAGTTTTGGTCCATGGCAAAATTGTATCAGATTTAGAAAACTGAAATCTAAAAAATCTTCGATAGATGTTTTTTTTTTCTTTTAATAAGTGAGTTGAATAAGTGAGGGCTATTTATGATATTTTAGGGGTTTCTGTCCATTGTAAGTAAAATGGGACACTCAATTTGAGGAGTTACTTGACCTACCCTGCTGTCTTACGTTTCGGCTATTTAACATTAAAAAACACCTAAAAATTAAAGAATATTTAAATATTTGTTACAAAGCTTTAAAATTAAATTTTTAACATGATCCTTTTATATGACGTTATTTTTCTGAAAATTTTAGCCCCCTATTGGCGATTATATTGCTCACATACCCCATGGGTGTATATTTTAATTGAGGTAGCACCCCCATATTTCTTATCTCAGCTTCTAATTCAGTGATTTTGATTCTGATGATGGCTATAGTCTCTGCACCATCTATACGTGCCATGTGAGTATACATATTTTGTGTCAACCCCTTGGGCGTAACTTTTAGCTTAACTAGCCCCCACAATTTTACATCTTGTTTCCTAATTGAGTGATTTTGGTTCTACTAGTGGCTATAGTTTCTGCACCACTTTTACATGTCACCTAGATATGCATCTTTAACGTGACAAATCCCTGAGTGTAACTTTTACTCCAGCCCCCTCACCCAATTTTCTATCTCGCCTCCCAATTCACCGATTTTGATTTTACTAGCAGTTATAGTCTCTGAATCATCTGTACGTGTCACCAGAATATGCATATTTTTTAAGACAACTTCCTGGACATAACTTTTAGATTAACTAGTCCTCACAATTTTACTTAATGTAAATTAGAACTATGTAATGTTTTCACCAGGAGGGGGGCATCCATATATGTCCAGGAATGCTATGAACGAGCGAGCAGGTGGGAGGAATGTTATTTTGCTTATCTTAATAATACACCCGTCACTACACACAAAAAACATATGTTACTATATATGTATACACATATACTATATATATATACATATACTATGTATATATATATATATATTACTAACACATATATGGGCTTCAATGCATAAATGAGTACCTCCTTCTACATGTTGCTCACGAGCCGCCACTGCCTGCAAATATCTCAAGGCAAAACACAATAGAATGTTGCATCTCAGGTCGAACGGGGGAAATGACGTTACAACCAGTCATGAGGAGTTTTGTGTTTGCTCAAATTCTGCTGTTTTTCTTTTCTTGATATTTAAATAAATAATTGTTTTAAGAGATTTTCATTTAGATACTTGGAATCAGAAAAAAATTATCTTTAAACATGAATTGGTTTTAAGAGTTTTAAAAAACAAAATCTGAATTGTCCATTTGAACACTGCCTTGGAACAGCATAAATGTCCGGACCTTCCTGCAACTGCTTTAAACTGCACAGCTTCACAATGTTGACATTTAGCATCTATCTGTCAAATAGTGAACTTCATTTCATTTATACAAGCTCCAGAAGTTTGCTGCATATATTTCTGATGGCTCCTCTAGAGCACTCTCAGCAGCTCTAGAGCACTTTTAATTTACATAAACAGAGAGTTGTTAAAAGTTGTGATTATGAAAAGATAGTTCTTATAATTATTGTTTAACACATTCAGGACAGACGGTGGAAAAGTATGGAAAAAGTACATGTATGGTGATTGTCCCAAAATGCTTCATTGTTTATGAGAATTAACAATAAGACATAACTGTTAACTGTATTAACAATTGCATATTAATATCAATTATTCATTTCAATCATAGTTATGAAATTCTCTGTTTATAAGCATAAAAAATAAGACAATTCTGAAATCCAATCTTCCAAATATTTTTGTGACATTTCTGCCAGCAACTAATCACAAAAGTTAGAAGCTACTCAGTTCATTAAATATTTGACTATACAGGTAATGGCAAATTTTACTAATTAACATTTAATTAAGGCACAAATTAAGCTCTAAGCCTGCTTTGCACACCAATTGGTTAATATTAGACTATATGTAAAATTTCTGAACTGTATATTTTGCTGTTTGTTTGCAGAACAAGAGCAAAAATTTACAGGGTTTTTTAATGAAGAGAAATTAAAAAACTTTTTAAATTAAATTCTGTTTACATAAAATATAAAACAAATAAAAACCTAAATGATTGTGGCACAAAAAAAAGGACTGTTCTAACAAGACAAAATGAATTTTAGAAATAAAAATATATTTGAAAGATCCTGCCTTAAAATAAAGGACTATTCTTTAAAACAAAGGCAAAAATACATTAAAAAAGTCATGTCTACTCTTAAAGAATGTTTAATACTATTGGGGGACTAAGACATGATAAATATAAAAAAAAAATATGTTTCATTTGATAGCTCAAAAATAAAATAAGCTCTGCCAATTACAAGAATGTATAATTTATCTACTTTTCATTTCACAAAAAGATAACATTTTAAGCCTTAAGATGAAAACAAGCAAAGGGTTCCATCCTAAGGGCTGTTCAAAGGGCATTTTCTAAAAACATGCTTTTATCCTGCTTTGGTAAACTTTATGTAAATTTTATAGCATCTGCATTTAGAAAATTTTTCAACATAAAATTTTAATTGTGTATGCATCTAAAAAAATTAACATTAATGAGCAGGATGGAGGAATATAAGATTAGATCATGATGGTCAAACCCGTGGTTGGTGAGGCTTTTATTGGAGGCCTTAAGCAACATTCCTGTAAAGAATCTTTAAGTCTGATTATGTTTAATTATTTGCATAAAATGTTATTATAGTAGTAGCAGCGTACCCGTTCTTCGTACAGAGTATATAATATAAAGAAACTTAAAATTCACAATCATGTGCAAATTCCTATAGTATACTAAATGACATTTTTAATCAAAATATTCTGTTAAAATATTTAATTTAATGTTCCTAAAAGGAAGTTTAAGAATCTCTGTTTTCGCTATACAAAATTATCTTCAAAGGCAGATTTGAAGAATAAAACATTCTGGCCCCTTTTGTAAGCAAATTTACAAAAAAAAGGGAATTGTATCAATATATGCAAAACGAAAGCATTAAAATTGTATGGGACCTGTACTATTTATATTGTCACAGATTAGAAAATATGCCAGTGTCTTAGTAGAAGATTGCCCATATTACAATATGAGTCTCAAAAATCTTTGCCAAAATAAAACAGATGATGTAATAAATTGAAAATATCAATAATTCCCATAATCTTTATACCAGAAGATCGTACTTGATTCCAATATATGCTAATATATATCAAAATATATACCAATATACCTGTACTACTTATATTCTCATAGATTAGAAGATATACCCATGCATTTGTAGAAGATTACTCGTACAACATACAATATATGAATTTAAACAATTTTTGTCATAATGAAACAATGGCATAATAACTTGAAAATATCAATATTCTCTGAAAATATCAATAATAATAACGTTTAAACCTAAAGACCGTAATTGATATTATCCAGTCAAAAATGCAATTTCAATGAAATTTATTTTATATACATATATATCTTTATTATTCAAATCGGAAAAGATTTAATAAAAATCATATGCAGATGAGATGTGCAGATGAGTAATTCTTAGAAATAATTTCATGACTTCGTTGAACATCAACTCTCACTCATGTTATTTAGCAATCCTAGAATGATTGGCATCTCGATTGTGAGAAGCTGCAATCAAATGAAACTTTGCAATTTTGGGGTAGATCCATTTTTTACACATGGAACTAAAATAGGTACAGAGTTTTCAAATTACTTTTACAGGAGTGGTTTCCATTGCTTTACAATTTTGGGTTTTACATATTGTTAACGTTTGGTTCCACATACCACTGCAAACTTTTTCAAATATGAACTTGATAAAATTCAAAGCTTGAGACTTGCAGACAATTCACTCAAGAGCTGCTTGAGAATGTTGACAATTAAACTGAAGATGGGTATTAATCAACATGAAGAATTTCTAAATTCAGACATGCCAGCAATGAAGTTGCTAATAATAAGGACATGGTTTTTTGCTTGCTCTTTTTGTGTTTGCAAATAAGGATACATGAAGCATGTATATACACTACCCAACACAGAAAATGCAACACCATTGTTGTGACTCGTCACAACACGTTATTATTTTTTACTATTCAAAATTAACATTATTTTTATAATTCATTAAATATTTTATTTTACTTTAAATTTATTATTCAAAATTATCTTATTCAAAATTGCTTTTATTTTTTTATATTCATTAATAGGCCAATTGTCTCTTTTCCTAAATTAAATTATGAAGTGCTGCTATTCTTCCATGTTTTCATTCGTACGGTGTACGCCTCTTTTAAATATGGTTGGATACCAACATCCCTTTTCGACATTTGGCTATATATAGGTTCTGGTGAGATACGGATACTTGATTCTTCTGGCATTCACTTTTTCACCTCCCTGGTTGGGCTAGAGTTAGGTTTCCTTGGCATGGCAACTGTGTGTGTGGTTTCAGCCAATCACAGTGTGCAAAGTTAGGCGGGAGAATTTCCCTTGTGTGAAAAGTGCTGAGGCACTTTCTTCTGAATTTTGCGGCAGCAATGGGTTTTGTTAAGCGGGGAGGTGCCTAGGCACTCCTTGCTATAGCCATTTTTATTTTAAAATGTATACTACTGGATTATTTTATCTGCTGATTTTGTTTCATAAAATCAAAGTACATTTATTTTAGAATTCTACATTATAATCTAACATGCTCAGTGCAACATCTCTTATTCAAGGATGTTTAAATATGTTTTTGTGCTCAAGTGATGAATGACAATTTTTTTTAGAATTCTGCATTATAATCTAACATTTTCAGTGCAACATCTATCTCTCCTTCGAGATTATTATTATTCAATAATTCTACTTGAGTATGCTATATGTGAAAATAATTCAATGCTGCGTACAATTTCGTCTTGCACAGATTATTGATTGTGAGGCAGGAGAATATAGAGAATTACTCAATCTTGTACACTCAGTGCAGCACAATTACCATTTATTTCAATATCTATATATAAATAAATTCTTTGATTAAACATGAATAAAGAACATTATGTTAATTATAATCTAAGAAGAGTGATCATTGAACAATCTTATTTCATAATTTTCCTATAAAATGTATTTTTTTTAGAGGTCAAGTTTCAGGTAAGAAATTGATTTAATGTAATTGTATCAACTTGGGTCTTATGTAATTTTTTTTTAGGCGCTCACATGCAAAATGTGTTAATATTTTATAAACACAACGCAATGCAATTTTTCCTTTTATTCAAAATTCATTCCCCATTTATACGATCCCATTCTCATTAAAATTAGCTATTAATTAATTCAATTTTTAATTGTATGTGAGTGTCAGTCCAGTAATTAGATTTGTGATGGGGTTGTTAACTATCTTGCATCATTTAATTAACTTCCCTTAACAACCTTACCACAACATCTGGTTAACTTTTATGGTACCGTGACTTTTTAGCGGTGATAATTATCTTTATATCATGCATTTTTAATGAATCTTAAAGGTTAAAATTTAATATTTTTATTTAATTTAATTTAATGAAAATTTAATATGATCTTGTACAGTGTTTTAATATTCTATTTTGATCAACGTACATTTTTAAATTGATATTATATTTACCTAATTATACATTTTGGATTTTATTGATATCAATAATTTTGTTTTGAGTTAAAATATGCTTTCTTACTGTCAAATTTTTAATTTTACATAAATTGTGTATATATTAAATTAAATTCAAAAAATTAAATGATTATAGTGAAATTTTTATTTTAATCTAATTGAAATTCGAATTTAACTAAAGCTTTTGAATGGTGCATAATTCTTGGTTGATAAAATTTGAAAATTGATTTTTATTATTTTAAGCACCAATAACCTTTTGAATTAAATTGTATAATATTGAAAACAAAATTTTTTTTATATATGAATGTGATGTATTCATTATTGTACTTTAATTGGGTATTATATGTATATAGAATATTTTGAAATTAATAATTTCATACCTTAACAAATCAAAAAAATTTTTTAATGTCATCCTCGACTTTTTTTTTTTTTGTGGATAAAATCACTGTTTTGTTACTTGAAAAAAATTAAGATTGGTGACGAGTAAATTATTTTGATAAACTTTATATCCTTTGGGAATCCGATTTAATTCAGTATGTTTTATTTATCTTTTGAAGCTGGTCTTCAATCATGTAAATTGTTTTTAATTTAATGTGATCAAATCTGAAAAAAAAATTGCTCCCTTTATTTATTTATTTATTTTTTTTTTTTTTAGTGGAGAATTATTTGCAGCTGTCCTTCACATTGTGGTCAATTTTCTGAATTTTTTGATCATATTAAATTTAAATTTAATTTGCTAGAAAAATTTTTCAGGAATAACAATAGGAATTTTTTAAAATACTAATTAACTATTAAATATAATTTTAAATATAGGTATAAAATAAGTATGAAGTGTTTAATTTTTATTTATGTGTTAAGTTTTAACAGTAGTAAATATTAAATTTACAAGACATGTATTTTAATTTTTCATAATTCAGTTTTTTTTTTGTTTAAAAATTGCAATAGTAGTGAAATTATTCATTTCGCTACAAATTTGCATTGTATGTGATTTTTTTTAATTTCAAATATAATGAGCGGCTTTTGTTTTGGGAAATTTTTCCAATTCATCGAAATTTTCGCTGGGAACATAGGCTAGTGCTTTTTTTTTGCTCTTTTTGCAATTCACTCCCAATCAGGGAATGATGAGGCAATAAACAAATAATTATTTGATAGTTAAGTCATAATCACAATTATTGTTTTATATGTATTATCAGTTTAAAAGTCATAACTGATATTTTTTATTATTATTATTCTAGAAATGAAATTTGTGTTGTATTTTATGTTTAATTGTATTTATTGTTATATGTTCTTTATTTAAATTTAAAAAGTAATTCTTAATTGATTTAATTGGTTAAATTAAAAGTGTAGCAATCAAGGTTTAAAACAAACAGTATTAAAATACAATTGAAAAGTTAATTTAAAATAATTAATCTGAGTTAATTTAAAATATTAATCTAAGTGTTGTTTACAGATTTTGGCAGGATGCTTATGAAATGTTCAGTAATTTTATTTGTACTTTATAAATTAGGTGAATAATGCAAATTAGATTCAATGTTTTGAAACATTTATTTTGTGAAAGTTTTATTGATTTTTTTTTTTTTTTTAGAATATGAGTAAATTAATGGGTGAGTACTGTTGCAGTAGTCGAAGGTATTTTTTTTTAGAAAATATGTTAGTAAATTAGTTAAAAAATAAATTTTCTGGCAAGGAAGAGTTCTGTCAAATTGAGTATTTATGTCTTATATTATTGAAGTTTATTAAATAATGAGAGGCCTGCATGTCAAGAAGTGACATTTTAAAAAATAATTATTTTAGAAAAAATATATGTTTATGAATTAATGGCCTAATATTTCCCATGGAGCAAAGACTCCAAATTATATGTGATTATATGTGTATTTAGTGTTGAAGTTCATAAAACTTCAAAATATTATTATTGAATGGGAAAAAAATGATTATATTGTGTTATTGATGTATTTTTTAGTGTTTTGTTTATTTGGCAGAACTCAGAACTCTGATTTAGTGTTAATTTTTATTAACTGAGATAAAAGTTTGTTATGTTGTTTTTATAATTTTCCTTGCCTTATTTTTTTCTAAATCTACCACGAAACAATTAAATTTTGATTACAAAATTTTGAGTAATTGCTTAAAGCAATTGCTTATTTTTTTTGTGTAAAATTAAATTAATTACATTTTTTATATTATGAAGAATTGAGTTAAATTTTGTGTAAAATAGAAAATAAGTACATTTTTTTTATATGATGAAGAACTTTAGAATTTTATTGATAATTCAAAATAATTTATTTTATGAACTTTATTTTACAGGTTATTCAAAAACTCTTATTGAAATTTTTCTTTTATAAGCATTTTTGAGAAAAATTAGCATTAAGCTCTGAACTTCTTATATTTATTTTGGATATTCCATTTAAAAGAAATTTTAAAACTTCAAATTGGTAATTTATTTCAATTGTTATATCTGGTTTTCATTGAACATATGTGGGTATCTTCCGACTCTATCTTTTTTTTTTATTGCATTTGATGATTCATCCATATCATCAAAATTTTTGCTAGGGTTCATTTATAGCTCCGACCTGTTCTCAATATTTCAGTATTGATATTTTCTGATTGAAAATCTTGATAGCATCTCCGTTAAGTTTTTTTTAGAAGATAAGATACATCTCAACTTTTTATTTCATTCTCTCTTATCAGTCTTTGATTGCAAATTTTGTATTATTGTCTTTATTCCCCATAAGAGATAATCCTTTTGTAATTATTACTAATCTTTATTCTCTACCTACAGTTTTATTTCAATATGTTGAATTTATGTAGACTTTTGATTTCAAAATTTTAAATTCATTTACATTGCTGAATATTTTCATTTTTTATGATTCAAATTTGTCAATGGTTTATTTATTTTTCTAATACTTTACTTTCAGGTTTCTGAGGTTAAAATTTGATTTGTACTAATTTTGTTTTTTAATTTATTATAGTTTCAGCAACATCTTATATGGAATTCAAGGTTTGGAATCTTTTGCCACAGAATGTGTTGTTGGTCTTATCTTGCTTGATGGATTTCATTGAGAATTTGGATAATCTGCTCTGTACTCTAGAGGGGAGCAGTTTTCTTTGGTCTTTTCTGCCCTGATCAAGCAGTACAGCCTTAGAAGTGTCTCGGTTTTCCATTGATTTTTGTTGAGGAAGTCTGACATTTGGTAACATTTTCTTAAAATTTCATTTTGAGATATTTCATTTATTAATATAATTCATTGATTCATGGAATTCATTTTATTGATAAAATTTCACTTTATTTACATAATTCATTAGTTCATTTATTTATAATTAATTTATTAATAAGATTCATTGCATTGATATTTTTCATTTCTTTGATTTCAATTGAGAATTTTATTATTTTGTTTTGGTAAAACAGTTCAGTTTTGAAAATATTTTTATGAATCGAGTAGTTGGAAATATAAGTTAATTGATAGTAATTGTTTAATTTTCTTTTAATTCATTTATTCTTATTTGAACTTCATTGGAAGATTTTGGTTTATTTAAACTTTATATTAAAATTTTTGAATTTCATTTTTATATTATCGAGAATTTGCATTTTGCATTCATTATTTTGTTTGACGTATGGTCTAATTTTTTTTTTATGGTTCAAATTTGTTGATTATTTCTCAGAGACTTAGGATTTAAAGTAATATTTTCATATTGTACTGGATTTATTAAGTTCATTTGTGAACCTTGTTTTACGAATTGCTCAAATTTTGGATTGTAGTTCATTGAAGTTAAATTTTTAAATAGAGTTCATTCTTCATCCTTATTCGAGAATGCCGAGAGATGTTGTTGTTGCCGTGCAGGAGTGCCTAGCCCGAGGGCTTTTACCTCCGATCTGTGGATAACATGTGTATATTTTGCCATCATATGAGCTTAAGAGATCTGAATATACCTTTGACATGGACAGCCTTGTCCATACCCTCCTTAATGGAAGGGCAAAAGTGAAAACTTATATGCAGCAGTGCTGCCCTCTAGTGGCGCGTGGGGATACCACAAGCTGTCGTGTATCGTTAGAATACATGACTGGGGGGGAATTTATTGAAAAGATGCAAAATAAGAAGATAATAAGATATATAAACAAATTAGATTTGTACAATAAGCAGATTGGGAAGGCGGATTTAATAAGCAATGCTTAGGGTGGGTCAAATAGAACTGCACGGGGACGCTTTTTGTTTGCCCGTGGGTCATAGTCTTGTAAGCAGAAAAGGGATTCGTTCGGAATTTTAGGGATGTTTTTGAAGAAATTAATAGATTGTTTCCTGATAGCTTGTTTTACAGTTTTGATTTTAAAGTCTTTATGTATGATATCATTCCTGAGATAACGTGGTGCTTTCCTTATAATTCTTAAGATCTGGTTTTGTTCAGTTTGTAATTTTTGTAAGTTCGTTTTACATGCATACCCCCAAATTGGGCATGCATATAAAAGAATCGGTTGAATTATACTTTTAAAAAGAAGGATTTTATTACTCATGTCAAGATGCTCAGAGAACAAAAGGTGGTTTAATGCTCCTACCAGCTTTCTAGATTTTTTAACTACGTATGCAAAGTGCGTACGCCAAGTAAGTCGGCTGTCCAAATGGACGCCGAGGTACTTGGCTGTGCGCTGGAAGGGGATTGCCTGATTTTTGAACATAAGGGGGGGGGGGGGGGGGAAACGTGCGCCTGATAGGAATACTGCCTGTGATTTATTCGCATTTATTCTGATTTTCCATTTGTCATAGTATTTGTCCAGAAGGTCTAGATGTTTTTGAATTTGAGAATGCAGATAATTAATATTTTTATTTGACGAAATAATGCAAGTGTCGTCGGCGTATAAGCAAAGGGTGGTGTTAGGGGAACGGGGAATATCATTTACATATAAATTGAAGAGAAGGGGCCCGAGGATGGATCCTTGTGGTACTCCTGCCTGAATTTGTTTAACTTCTGAGAGGGTGTTTAAGGTACGAACGTGAAATTTCCTTTTGTGCAGATAAGAGTTTATAATTTTAATGAAGGGGGGGGGGGATGTTATACTGTATAAGTTTGTAAATTATTCCTGTAATCCAAGTTTTATCAAACGCCTTCTCAACATCTAACAGGAGGGCACCTACTTGATTTTTATTATTAATGGCATTAGCAGTAAACTCAACAACACGGAGAAGCTGGTGGGATGTTGAATGCATGGGACGGAAGCCGAACTGTTCAGGGATAATTAAATCTTTTTCATTAATAATTTTATATAGTCTAGTTTGAATTACACGTTCAGTTATTTTACTAAGTGACGGGAGGAGGGAGATGGGGCGGTAAGACACAGGATTAGAGGGGTCAGAGCCGGGCTTTAGACAAGGAATTACAACGGCGGTTTTCCAACACGCTGGGAAGTGGCAATATTTAAGAATGGAATTTATCATAAGAACGATATAAAAAATTATATTAAGGGGAAGAGACTTTAGGGCCCTATTGGAGATTTTATCAATTCCGGGTGCTTTTTTGTTTTTGAGTTTATGAATAATTTCTACAATTTCGTCAACCGAGGTGGGTGTGATGGGATGGGGGGGGGGGGGGGGAGGACAGAAAGCTAGTGACAGAGGTTTGTACATGATTATGAAATTCGTTATTTGGGATATCAATCGCAAATTGCTTCTCATAGCAATTTGCGATAGCATTTGCTTTGTCCCGTTCTGAAAAAGCGGTGCCTGTAGATGTGAGGAGGGGGGGGAGCTGTGCGAAGGGTTTCTTTACTCTTTTGATCTCTTTCCAAATGCTTCTATCATCAGGGGAAAGGGACTCAATAAAATTTTTCCATTTGTTCTGAGTGTGTTTTTGAATTTCGATCCGAATTTTTCTATTAACAGTGTTGAGGTGGTTTTTTGTTCTGGGGTCTCAAGTAACTTGCCAAATTCGGCGGACAAAATTTCGATAGACAATTTGAGTTTGGATGGAATGCGTGAGGGAATTATAACAGGGGGGGGGGGGCGTGAGGAGGATGCTTTTGCAAGGGAGCTCTGTATTTCATGTGTGATTTTACGGGCAGCCTCATCAATGTCAGTGGGGCAGTTGATTTTAGGAATAAGAAGGGTGGTGTTACGTAAGTTAGTTTTGAAATTATTCCAGTCAATTGGAGAAGGGAGGCTAGAAACAGGCAGAAGGGAGTTTAACTGAATGGTAAGGAGGATGGGGAGGTGGTCCGAGCTTAAATCATTTAGAGTTTCTATTGTATACGGCAAATGGATGTTTTTAAGTAAACCAAGGTCAATAGTAGAAGGGTAGGGGGAATGGGAGTAGTGGGTGGGTAAGGCAGGGACAGCAAGATGAATTCCACTATTAGTAATAAAATTTTGGAGAGCAGTTCCATAGGTGTTTCTGCGACGGCAGTTCCAGCGCGGACTGTGGGCATTAAAATCTCCTAGCAGGATGGCACGATGGTTAATATTGCAGATGTTTTGGAGGTCCGGGGTAATGTCGTTCCTTTGTGCAGGTTTGATATAAATTGATCCAATGATGATGGGTGGGTAGTTTGGGAGGGAAAGCTGTATCATTTTATTTTCTATAATAGACGTGTTAACAGGGTTTAGTTCGTGGTGCGGTAAATTACGCTTAATATATACTGATACTCCACCAGCCTGAGTGGACCGCGAGTTGTTAGCGTTAAAATTACGAAGTGCAGTATAGTTAAAATAATTAGCAATTTTGAGGGGGGGGGACGGGGGCCAGGGCGGATCTCTTGTACAAGAATGATATCGATGTTATTATTTTGCGCAAAGTTGCGAAGTTCGGTTATTTTGCCGCGGAGCCCATTGGCGTTCCACGACAGTATTTTAAGATGATCATAAGTTTTACTCGTCATGATGGGGGGGGGGGGGACTGTGCTAAAAACCTCTCCGAGGGCCGATATGATGTTTAAGAGTTTATCCAGTGGGTTTATTGGTTTGTTTATATTTGTTACAATTTGATTTATAAAGTTTTTTATTTTGCCAAAGTTGATGTCAAGTTCAGTAAACATTTTCTTAATTTCTTGAATGGTCTGTATAATATCTGTAATTTGAGAAGTGGAGGTATTTGTTTTTGTTTCATTATTAGTTGTTTCAGTCTGAGGTTCAGTGTTGTGGGGGGGGGGGAGCAGGGGTAATGTACGAGTGTACCGCTATTTGTTGGAGGGTTTGTTTACGTGCATTTTCAATAATTTGATTTCTGGGGAGAAGTTTGGGGGTGGGGGGGGTGGGAGCTGAGTTATTTTGGACTGCAGCTTGGCCCGTAGTAATTTCCGCAAAAGTTTTATTTTCAATACGTTTAGCCTGGGTGGGGGCTTGACTCATATTAGAATTAGTTAAATTTTTTGGACTAGTTTGTTTAGCTACGGTGGTTTGGAGGCGGGGAAAGTTTGAGGCCTGTAGATTAGCAGGGTTGATTCTGGGGGGAGGGGGGGCAGTTACGTTTTCCATATTTGTCGGCTGATTTTTATTTTGGGGGTTTGCGGGGCAATGCCTATAGTTGGCAGGATGGGGTCCTTTGCAATTTGCACATTGTGCCGGGGTATCCTTAGATTTGGTACATTCACGGGTATGATGATCAAGTCCACATTTTAGACACCTTGGAGGAAGTCTGCAGCATTCGCTGGAGTGTCCGAACCGCTGACAGCGGTAGCACATCTTTGTACCCCTAGACTCAAAGTTTGTGACCCTAATGGTCATGTCGAGCATGGATCTAACTTTCCAGATTTCTTCCCATTTATTAGTGGGGATTAGGTAAACGAGGAATATTGGCAATGGTGCTTGATTTTTTAAGTCTCTTAGTTGTGAGATACGATGCACACTGAATCCTAAGAGGGATAGTTCATCTTTTATTTCATTGATGTCAGAATTTATGGGCAGTCCTTTCAATAGTATTTTAACAGGTCTCTCTGCTTTGATGTTTATGGAATGGAATTCCAGATTTTGCTCTATTAAAAATCGTTGCACTAGACGGAAGTCATCAAGGTTGAGGGGGAGAATTTTGATTAGGTCACCGGCAAGCTGCGCTTTAACATTTGCTGAAGTTTTGGCGTTTATTGCTTTAATGAGTTCCCGCCAGTTATGAGGGCAATTCACATAGAAAGGTTCAGGTTTATACGCGTTAAATTCAGGTTGTTCAGTATTATTATCATTTACGGTACTTGAGTTAACATTGTTAGAAGTTTCATTTTCCATGAGGGGGGGGGGGGAGGTATCCATATTGGACAGAGAAAAAGGGTTCCGTGCAGTTTCAATATTATTGCTAGATTGGATGGTCGTCATGGGGCAATGTCTTTTCGGGTATCTAAAGCCTTCCGAATCTACTTGTACTTCATTTTTATCAATTCTAGTATTATTTTTATTTTTACCATTAATTTTATCATTATTAATGTTATTTGCTTTATTTAAGTCATCATTATTATTTATCAGATTATTCTGATTAGCTTGTGCATTTAAGCAGTTTGTATTATTTTTAAGATCAGAGTTACAGTTTACATCCTTATCAGTTAAGTTAGATAGCTCAGTAAAATATACCGAATTAAATTTATCGTTATCATTAGGTACGCACGTGGTTAGTCCAGTGCGTAGTATAAATGCATCTATTTCACACTTATAGGGGGTCCTATCGTCAAAGGTATCATTAAGCTCAAAATGATTTGACAAAGATATACACTTACCCATGAATTCTTCTTGAGATAGGAGGCCCTCGTTGGTCTTGTGATACTCTTGCAGCAGGAAATCACCAATCTGTCTGAATGTAGTCATGTCAGCGAGGTTGCCAAGTTCATTAGTTGACGGGAGTGCCAAAGTCCGAAATTTGTCAATAATACAACTGATATCTGGTGGAATACCAGTGATGGTAGTCTGTAACGATGAGTTGGACGCCATGTCCAGGCTGGAAAGTTCGATGTAACAAGATAGCGAAGGCACGCTGTTGGTACGTTCCACGTGGAGAATCAGTAACAGGGAGAGAGCAGAAAACCGGTCCGCACTGTACGGAGTCTCGGAGGGGAATGATGAGAGCCATTTCTCCTTATTCGAATTTTTATATTCTTTTTTGATTGAAAATTTAGATTTTTATAGGTGGTAGTTAATAATAACATTTATAGTGATGGCAAAATTGTTTATAGTGATGGCATTATTTTTTTTACTTTAGTGGTGGTAATTAATTCTTTTTATGAGATATTTCAATGGAAATTTTTTTTTATATGCTAACAACTGTACTCAACTCAAATTTTTTTTATATGCACTCACCTTGAAAAGAAAAAATTGTTTACATAAATATTCACACTCATTTTAATGCTTTTTATTGTTACTCTACTCATTCAGTTTGTATGCAGGATTGTATTTGATATTGAAAAAGAAATATTTAATGTATATTGTATTAGGCATCATGTTTTGACATTTTTATGAAATTATCAGGAATTGTTTACTGTAAGGTTAAATTCTTTTTTTTTCCTCTTTTTTTTTTTAGTGAGGGATTGTATGTTGTGACTTGTCACAACACGTTATTATTTTTTACTATTCAAAATTAACATTTTTTTTATAATTCATTAAATATTTTATTTTACTTTAAATTTATTATTCAAATTATTTTATTCAAAATTGCTTTTATATTTTTATATTCATTAATAGGCCAATTGTCTCTTTTCCTAAATTAAATTACAAACTGCTGCTATTCTTCCATGTTTTCATTCGTACGGTGTACGCCTCTTTTAAATATGGTTGGATACCAGCATCCATTTTCGACCTTTGGCTATATATAGGTTCAGCTGAGATACGGAAACTTGATTCTTCTGGCATTCACTTTTTCACCTCCCTGGCTGGGCTAGAGTTAGGTTTCCTTGCATGGCAACTGTGTGTGTGGTTTCAGCCAATAACAGCGTGCAAAGTTAGGCGGGAGAATTTCCCTCGTGTGAAAAGTGCTGAAGCACTTTCTTCTTCTGAATTTTGCGGCAGCAATAGGTTTTGTTAAGTGGGGAGGTGCCTAGGCACTCCTTGCTATAGCCATTTTTATTTTAAAATGTGTACTACTGGATTATTTTATCTGTTGATTTTGTTTCATAAAATCTAATTACATTTATTTTAGAATTCTGCATTATAATCTAACATGCTCAGTGCACCATCTCTTATTTAAGGATGTTTAAATATGTTTTTATGCTCAAGTGATGAATTACATTTATTTTAGAATTCTGCATTATAATTTAACATGCTCAGTGCAACATCTCTTATTCAAGGATGTTTAAATATGTTTTTATGCTCAAGTGATGAATTACATTTATTTTAGAATTCTGCATTATAATCTAACATGCTCAGTGCAACATCTCTTATTCAAGGATGTTTAAATATGTTTTTGTGCTCAAGTGTTGAATTACAATTTTTTTTTAGAATTCTGCATTATAATCTAACATTTTCAGTGCAACATCTCTCTTTCGAGATTATTATTATTCAATAATTCTACTTGAGTATGCTATATGTGAAAATAATTCAATGCTGCGTACAATTTCGTCTTGCACAGATTATTGATTGTGAGGTAGGAGAATATAGAGAATTACTCAATCTTATACACTCAGTGCAGCACAATTACCATTTATTTCAATATCTATATATAAATATATCCTTTGATTAAACATGAATAAAGAACATTATGTTAATTATTATCTAAGAAGAGTGATCATTGAACAATCTTATTTCATAGTTTTCCTATAAAATGTATTTTTTTTTTTAGAGGTCAAGTTTCAGGTAAAAAATTGATTTAATGTAATTGTATGTCTTAACTTGTGTCTTATGTAATTTTTTTTAGGCGCTCACATGCAAAATGGGTTAATATTTTATAAACACAACGCAATGCAAATTTTTTTCTCTTATTCAAAATTCATTCCCTATTTATACGATCTCATTCTCATTAAAATTAACTATTAATTAATTCCCATTTTTAATTGTATGTGAGTGTCCGTCCAGTAATTAGATTTGTGGTGGGGTTGTGCTGCATTGTCAAGCAGTATGGCATACAACCAGTAGCAGCAAGATTGGATCTATTTCCATGTAGCCTCCAGACTCACACAGTGACTATCATTCAACAAACATAATTGAGACTCATTGCTGAACACTATCCTGTCCCATTCAGTCATCCAAGAGACTGAGGCCGACACCATTGCAATCTCTCACATCGATGTCTTGTCATCAATGGCAGTCTTCATAAAAGATGGTTTGAGTGCAAGCCGCTTTCGGCCAATTGTCGAGAAACTGTTCTGGCTGATATTGGAACATCCAATGTACCCTGCAAATTCTGCAGAATGTCGACAGTGGTCATTTGTGGGGTATGCATCGCATGCTTTTGAATGCATTGATCAATGAGTGCTGATGTACATCTGGATAGACCTGTACCACTGCAATGATTCACATACTCTTCTTCAATCCATCTTCTCTAACCCCTTTGCACAGCGGATGCATCTACGTGTGCTTCAGCGGAGATATACTCAGCCATACGTAGGCCTAAAATGAATCCCCCACACTTCATAAAAGACGGTTTGACATCTTTCATGAAGTGTGATCATCCAAATGCTGAAACGGACTTCAGAGGTGGCGGTTAGGCATCTCTTCAAAATATGTCTTCTGAAATGAAAAACAGGTTTCTGTAAGCGACAGACAGTAACAACTGTTGGCTCATATGTCGTTTCCATCCTTTTTATCCTGTGATATAATCATGTGACCTACTTGCATTTCAGAAGATTTGCATATATGAGCCAGCAGCATTTGTCTCAATTTGCATAATTATATGACCAAAGCTTCATGGTGTTGCATTTTCTATGTCGGTTAGTATATTTTTGTGTCAGGTCCTGTTAATGAAAGTGAATAATCTGTATATTAAATTTGTATAATTATTAATTATATTAATCTATTAATTGTGTATTATATATATATATATGTATATATATAATTAAATAGGTGCATTAATTGTGTATATTTAATATATTGAGAACACTTTGATTTATAATATGAAAATTTAATTCAGTGTGTAGGTTCTGTATCAAAATAAATACGCTTGTGTCCCACTGGGTATGAGAAGTTAGACCACACGTAATAAAAACAGAAATATTGAAGAAATCAATGCAGGCTGGACCTGGATCAAACTGATGATGATATATGTGAAGAAGTTTTGACAGATGACCATTCAGGTGTAAATGCAATTGATACATCAAGTTTCATAACCATTAAGGCAGCTTCTGTCTTAAAATCCTTAAAGCCTGCTTAATGTAGGCAGAAGAAAATTGAGAACTGAAAAAACGATGATTTTATGAAGATTATGTGTATAAGAAGTATTTAATAGATAAACTATTATTCTATTAGATACTGTGTATCGCATGGTGAGAGCAGAGCTGTTCTTGCTCTGCCTACCATTCAGGTGACACACAGCAGTGATCGCTAGGTGAGGTGTTCAGTCATAGAGTATAAACAGAAGATAACACACACGTCGAGGTGACGATTATATTTCACTGTCCATTTTGACTATGCGAATGGCGCAAAAACATTTGGGTGCAATACAGCCAGAAAGTTAACTAAACAGGTCATCAATTTTTGTAACATGTGTAAAACCAGACCACATCTTTACTTAGAATGTTTTAATAAACTCCATTAAAATTATAATATTTATTTTTTAACCTTGATACTGCCTGTTGCACAGACGGACGTCACCCAAATGAAAAGTTTGTCAGTCCCCACAGACTGACATAGCCTAAAAGGAAAGTTCACTGTCAGTCCCCATGGACTGACATAGTCTAAAAGGAAAGTTCACTGTCAGTCCCCATGGACTGATGCCGTCTAAAAGAAAAGTTCACTGTCAGTCCTTAAGGACTGATGCCACGTTTAACGTGTTAAGAGATAAACATAATATCACACTAAAAAAATACTGGAAAATGGTACGTACTGAAAAATGGTACATAGTTATTCAAATTTCCCATAAATCAACTATTATCTTTAAAATTAGAATAGTATGAAAATATGTTGACTCACCAAGTGTGGTAATAAACAGTTGACGTTGATGAAGTCCCAGGCCAGCCGACTCATTCGAAGATACAAGCTGCTGTTTAAGCAACCAGATGGGGAAACTAGCCAAAACTGACTTCAATGGTTAGCAATTGCTACTGACTGCATTTATTGAAAATTGAAGCAAAGATTCCACTTGAAGATATATATCGTAAGACATACAATTTTACATCATATTAAAATGAGATTCATTACGTCCAATTCACAGAATTGGGAGATAATTATAGATTTAAGATATAACAATATCTAAATTTTTAAATAAAAGGGGGGAGAAAAAGGAGTTTGAAAATAAAAAATGAATTTTTTTTAACATAGAATAATAGCAAGAGAATAATTTGGAAAAAGGTCCAAAATCAACATGGAAATTTAGAAAAAGACCTAAATTTTGAAAATATATACAGAAAGAGATAGTATTGAAAAGAAAATTTAGAAAAAGTAGATCAAAAGAAAATTTAGAAAAGTAAACCAAAAGAAAAAGTATCGTGAAAATTTAAAGTAAAAGAAATAAGGAGAACAAGAGAAAGATTAGAATATCAACAATTGTAGAGATGAAAATATATACAAAAGTAATATACAATACATACAAATTTATATACAAAACATAAAAGAATGGGAAAAAATGGAACACTGTAGGTTCCACTGACCAAATTCAAAATTTAGAGCAGACACTCATAAAATAATTAAGTAACTTTGTTCAAAATTTCCCTGGCAATGAGAATGCAGTTCTTAATTTTGAGAATGGAACTTTTATTATTGAAGACACTTGAGAACCAAGCTCTTGGTTGGTTAGCAGAGAAAAATTTAGATAAATGATATTGTTTGGTGTGAGGACAGGAAAAGATAAAATGATCAGCATCACCATAACTATGAATATGCTCTATGGATCTGCTTTTTGTGTTTTTCCTCGAGTAGTTACACTTTTCTCAAAAATATGCTTCTCTTGAAAATTCCTTAAATGGCGTAAATTTTCTCAAAAATTTCCTCAGCGGCTTCATCTAAAACTGCTGTTATATGCCATTCCATTCTTCACTGTACTGATGAATTAAAGCTCATTTCATTTTGAACTGGGTGTCTACAAGGTTTGCCAAATATAATTTCCTGACTTCTTGGTAACTTTCTGCAAAATTCCTTGACCTTTTCCATAAAAATTGTTTAGTAATTAATTCATCAAAAAATTGCTAAAATGCAAACATTAAGTTTAGTGCTAGTTGGTTGACAGTCAAAAATCAGGTTCACTATGAATGTGAAAAAATTTCTTGAACTTTTGAACACCTGAATCTTGAACTGGTTGACAACTTGTTGAATGATGGAAATCAGGGTTAGAAAAATCAAAAAATTTCTACATGCCCTCCGGGCATGTTGTCTAAATAAATAGATGCCCAAGATAAAATTTTACATGCCCAACATTTTTCTGATGACATTTTTCATTATTGATAGCTCTGGCGCCCATGAAAATAAATATATTAAATATCATTATATACGTAGCCTATAATTAAATATCAAAATTAGAAAATTAGTTACTTTTAATGAAATAAATACATACCTGCCAACCTGGGAAAATTGGAATGTGTAAAATTTTGCGTGAATGACATTTATAATGATTTTTTTTTAACTACATGCGCAAACGACATTTCTAATGAATTTAACTATGTACAAGTACCTGCATTAAAAAAATATTGCATTAAATATCAGGCTTACTGGTAAAATATGAGCATTCAGGACACCAATTTTATAAAATTTCAGAACAATAAATTATAAAGCAAAAAATATATAAAGGTTTTATCGGGTGAGAATTACTTTATAATGAAGACAAATATTTATGTTTGGCAAAACACAGGTTTTCACTAAAAAGAGTAACAAATATTGATCTTTAATAAATATATATATATATATAGCACTGAATTATATTCCTGCCAAAATAGTTTATCTTTTATTTGCCTAAATCATTGCTTTAATATCACTTTTTGGAAATATCCCTTCACAAAGTTCATACCCATTTTTTAAATACAAAAAATTTATATTATGCAAATATAATTAAAAAATTAACCTTAATAATTAACCATAATATGAAAATAAGCTAGTTTAGTCGATCTAATATGCAACATTTAAATGATGGAGATGGATGGGAAAAGATACTAACGTACTCTCGGCAATTCACACGAAGTAACTGAATTGCGCAATCGCACTGTTTATGCGAAAATAATTAAGAAATTAACCATAATAATTAATTAGAACATGAAAATAAGCTAGTTTAGTCAATTAAAAATGCAATATTTAGAAGATTGAGATGGATGGAAAAAGATACTATTGTACTCTCGGCGATTTATGAGAACAAATTGAATTGCGCAATCGCAGTGTTTATGCGAAATTAATGAACAAAATAGCATTTTAGCGATTTATGCTGAATTAGACAACCTTTGAAGAAGTATATTTATTACTTTCATAAAATAAGCGATCGAGATCTTAATTTATGTTACACGCGGCCGTAAATCTCCGTTAATTTGATTGGCATTACCCTGTATTTTATTATGGATTTGCTACGATCCCAGAGTGATAGATATCAGTGCTAAAAAAGCGGTGTTTCCGAGGAATTATACTATGTCTGGTTTATTGATAAATTTCAAACAAAAAAAGCCGGAGAATTTCACCGGAGATTGATTTCCTAGTAATGTTAAAAAATTCAAATAAATGCGGAAATGCGTAAAATATAGCAATATATGCATAAAAGCATAAAAAGTAGTTAAAATGCGTAAAAGTTGGCAGGTATGTAAATATATCAAAAATGGGAATTGAATACTATTTATGCTAAAACAATTTTTTAAAAATAACCGTTTTGCGATGTATGCCAAATTAGACTAGACAGCTTTTGAAGAAGCATACTTATTGCTTCTATAAAAAAGTGATCGCGATCTTAATATACATTATATGCGACCGTAAATCCCCATTGTCATGATTGACATTACCGTGCCTGTGGCCATAAATTTACATTGGCCTAGATAGAAGGGAATTTTTGTAAGAAACTATGCAAATTTTGTAATTAGTATGAGGATGTTTCCGATAGAAATTACAGAGATTCCATAGTAATCGGCATCTCTGCTTATCAACACCTGTGCACGTCCACAAATCTACCAAAGTTACACCAGAAACCAAGCGCAAATGAATGAGAGAAAGAGAGAGAGACCAGAACGAGGAGCTGCTTTGGCACTGTGCCAGAGGCTCTGCTTGTTTCTTTTAGTGACATCACTGTCGCCCGTGAAACTTTGTTTTATCCCCACAGTTATCAACTATTGCGCGGTGAAAGCCATTCATAGTCCATCGCTGAATAATTAAGACTTTTCTGTTTCATCCTTTTCTCTTATATGGCTTTGAATGTTGAACATAAAATATTTACAGTGGAGTGCTGGTTACTTGATTTCGGCTACCAATTGACCTAATCAGGTTAATGTCGAATAAATTTTTATTACATGCCCGATCGGGCATGTAATAAAAATTAATACATGCCCGGTTGGAATTTTTACATGCCCCGGGCATGTCGGGCAATAGATTTTTCGAACCCTGATGGAAATGACAATTCATTTTCTGAGTGTGTATGAGGAGGGGGGGGGGGCAGAGATATCAATCAGTATGATTTTTCTGAATGCATTCTGCTTATTTTTGACTTTTTCCTGGGAATCCAATTCTAAAAAAAAAAAGTCTGGCTTTTCCGATCTTGCTTTAACAAGTTAAGGTTTCTGCTTGTCCTGAGGAAGAAGGCTGTTTTTTACCTATGAAACAGGTGGACATTATTAATATTATATTGAATGTTATTTTACATGGAGTTTTATTGCATTAGCAGCAATTTGCAGATAAATTCATACTTTTTAGGTTTAGATCTATATTAGGCTATATAAGCATTACGTTCTTTATAAATGCTGTGACTTTTTTTTAAGCATTCTGAATTTTACAGATTTTCTGACATCTATAAATCTTCTGAATATCATAAATGTTCAGAATTATATAGTTTTCCTGACATTTCTAAGAACATAGTTCATAAATGTTCTGACATTTTTAAATGTTTTGAATCTCATAAATGCTATTTTTGCAAATGATTTCAACCTGTCTAGAATATTTTAAAAAAGAATTTAAACCATAAATTATATTTTGGAGACAATTTTTTTCACCAAGTAGACATCCAAATAGGAAATTTTCACAGTGCTAAAACGTTTCTAACATCCAATTGTATGTTTGAATGTCTTTTTAAAATGTTTTAGGTACATAAAAAAATGTGAAATTGAAATGAATAGCTCTGCTACATAAGTACAGGAGAAGTTTTAAATGTACTGATAAAATACAAAAAGATATCAATTTTTGGATGATTTTACAAGTAAAATGTAATGTTAAATCCATGAAATTTTAATAAGTTTCTGACAATAACAATGCTATCTCACATAGCAATTTAATTTTTTTTTAAAAATACTTCCTTTCTAATCATATTAACTTACCTTTCTTTCATGTTAACTTACCTTTCTAATCACATTCTTCAAGAAATATCCAATATTCTATTCTGATTTATTCTTGAAAAAAAAAAAGGGCTGGAATTTAGATGAGCATGTGATAATGATGAAGTTGTAAACACAATCTCAATCCTGTGCATGCACAAAGAAAATAAACTTACACCAAGAGCGCCGGATACAGTTAAGCAGACAAGAATAGAATGTTACTGTTTTTATACAGAAAATATTCGACTCCATGGCTTAAAGACTGAAAATTGTTTTTTTTTAACAGGAAAATTTCATTTTTGCTTGGAAATGAAATATTTATGCGATTTGACATTAAAAATAACAAAGGAACTTTCATTTATTTCAGTTTTTTACAGTGGAGAAAAATTACGTTTATTTAGAACAGATTTACGATTTCAAGCCAGCAATCTAGGGATGCAAAGCGTTGATTAGAATTTGACGGACACTCCTTGACTGTGATGGTTCTGGATTTTGAGGGAGCTCGGAACTCCAACATCTTTTGTTAGGCTGCAGAAGACCTAAAAAATTATTCATAAAGAGGGGGCATGTGATAAATGTTCGTACGGGGCCCACAATTTCTCTGGGATACCCTGGCCAAACAGTTGTTGCTGTTGAGACCCAGACCGTCCGACCTACCAGAAAGGTGTTGAAAACCCAGGCCGTCCGGCTCGTCAACAAGGACTTGAGCATCCATTTGGACGGCCGGACCAGGTAACTGTTTGGACGGCCGGGAAGTGCCACCCAATTTGACACCCAAACAGTTGAAATACTTTAAGTGCTGATGCTGGAAATAGGTAATAATTATATTGTCTGGTAAATTGTTTTTGTTTATGCTGCTAGAGCTGTGAATTTATATTATGCGTATGAAGAATATTTATGATACGAAAAGCGTTGTCTAAAGCTTAACATGTTTTTAAATCAAAATTTTACATTTTATCCTTTGTTTAGGAACACAAAATTCTGATTCTGGAAATAAGAGATCATTATTTTGTTTGGTAGACTGTTTTCCTTATGTTGCTAACTTTAATGATTCATGGTATGTATGACGAATGCTTATGTTAGGAATGAGTTTTCTAAAGCTTGGCGATGCTTGTGAACCGATGTTTCATCATTGATTCTTTGTTCAAATACACAAATTTAAAATATTTTAATTTAAGTTTGGAAATAGAGTTTTCTATTAAAAACAAGAAAATCAGAATCAGAAAATTAGAGAAACGATTGGAGTTTGGATGTTTGATTTTTTAGGTTGTACTATATATCAATTAACTTTCAAACAGACACAGGGAAAAGTCTGTGGAACATTGGGGAGTTATAAAAATGTAATCAAGCAGCAGTCACAGAGTGACTTGATTGTGACGTCATACGGTGACTGGTCACAGGTGAGCCATCACAGCAACGTTACAGTGATGCCATAAGAAAAATGTTACTTGGAGGTCAGAGTGATGCACTTACGTGGTCACAATTAAGTCACCATGGTGACTGTGACAGGAGTGACCAGTTGAGATGTCACTTTAACTTCACAGTGACCTTATGTGCCGTTAGGGAAGAACTCTAAAAAATGATCATTGTATATTTATAATTACCGTTTACCTGTGAATGTTCCCAATTTGGAAAATTTATCAAAAAAATTATCTAAATTAGTTATTTTCAGATTTTACATAATAATTAAATCACTACTTGAGTGGAACTGATTTTTAAAATAATTTGTTTCAGAAAAAAATAAAATATTAGTCTTGCTGTAAATACATGATTTTAGGTACTTCTGAATTCTTTTAAATTTCTCGATATGGAAACCACAAAAAAATGAAAATTGAAGAAAATTACTTGGTAATTATTTAATGAAATTCTATAGAATAGATTTATTAATAATATGTAGCACAAATAAATTACACCAATTTTAATTAAATTTTTCCAGTTATAATAGTTATATTTTCATTCAATTAGTTGGCAATAGAATTAAAAATACTAAAAAAATTATTAAAAATTTAACTGTAATGAATTTGATGGGTAATGAGTTAAGGATCTACAATCCAGAATTTTCCCCAAATCTGGAATTATCCAGACCCCCTCCCCCCTCAAATAAAAATTGAATCTGAGTTTTATATCCATATTACTATTTTATAAATTACATCAATATAATTTGCCACCATCAAAACAAATTTAAAAAAAAATATTCATGATAAATAATACACTTGTCAGTAAAAGATAAAATATACGAACATTTATCTAAGCACACACGCTTAATTGACACATCAGGTACAACGGGATCCACTGCAGCACGCTTTAAACGTGAAAACTCTTTTGGTCTTATATCTGAAGCATCTGCTTCATTTACAGCAATGGGATGACTAGCAGACGATAGACTAGCAGCAGAAGACAGCTGTTCTGTACAAAAATTAGGAATAAAAATTATGAATGAATATATAATTTTGTGAGATAATATTTTGAATATAGTGCAATATATTCAAATATTATGTCCATAAAATAAAAGTTTTTTAAATGTCATTGAATGGATGTTTTTTTGTAAAATAAGTTTAGTTCATTTAAAGTCAAGTCTTGTGGAAGAATTTGAACAATCTGAAAACATGTTTGTCTGCCAATATTTGTGGCATATGTGGATGGCATTATAAACTTCCCCTATATAATTAGATTATGTTGATTAAATGCATTTGACGATTTTTAACAAAGATGCGGTTTTTGTAAATGAAGTCACATTAATTATTTTAGCAGAAATGAACAAGCTGATGAAGAGCGAAAATCAAACTTGGAATTATATGTTCATTACAACATGTAAGTGAAAAATAAGACTTTATTCTAACAAGACTTTCATCTAAAGTCATCTTTAGTAAAAGTTAACAAACTAAAATAGCTGGCATACTTGACTTTGTATGTAGTATAAGCAACAGGTACTTAGTGACACTGAAAATTTTAGAATAATTACTGCTCTTGCATTAACATAAAAAGGACTTTAATTCACACATGATGAAATAGATACTTAATTATGCTTCATAGTATCCCAGTAATAATTTGTTTCACAGAGCATGCAGCTCTAAGCTCTTCTGAAACCATCACAGCATCCAACTTCTAGACTAATAGCTTGTTGAGTATCAGTAGATCACAAGTATCAGTAACAATCCGACTTTTCCGACCAGAAGTATATTTTTGAAGTTTCCCTGTTTTATTATGAGCTTTTAAAGTAAAGGATTGGACTTCACTGGAATATGCAAATTCTGTCATCATTCACAGTTTTACAATTTTTGTACATGTCAAAAGCATGAAATACACTTATCCCCCGATTTACACGGCACTTGTTTTACACGATTTCGCTTTTACACGGTTTATAAATTAACAGATTTCAAAAAATTGATAAAAATGTATATTCCTTTCCATATACGCCTATACAAAGATTTGATGACATTTTTTAATTTTATTCCTTTGGTAACACTGATTAAAACAACAGGGGATTCCCGGTGTTGTAAAATATATACAATTAGGGGAATCTCCGTATAGGGGAATCCCCGTATGTATTGCACAACAGTAAAGCTGTCTGGTTCATGCAAGTACATAGTGCAGAAACATTTTAGCAGCAAAGCTTATATTATTGTGCGTTTATCTTTTGAACTGGTAAGTTTTCAACATTTATAGTTTTTCTTGCATCTTTATAGTTTGCGTAAATTTGTTAAGGTTCTGTAATGCCAAAGGATTTGAAGAAAAATTAAATGAAAGGAAAAGTTATTTCTTTAGAAACTAAAATTCAAATATTAGACCGTCTACGTAATAAAGAAAGAGTAACGGATGTTGCTAAATTTTACTCCATGAAAGAAGTCACAATAAGAACAATAAGAAAAATTGAAGACTCCATTAGAAAAAGTGTAGCAGCTGGAACCTGCAGTAGTAATAGTACGACTTCATATGTTAGAGATGTTACAATGGAAAATATGGAAAATGCCTTAGCGATATGGATAGAAGACCAAACTCAAAAGCGAATCCCGATCGATACCAATGCTGTTACAAATAAAGCTTTGAAGATTTATCAATCACTTAAGAATCAGTCGCCGTCGACTTCGTCCGATGAAAAGAAGGTATCTTTTTCCGCAAGCCATGGGTGGTTCAAGAGATTCAAACAAAGCCATTTTTTACATAATCTGAGAATGGAAGGTGAAAGTGCATTTGCTGCTTCGGATGCGGCACAACACTATCCGGCGAAACTTTCTGAAATCACTGCCGCTAACTCCTACACTTCTGATCAGGTTTTCAATGCTGACGAGTCCAGATTATTCTGGAAAAAAATGCCGCAAAGAACCTTTATAGCTAAAGCTCACAAATCAGCTAGTGGTCATAAAGTAGCGAAAAGTCATATAACAGTTCTTTTCTGTAGCAATGCTTCTGACGATTATATGATGAAATCATTGGTGATTAACAAATCCATATCACCACGATCATTCAAAGGAATAAATATCAAAAACCTTCCAGTCTATTGGATGGCTAATAGAAAAGCATGGATCACTGCCATAGCTTTCAATGAATAGATACATAACTTCTTTGTTCCAGATGTCAAAAATTATTTAACTAAAAAAGGATTGCCTTTTAAGGCTCTTCTATTAATTGATAATGCACCAGGTCATCCTCCAGATTTACAACACGAAAATGTAAAAGTAGTTTTTTTACCAAAAAATACAACTTCCTTATTACAGCCGTTAGATCAAAGGATAATTTCGACTTTTAAAGCACTGTACATCCAGCAAACTTTCAGGTATATCTTTGAACAAATGGAGAATGATGAATCTCTTACTCTGGTGGATGTTTGGAAGAAATTTACAATTTTAGATTGTGTTAAGCATTTTGGACTGTCATACACTCAGATCAAACAATCAACGATCAACGCCTGCTGGAAAGCAATATGGCCGGATGTTGTTGAAAGTGGAAATGATAAATCACCAATAGTGCATGAATATTCTCAGATCACTGAGTTGGCCCATAATATAGGAGGAGAAGGTTTTGAAGATTTAGCTCAGGCAGATGTTGTGAAGAAATAATGGCTGATGAAGAATTGAAAGAAGATGATTTAATTAACATGATTCGTGAAACAAACAAACATGATTAAGACAATGATTCTGATGAAGAGCAATCTGAACCAGTTGCGTTCACAGCAATAATCATAAGCGTAGGACTTGAGTTGGGAAGAAAATTGGGCAAGCATTTCTTACAATATTACACAAATGTTGCTCGAGCTCTCCGATTCCAGCGAGACCTTCGTAAATGCTTAAATCAATATGAAGAGGTCTATAAAGATTTAGCAAAAAAACCTACGCAATTGTTAATTACCGATTTCATGACAAAGTCTTGTCAACCCGAGATCTTGCCTAATTCGTCAACCATTAAACCAGAATCGCATCAAGAAAGTGATGAAAGTGACATCATACCTATCAGAAAGAAAAGACTGATAGTACATGAAAGTGATGAAAGTGATTAAACTTATAATTAATTTTTAAGGGTCTTTTTGTTTTTTTGTTCTTTGTTCCTAATGTAATATAAATTAAATATGTTATATTACTACATTCATATATTTCTTGTTTTATAAACTAAGTATAAGTTTTCTAAGATGTCTTACTTTTGTTTTACTTAAATATATGACTGAATCATGCACATTTTGGGGTTATTTTCGTTTCACACGATTTTACTTAGCATAATCCAAGATTTCAATTTACATGGTTTTGTGCAGAACCTATCTTCCTGGTAAATCGGGGGACAGGTGTACTTGCCAGAAAAATGCTGCAATTTAATCATGTGAATGAAACAAGATTCTAAAGGAATTTTTTACTTGAAAATTTTGTCGATTATGAATCACAATATTTATTTATGTTTTTCCAGCAATATTAATGTATTATAAGTTATTTTTGTATTTCATGTGAGGTGGCATATTTTTGGCTCCTGATTAGACATGTGTCTGCTCATGTACTAATATCATATATAGCCTCCATCTTGAATATCATGTCATCATATCTTTGCACTCGTGTAGACAGCTTTGCAAAAACATAATTCCTGGTGGGTGGTGCTTTGATTGAGACGTTAGTCAACAGAAGGAGAGGTTTTTGTTAGGAAGAGGATGGTGTGCCATGAAAATAGAAAAACCAAACATCAGGTAAGCAGGTAATTACACCTCAAAATGTACCAAAATACCCAATTTTGTGCTCCTAGGGAAAATCTATCAAACAGTTAGTGTGATGAGCTTAATTCATCTAATGATTTTATTAAAACAAATTTCTCATCTGCACTGGAACTTACGTAATACAAAGCAGCTACGGACAGGAGGAAGTTCATTATATTCAATATTCACAATAATTGATACAAAATAAAATTATTATACACTATATGGCAGTGAAAATGAGACACCAAGAAGGACTGGGTAAAAATATGCAAATTGCAGGATAGATGCAGCTCACAGAGTTATGTAAATGATGCGAAATGTGCAGCTGTCCTGTGCACGTTAAGTGAGATATAAGGGAAGGAATCTGCAGAATCGTCAATAGTCGTGCCACTCTGTCTGCCAGGGAAATCATTTTGCAATTTTTTTTGTCTCAGAGGAAACGTGTAATAGCAGAGAATGCCAGGCCACTGCTAACTGAGGCAGTTATAGCAGACAGACGATTTCACGAGGGGTATGATGATTGGACTCAGAAGGGCAGGTTGTTCCATACGACAAATCTCAGTGGACAGCCATCTACACACATCCACGGTGCACCGGCTGTGGCAAAGATGGTTGGAACAAGAGAATGTGGCATGTTTGAAGGGTGCCAATATGGCCAGAACAATGTCAGCATGTGTGAACCAATGCATCCGCCGACAAGTGTTGGCGGCCCCGCAGGCCACTTCCTTCGCCCTTTTGCAGAATGTGCAGGACACCCTTGATACTCCCATATTGACCAGGACCATTATCCGCCGATAGGTCACCAGCAACCTGCACTCATGGCAACCTTTAAGAAGACTGCCATTGGACCCAACAGCACAGATGCCTCCATTTGGAATGGTGTCGGGATAGAGCCACGTGGACAGCAGAATAGCACAGAATCGTGTTCTCAGACAAGTCATGTTTCTGTTTTAGCAATGACGGTCTCCGTGTACGAGTCTGGCACCAAAGAGGTGACAGGTTCAATCCGTCTGCATCTGTGGAACGTCACACCATGCAACAATGCAGCATCATGGTTTAGGGCACCATCACCTACAATAGCAAGTCACCTCTGGTCTGTATTGGGGGCACTATGACGGCCCAACAATACGTGGATGATGTGCTGCGGCCGGTGACACTACCCTTACTTCAGAGGATGCCCAATGCCATTTACCAGCAGGATAACGCCCGACCATATAGGGCACACATCAGCCAACATGCCCTGCAAGGTACCCAGGTGTTTCACTGGCCACCAGTCTCCCCTGATCTTTCATCAATCGAACACGCCTGGGACATGATTGGACATTGCTCACATGTGCTGCCAGTGCCACGTTTAGAAGACGAACTATGGCAAATGGTTAACACAGAATGGGCAATCATTCCTCAGGACACCATCTACATACTCATTGAATCAGTACCTAGACGTGTTGCTGCATGTATCGTCACCCACAGTGGTCCTACAACCTACTGATCAGACAGTGTTATTGCTCAGTGTATAGGTGTATCATGTTGCAATAAACATCACTTATTGTTCATTGCTGTCTTTCTCTGTTAGCTGATTTTCATCATTTTCTGCCCACTCCTTCTTGGTGTCTTATTTTCACTGTCATGTAGTGCATAATTAATAAAATAACAAACCTGGGTTATTAATTAAATGCAATAAAAGATTAAGTATAATCTTTATCATCTGATTTTTTCAAAGAATCATATTCCATATCCAATACAGAGGTAAAAATGCTCCCATTCAAGTTCTACTATTCTGTTTCCACATAATCTTTGCTAAGAACATATTCATTGAAAGTCATGTTTCCAGCTTTATTCAAAACGTCTTTCTTTTGCCCTAGGCTCTAAAAAGTTTAAGAGTCTTCAGCTTTTCAATAAAAACTCAGCATGATTCTAACAGATTTCAATGTATTTTTTTTATGAATGTCATGCAAAGCATTATCTAAAAAAACACACAAACAACTATAACATCAAGAGCCATAGATATGTTCCTTTCTATGTTTATAAGCATATGAAATGCAAAATATAAACTTTGCAATACTATAAGATACTTAATAATATGTCCGTATTTCAGAAGTTGAAGTATGGAGAAAAAAAATCCTCAATTTTTTTTAATTGAGTTGAAAAATTTGCAATAATCAATATATGAACCCTTTTATGGTTACCTGCTAATTAAATTTGATGGAAATTCAGAACATTTCTTTAACAATTTTGAAAAATTATACAGTTAGAAAGATTTATTTCCGTATCTGTTCGATATAAAATACATGTTTTATTGCCTACTGTTAAAAAAATATGATATTTACCTTTATAATACATTCATACATATTAAATATAACAAATAATCAAATGATATTTAAGATGCAGTTTCAAATCTATATTGTTGTTTTCATCTATTCCAATATTGAAAGAAAAAGTTTGAAGAACAATTAACATTTGTTTTCTGTCTTCAGATGAAAGTTTGTTGCTGCTGCCTTCGTAATTGAGCAATATTGTTTTGCTACTTCTGATTTCAAAAACATCTTCCAAAATAATGATTCTGCATGATCTGCAGCATTGTGTTACACTAAGAACATTATGAAGATATGTCTTACTTTCCAGATCATTCTTAGGTCGACTTACTTTCCACATCATTCTCATTAAATGAGTTTCTTTTTATTTTTCTTACTCTCAGTCAGTCTCTGATGATGTTTCTTGCAATTTTAGATGTAATGTTATGTCGTCTTTTCTGCCACGCCATACAGAAATGGCAGATGAGCAAACACTGTAAAAAGCATATTTAGATCTGTATCTAGTTTATTATGCATGGAAATTCCATGCTTTAACAAGGCCTATCTTTGTTTTTCTTTGTCAAACAATGAATTCATTTTTTACAGTTTTAATACAATTCGGGAAATATTTGCTTTCACAGTGCCTTTCTAGGTTCATTACACGAAATATTTTATTGTAAAAATTATCAAGAGATTGTTTGGAAAAGATACAGTAAAAAAGGGACCTAATTTTAATTGATTGGATCCTATACTTCCTTCAAATGCTGTCTTTTATTTGTTGTTCATCAGTTTGTCCTTGGGTGACAAAAGAAATGCCTAGTTTTAGATGCATACAAAGAAACTGAACTCAATTGATTAAAAAGTCTGTGGAATGCAATAAAAAAAAGTTAAAAAGGCAGAAGAAAGTTAATTTCAATGTATTGTAAGCCATTTAAAATATAGCTTAAAATGTTTCTTCGAATGTTCTTTTAAAATTCAGAAATCTGATTTTTTGCACTAGAGTCCTACTTTTAAGTATGTTTGAGGGATAGTTAAGTACTGTAAACTTTCAGGAAAAATTATCACATATTTTTAAAGATTAAAAAAATATTTTATCTACATTAATGTCAAAGGCAGAATAAAGTCTCATCTTTGTGTGACAAATTGCTCACAATTCAGCATTATAATGAGCAGTTTATAGCCATCATGTTGTGTTACACTTCGATGTTCTTTAGCATTTAATCTTATGCATAATATATAGTAAAATTCAGAATGCAAGTGCCTTATTCTTTTAATATTTTTACTATATTTAAAGTATCCTAATATTTGCTATTACATGCATTTGGGTTGACGGTTCAATAACAGATTTAAAATTCATATCCTTGGCTTGAAAAATATTAGAAAGCAGTTTTAATCTATTTATGAATTTATAGCTAAACAATATTAACCCCCAAAAAAGCAATAGATTTTCCTTTTCCTACCTTGTGTAGCTAATAAACTCTGCATTTCATTAGAAAGATGGCGAATATCATCTTCTAAAGTTGCATTAACAGCATCAGATGCAGCCAACTCTTCTTGTAAGCTCTAAACAAAAATGTATTTTAAGTTGTCTTTATGATCTAAAGATGCTTAAAATAAATGATTTATATATGCACTTTAAAAGGAGATAGTATTTGTGTATACATACAATAGATTTAAATACATTTTGGAACACTATAGAAGCAAAAGTGAAGGAAAAGAAATTGTAATAAACATAAGTTCATATATCGAAATAAAAGAGATGCCATCTTGATGAAGGACCTTCTAAAAGAAACGTAAAAACGTTAAGATGTAAACAAACCAGTTTCTTCTAAATAATAAAGAAATACTTCATATGAATTTAAAAATTTGTACTACTTTTTCATAGCTCTATATTAAATCATTTTCGTGCAGATTTTTAAAAAATAAAAATAGCCTTTTAGGGAATTTCAAAGAATTATTTAGAAATAAACATCTGACTTGTGAAAAAATATCATTAGAATGTTTCTTAAATTCCACTTTTAATAGTATTTTTATTTTTAATAAGGTAATTAAGATTTTGAAGAAAGATAATTGAAACTCCCAAATTTTTTAATCCTTGTGTTTAATTATCCTTGTAGCTGATTGTTTTTGTTAATTAGATTGATTTACTGGTTTGCTAGTTATTAGTAAGATCGAAACTGTTAATATTTATGGATTTTATTATGCCACTTACAAATTAGTTGCAAAAGTTATTGAAGGTGAATTAAAATAATCAACATATCTTCAGGCATGTTTTCTGAAGGTTAGAACATTTAACTTCTCAAGGATCTATATTCAATTTCACAATCATGATAATTAAAAAGTTGCAAATTATGAAATTGTTAGTATAAAAAATAAACATTTCTTAAGTTTATTTTTTAATTGCAAATTTTATTTCTCACATCATTTGATGAGCTTAGCACTGAGTAATTTAATAAAGATCATGTAATATCCAGATGGACCATAATGCTTAATGACTGGAAAAATAAGGAGAATATGAGGTATATGAAGTAGTTAATAAAACACAGTATTCAAACTTTCTGCTGCTATGTTACCTATTAAGATTACAATTTTCTGTTTACACAATTTCTCTATACACAATATGATTATGATATACACTGGTGGTAAATAAAATCCCAACACCAAGAAGAAATTAGTTTAGAGAAATGAAATTTAGGTAAAGCAATTGTGTAGGTAACATATTTAATTGATTAAAGTTTCAAGGACACAGGTTAAAGTATGCGTGAGAAGAGCCATTTCAAATGTGAAATGGTGGTGCATTAATAACCGCTGTAATCGCCACGATTTAGAATGCAAGCATGCAAACGTGCATGCACTGTGTCATACAGGTGCCATATATGTCATTTTGTGGGATGGAGTTCCATGCCTGTTGCACTTGGTCAATCAAATCAGCAACAGTTAATGCTGGTTGTGGATGACGCTGAATTTGTCTTCCAATAATGTCCCATATGTGCTCAATGGGAGAAAGATCTGGTGATCTCGCAGGCCAAAGCAACATGTCGACACTCTGTAGAGCATGTTGAGTAACAGCAGCGGTATGAGGACGCGTGCTATCCTGTTGGAAAACACTTTCTTGAATACTGTTCATGAATGGTAGCACAACCAGTTTAATCACCAGTCTGATGTACAAATTTGCTGTCAAGGTGCTTGGAATAATGACGAGAGTGTTCCTGCTGTCATAGGAAATGGTGGTACATAGGAAATGGTGGTACATTAGTAACCGCTGTAGTCGCCACGATTTTGAATGCAAGCATGCAAATGTGCATGCATTGTGTCGTACAGGTGCCGTATGTCATTTTGTGGGTTGGAGTTCCATGCCTGTTCTGTTGCACTTGGTCAGCCAAATCAGCAAAAGTTAATGGTGGTTGTGGATGACGCTTCCAATAATGTCCCATACGTGCTCGATGGGAGAAAGATCTGGTGATTTCGCAGGCCAAGACAACAGGTCGACACTCTGTAGAGCACGTTGGGTGACAGCAGCGGTATGAGGACAAGCGTTATACTGTTGGAAAATACCCTCTTGAATACTGTTTATGAATGGCAGCACAACCAGTTCAATCACCAGTCTGGTGTACAAATTTGCTGCCAATGTGCTTGGGATAACTATGAGAGTGCTCTTGCTGTCATAGGAAATTATTCCCCAGACCATAATTCCTGGTGCAGGTCCAGTGTGTCTAAGCCACAGACAGTTTGGTTCCAAGCGCTCACCTGGCCTCTTTCTTACCAACATACGAGCATCACTGGCACCAAGACAGAAATGGCTCTCATCTGAGAATACAACAGATCTCCACTCTGCCCTCCAATGAGCGCTAGCTTGACACCACTGACGTCGCAGATGGCAGTGATTCAGAGTTAGTGGTATGAACGCTACAGACCGTCTGGCTTGGAGCTGTCCCTCAAGTAATTGATTTCTTACAGTTCGCTGTGTCACTCTGGGGCCAACAGAAGCTCTAATTGCTGTTGTAGATGCAGTACAATCCGCCACAGCCATGCGGCGAATACAGCGATCTTCCTGCTCAGTAGTGGTCCGTGTGCGGCCGGACCCAGTCTTCTTGAGACAGTGCTTTCCCGTGACCACTGCTGACAACAATCATGCACAGTGGATTCATCCCTACCAAGTTTTTCTGCTATATCACGGAAAGAAAATCCACCTTCTTGTAGCCCTATTATACGGCCTCTTTCAAACTCACTAAGCTGCTGATACTGCCTTCTTCGTCTTCTTAAAGGCATTCTTGACTCAAACTTAGCTCACAACATACAATCCGGACGATAAATAATGCTCACGAAGTTTACATCGTGTATTTAAAGCAAACGTGATTTGCATGATCATAGTGGTGCTACTAGCGCCACTCTTATTCGTCTAGGGCAAAATTTGAATGGGCGTCATCTTTTATATGTGCAAAAACGTGCCTCCTAAATTTCGTTTCTCTAGCACAACTCCTTCTTGGTGTTGGGATTTTATTTTCCTCCAGTGTATAAAGAAAAACTGAGTAATTTTTTTACAAACAGCTATTTTATATGCATTATGAAATAACCCATTCAAATATATGGCTTTAGAACTTCATTAAACATCATTTCAATATAAATTAAAAAAACTGTTTTAAAAAATATAATTAAGTAGAATTTCTTTAATATAAAACAAATAAAAATAAAAGTGTATGAAACAATCTGTGTTCAAATATAAAAAAATTAGTCTTACATACAAAGTTATTTAATTAGTGTTCGAACATTAGCAGATCCAAGGGCGTTATGGGGTCTTCAACCTCCCCCCCCCCCCCAAAAAAAAAAGAAAAATAGAAATTGTCTGCACTAGATAAAATTACAATTTTACCTATATGCATATATTGTACTTATGCATGAGACTAAAAACATCTTAGCCTCCCCCCCCCCCCCAGACTAAATTCTGGATCTGCCACTGTGCTCACAGGTTGAGTGATATGTACATGCAAGTGAGCCATTACAAATTAAATAAACTCATCAACATGAGAGTAATTTATCTGCTGCCCACATCATTTTCCTTTTAGTTTTAATGTATGGTAGACATGTATATATTTTACAGTCGCTTTGCAAGAATTGTGGATTTAGTATTCTTGATACTAACAGGGTGGGGAGCACTTACAAGTATAAAAAAAAGTGAGAAAAGCGATTAATTTTTCCAAGAAGGTGACTGACTACAAGGTAACTCTTTCCTATGATCACTCGATGCATATCATTGTAATTTAACTTTATACAAGTTCTGAACAATAAAACTTTGAATTTTGAGCAGAAAAATTTTAAATTTGTAGCAAGAAAATTTGTATATTGTTACGTTGCAAAAATAAAACCTTTTTTGTAATAGTTTGAGGCAAGGAAATGAGAATCTTGAAAATTTCTGGAAATAAAATATTGAAATTTTTATCTAATTTAAACAATATATCAAATTTTGAAAGAGTTCCTAAGAATTAGTCTTGCGAGGAAATTAACATGAAATGGAAGAACTAATCATATTGTCAAAGATGCAGAAGTTGGAAGCAGCAATGCTGCATTTTATTGTGATTTTATTAAGTAACACACTGCAATAAAATGAAAGCTAGGGGAAATTTAAGGAACATAATTATGCATAAATTATTACATAATACCAGAATGGAACCTCTTTGTCAACAAACATTAAGTCTTAAAGACAAAATGGGCTATATATTTGCTGTATTGCATAATAATTTGTGCATAATTACATTGCTTAATTTTTTTGTGCAATTTTACTTACTGAAAATCAAAGTTACTTAACTAATAGCAAGATTTGGCATTTTCGCAATTTTTATGTAAAAGTGCTGAAAAAAGTGATTTTGTTAAATAGTGTAACTTTCTAACACCATTTGTAACTTTTATGAAAAATGAATGAATTTTACAAAAGCGCACTTTTTATGAAACATTTTTATAAAATTAATGTCATTCGAAGAACATTTTTATGATATTCGTGAATTTTATGAAAAGCACTGAAATTTGCAATATTTTAGATACAGTGGTGAAAAACTCAATTTTTTTAGAAAGAACACTAACAGTTGTGGTTTTCGAGAAAGAATGCTGAGAAGTGACATTTCTTTTAAATAGTGGTGATTTTAGGGCAAGAACACTAACTGCAATTTCTTTTAAATAGCATTAAAATTCTTGATTTTTGAGAAAGAATGCTAAAAAGCATGATACCTTTTAAATAGAGCTAAACTTCCGAGACTTTATTTAAGCGTACTAAAATTTGTGATATTATGTAAAAGTGCTAAAATTTGCAATATTATTTAAAAGTGTAAAAATCATGATTTTATTCAAAAGTGCTACAATACACAATGTAATTTAAAAGTGCCAAAATTCGTTACATAAAATGTGCTAAAAATTTACAGTAATTTATTTTGAAAATGCTGAACATAGGAAGGTCTTACTAATCTCGAATTTTAACATCTTTCTCAAAAAAATGATGCATTTTTGCATTCTTTAAAAGAAATATATGAATTTTAACACACTTTTTTAAAAATTGCAATTTTTTCACGCTTACAGAAAGCTTATAGAAACAGCAAATTTTAGTACTTTTCCATAAAAACAAACTGTCAGACCAATTTTCGTCACTCTATTTCATGCATTGTATCATAAACTCCTCCCACATTTTTCCTGATACACCCGTAATTGGTTACACAAGCAAAAAAAAAAAAAAAAAACTTTCAAATGCAGAAAAATAAGAAAAAGAAGGAACCATGCAATTCCCGTATTCACTATGATTTTGTTTTTTAGAAAAAAAAAAGGCAATGACTGCCGAATTTTAGTTTTGAAGTACAGACTTTTTCTTTTCAAGACTCTCTTTTCTATGTTTTCAATATATAGCTTTAATTTTTTCTTCTGATTTAACCAATCAGCCTACTGTGAGCAAGTTTTTTTCTTTTATGTTATTTTTTCTATAGTCTTTCTTAGATGATAGTTGGCTTCTACAAACAAATTTTGGGCTGCTTCTTCTCATTATGTACCCTTTTCTTTTCCTTCAGTTCAAAACATTCAGCCACTATAGGTTTTCTCAATTTCTCCATTCTTTGCAATTTCTTTTCCATGGTCTTCACCCTGTTTTTATTTTTTCTCCTTTTCCTCTTCAATTATATTCTGCCTTTTGGATTCTTCCATATAGGTTATATGTTACTGATGAACTTGTAATCCATATTTAATTAAAGTATCAATCAATGCCACAAGATAAAAGGAGTTTAAGTACTCGGTCAAAGTATACGTTTTGGTCAAAATTGCAATTAAATATCTTTCTGTTATTGCTGTCTTATCTCTTACTTAAAGCCCAATTTGACACTCTACATCGCTCTATATCTAATTCAGACATATCTACATCGCTCTATATCAGAATTGCCATAGAACAGGGTGAGGGTTGCTTTGACAACTTTCCCAACAGTTGAAAATTTGCAATCCCCAGAAGTGTCTTTCTTGAATATGGTGATGCCAATGAAAAAATAAAATGTACAATATATATATAAAGAAAATGTAAAATATATATATAAAGAATGTATCTATGTAAAAGTGCTAATGGTGATGCCAATAGTTTTCAATCTTCATATTTTCACTAACATCTTTTTCTAATTGAAGTAATTTTTGCTCATTAAGCAGAACATCTTCGGGAACATATAAAGACATCATTTTAGCAAATTAATTAAATCTCCACAACTTTGTTTCTACCTCTCACTTGGATTTAAAAATCTGAATGTTTCCCTTACAAATTTGACAAACTGATTTTTTTTTTTTTAATAACATGTTTACCAGCACCAATATAATGTTTTTGAGCCTTCAACAAAAATAGTCTGTCTATATCTGTTAGTTTGATGATTTCTTCTTGAAATTCTCCACTAAATAAGACTCGGCCACACAGAAAGCTACCATTAGCCTATGGGTTGGTCGTGTGGTCTGGGTTTTCTACTAAATAAGACTGACTTAAATCGGAGAAGATTTACTGATAAAAAGACTGCTTCACTACTTAAGACTTGAGAAATATTTTCATCATTTTAAAGCAGAATCAAATCATGTCCCATTATAATCTGGAGCATAAGAAGTTCATTATATAGCTTATGTATTAGGGGTTCCTCTCTTTGAAATGATTTTGTGAATTTAGTGAACAGTTTAAACTGATGCAACTGTGAATTTGAGTTCTGCTTTCATGGTTGGTTGTTTCTAGCATCTAAAAACTGACAAGTGTTTGCAAAATGACCAGTTAACTGCAAAAACTGCCTATTTAAATTTTTATGAATATATAAATCTGCAAAAAGGTGACAAATCTATAAAAAAGTGACAACAAGTGACTAGCCCTCAAGAAAGGTGACAAAAGGTGAGAAAGGTGACTCACTCCTCATCCTGTACTAAATATAGTTAGTTTCATAGTTCATGGGACACCAAGCCATTTCATTCATGGAAAGCATGGGGAAAATGACTAATATTAATTATATTATTTTATTATTTTATTTTTAATGTATAGTAGAAGCTAAGGCTTTAGATTAAAAAAAATCAACAGTAGCCAGTGGCCAGTGAACTCATAAAGCTCAGTGGCCACTTTGATGATGGTAATGGCCATAATTTTGTACTCGATTTTCATCTCCCCCCCCCCCCCCCCCCCAATTTTCTAACAATTTTTTTTTCCACGAACACATTCAATTTGCTCTAAGCATATATATATATAAAATAATTATTTATTAATTATATAAATAAATAAAAATGAAAAGTAATAAAATAAGCTAAAAAAATTAGAAAAATCAAAAACATCTGAAAATAAGATATATTAATATTATGTTTTCAATTATACTTTTGCTAAAATTTTGTAACTTTAACCAGTTTGAAACTACGATTCGAGGGCCCTTATAATGGTGTATAGTGGCATTTTCGTTTATCCATTTCTTCTATGAATCTCTTGTTTAGTAAGAATTTTCATCTTTGCTGCATGTACATATTCTATTTTGCTTATACGGGTAATAGTCCTGTCTCTTGTTCTGACTCACTGGATGGGTCTGGGAGAGTCGCTGTGAACGTTCGTACTGCCTCCTAGGTTGTATTTCGTCATGTTCATTCCGGTACTTCTAGATATTTATTATACTGTTGAGGTTGGTCACATATACATATGGTTAAAGAAGAAGGATTCCTGCCACATGTTAATACAAATTTTCCTAATGCTTCTTATCTTCATTTTTTTATCTTATGGTGCCTCTAGTCCGAGTTTGGACATTTATAGTAATGTACTATTTTCCAATCTGAAACAGGCATTTGTTTGGGTTAAATAGAATTAAATACTCAGACCTGAAGATGAATTTAATTCTTTTTAATCTCCGAATTTGAGCCGGTGCTGATCTTTTCTATTATCGGCATTATGGTAGTGGTTTTGCTTCTATGGTGATGTTAATATTTCAAGATTACTTGAATTAATTATTTTTATTATTACTTCTTTCTAATATATATATATATATATATATATATATATATACAGGGTCCATTCTAGGATTTCAAAAGGGCAGGTTGCTGACTTTAAAAAAGGAGCACATTGCATACGAAAGGGCACAATTATAAATTTTAGCTAAAGAATGCATTGCATAATGTGGCCTACATGTAGTAAAAAAGATACAGATAATTTATCTATTTAAAAACTTAAATTCAAAGCATGAAAAAAAAAATTAACAAAACAAAATTGCAAATATACAGAAAATTTTATAATTAAATATCTCTTACTTTAAAATATATTCTTGATAAATTAATTTTTTTAACTGCACAAATTGAAGATAATAGTTAGAATCCTCATAATTTAGGCTGCTTACTTAAGATCAGAAAAGTAGATAGAAATACTTAATTACTTATGCATCATTTTATATACACAAACATAAATTTTTATAATATAAGGGGGGTGGGGGCGGAGGATATTTATAAGGGGTTCATAAAAGAACAATGATGGTTATAAATATTCATGTGTAATGCAAGTGCTAATACATTTCTTATTGATAGGAAATAATAAGGAACATTAATTAAAGGGAAGGAATAAAACCCATTGTAAACAATGCCTGGGTTCAAAGCAGTCAGTCACTGGCTGGTAGGTTCATGATGAGGCCAATTGTTGACAACTGAAAAATGTGCGATTTTTTTTTTCAACTTGTTTGATGTTATGCAAAATTGTGTTTAAATATTTTATAATTAAAAAATTTACAGATATATTACCCATACTTATTTACAGGTTTATTATATGGTAGACATAAGTAAAACAACAGATCCTTCTCTCCATACCTTAAGATGGCGAGTACTTCAGTTAGGTGAAAGACACTACTATGTTAACAAGGAAAACTAAATAATAGATCTACTTTTCTATTATTAAGATCTATTATTTGATGAGGAGGTGGGGTAAAAATTAGGGGAAATTTAAGAGATTGGCAAAATACAAAACTTAATTTTTCTGATAACACAAATTTATAAATATATATTTATTTTTTAATGAGTAATATTGTTAACATGCATTTATTGCTAACTTCTCATTTTGGATATTGAATACATTTTCAAAACTTTATTTCAGGTGTTTTTTCTAAATCTAAGTTTTTTGCAAGTCGCTGTCAGTATCCCCATCTTTTCCATTTCCTAAAAGTTTTCAAAATTTTGATCTTTCATTTATCATTTTCTGAATATTTTAAACATTTATTGTCACTCATTTTTTAACCCTGTTTTAAATCTTACCAAAGTTTTTCTTATTATAGGAATTTTTCAGTGTTTTATAATTGTTTACCAAGTCATCTAAAAAAATTCATTTACCATGAAGCTGATTCAAATACTTTTGGTGTCAATGTTAAATTCCTTTTTTCCCATAACACTTTACTTATTCAATATTTTGTCAGCTTTAAGTTTTTGCCAAAATTACAGATTATTTCTGAATATGCCTGTTTCTTAAGTTTTTAAATTCTCTTATTTTGATCTTTTTTTTTCACAGCTGATGAAGCATTTACTTAATATTTATGCCTTTTTTATTAAGAAATCCGGCCACTCATTTTTTTTTTAATTTATGGGATTTTACCAATGAGTTTCTGCGATTTTTAAATAATCTATATTTTTGTTTCTACCTTTTGATCACTTAGTCTGTAATTTTAAAATTATCGCGATCCCGATATTTCGGTCATTTTTCCCGTTATATTATCGGACATTATAAACTTAGCAACCATTTTTATTGTAAAATTTCTCTAATATGTTTATTTTATAACAACTAAATTCTTTATCCTTTTGAAGAAATTGGATTTCATTTAATATTTTGACGTTTTTGAATTTAAAAAATATATGTTTGTATCGCTAAAAACATAGGCCGTTTTATTGCTTTACTCGAATTTTCTAATCAACGGGGTGGGGCATGAACCAACTTCGGCCGCGGATAAGTTGAAAATCGAGCCGATTTAACTTTGAATTGATAATTGTTTACCGTTGGCACTAATGAAAACACAACTAAGCGGTAAACAGTTTAAGAATACAAACATTTTTAGTTTTTTACATCATCGATGACAGATTAATAACATAAAACAAGGTATCATCTATAACAGGAAATCTGAAATTTCTCGGATGGAGAAACTATTGCGCGCCGAAACTTTAACAATTGCGAATTTTTTGCGATTATATCTAGGCAGCATAGAAGCAACTACGCGCAATTTTTGCCATCGTCGTTCATATTTACTATATGATCGTTAATGAACAGTACATATATATGTAAGTTGAAATAGAACAATTCATAACGTCGCAATATCGGCAATTTAGCTCCAAAAAGCATCCCGAAGGTTGACGTCTTTTATTAGCGCCTGGCATTCCCAGCTACAGCGTATACCCAAAACTATTGTACATGGATTATTTTTTTTAATTTATCATGATGCAAAATACGTTATGAATATTTAACCAATAAATAAATTTACAAGCTGAAAATAGCGGGGGCATTTTTATTTTAATGCGCGATTTTAATTCCGCTTTCGGAAACAGTTTAAAAATTTAAGGCAAATGTAAAAATGATGAAAGCTCTATTAGTACAGTATGTGAAAGTGGGGCCACTCCGAATTTCCGTAAGGTGCTGTTGGGGTCAATTGATAGAATGCGCTGCGCCCGGGCATGCCTCAAAAGTAAACATATCGGAGATCACGGGGAGGAAGGAGATAGGAATGTGGATAGCAGTAGCACTCATTCTCGGCTGCAGGTGCAATAAATTAACAGCCGTAGCAGTATTGTGGTGATTTTTGACAGATTTTTCTCACTCCCCAGAGGGATTGTTTAGGAAAAGAGTCATTTTAGACTATCGCAGTTAGGCCGATCACGATTTCGTTAATAGATCGTTTAAGTTGAATCGCCATGGGCAAGTAAGACTTTTAACGGCTGGGTTGGGGAGAAATAAATAGGATACCTACGGAATATTCTCCCGAGGGGGGGGGTAGACGACAATGAAAAACCCTTTATGATACCAGTCTTGTTTACCGACTGTCTAATTTGGGTTTGGTTCAGAGGAATTAGGCTCATCCGTGCGGGTGTTCCTGAAACTCCACAGAGATTAGACTTTTGACGTTCTGATATAGAAACATGTAAATTTTGCAGGTCGCCATTTTTGGCGATAGACATTACATTTTACGGTCGCCAAGAGTAATTCCTTAGTCGCCACTGGCGATGTGGCGACCGCTAATCTCGACCTTTAGTAGAAGCATATATATTTTAAGATTATTGATTTAATATTCATGATACAAAATATAGCAAGTTTCACTATTCATTGGATAAATAGATATTTCACTAATACAAAGGGCAAACAAAATGGTTAGTATATACATACATCAGTGATAATGATGGTGATAAAAGATGCTTATATTTTGATATTTTGCTAAAAATATTGCTTTCAATATGCATTTCTTTATATTAAAAAGGTAGCTGACGACGCTATTTGATAAATTTTATCCTTTAAGTTTCTCTGTCTTGTACCCTAAAAACTATAGCATACAAAACAATGAAATTGAAATCTGGTACTTTGTAGAGGAATGTTAAGGAAACATGTTGAAATAAAGTTTTTTTTAAATTTAAATTTTAGTTCAAGAGATATTTATTATCGAAGTCAAAGGAAGAGTATATAAGCTGCAAGTTCATTTCCTAGACAGACTAGCAATAGCAAGACCACAAATTTTTGCAGGGATATACCTACATAGTTGAATATTTGGAAGATAGGGCCCTCTTTTTACATTTTGATTTAGTTTATGAGTTATTTTATTTTATATGCACTTCTGAAGTGAAAAATTTTCTTCAGTATGGGCAAAGATTTAATTGGTTTAGCTGACTGGGAGCACAAGGGTGGTCGTATGTGCTATCTGAGTTGAAAGAGTTCATGATGTGAGCTCCAAGCATTAGTGAATGCCAGCAAACAAGGGGTGGACCTCTAAGGGAAGTATTGCATCTGTGTAACAGGCAGTATGGCAGAGATCATAAAGCAAATTCATTAACTATCAGCAAGTAGAAAGCAAAGCAAGTTATGGGAGTTGGTGAGCTTAGCATGCAGGGGGCAGAGCTTCTAGTTACCCAAACATTTAGAAATATAGTACATTTTAAAATAGATAAAATCATTATCTCTTCAACTTTGTTTGATCACATGAACCTGAAACATTAACTTTTGATACATACTTCAAGTTTAGAACGCAGTCTTTGGTGGAAATGTTGAATTTGATCTTCTATTTCATAAAAACTACGAAGATTCCTATAGACAGATGTAAAAATGCATAAATATAAAAATAAAACTATCACATAATTATTTCATTATTCTATAAATAAAAATCTGGAGTGGGCAAAATTAGTCAGGCTAAAATTTTAGGTGCCAATACCAGCATTTTTCAAAGTGTGTTCCATAAAACAATGGGGTTCTGTGACACGATAATTTTGCACAATTGTTTTTTAAATAAAAAAGTGTAAAATTCTAAATGCGTCATTTGGACTACTATGGACTTATTTTCATTACAGAGCTCTACATTCATATTGAATTTCAAAAGGGTTCAGCCATCAACAAAGTTTGATAAACACTGTTATATACCATCAAATTACATCTTGACAATCTGATTTTTCTATCCTTAATTTACTTTAATTTCTATCTCTTGAATCACTATTTTTTTTACTCTCTCCAATTTTCCCATTATTCACAGCTTGACAATGTGATTTTCCTAATCCTTCATTTGCATCAATTTCTAGATAACCACTGGCACCACTAGTATGCCACTCCACAACATTTATTTGCCTTATACTAGGCCCCCAGCAGAGGCAGCAGTTAAATTTTTCAAAAATAAAGTAAGGAAAGTAAGTGAGCTAATAAATAAATTAAAAAAAAAAAAAAAAAAAAAAAAAAAAACTAGAAAATAGGAGAGATAAATCACCTAGACAAGAAAAATAAATAAATAAGAAATACCCTTAAACATAGGAAGCACAATTGAAAAAAGGTATAAAATGGGAAACACAAATTTTACAAAGTTCAAATATAAATATACTGTTGCTCAAATATATTTTGTTTTAATGAGTCATGTATTATATAAATCATATTAAAAATTAAAATGTAATTTTAGTTCTAAACATGTAATTATTTTTCTATACTGTTTGTATATGATAAGAATCGCACCGGTTGATACCAATATTATAGTGTCAAAAAACACTTAAATTAGCAATTAAAAAAAATTTAACTGCTTTAAAGAAACATCAGAAACTGTACAGGAAAAGGAAATTACATATTTAGCTTTAAAACTAAGTTTTATTCTTTAATATAATTAATATAATACGCCATTCACAAGATTTTATTCACATTCTCGGAGGAAATAGGAAAATTTTAAAGATATCAATTTTGAGTACCTAAAGATGTCTTCACACTCACAGCACCCCGGCCACACATCTTGCTACCGTTAACCTTTAGGTTGGTCGTGTGGTCTGGGTCTCCAACACTCACAGCACCACCGCGTGCTGTTGGCACATTTCGGGCGCAGTAGCCCGGTGGTTTGCGCGGTGGATTCACACGCTACCACAACTGCCGCCGTGTTCATGCGGAGTACGATCACGCTAAACATGTGGGTCCATAAGTCCTTCCGAGAGGTTGGTGGTAGGGGAAGGAGGGTACGGTCCCTGTGAATGCTTCCCCCACTGGGTTCCGGGCTAAATTGGGTGGCACTTCCCGGCCGTCCAAACAGTTACCTTACACCTTTCTGGTAGGTCGGACGGTCTGGGTCTCAAGAACAATAACAACACTCACAGCACCACAACAGTAGATCAACGAATGTTGAGTTTATACATGCACAATATGATGAAAAAATGGGGGGAAGTTCTATTTAGCATTGAAGGCAGGCCGCAGTGAAAAGTTTGAACTGAAACTGAATTGAATGCATATTGTATGTTTGGCAGCATTGCAACAGCCAATAGAAAGCATCGTAGATAGCATCATAAAATGTACCCATTTGCTTCTTAATTTGATTTCTCTTTTTATACTTGCTGAATCAATATTTTGTATAGTAATTCTTTTATATGAAATTTTTATATCGATCATTTCAAGCTAATAGAGCTTATACAGATGAACGAATATTCAAAAATATTTTGATTTGTTACATATCTGTATGAGAAATCAAACAAAGATTTGTTGAAAAAATATTCATTCTATTTTAAGATACACAAGTAGTTTTAAAAAGTTATACTGCTGATATTGATTGTAATAAAATAAAAAAAATGTAATAAAAGCATTTAAATTCAAGAATGTTATTAAAATATAATATCTTAAACAAATTTAAGTTCATTAACATTTTATAATTAATTTTAAAGGTTTTTAAATAAATACATTAAATAATTGAATATATTTTCTGCTATTTTCATTTGCAAATTTTAAAACATTTAAATTTAAAAATAATTTTATCTACATTTAGATTTATTAAGTAATTATGTTTTAAAATATATTTATATTTACATGTATATTCAAAATAAATGATTTCAAAGTGTATAGTAAATTGCTAATTGTATATAATACATCTAAAATAATAAAAATTATTCAAATGTTAATGCCAAATTATTAAAATATTACCTTTTTAAAATTTCAAAGTAATTTAATTTTTGTTTCTGTTATAATCTAATCTTAAATGTTCAAAATTGCATGTCTAAAAATAACTACTAAAAAGATGTTCTATGATTTCGGTCCAATTTTGTATGCATATTTACTATTTCTACAAGCACTTTTCAATAAGAAAAATAGCGGAAAATGTATACTCCATGGTGTATGTTTTAAAATTTTTCTCTGATTAATTTTAAAATAAATTTTTATAAACACTCAAACTTAAAAATAATTTAATGAAATAAGGTAATTTGTAGATAAAACTTAAAACCATTTTGAACAAAAGGTATACAAATTATTAAAGAAAAATTTTACTTGAGTATTTTAGCAACAATTGGCAGCAAGAGTTGTCAAATTTACGTATCCACTTGGATTCAAACCAGAGATTACACATTTGCGAAGACTGCTCTCTATCACTCAAGTCAAAGTTTCATGTTTAGAATGAACTAACAAATTATATGATGCAAAATGTTTAGTGCTATTTCAGCTTACTATTTTAAAGAGTAAGCAAAATATATTTTCAAGTTGTTTTAATATAGTTGCAGGAAGACAAAAAATTGTATGGAAAACATAAAACAAAATTCATTTTCTAAATTCTATTGGATGTTTTATTCAACAATTAGAGAAAGAGATGATATTTGTATTTCTTAAAACAAGGAAATTGCTAAAGTGTAGTAAATATTCTAAAGTAATTTTGATTAAGACCCTTTGTGCTTTGTGATGGAATCACTTTAATTAAGCTTATTTTGGAATGTGATGAAATATGCATATATCGCCAAAACAAGCTTGTAAAAGCAAACTTGCATACACTGTTGTTTAAATTCACAGAAAGGTGAAACGTCTGAAATATGTCGATACTGTAAACTTGCGAGCCATTTGTAAGTATCAGATTGAATCAGAAGAGATCAAAGATATTATATTAGTAATAATTTCTTAATTTATATTATATAATACTTCATATATATAAAATCTCTTTGGAAGAGATTGATTTTAACCTGTTAGGCACCAGCGTCTTGCTGGCGCAACAGAGCAATTTCAGCCCACAGTCTTCCCCGTGATGAGTGAAAAATTTGCCTATCGGACCAGTGTAACATATTTGATACAAAGAGTTGGAACATATTATTGTAATTTTTAAATGGTACTAGATGGCATTACTTTGTCGTAAAAATCCCAACAGCCACATGCTATAGATGTTGACCTTCCGAAAAGTGGCATTAGTTTTGTTTTATTTCGATGGGTGGGTATGGGGGAAAATGCTGATGTAAACAAATCTTTCTACCAGGTGTAGTCCCGAAAAGGTTAAAAATGGTCACTGTGAGGTAGAGAAATTTTATGTTCTTTCATCTGACGGGTTACATTTCTTCTCCAACCACCTGTGAGGATTTTATAGGGGTCGTAAAGACATGCTAGGTTGTCATCATTGCATCGAGCATTGAGTTTAACCGTCAACGATGAGTGTGAAGGCATCCTAATGTATAGTACCATAATGTATTGGAACTGGATATAATGTAAATAATTTTGTGATTTTATAATCATTTGGGAAAATTTTTGATTTTTAATGGATATTATTGATCAAACATTTTAAACTTTCTGATTTACATATTTGACATTTTCTGATAATGTGCTTTTCCCTTTGATACAGAACCTTTTCAGTGATAATTTCCAGTGTTTCTGTCCCCTTTTTGTTGTTTTAAATAACTAATACAGTGACTTTCAGTTCATAGCCAATATTTTTCAATAAAGCATATCTTTTCAATGTTCTAGTAGTATTTTGCAATAATGATCAATGATTTTTTATTTAATATTTTCCACTTTAAATAACACATTGCATGATTTTTTCATTATCTAAGATGTAGTTATCAGATACATTCAATAAAATGGATCTTTTAAAATATTTCAGCAATATTTTAAATTCTCTTCAATGTTTCATTTGATCATTTTTAATGTTATAAATAATTTATTAGCTGTATTATATATGTCAAATGGTCGAGTATCATAATATATGGACAGGGGCATATTTATCGGACATCATGGGTTCAAATGCTCACCTCACAGTCTTTCATAAATAGAAAATTTTTAGGTAAATTTCCCTGAGATGGCATTGTAAATATGCATTTTTTGTTAATTTTAGATGAAAATTTTCTATCAAGATGAATATCTTATCGTACGGCAAATAATCTCCTCTAAATGCTTCTCTGTTCAAATATTCCACTGCATAGTCACAAAGTTGGCAGATATAGGAATATATTTTTTATTATATTAACTAAAAGCCAAAATATAAAAGTGCTATAATAATATTGGTTGTGCTATCTATTGGCAATCATCACAATAAAATATCCTAATGTAATTTTGGCATTCAATAATATTAATTATCATAATTCTATTAATTATACAAAAGCAAAAATAAATGATTGTTAAAAAAGTAAAAGCAAAATAACTTATGTAAAATTCCTAACCTTAGTGAAAATTTCAAAAATAAAAATTTAAAAAGTGAAACACTGAACAAAAATATTTCATTCAAAAGTTAGTTTATTTTGAAAAACAAACATGACTACATCTTATAACTTAGAATTTAAAAGTCATAACATACCAAATTCTGAACAAATAACGTTACTAAATGACTTCATGAAGCTGTGAACAAACAGCTTTAAAAATCATGCATCATTAGAAAGTTAATGTATCTATTCGCTAGATTTTTATAAACAAAAGTGATATATTTTTATGTTTAAACAAAATAGTGATTTTTTGGCAATTCTTGAATTGGTACTCATTTTTGTTGAAATATTTTTATTTCCTATTACATTAGATAAGTTACAATATTCCCTTTAATAAATGAAGGGAGAATAATAGTGGATGCAGCGAGAGAAATGTATTTATTCGCTAGATTTTTATAAACAAAAGTGATATATTTTTATGTTTAAACAAAATAGTGATTTTTTGGCAATTCTTGAATTGGTACTCATTTTTGTTGAAATATTTTTATTTCCTATTACATTAGATAAGTTACAATATTCCCTTTAATAAATGAAGAGAGAATAATAGTGGATGCAGCGAGAGGTAGTTAGGCCAAACCGATAAGCTAACATGAAATTTTTTATAATACTATGAATGCTTTTGTTTAGTATTATCAATCAACTAAAATTGATAAAATGGGATAAATATATTGAGTGTTAAGTATTATTGTTACAAATAACTATTTTAAATTACATACAGATTAAATTACTTTACACTACTTAAAACACATTATATAAAGATATAAACATAACATAGTGCAGTTGTTGTTGTTGAAACCCAGACCATCCGACCTACCAGAAAGGTGTAAGGTAACTGTTTGGACGGTCGGGAAGTGCCACCCAATTTAGACCGGAACCCAGTGAGGGAGGCATCCACAGGGACCGTACCCTCCTTCCCCTACCACCAACCTCTCGGAAGGACTTTCGGACCCACATGTTTAACGTGATCGTACTCCGCATGAACACGGCGGCAGTTTTGGCAGTGGCTGGAATCGAACCCGGGCCTACCGAGTGCAACTCCAGCGCGCTAACCAATGGGCTACCGCGCCCAAACATAGTGCAGTTAAAAGTTTTCTGCTTTATCAAAAATGAGAACATATAGTTTTAAAAATCTATTGAAAAATATCATTTGAGAGTTAATTCTAAATGACCTTAATCACAATTCAAACAAGAGTAAATAGTATATATAATCCCTCAATAGTTTATACAAAAAACTCAAATTTGTAAAAAGTAAAGTATTACTTTTCTTATATACATATTATGATGTATAAGGAAAGTATTGTGAAGGGGTCAAAATTTGAATTCAAGTTTTCAATGGAAGAGAATGTTTCAAACATCCTTTGAACATGCATCAAATGTTTTTGAGATGATGTTTGTGTGTGTGTGGAGAGAGGTAAATGTGTATGTGTCAGCGAATCTGTGAAGACGATATCTCACAAATGAATGAAGTGATTCAAATGAAATTTGGTACAAAAATTACAATCAGTGAATACTGGGAAACTATTGTTTTTAATCGCAATCAAATATGCAGAACCTCCCCAAATTTTTAAATGAAATTTTGAAAATATCATCAAAAATTCAAAACCTTCAATAAAGTTACATAAATTATCATTTCTTATGTAATTATTCACTAGAAAACAATTGACATAAAATTTAGAATGCTAGCATGAACTGTTCTCGAGATATTGCCCATTTTTTATGTAAATTTATCAAAAAATCACAAAATTAAAGTATTAACTATTGAAAAATGTGCTCACTTTCATATGTCATTTTATGCAATAAATTTGTTAACATCATTCTTGTAGATCTAACTCATTCCATTCATAAGTGAAGATACTTTGGGTAATAGTTTTGCATTTGGATGCCATTAGTCGTTTATCTACTAAGAATAACCAATCTGTCAGCCTATAATGCTTGGTGAAATTTTGGCAGAATATCGCCAACTTGGCAGCTTTTTTAAATGTTTCCAATTTGATAAAAAATGTCACCAAATTAATAAAAATGATGCTAAATCACTGATAATGACGACTAATTGACGAAAATTCAATATGTTGGAAAGAATGTATGGACCTATAAAAGAAGATACTTATGCTAATAGTTTTTTATTTGGAAGCCATTAGTTGTTTATCTACTATAAGAATAACCTATTTCTTCATTAATAACGTTTGGGAAAATTTTGGCATCGAATTTGGCGGAATAACGCCAACTTGGCAAGTTTCTAAAATGCTGGCAAATTAATGAAATTGTCGTCAAATTGATAAAAATCATGCTAAAACTATGAAAATATTGGCAAATTAATGAAAATTCAATATCTTGAAAGTTGATAAAAATGTCACCAAACTGATAAAAATGATGCTAAATCCATGAAATGACGACTAATTGACGAAAATTCAATATCTTGGAAAGAATATAAGGATCTATAAAAGAAGATACTTACGCTAATAGTTTTTTATTTGGAAGCCATTAGTTGTTTATCTACTATAAGAATAACCTATTTCTTCATTAATAATGTTTGGTGAAATTTTGGCATCGAATTTGGCGGAATATCTCCAACTTGGCGAGTTTCTAAAATGCTGGCAAATTAATGAAATTGTCGTCAAATTGATAAAAATCATTCTAAAACTTTGAAAATATTGACAAATTAATGAAAATTCAATATCTTGGAAAGAATATAAGAATCTACTATAAGAATAACCAATTTCCCCATCTGTAACACTTGGCAAAACTCTGGCGACAAATTTTTGGAGGCATATCGCCAACTTGGCAGGTTTCTTTAAATGATGCCACATTGAGAAAAATGTCGCAAAATTGATAGAAATTACAATAAATCAATGAAATTGATGACTTATTAATGAAAATTCAATATCTTGTAAAGAACATAATAAATGACTATAAGAATAGCCCATTCAATTCTCAGTCTGTACGTAATGCTTGGTGAAATGTGGTGGGAAGTCACAAACCTGGTGACTTTTTTAAATATTGCCAAATTGATGAAAATGTCACTAAATTGATAAAAATGATGCTAAATAGGAGGCAATGCATTACTAATTTTAAATTCCGTCATATGACAGGTATACCTTCTAATATATAAGAAATGCACTTCTCTCCCTTTATTTGTAACACTTAAAGATACATATGGCAAACTTGGTTGTTGTTGAGACCCAGACCGTCCGACCTACCAAAAAGGTGTAAGGTAACTGTTTGGACAGCCAGGATGGCAAACTCTGTGAATAATCTTGCTAAATATTGCCAACGTGGCGATATTTAGACCCAGATTGATGAAAATATCCTCAAAATTGCAAAAATGAGACCAAGTTAATGAAAATGATTTCAAATTGATGAATTTATTATTAAAATATATATGAACTATATTGTTTATTGAGGATGCTATGAATATTGATAATTGTTAATTTAGAATTGTGTGAAATAGAAGTTAATTAGGTATGAAATAGCTGCACATGTTGTCATACAAGCACCAAATATACAATTCAGCATTGCAAACACTGTGCTGTGGATCTTTTCCTCACTTGTTAACAGTGTAATAAATAAATTCATTGCATTATATAAGGAAAGTCATGTGCTGCCCACATCAGATTTTTAACTATTTTTCCATTTGGCTACAATTTTTTTTTTTTCTTTTTTTTTTTGCTGATTAGCCATATTGCTAAAGTTAGTTAAAAGCCAATAAGAATCCTGTGTTTAAATAAGCAGACATTGTGTATTTTTTTATTATTAAATACAATAAAAGGGTTTGCTCTACGTATTTATTATGTATTTGGAACACTATGGAATTCTCATTTGAAAATTAAGAAAAATTTTAAAATAAAAGTAGAAATTATTTAACAGAACTTGCTATCAGATTTGTTTAAGAGCGATTTTTTGTTATTAGTATGATTGAACTATCAATTAATAGTTAATTACTAATTTTAGGTCAATTCAAAACATTACCTTATCAGTTACTATTAATTAATCATAATAACTATTGACTAATAAATTATTGAAATTTAATAAGATATTTTGCACCTCTAGAAAATTTTTTGGGTATACTATTATTGTATTCCTATAGATTTAAAGTGATTTTAAATTCCTAAATGGCAACTCATACATGAATAAATAAGAAATTTCAATACAATTGCTGAAATATGTGACTTAAATATAGAAAGTTACAATGCAGTTTGTGTAAGTATCAGTGGGAATAAATTGGTTTGTCCTATATTTTTCTGCAAAAGAAAGTTAATAATCAATCTATTATAATGTATGCTTATGATGCATTGCATTTAGTCTAATTTATTTTTATTCTCACTCTCTCTCTCTCACTCACACACACACAAACAAACACAAACAGTTGTTAACTTCACATTACATAAGAAAATCAATTTGTAACAATGAAATAGTCAGGGGAAAATTTACATTTCAGAAGTTCAAAAGTATAGAATATGGCATAGATGTATTGCAAATATCAGGAGCAATGTAAATATTTTCTTACCAAGAGCTGGAGAGCACTGAATTAAATGATGATGAATTCATGAAAGGTAATGCCATAGATCCTGAACGATAAGTATTCCTAGTGTCACCCAAATTCAATATAGTCGTATTTAAATGCCTAAAAGTTCTATAAAAAAAAATGTTACAAAACAGTCTTTAAAAAATAAAATTGCAAACTTAATGGGTATATTTGTTAAACAACATTATAACATACTTCCATAATAATATAAAATTTTGTTCAAACTGCTGATTTAAAAAATCTGAAAATAAAAGACTTTGTTATTTACAGCATAAGACAGTTGATTACAGATATCACTTAGTTTCAGATGCAAAACACAGTATCCTTCTTTCAGTCAAAAAAAAAAAAAAAAATGCAGCAACCTCAGCTAAAGCAGGATATATTTCTATTACCAGAGTTATAAATGTGAGACATGAGGGAAAAGTGTTTCCAGCCAGAAACTAGAAAATATCATTAGTTAAAATGAAGTTGCAAAGTGAATAAATTCATATATTCACTGAAATATTTTCCAACCAACAAGAAAGCAGAGGTTGTGAAATTTCCTGTTTAAGGATTGATTAAAGTGTCCTTGTGCCAGATGGAACTGACTGATGTACTGATGTTGCCATTAAGTGAATTTCTAACTTCTGAAATAGTAGGGATAAAAAGAGTATTAAATTTAATTTATAATATTAATTAAATATAACTGAAAAAAAAAAGCTACACTGAGTAAACCTGAGTAAGACTAACACTGAGTAAATAAGACTATAAACTTAAGCACCCTATGAAAAATTAAAAAGATATACGAACAGAAACAACTAACTCAACCCCTTAAGAATTATTAATATTTAATACTGTACTAATCACTCGTATCAAGATACAGGCAAATAAGAAACTAAAAAACTGCAAAATTTATAGCAAATACTTGTAAATAAGACTACACGAGAATGTCACTTATTATAAAAAGAAGGGAATCAAGGGGGATTTTGGAAGCTGAATGTGTTAATTTCATCAACATACTTCAAAATGCATTTAGTCAAACTAAATACCAACAAAATACCAGCAAAAATGAGACTATGAAGAATATAACAAAAAAACAAAGAAAAGACTGGTTTGGGAGATTATAGAAGTTATAATCTAACTTCAGAAAATAAATGTTCAAAACAGATGTAAAAATACCAATTTTTAAAAGACTACAGCAAGTAAATAGAATATATAAAATAAGTATTCAAAACAGATGCAAAAATAAAAAATTTTAAAAGACTACCGCAAATAAATAGAATACATAAAATAAGTTAAGGCAATAACAAGTTTCAGAAGCTATGTAAGCTATAATTTCATCTATTAAATTTAAAAAAAAAAATTGATCTGAAATAAACCATAAAGATTCCAATAAATAAAAGACTGTGGAATTCAAAAGAAAATACAAAAATGGGGCAAAACAAAAGTTTCAGAAGATATGTGCTAACTTCATCAACTAACTTCTAAAATACTTGTTTAAAACAACTGTAACAAATATTAATTAAAAAAATACCAAGAAAATGTGTAGTGTAACGAATACTAAAATATTCATTATATATTCGTCAATCTAATATAAATATATAATATTTAAAATATAAGGATTGATGGAAAAAATATACTAATAGACTCTCGGTGATTCACGAGAGCATAAACAAAACTGTGCAATTGCACTATTTATTACTAAACATTAACTGTTTAGTGATGTATGCCGAATTTTATAACTTTGAAAGAAACATATTTATTACTTTCATGAGAAAAGTGGTCTTAATTTACAATACATGTGGGCCACAGCCATAAATCCATGTTATTACACAAATTGGCATTACCATGAATGCAGCCATAAATCCCCCTTGTCACGCTGATTGGCATTACCATGCGTACAGCCGTAAATATACATCAGTCTAGATAAAAGGCAATTATGCGTACAGCCGTAAATATACATCAGTCTAGATAAAAGGCAATTATGCGTACAGCCGTAAATATACATCAGTCTAGATGAAAGGCAATTCTCCGTAGAAAACTATGCAAATTCCATAATCCATTGTATGAGGATGTTTCCCATGAAAACTACGGAGAATCTGTAGTAACTGACATTGGTAGGAACAAGCAGGTCCTCACAGACAATGTCGTAAATTACGATGGAAAAAATAATCGAAATGAAACAAACATTTCCGTTCACCTCTGTTTTAAGAAATTTTTCAAAGATGGAAATCTATCCTGTGGACGAAAAACTTGCACCTATGTTTTCGATGGATCTACATGTTTTAGGACCACTAGAATATGAAAAAACTATATTTAGAATGACATCTGTGTGTGTGTGTGTGCAGAGTTTGTCTCTCGCTTGACCAAATTTCATAAAATTTTATAAGTAAATCACTTGTGAGTAATCCTGGTGCTGATTAGATTTTGATATGATTTGGGATTAAACACCTTGATCTGTTTGTGAAATGGACTGGAAAAATTGTCTGTATCCACTCTAGCTGAAAAACTAAGACAAAATTTGGGAGATAAATCACTTGTGGGTTAGCCTGGTGCTGAATAGATTTTGGTAAGATTCAGAAAAAAATAACCTGCCTTTTTTTTGTGTGTGAAATGTCCTGCAAAATTCACCAAAATCTTAAGTAAAAGACTATGGATGCTCAAATATATCAACTAAATGCTTGTTTTATATGTAATTTTTGATGATGAACAGAATAAGTCTAACCCCTTTAGTCTAGGACTAGTCATTTTCGAGATATTTTAGTTTTTTAGCACTTTCGCTTTACCACCCTTGAAAATATTTCTAGTTACCAAATGAAAACGAAAATTAAATTAAAAGTGCAAATCCAGTATTCAAATAATTCAAATAATTCTGGGTGTTATTTTGTTTTGTGCAATTAAACTCAATTTAACGTATTGAAGAAATAAAGAAAATATGAATATTGAAGCGAAAGTCTTGTGCTGCCCACATCAGATTTTTTTTTTCACTATGATACTCTCCCTATTCTCCGAAACAAAAGACAAATTAATTAGAGTTTGGCTCAATTCGACTTTCTCATTGAACTCATTTTAAGCGATTATTATTATTTTTTTTAAGTCTATATCGTTGTTCCAAATGATATCAATTATAGCATATTACCCTTCATTTTAAAGGGCTCAGGAAAATTTTTTGATTTGTGCCAAGTTTGATACTGTACCCCAAAGGGAGGACATACGGATAGAAAATCAAGTGATCTGAAACGTTTTCTATGTACACCTTTACATAATCAAAATTGGTTTTAGCTTGAAGTTTTTTATAGTCTTGAAGGTACTTTTGTACTTTCCATTTATTTTTTAGTTTACCCGAAGAGATCGACATATTAAAAATTCCCCGATTTTTCCAAAATTTTGAATAAAAAACCAATTTTTCCTGACATTTTAGTCCACTTTTAAACTCCCGATTTCCAGAGTGCACACGAACCTTCGAGGGCACGATCCCTGTGCATGTATGTCTGACTCCACTGTGTCTACCACACTCGATCACGTTATGGTAAATCATAGGATGCAGATCTCACAAAACAGTGAAGTGACTGGGATTTTTTTTTTCACTCCTGATAGAGGTTCTTATTACGTAACCTGATCAAGTACTCGCTGAGTAATTTAGTTTCTTTGGGGAGTGTTAGGGAGTTCCTTTGTTCTAACTAAACAACCCCACAGCTGATAACATTTAGAGCTAGCTGTCTGAAAAGAAAGAAGTCTAGCCTTCTGATTTTGCCAGTATTTATATTGCACTCTTCTGAGAAATTTTGGATTCAATTTCCTTCCTCCCCCAACATTTCTTTCCAATCCCCTAGACAAGAACTACACTTTCCAGTATTTTCGTGAAATGGCGCAGTGTTGGTGCAAAATCAGTTAAATTTTGCTTTTTGTATCAGAATGGTGCAGCAATCACATCACTGTTATTAGTTTCTAATGAAAAACAATTATATTCTACAACATTACTTAAATTTTCACTAAATTTCTTGTTAATTTTTATATGAACGAATCTTTTGTATAAGAAACAAAGTCCTAATTTTCCATTATTAAATTTTGATTTAGAATTTATATTGGATACATTACTTTTATACCTAAATTTAAAATTGTCCTTTCTATTCACATTAACAGCAGAAGCAGTACTCACATGCAGTTGCTGGTCCCTTAGCTATTGCAACAGTCTGACTTCCTTGGCCAACAGCTTAGTTTCAATATTATCTATCTTGAAATCATCATGCAGAAGGTGGTATAGGATCTGGACGATGCCATGTAATTCATCTATTAGATTTCAGATAGTTTGAAATGTTTACATTTAAGTGTCTAATATGCATGACGTAGAGATATCATGGCTAGAAGGGCACGGTCTACCTTGAAAAGTACAGAAATCAAGACAGATCCGAACTGACGTACATGCGCAAGCAACCAAGCTAAATTATGCTGTGATTGTGAATACTGGCAAAAGGTTATTAATTAATGTGTGAAATCCACTTCATAAGTTTCAATTTATTATGTTAAAAGCAAAATGATATTTAAATTTATTATTTTGTTCACGTGAATTTATTTATCATTGTTTAATTTTGTCACCGTGAACTGAACGAGATGGAAAAAATATTGCTTTTTACGCTGTGGCAACAAGAAAGCTCTCGTGTTTTTTGTTTTTTTTCTTTTTCAAAAACATTTCTTTTAATTGAGTATTCCATGTATATCTGAGAACTAGGTGAGCCTTGGGCTCCAGTTGTTATGTTAAATTAATTTGTATAAATAAAGATGTTTTCTGCAGTATTGGAAGCTTGTGGTAACTCTTCAAAATACAAGAATTCTCCACATCTGGCATCCGCGACAGGATTGGTAAGCGTCAATATGTTTAAATCTGTTAAAGGCTTCAAGAAAGAAGACTTAATTTATTTTTGTCAAGAGATTAACGAGGACTTACCGTTGAAGGTTACCATATTTACACTGAAAGATGTAATTTTAAACAGTAAAGAATATAAAGAAGATCCGGACTTTGTTTCAACCGTATTAGAATTGTTTCAACCGTATTATATTGTTTCAACCGTATTAGTATCTGAAAGGCAGAAAAAAGAAGAGGAGGCTAAAATTACAGAACTCGAAGAAGAAGAGAGAAAGCGCCAAGCTGAAGAAAGAAAATGACAAAAGACAACATGAACTGGAATTGGCGAGATTAAACTCAGCTTTAGATACTCAAGATGATCAATCTCCAGAGTCAGGTAGTGTAAAAAAGAAATTTCACTTACCTAAGTTGGAATTATGTCATTTTTCGGGAGATTTAAAGGACTGGTTACCATTTTGGAGCCAGTTCGAACATGTTCATAATGATGTTCATATAGCACCAGAAAATAAATTTCAATATTTAGTGCAAGCAACCGTTAGCGGCTCGCACGCTCGGGAGGTAGTGGAAAGTTTTCCGCCAACCGGCGCCAACTACGGCAAAGCTGTCGAATCTTTAAAATCGCGTTTTGGTCGGACTGATTTACTTATAGAATTCTATGTCCGCGAGCTTTTAAAATTGGTTTTGCAAAACGCTTCACAAAGTTCTACTGCCAATTTATGTGCACTGTATGACCATTTGGAGTCTCAGATCAGGGCATTAGGGACACTTGGTATAACAACGGATAAAAGCGCTGTTCTACTTCACCCTTTGGTTGAGTCATACTTACCGGAAGATATACTAAGAGCATGGCAAAGACAAAGAAGTCCTGATTTCAACCATAGTGGTGAACCGCAAGAAAGGCTTAGTAGCTTACTAAAATTCCTAAAATCTGAAGTACAGAGACGTAAGTACCGGGGGGTGTGGGGGGGTGTCACACCCCCCCTGACTCAAAAAAGTCGGAAAATTTGGCAATAACTCGGAAAAAAAATCGGAATAAGTGTGAGTTTTGTTCACCATAAATTTCAAAAACTTATATTTTACTTTAATTTTCTAAATGTTCACTACAAAATCTCCGATTCTCTTGTGAAACAAAACCCTTGAAGTCCATGTTGAAGTAAAGCCATCTGATGAACGTCGAGCAAATGGTTTCTTTGCGGTGTCATAAATCTCATTTAAATACATTTGAGCCACCTGGAAGGGCGATGACAACGAGGTCCGTCCAGGAAGTCCCCAATCTTTTTCGGCCTTTTACTTGAGGAAATTCGGAGAAGCAGACCTTGCACCCGGAGGGTGCAGATCATTTGTAGTGCCCATATGTGGGGACAAAACCATGCAAGAGCAATTAGGTTTGGTAAGAGTTCTTCGGAAAAAATCTATTTTCTTCGCTATGCAATCGGCAAAACAGCAGGAGAAAAATACTGAAACACATTGTCCAGGGATTTGGAAAGAAAACCCAGTATGCATTCCCTTAAAAGTGTCTTTAATTGGGCAAGTAATTTATGACCCATAGAAAATGTGAATGCATTTTCTGTAGAATTCTGAAAAGCATGGAATCTTCATTCAGCCCAGATTGCTTCAATTTTTCTCAGAGCTGGGTTGTGATCGCGTAAAGTAAGGTAGTATTTTTAAATTATTTAAAGGCATGCATAAGAATTGTTTATATACGTTTCTCATAATGATTATTATTTATTTTTATCCTTTTTTTAAATTGTGTTATAAAATTTTTGTGCTTTTAAAGGTATCATTTAACAATTCATACGTCATTTAAATAAATTTTCTGCGATAAAATAAAATCACAAATTGTGAATGAAACACTAAACTATACAAAAAGATCAACAGTGGTTCCAATACGGGTCAGAACGGGCTGAAAATTTAGATTTTTTTCCCTGTCTGGTACGACTGTACCAGTGCTTAAACCCTGCCCAAAGACCATTGAGTCTCGGCTTGATCCGGCCTGAAATAATTTATATTCATATATGTTAAAAACATGAATGTGTTGAAGACCCAGACCGTCCGACTCATCCTGAGTACTTGATCAACTATTTGGACGGCCGGGAAAGACTGAAATTTTTCTCCGAAGAATTGAGATAATTTTTTTTTAAACATTTATCTATATATAGGTGAAATAAAGACAATTATTTCATGTATTCAATTAAAATTCATTTGAAAATTTTTTAAAATTAAATATGTTCGGCCTAGGGAAATAAATATATTCGACCCCAGAAAAATTTTCAAAATATGTTCGGCCTTTTTTAAAAGCAAAGTTCGAGCCCGGCCCGAAACAGCGTTATAAAATTTCGGCACGGCCCGAGTCGAAATGATTTCGCCTGAATATCATTTTTCTATGTAGATATTATATCTTTTTTGACAATTTTAAAATAATTTTAAATAATTAAATAGAAAAATTAGAGCCATTTCTTCAAAATGGTTCAAAATATTAAGACATCGAAATTAGAACCACTTTTTCAAATTTTTTAAATTATTAAAATATCGAAATTAGGACCACATTTACAAAATAATCGAAATTGTTGCCACTATATTTCAAAAACTAAGAACCTATCCAAAATCCAATTGTACACTCTTATATGGTTTTCAAAGGGCTACAAATTACCTAATATTGTTCATAGCTACCACTTTTCGTTTTCGAGAAATAAGCATTTAAAAACAGGAAAATTTCAATCTTTTTAAACTTGATAAGACGATTCCTCGAAAATTGCATTAGATCTATAAAAACCCATTACTAAGCTAGAACTTGGATTTCCTACTAAATATTCTTATCGCTTATGGTTTATCTTTCATAATTTAGAAAATAGTTCGAGTGAAAGCAAGGAGACTAAAATTCTCTCTGGCAAAAACTTTTTAGTTTTTCGAAAAACGAAATGCCAATATACTAAAATATTGAAATTATCTCTCTATATATACATAAAAGGTACTATATTTCCAACAAAACAGAGTAAAAGTTGGTGATATTTTTATCTGTTAGGTTCGGAGATATAAACACCCAAAGTGTTTATATTTTTCGTAACGCCCCGATGTCTGCCAGAGACTCCCCAACCATACATGTTATTCATATTAAAATCTATAAAATCTACGCAATTTGCCCTTTCATAATGTGATTATATTTTTCGGGAGAATATTATATATCAAATTGATGAGGGCGAAAAAACTTAATGCTTTTTATTTTTGCTTGTTTTTCTTTATGATGATGTATTTCCTTTTTTAAGTTGAAAGAAAAATAATTTGCCTAAACATATGTGTGAAAACGGGTTTAATATATTAATACATATTTGCAATTAATTATTTAAACCAATTCATTAAACAAAAAAGTTGGGCTTCGTAACCCTGAAAGATGGATGCTACGAATGTATAAAACGCAGAACTCGGGAGAAAAAAAAAATTCTAAAGATGATAGCAACAAATTATTTCTACAAATATAAGTATTGAATAACATTGTGTTTGACTTATGGCTGTATATGCGGCAAAAATTAAAATTGGAAGTTTGATTAATTAACTTAAAATGTTATTAATTTTATAACTTAAATAAAGAGTTACTCTTAAATTGTAGTAAATTTTTAAGTTATAAATACTAACAGAAACCACCAAAGAGAGGCGTTCCAAAACATAGGATAGTCCCATTGCAGATTCCGACATAGATGCTAAAGTTACCCTAGTTTGGGGAACGTCCCCTTTAGGCGGGTTCTGTAACCATTAGCGCTTGGTTTTGGTCATAGTCCACAGATAAACTGTGTAGTATGGCCTCAATTTTTGTGAAATTTAATGCCGACTGCATGATAAGACTAAATTTACCTGTCTCTATGAAAGTTCACAAATTTGTAGAATATAGCAAGTTTTCGTGTTGCCACTCCACATTAGGTATTACTTGCAGAGAACTAAAAAGTGCAAAAGCGATCTACAGATTTTGAATGGGGACGCAATCCTTATAGAATATAATTGGTTGATATATTACCAGAAAAAATGAACAATATTTACATGTTTGTATTTAAACTATTTGTGATTAAGGAATTTCAAGTATTTACAATTACATATTTAAATGCGGTCGTCATTCGTATGAAATTTTATATCTTCTGCTTTGAAATAAATGTTTTATTAACTCCGTCGTATAAATCAAATGCATGGTAATATGTATGTAGAAAGTTGAATAAATATTAGAATAGTGTCGAAAATCAAAATTCAGTTTTTTCCCAGCTCGGATAGTCTTGACATATTGCGTGTATTAGGTTCTTTTTTGACTATCTGATCAGTAAAACAAATAAAACACAATTTCCATTATAAAATCCTTTACGAAAGATAACCTTCTCTTAGCAACAGGACTCTGTTATGCTATCTTTGCTTTATAAAATCTTTTTTATCTCCTTCCCCCCAAAATGTTCTTTATAATCTTTTTCTTTTTTAATCTATTGTAGTACAAATTGCGATGAAATTTATTTATAAAATGTTTAATTCCAAAAGAAAGTATTATTTTACAGGTTTTATTTCTACCGTATTTAAATTTCAATGTATTTTTTCAAAATTAATAAATTTCCTTAATTTTTAAAGTTAATGTGTTTCCCTTTCTTAAATTATTATAATTAAACCTTTTTAGTACAATAATTATCATATTAGAAAATTTTCTCCCGTCAATATCACCACAGAAAGAGCACTTGTGCTTTGCATTTTTTTAAAAGTTTCTTTTATTGAATATACAATTTAAAATCTATTACAATCTACAAATTTTTACTAGAAAGTTAAGAAATGTATATAAAGTTAATTTCAAGAGTTTTCAAATACAATAAGTAAAAGAAAAAAAAACAGAATTATGCCAGATAAGCTCTCAGGAAAAATGCCTTTCCTGAGAAATTTCTAAAAGAAAGTAGATAACATTTTAGGTTACATGCTTGTCTTATAATACTATAATGACTAGCACCAAAATATATTGTAACAAAATTGAACTAGCAAACATAAACGGTTTTAGTGATATGGAGCATTAAGTCATGCAAGTTTTTCTTTAAAATGCATTCTTCTATACTGTAAAGGCAACCAATTCATTGGTTTTCCTGTTGGTAGCCGAGACTATTGTTTGATAATTCCATTATAGTAAGACTAATCTAGACGAAAATAGAATTCAGCTTCTATTGCAAATAACAGTGATAGTCTACTGTGCGGCCGCACATGCTACACAGGCGTAGTATGCCCTTTATAAACACCTAAACGATTCATTGCGATGTCGTTTTGCATATGTGGGCACGCATTTAATCTGCATGTGCAAACCGTACGCCTTATATAAGCGCTTAAATACGCCTTTTCTCGTTGCGCTGCGACACCTTTAGGATTGAACAAAAAGCAAGGAGGTAAAAATCGGGATTATGGTTGTAGTTATCCCGTTTAAATGATTTTTTCACAAAGCTTTCAATGGCAAATAATTGTATTTTGAAAAATATAAATAATATCTTTAAAACTGAAGAAATAAGAAAACTTCTCAATTTAAATCACTTTATGTCTTTCGTCTGCTGCACTTTCATGAAATAAATGCCGAAAAGTAAAATTAGATAATTAAATACTATCTCCGAATATTTTCGTGCTGTAGAAGATATTTATCGAGCGAATTCTTATAAAAATAAAATAGTTGCTCATTTAAAAAAATCAAAATGATATCTGTAAAATTCTGGAACTTAGAATTTTTGATTTTATTACCCATATTGTGTCGCGCTAATTGTCTATAAACATCTGCTATTCTTCAAACAATAGCCTGCTGGGAACTTTATGTTCTGAATATTTAAAGGAATGGATTTAGAAACAACGAAATTTCGATTTTAAATATTCATAACCTTTAAACTAATTGAAATTTAAAAGAAAAATAATCCCGGCGAGGTGCATATTTGCATAAGCTAAGATGCCAACTAACTCTATACAGATCTTCAAAATTGTTGAAAGCTTGAATTTTCTGCTAAACATTACACACACATAGAAACAGATATCTTTTTGAAAAATACTAAATAATAATAATGCAACATTTACTCGCCCGTTCGATATTAAATTGTGTATAAATTGGAATGTTACACTAAAATGGTAACAATGTCGAAATGTTTTTATAAACCTTTTATTAATCGAAAAAATATGTTAAATAGTTGAGCGTCCAATAAATAAAAATTTCCATTAGTTATAATTTTACTGCTGTACACTTTGTAGACACATTTTATATATTATATTTTTATTAATAAATAATCATTAATTTATTTATAATTACTATTATTTTATTTTTAAATTAAAATATTTCTTTCTTGTTCAAATAAAAATCCAACAAAATACTATTTAAAATTAAACAGAGTTATTTCAAAATAATATACCAACATTGATAGTTGCGAAATATTGTATTCAGATTTTTTGTGGTCATTATTTGGTATTTTAATAGTCACAACCTTTCTACTAGAGCTGCCACTATAAGTAGGAAACAAAAAAGTAATAAAATGATCTTACATATTAAATATTGATGAAGAAGCCAGTAAAATAGATCAAAATAATGAATAACATAATTTTTTGCTTTTAAAAGTCAGCTGTCCATAAAATATGGTGATGCTATGCTTTATATTACTTCATTCATTTCGGATTCTGTTTGCGCCATTTAATATGCACTTGTTTCCAGTAATAATTTACTTATACTAAAAATTTTGGTGTTCAATTAAAAAGAAAATGTTTTTATATTTTGTGGAGTTCCCGTCTCTGCAATTGGTTTATTTAATCTTACGTTCTTTTGAAGTATTTATATCTCAAAGATTTTGATCGAAGTTGAAATTTCTTTATAAACCAGCAAAGTTCTGCGCACTTCGGGCGCTAAGCTCGGCTAAGTACACCACGGCCATACATGAGAAACAGGAACCGGCAGACATCAACTGTCACCGATCCTTTCACCCGCTCCTAATATCCACAGTCACAAACGAGTCATATACCTCCCTATTCAATATTACTATCTCTTGTAGGATAATATCTCTCTATAAAAACATATATATTATACCAACTCGTAACATAACGCACGGGTTCCTTTCTTTAGGAGAGTGTTCAGGCATGTGCAATCTACTGGGGAGAAACCGCAGTCCTACGCATCTCATTAAGGGAGATGCATTTGTTGCTTTGATGCGTTTTCTTAAAAAAAAATGTAGTAATTAAAAAAAAAATGTTAGAATGCGAAGATAAATACAAGTTTCTGTAGAATTCAAACTGTAGAATTAAGCTAATCTCCCTGTTTTAGATGCGACGAAAAATCCCAAAACGTACAAAATTTAATACTTTTCCAAATATATTTAAAATTCTACTAATTTTTGCCCTAGAAACATGCCTTGTTTCAACTGGTAGCTAAAGATCTGAGCATTTGCATAACATATCCGATAATTAAACAAATGTACAATTATTTATAAAACAAAACCCTCCAAACTAAAAATTTGGTTTTGAGACTTTTCTTTTTTTAAATTGGGGTACGATTTGGACATATACACCAAACATTCGAAAATTAAAACAAATAATTGCTGTGTAGACTTTGAAATGCATAAAGGTCACTAGAACAGCAATGCACTCGCTCAAAAACAAAAGTTAACTCACTTGTTTGTAAAGTCGGAAATTTTCAATATTAGTCGGAAAAATTTCCTCCACACCCCCCCAGACAAGATTGCCCACTTACGTCCCTGCTGAAGTAGAATCCGAGGAAAGGATTTGTTTAGCGATGCAAGGTTTCGGCTTAAACAAAAAGAAAGACAATACTGGATTTAGAAATAAGAAATTTGATCCAAGAGTAAAACAGAATAAAATACCCACAGCCTCCGGTCTTTTTACCAATCCACATACTCAAGAAACCAAAAAGACGTGTGTGTTTTGCGAGAAAACTCATCCCAGTGCAGACAGTTTTTCTGCACAAAGAATGAGTTTAGTTGAAAAACAAAAGATTTTAAGGGAGAAAAATTGTTGTTTTGCCTGTTTGGCTCCCGGTCACCCAGTCCGAAAATGTCGTTTATTTTTTAGATGCTTAATTTGCGGGAAGAAACATGTTCCCTTGATGTGCGAAACAAACGAGTCAAGGAAAAGTGATTTCAAAAAGACAGAAGAAGCTGAAGTTGTCAACGAGGTCAACATGTCCAACCTGAGTGTGGGTCCTAAACTGTTTTTACAGACTCTAAAGTGCAAGCTCATATCAGACAAGAAAGATCAATCATGCATAAAGCATTGATTATGAAACACTTTCCAACTTCAATGCAATTTTATTTAAACATCTCTAAAATGCGATACATTGATCGGTAATATATTTAAAATTATCACAATATTACATTAATTTATTATATTTGAAAACTTAAAACTTGATCGAAAAAATGAACTTCACTCAAAGGACGGCATTGAAATATAAATTGCCTGGTTTAAGCATCTCTAAAATGCGATACATTCCTCGATAATATTTTTAAAATTGTCATAATACTACAATAATTTATTATATTTGAAAACTTCATCGAAAATAACTGAAATTTATTCAAATGACGTCATCAAAATATAACAAGCCTCGCTCTCTCTATAAAAGCAGCACTTCATTCATAAACATTTTTCCATTCATCACAATACTATAATAATTTATTTTATTTAAAAGCATAAGACCATGGAGACACAGGTAATTAAACTCTATGCTTAAAACTTCATCGAAAAAATCATCCTTCTCTCTGTAAAATAAATTGATATTTCATTCATATCAGCTACATTGCAGACTCCATGAGTTAAATAATTTTGCGTTAAAGAAATGCAGCAATTCTTGTACAACTCATTCAACATCTTTTGGTATTTACATTTTCCATAAGTGAAAAATAGGCTTCGTTATAGAAATATTCAAAGTTGGATGATCCTTTAAACTCAAATATATTGTATTTGTGTTATTTCAATATGTAGATGCACAGAATTTAAGCAAAAATAAAGCGGTTTTAAGACGAGATACAACACTAAATTTGAATTAGAAAGAACTTTAAAAATCACGATTTTGACACAAGATGGATGCCATATTTTATTTTGAAGGGGGTCACGTGATCCCTTCATATAGCGGTCACGTGATCGCTTCACATAAAAGGTGTAATTATTATTTTAATTTTTATTTAAAAAACTACTGAATATATTTTGCTGAACTGTTTCATATATATTTTATAGGATAATTTGAATATTTCCTAAAATTTCCGAAGTAATTTGTGAATTTTAAATCCGCTTAAAAAATGTTTGAAAAATTAGGTGCCATAGGGCTCAATGTATTTTATTTTTTCAACCCGGGTTCAATCCAAAACTAATTGGGTGATATTATTCATTTATATTCCCATAGGTCCCACAGACCGTCTGAACAACATACTAAAATTTCATTTTAATAAAGTCATTTTTACGGCAGTTATCGTGCTAACGGACAGACAGACAGAACGAACAAAGTCATAAACACTTTTCAGCTTTGTTGCAAAGTGTTAACAAGAAAGATCAATCATGCTTAAAGCATTGATTATGAAACACTTTCCAACTTAAATGCAATTTTATTTAAACATGTCTAAAATGCAATACATTCCTCGGTAATATTTTAAAACTTATCACAATACTACATTAATATATTATATTTGAAACCTTAAACCTTCATCGAAAAAAATTAACTTCATTCAAATGACGGCATTAAAATATAAATTGCCTGGTTTAAACATCTCTAAAATGTGATACATTCATCGGTAATAATTTTAGAATTATCTTAATACTACGATAATTTATTATATTTGAAAACTTTATCGAAAACAGCTGAAATTCATTCAAATGACATCATAAAAAAACAAGAAAGATCAATCATGCTTAAAGCATTGATTATGAAACACTTTCCAACTTCAATGCAATTTTATTTAAAAAAGTCGAAAATGCAATACATTCCTCGGTAATATTTTAAAACTTATCACAATACTACATTGATTTATTATATTTGAAAACTTAAACCCTCATTGAAAAAAATGAACTTCATTCAAAGGACGGCATTGAAATATAAATTGCGTGGTTTAAATATCTCTAAAATGCAATACATTCCACGGTAATATTTTTAAATCTATCATAATACTACGATAATTTATTATATTTGAAAACTTCATCGAAAACAACTGAAATTAATTCAAATGACGTCATAGAAAAAATAACACGCCTGGATCTCTCTATAAAAGCAGGATTTCATTCATAACTTTCTCCATTTCATTCATCACAATACTATAATAATTTATTTTATTTAAAAATTAAGACCATGGAGCTACAATTCATAAACTTTATGCTTAAAACTTCATCGAAAAAAATCGTCCTTCTCTTTGTAAAATCAATTAATATTTCAATCATATCAGCCATGCAGACTCCATGGACTGAATTATTTTGTGTTAAAGAAATACAGTAATTCTAATACAACTCATTCTACATATTTAGCTGTTTACATTTTACATAGGTGAAAAATAGGCTTAGTTATAGAAATAATCAAATTTGAATGAGAATTTAAACTCAAATATATTGTCATTGTGTTGTTTTACTATGTAGATGCACAGAATTTAAGCAGAAATAAAGTAGTTTTAGGATGGATACAACACTCAATATGAATTAAAAAGAACTTTAAAAAATCACGAATTTGAAACAAGATGGATGCCATATATCATTTTGAAGTGGGTCATGTGATCGTTTCATATCATGGTCACGTGATCGTTTCACATAAGATGTGTAATTATTATTTTAATTTTTATTTAAAAAACTACTGAATATATTTAGCTGAATTTTTTTTTATATATTTTATGGAACAATTTGACTATTACCTAAAATTTTCGAAGCAATTTGTGAATTTTAAATCCGCTTAAAAAATGTTAGAAAAATTAGGTCCCATAGGGCTTAATGTATTTTATTTTTTCAACCCGGGTTCAATCCAAAACTAATTGTGTGATATTATTCATTTATATTCCCATAGGTCCTACAGACCGTCTGAACAACATACTAAAATTTCATTTTGATTAAGTCATTTTTACGGCAGTTATCGTGCTAACGGACAGACAGACAGACAGACAGACAGACAGACAGAATGAACAAAGTCATAAACACTTTTCAACTTTGTTGTAAAGTGTTAAAACACGCCTGGCTCTCTCTATAAAAGCAACATTTCATTCATAAATAATTCCCCCATTCATGTCATTCATCACAATACTATAATAATTTATATTATTTAAAAATTAAGACCATGGAGCTACAAGTAAATAAAACTCTATGCGCAAAACTTCATCGAAAACTATCGTCCTTCTCTTTCTAAAATCAATGAATATTTCATTCATGTCAGCCATGCAGACTCCATGGACTAAATGATTTTGTGTTAAAGAATTACAGCGATTCTAATACAACTCATTCTACATATTTTGCTGTTTACATTTTACATAGGTGAAAAATAGGCTTAATAGTAGAAATAATCAAATTTGGATGAGCATTTAAACTGAAATATATTGTCATTGCGTTGTTAAAGTATGTAGATGCACAGAATTTAGGCAAAAACAAAGTAGTTTTAGGACGGATACAACACTCAATATGAATTAAAAAGAACTTTAAAAATCACGATTTTGAGACAAGATGGATGCCATATATCATTTTGAAGTGGGTCATGTGATCGTTTCATATCATGGACACGTGATCGCTTCATATAAGAGGTGTTATTATTATTTTAATTTTTATTTAAAAAACTACTGAATATATTTCGCTGAATTTTTTTTTATATATTTTACGGAACAATTTGAATATTGCCTAAAATTTTCGAAGCAATTTGTGAATTTTAAATCCGCTTAAAAAATGCTTGAAAAATTAGGTCCCATAGGGCTCAATGTATTCCATTTTTTCAATCCGGGTTCAATCCAAAACTAATTGGGTGATATTATTCATTTATATTCCCATAGGTCCTATAGACCGTCTGAACAACATACTAAAATTTCATTTTGATTAAGTCATTTTTACGGCAGTTATCGTGCTAACGGACAGACAGACAGAATGAACAAAGTCATAAACACTTTTCAACTTTGTTGTAAAGTGTTAATAAAAAGGAAAATATCGAGCGAATTGTTCTGGACACCGGCTCGCAAAAGTCTTATATTGTAAAGAGTCTTGCTGAAGAAATGGGATACGCTCCTGTAAAGAAAGAAACTCTAGTACATTCACTGTATGGCGGGATTAAATCTAAAGAATTTGTACATACATGTTACAGAATTAGGTTGAAAAATATTAAGAACAATTTTGCGTGTAACTTTGAAGCATTGGATCAGGTAGCTATTTGTAATGATTTATCACCTGTAAATTCAGGGCCTTGGTTAAAAGAGCTTCAAGAAAGGGATATAACATTAAGTGATGTTGGAGAAAAGCCACAACCCGCACAAGTACTTATAAAGAGCTGATCTTTTTGGAAAGATTTTAACCGGTCAGCGTAGGGTTTTATCAAGCGGATTAGTGGCCATTGAAACTTTGCTTGATTGGACTTTGTTAGGGAAAGTTCCTGATAGTGAAGTTACTACAAGCAATGCCATGTTAGTGATTTCACTTTTCGTTAAAGAATTTTACATTTCGGACTTCTGGAAGCTGGATTCTATTGGAATCAAGGATCCTATTGAAAAGCTCTCTAAGAAAGAGCAAGAGGATTTGACTACTGAAAATTTTCTTCAACGAACATAATCGCTATGAAGTTCAATTGCCTTGGTTGGATAACTGTGTGCCTTTAACGGACAATTTTGAACAAGCTAAAAGGTGGTTAGACACCACAACCAAGAAGTTATTTCAGGAAAATTTGTACGATAGTTATGAGAACATATTTTTCGAATGGCTGCGTGAAGGGATTATCGAAGAAGTACCAGTTGAAGATAAAGATTTACCTGCTTATTATCTACCTCACAGACCTGTTATCAAAGTTAGTAAGACAACTCCAATTCGGCCGGTTTTTAATGCATCTGCTCGATTAAAGGGACATCCGTCACTAAATGACTCCTTACATAGTGGTCTAAACTTGATTGAGCTCATTCCTGATATTCTGCTGCGATTTCGAGAAAAGAAGATTGGTGTAATCGCAGACATAAAGAAAGCCTTTTTGCAAATTAGCCTCTGTAGAGATGACAGAGAATTTTTGAGATTTCTATGGTGGACAAATAAGGCTTGCAAAGACTACAGGTTTTTTCGTCATACCAGAGTAGTTTTTGGCGTTCGCAGCAGTCCATTTCTATTAGGAGCTGTATTGAAGTATCATCTTGAACAAAATGCTGACGTTGATCCTTTTGTAACTGGTTGTCTTTTAAAGAGTTTTTATGTAGACAATCTTGTAACTAGCGTCCACAATGAATTAGATTTGCAGCGATTGATAAGTGTTTCTAATGAGCTATTAAAAAAAGGTGGTTTCATTCTGCGGGATTGGGAATCTTCACTAACAGAAGATGGAGGATCCAATAAAGCTGATCTACTAGGCCTTCAATGGAATAAAACTGAAGACTGTTTTTCGCTAAATATCAGCTGGTTGAAAGAAGTAAATGTCGACCACATCACTAAACATATAATACTATCTGTTACTCACAAAGTGTTTGATCCATTTGGATTTGTCTCACCTGTAATGCTTTGTCCCAAGATTATGCTACAAAAAACCTGGAAATTATCTCTCCTGGTTTCTTTAAAATTGAAAGAGCCAAACTTTAGAAAACATTTTATCGCACTTTCCAAAATAACCATCGGAACTTGACTCCTACTTAGTTTAAGCAACTTATCTGAAAAATGCTAGCATTACCGTAACATACTCAAACCGAGTATTTGCTAAGCATCAGGTCTATCTATCAACCTATCGATCAGATCCGTCTGGTCTCCTCAGGTCAGCCAGGTCACATCAAGGTCTGCCTGAATAGGTCAATGTCTGAATAACTGAGAATGTGTCCTATCATATATACACCGTGATGGGTACGCTCCGGAACTCAACTGTTGACGGCAGCGCCCTCACTATATGCAAATCAGGATGCGCGCGCGGCGAGAAGGCGATTTGCATGAATAGGATGTTCTGTTCTCGTCATGAGTCGTTCACGGGAACGGTAAAAACCATTCTAAAAATGAAGACACGTTCCCGCGATAACGAGAATCGCGACAAAAACAGAACCAAGTTTCCAACAATCGGCCCCCTCATGCAAAACCCCAAATCTCGGCGCACGTGCTATCAATCAATGAATTTACTCTAAAAAACATAACAGGAAAAATGTCAAGTTCTTTAGTATCCAGCAAAAACATAAAGTATATATATCACTTTCATGTTGAGCAAAATAAATTTTTATCATTGAAAGAAAATTTTAGATATCATTGAAACACTAAGTTCCAAAATTTAATCTAAGTCAATCAAAATTTAAGTTTCAAGAAATTTAAGTATAACTATTTAAATTTAGCATTTAAGATTAAAAAAATTTTTACTATAAATATCAAATTTCAAGTTGTATAAAATTTTATGTATAATTATTAAATTTAACATTTAAGATTAAAAAATTTACTATCAATATCAAAATTTCAAGTTGTAGAAAATTTTATGTATAATTATTAAATTTAACATTTAAGATTAAAAAATTTTACTATAAATATCAAATTTCAAGTTGTAGAAAATTTTATGTATAATTATTAAATTTAACATTCAAGATTAAAAAATTTTACTATATCAAATTTCAAGTTGTAGAAAATTTTATGTATAATTATTAAATTTAACATTTAAGATTAAAAAATTTACTATCAATATCAAATTTCAAGTTGTAGAAAATTTTATGTATAATTATTAAATTTAACATTTAAGATTAAAAAATTTACTATAAATATCAAATTCAATTATAGCTGTTCATTATCTCTGTCCTAGACCAGTATACATTATTAATACTAACAGCAGTGACACAGATAATGAAAGATTTTTTTCTTTCTGTATTGTATTCATATATAAATTTGAAGAAGTGGTTTGTCATCAAAAAATCATAACCAAGTGTATGATAACAAGGAGTAAACACACAGTGTAATACACATAAGCATAATTGTCTTATGCGGGAATTGAAAACATGGATATATATATATACATTCAGTGTAATGTGAAAAAATTTTAAAAAGTTCATTGTAAACAATACACATATATATACTCTAGATACAAGTATCTGCATCACAGAGGGAGAAGTAAATTATACGATATCCTAACCATATTTGTACAAGAAAGAAAATTTAGAAGTTACAAATTTTTAGAAGTTACAAATTTAATCATTTTTGTTTTTGAAAATTTGATTACAAAAATTTAATGCTCTATCCTTAAACATTTGGCAAATCTTATCAATGTACTGCCTTTGATGTATAAAAATTTTGTTATTGATTTCAGTAAATTCCACACCTAACAGTTTTTTGACCTTTCCTAGAGTTTTGATATCAAATTCTTCCTTTAGTAAAGAAACTGCATGATCAATATCACCTATTATTTCTATGTTGCTTACCTCTGGCCTGGATTTGATATCTTTCTTTTCTCTGAAGTTAAACAAATTTTGGTCATAATGTATGTTAGCCTTCACTGAGTAGTAAACATCAGTTCGAGTTCCATCAGGTCTAGGTACGACTTTCCTTTCCCAGTCGATGTCTGAGCAGGGGGTCAGACCGGAATCAGCAGGAGAGTCCTCTTCCTCACTAGTATGACTAGTGTTATAGCTCTCACCTGCTTCTTCCTCTGACTCACTATCCAAACATCCCGATCCTGAATTCGTTGATCGAGTAAAACCCGATGTCTTTGGGGTGATGTTTCTAGGACAAATAGGGTCCAGGACGCCTTCCGCTGCTTCCATTTCCTCAAAACGGACATTGCTTGTTTCTATTACTTTTCTATCTTTCACAAGAAGAATTCTACAGCCCCTGGTATTTTCCGCATATCCTACCATAACTCCCTGTTGAGCTCTTAGGTCTAGCTTCTTCCTAAGCTGTTTTGCTATACCAGTATAAGCCTTACATCCAAAAATTCTGAGATGGGATACAGCAGGCTTCTTCCCATAATACAATTCGTGTGGAGTTTTAACTTTAAATTTATGGCAAATCCTGTTCTTTGCATAAGTAAAACATAGGATTGCCTCTGCCCACATTTTGTCACCAATGTCCAGCCACTGCCAAAACTGCCGCCGTGTTCATGCGGAGTACGATCACGTTAAACATGTGGGTCCGAAAGTCCTTCCGAGAGGTTGGTGGTAGGGGAAGGAGGGTACGGTCCCTGTGGATGCCTCCCCCACTGGGTTCCGGTCTAATTTGGGAGGCACTTCCCGACCGTCCAAACAGTTACCTTACACCTTTCTGGTAGGTCGGACGGTCTGGGTTTCAACAACAACAATCTAACGCTGTCAGGTTGAATCTTTCAGATACCCCGTTTTGTTAGGGTGTATATGTGTTAGATCGTTCATGCTTAATCCCTAACTTTTTCAGAAAAGCTTTAAATTGACCGTGACAAAATTCCATGCCGTTATCAGTACGGATGCACAAAATCTTTTTGCCTAATTATCTCTCCTGACAAGCTTGAAAATCCTGAAAAACTTTGAACACATCTGATTTTTGTTTTAAAATAAAAACAAACACCTTGCGGCTAAAATCATCTGTAATAGTCAAAAAATATTTGTTTCCCCCCAATGAAGCTACAGGCATTGGACCACAAACGTCCATGTGCAGTAATTGCAAAGGTTCTGTAGATCTAATCCTGCCTATTGGTTTGTACGAAACTCTCTTAAATTTTGCAAGTTTGCAGTGAATGCAATTTACTTTTGCATATTTTAATTTTGGGAGTCCGTTTGCCGCGGAAACTTTACTTGTTTGGTGCAAGTAGTCTAAGTTAATATGGCCATATCTTCTATGCCATAATTCAGTTTTATTCAAAATTTCAACTGTTGAACCACTAATTTTATTTGACTTTGATTTTAAATCAGATTTGTTTTTCCTATTATTCAAGTTAGGCCTAATTTTGCTTTGACTTTGACTATTTGTTGCAGGGGATTTTCTAACCTGTTTAGAACTTTTGTCCCTATCCTGATCTCCTTTACGGCCCTCAACATTACTATTCAAATTTTTAGTTGAGTACTGCGGTTTTAAGAAATACAGCCCTTCTTTACGTTTAGCGTAAAAGAAATTTTCTCCCTCAGGAGTCTTAAACCATAGTACACCTTTGGCTGCACTAAAAGAATAGCCCTGCTCTTCTACTTCTAATACAGATGCGGCCAACAAGTTTCGCTGTAATTTTGGTGAATACATAACATTATGCAACACAATATTATTTGTATGATCTTTAAATTTAACATACATATTCACCGTTCCAATAGCCTCAACTGGGCTTTCCATATCACCCACTGCTAGCGACATAGATGTATCCTTACATTTATTAAATTTAGAAAACATTTTTATATCATTACAGAAATGTCGCGTAGCTGCGGTATCAATCACCCAGCTGAGCCTATTGTCAGGATCATCAACAATATTAGCTTCAACATTAATATTTGAGAAAACTTCAATAATATTAGAGCTAGTCAACTTTTTCAACTTTGGGCATTGTGCCTTTACATGACCAGTTTTATTACAAATAAAGCATGGTCCTATGACCTTAATAGATTTTTTGACTTTGGTTGCATTTTTGCTTTTAGCGTTAACATTAGAAAGGTATACAGATGAATTGGAACTTACATTGTTATTGTCACGATCCCTCTTCAACTGCCTTATCCTTCCTTCTTCCTGGGACAGCTCCTTTTGAATTTTATCCAGCTTGAATTCCTTATCGCTCCAACGGTAGATGACTTGTATGCTTTCGAATTCGTCTGGCAAATACCGGATGGCTTGGAACGCTACGTATAAGTCCTCCACGGGATGGTTCACATTTTTCAGCTTGGTGACTGCTTTCCTTATCCTTGTACAGAAAATATCCACTGGTTCCTCGATTTCCGGGCGAAGACTGAAAAACTTATCTAACAGACGAAGTAGGTTAGCGCGCGTTGGGGCCTCAAAATGCGCCTCCAACTTCTCCCACGCATCCGCCGGGCTGTCGTTGATGTCGAGCAATTCACGGTATTCCGCCAATATGTTCCGAAATAGGATGGAAAGTGCGCGGTCGCTGCTGCGCATGTACTCCTCTCGCTCGCGTTGTGATGTAGACTCGTCGACTGGCAATGCAGTACGGTTGACATGGCCGTAGCATCCTTCTCCTTTTAAAATGAACGAAATTTCATTACGCCAGGTTGTTGGAAATAATCAATACATCGCGATTCACGTTCCCGTGAACGGGCGTTTATGCAAATTTAATATGAACGACTCTTCCCGTTCACCGGCGTGAACCGTGACGTTTTTCAACATGAGGTTTCATGCAAATCAGTTCTCAATGCGTACGCATCTGATTTGCATATCCAGGGGCGTTTCCGGAACTGTCCATTCTCGGATATATAGGGCAGAGGTTTCTTGAAGCAAATGAGAAGGTCGAAAGGTTCGATCGAGATCAGACGTCTGAAGAAGTCAGACGAGATAGACACTGATGGTCTGATGCAGGCAGACAGAAATGTTTTTGACTGAAGTACTGCGGAATATCGTTTGACGACGGTGAATAGTCGAAACGGATGCAGATGTGGTCAGTTTGGACCAGCATGTATTGAACGTTAAATTTACTTACAAACGTTCGGAAGCCGCTTTAAATATTTTCCTGATGTTCTATCCTTTGGTTTCCCTTTGCCAAGTGATGGTGGCTGAAATACACGCAAGTGATAGAGGTAGTATAGTAACTTACTACCAAATGCTTCAAGGAATCTCTGTCTAGTCATTTACAACTAAAAATCTTTTGTACATAGTATATTTTTGATGTTTTACGGCATGGAATATTACCAGGTACGTGTAATATGCCGAGTTGTGTTTTTCACCAAATAAAGTGAACGAAGTTTTTCTTTAAAACTGGACTTGTGTACTTTCATAACCCAGCCAACACTTATTGACTCTGACAGTGCGTGCTTTGCTATCTTAAAATTTTAAATTTTCCAAGAGAAACGGTTACGGGGCCAGTTCAACGCCCAATAGAGTCATAAGTGCAAGTATCTTTAAAGAAATCGTTCCAGTGTTCAGATGGGGGCCGCACATGGCACCATTTTGAAGTTCGTGTGAACAACGAAACGTAAACAGTGTACAAGAACTTTTACTTCTGCTTCTTCAAAACTACGAGTGGCCATGGAGGCAAGTAGAACGGAGTTGCTGACGCGGGACAACTACGTCACCTGGCGTACCGACATCTCATTCGTCCTCAAGGGAGAAGGATGTTTCGGACACGTAGATGGAAGTGCTAAGCCTATCGAGGAAGATGCAAGTCGCCGCGACTACGATGATTTTTTATCGCCGGAAAGACCGAGCATTAGCCATCATTTATCAAAGTTTATCCTCGGAATACAAGGAGTTGATAAACGTCACCGACGAACCTAGTCAAGTATGGAATACCTTGAAAGAACATTTTCAAGCGCCTTCCCGAGCCAACCTGGTTAGATTACTAGATGAGTTCTTCGACGTTCGGCCGGAGCCAGACGAGCCTGTTGACATTTTTTGCTCAAGACTGCGGAAGGCCGTGACGAGGCTTAAAGACGCGAAACACCCCATTGAAGACCTGTATGTAGCATTCCAGTCGATTCGGTACCTTCTGGAAGAATTCCGAGGTATCGTTCAAATTATATATCGATGGAATGACTCGGACTTCAAGCTCAGCAAAATACAAGCAGAGCTAGCAGCGGAGGAGAGCCGGCTGAGGCAGCAAGCAAGTGACTTTTCCAAAACTGTGAGTTCAAATTCTGCATATTTTACTACTAAGAAATTTGTAAATAGAGTAAAAGTGTCTAAACTTAAATTTCCAAATGTATCTCACAATGTGTCTAATGTAAATACTTCTAGTCATAATGTAAATATTTCTAAAAGTAAAATTAAGTGTTTTAAGTGTAGCAAACTAGGTCATACTAAATCTAATTGCAGTAGAAATAATGGATCTAGTATTGTGGAATTTCTTGGGTCTCCACAGATTGAGGCTAATACTGTAATCGATCCTAGCGATAGACTCAGCTGGGTAGTAGACACTGCTGCTACGCGACATTTCTGTAATAACATTAAGTTATTTTCAAAATTTAATGAGTGCAAAGGCACTTCAATGTCGCTAGCAGTAGGGGATGTCGAAAGTCCAGTTGAGGCTATCGGGACGGTGGAAATGTATGTCCAATTTAAGGATAAGCAAAGTATTATCAAATTGGAAAATGTTATGTATTCTCCTAAACTTAGGAGAAATTTATTAGCTGCATCTGTTCTTGAGGAACAAAATTTTAGTTTTAATGGAGCTAATGGGGTTCTATGGTTTTTTACACCTAAAGGGGAGAAATTCTTTTATGCAAAAAGAAAGGATGGGTTGTATTTTTTAAAACCTAAGTATAGTACCCAGGAACAACACAACGTAGAAAACCGTCAATCTAAAGATAGGGATCGAGATGGAGACAAGAAACACAAAAAGGATAAGAAATCCAAGGATAGGGATCCTAGTGCTTCCAGAAAAATAGACAAAGTAAAAATAGCACCTAATCTTAAAGAAACTAAATTTAAATCTGACAAAACAAAAACTAAGCAGAATAAAAATGTGAATAGTTCAATATCTAAGCCTAGCAGTTCAGTAACTGAACTTAATAGTACAAACTGTCTTTGGCATAAACGATATTGCCACATAAACGCTGAATATCTTCTGCAAACCAGCAAAGTTTCTGCCGTAAACGGACTTCCTAGGCTTAAATACAAAAAGTTAAATTGTAAATCGTGTAAATTGGCTAAGTCTAGGAGAGTATCATATAAACCCACCGGTAGGATAAGGTCCACTAAACCATTGCAATTGTTACACATGGATGTGTGTGGTCCCTTACCCACAGCCTCATATGGTGGGAACAAGTATGTCTTAACTATAACAGATGATTATAGTAGAAAAGTTTTTGTTTACCTCATGAAACAGAAGTCAGAAGTATTTTCACATTTTAAAGAGTTTCAGGCCAGAGAAGAAAGGCAGTTAGGTACTAAAATTCTATGTATCCGGACGGATAATGGGATGGAATTCTGCCATGATAAGTTCAAAAATTACCTGAAGGATATCGGTATTAAGGCTGAGAGGACTAACACATATACCCCACAGCAAAATGGAGTATCAGAGCGATTCAACTTAACCGCATTTGACTGTGTTAGAGCCATGTTGAACGACAGCAAATTACATGACAGATTCTGGGCGGAAGCAATATTGTGTTTTGCATACACTAAAAATCGAATATGTCACAAATTTAAGACAAAAACTCCACATGAACTCTACAGTGGTAGAAAACCTTCAGTCAAACATCTTAGAACCTTTGGTTGTAGAGCATATGTAGGCAAACCCAGTCAGCTCAGAAAGAAGTTAGACATGAAAGCTACAGAAGGGGTGATGGTAGGCTATGCTACTAAAACTAAGGGCTATAGGATATTTTTGTCAGGGGAGAAACGAACAATTGAGACCTGCAATGTGAGGTTTGATGAGGGTGATGTAGTGGAAGGCATCCTGGACCCAATTTGTCCCAGAAATATCTCCTTAGGGATATCAAGAGATAACCTTTCAGAATACTCCGACGGGGAATATCCGAGAGAGCAGTCTGATGGGGGGGCAGGAGAGAGTGAAGACACTGGTGACGATCCGTCTGAATCCAGTGAGGAAACGGACTCTCCTGCTGACTCCAGTATGACTCCTTGCTCAGATATTGCTTGGCAGCGAAAGACGGTTCCAAGACCCGATGGGAGTAGAACCGATGTGTATTATTACGCTCAAGGAGATAATAAAAGGCTGAGGTCACACAATGATGTTAAGAAATATTGTGATAAAAGGAATATACAATTTGATCAGCAACTGTTTAATTTTCGGGAAAATAAAGGTCTTAAAAGGGTCAGAGGCAGACCAGAAGCAAGCAATATTAAAATAAATATACCAAAAGGGTACAATGCTGCTATTAAATCTTCCCAGTCCGAAAAATGGGTGTAATGCTATGGATGAAGAAATGGCCGTAATGCAAGAGAGGGGTGTCTGGGAACTAGTTCCTGCATCCACCTCACAAAAGCATATAGGCAATAGATGGGTCTACACTATTAAGAAAGACGAGAAAGGGAAAATCAAGAGGTTTAAAGCTCGTTTGGTAGCCCAGGGGTATGGTCAGAAAAAGGGAGAATCATACGATGAAGTTTTTAGCCCTGTTGTTAACTTCAACTTAATTAGAGCATTCTTCTCAATTTTCGTATGCATGCTTGGCTGGATGCATTTCCAATTAGATATCAAATCTGCCTATCTCTATGCTAAATTGAGTCAAAAGGTATATATGAAACAGCCTCAAGGTTATGTCAATCAGGAACAGCCTGATTATGTTTGTTTGTTGAAGAAAGCCATGTACGGTCTTCATCAAAGTGGAAGAGAATGGTTTAATGAACTTGACACCAAATTAAAAGAATTAAATTTTTTAAAACTTCAATGGTGTAATTGTGCATATATTTACAATAGCAAAGTTCTTATGCTAGTCTATGTGGATGACATAATTCTCTTCTCAAAGTATCAAAGGGACATAGACCACATTGTTTCATTACTTAGCATAGAATTTGATATCAAGGTATTAGGAAAAATTAGAAAACTGTTAGGCGTGGAATTTAAAGAGTGTGACAATAAATTTTTTATACATCAAAGTCAGTATATAGATAAAGTATGTCAAATGTTTCAACAGTATAAATATCCAGTTACTTCACTTCCCATTTCTAAAGGGAATATTCTAAGTAAAATAGATTGTCCAAAGACAAGTGAAGAAATAAAGCAAATGCAAAGTTTTCCTTACAGGAGCTTAATTGGGTGTTTGGCTTTTATATCTAGTAGGACTAGACCTGATATTTGTTACGCCATCAATATATTATCTCAATTTCAAGAAAACCCTGGAATTAAGCATTGGGATGCATTGTTAAGACTTTTAGGATATGTTGAAAAGACTAAAAACTATATGTTGAATTTATCTAACATTCAGGAGTTAAAATTGAATTGTTATTCAGATTCTGACTTTGCTGCAAACAGAGATGACCGTGTTTCACTTGGAGGCATGATACTCTTTATTGACAATGTACCTATTTCTTGGCGTACCTTTAAACATAAGTGTGTCAGCTTATCAACCATGGAAGCTGAATACGTATCACTAACTGAAGCCGCTAAGGAAATGGTATGGGTACAAAACATAATTGAAGAATGTCATTTACTTGGGTTAAATTTTAATAAAAGTAACAGTGTTATTTTTAGCGACAACCAAGCAGCCATTAATTTTTCTAACTCTCCAATTGAAAACAATAGAACTAAGCATATTGATGTTAGATATCATTTCCTAAGAAATTTAATAGTCAATGAATCTTTTAATGTTAAATTTGTAAATAGTAAAGATAACTTAGCAGATCACTTTACTAAACCAATGACTAAGGAAATAATACTTAAATTTTGTAATAAAATTTTTAAAAACTAAATCAAAACTTTTTGAGATTAAATGTTTAGTCTAAAGAAAAATTTTAAATACTAAATTGAATTTACAACTTGGGAATTTTTTTAAAAGATGTCATATATATACATTATTGTTTATCTTAAACCTCATTGATATAAGATAGTATATCTTGAGTATAAATTTTTGTGATATTGAATCTTTTTCACTTTACACCTTTGTATATACATCCATTTTCCATGACCCGCATGATGCTAAATAATAGCTTATGTGTATAAAATTTTGTATTTTTCAACTTGGTAAAAAGTATGTGTTGAAAGTTTTGATAAAGGAATTTTATTATCTAATTACTTGCATCATGTATTTTTAAATATTTGGTATATCAATGCAGTCTAATAGTATTAATTATGTATACTTATATTGTGTTAATAGACTAAATTTTTTTAAGCTTTTTGAATTATAGTGTTTATACTCAAATTTAAAGTAAACTTAAATTCTATGCTTATACAAAATCTTAATCTTTTAAAGTTGACTTGTTTAATATGATAATGTGCTTATACTTAAATTTTGGAGACTTATAATTAAATTTAAACTAAAATTTCAATTTTTGAATGCTGATACTTAAGCATTGAAGTTGTGTTGTATATAAATTTCTACTTGATGTGAAATGTTGTTGTTACAATATTGTCGACAATACTTAACTATTTTTCAGATGCTATAAGTACTTATGCATTTTATTTTAAATTTAATAATGATATAATACTTTAAATTTTTTCCTTCATTATATGTTTGATAGGATACTGGGGGCCTTGGTGTTTATTGATATACCTTGGTTTCTCAGAGTAAGTTTTCTTTTGCATATGCATTGAGACTTAAGGATTTGCATGAGGGGGCCGATTGTTGGAAATAATCAATACATCGCGATTCACGTTCCCGTGAACGGGCATTTATGCAAATTTAATATGAACGACTCTTCCCGTTCACCGGCGTGAACCGTGACGTTTTTCAACATGAGGTTTCATGCAAATCAGTTCTCAATGCGTACGCATCTGATTTGCATATCCAGGGGCGTTTCTGGAACTGTCCATTCTCGGATATATAGGGCAGAGGTTTCTTGAAGCAAATGAGAAGGTCGAAAGGTTCGATCGAGATCAGACGTCTGAAGAAGTCAGACGAGATAGACACTGATGGTCTGATGCAGGCAGACAGAAATGTTTTTGACTGAAGTACTGCGGAATATCGTTTGACGACGGTGAATAGTCGAAACGGATGCAGATGTGGTCAGTTTGGACCAGCATGTATTGAACGTTAAATTTACTTACAAACGTTCGGAAGCCGCTTTAAATATTTTCCTGATGTTCTATCCTTTGGTTTCCCTTTGCCAAGTGATGGTGGCTGAAATACACGCAAGTGATAGAGGTAGTATAGTAACTTACTACCAAATGCTTCAAGGAATCTCTGTCTAGTCATTTACAACTAAAAATCTTTTGTACATAGTATATTTTTGATGTTTTACGGCATGGAATATTACCAGGTACGTGTAATATGCCGAGTTGTGTTTTTCACCAAATAAAGTGAACGAAGTTTTTCTTTAAAACTGGACTTGTGTACTTTCATAACCCAGCCAACACTTATTGACTCTGACAGTGCGTGCTTTGCTATCTTCAAATTTTAAATTTTCCAAGACGTAATTGTCCCTGTTTAACGCTTCTATGCCGTTGCTCACCTCCATAGTCTTTAAGCTTTAACTGTGATTAGAGTACTCTGTTTACTTTTGTGCTTGATGCAAATGGCGCCGCTCGCGGCCCCCGTCGATGGAATTCTCAACGCTTCACTGCTGCTTTATAAGGAAAAAAGTTATGGCCTTGACATGCTGGGGCCCATAACCTAAAATGCTGGCGACTGGGATGTCATTTAGAAATTTTGGCGCTGTTTGCCCTTTCTTTATCCTTCTGATGTGCTGGTATGACTATTAGCAGAGTAGAAATTTATAGCAGAGGATGATACGTAGTAGTGAAGTGTATTTCAATAAAGCAAGTTCGTCAAAACACAAACACAACTTTTATTCTTGTGAGATCCATTGCATAATTTAAAGTTACAAAATTACTGTAACATTCGTTGCAAAGCAAAAGTATATACAATATGAGCTAGCAAGCTCATGAAAAAGGGTTTGTAAACAGTTTATGCCTAGGCACACACTCTCAGTTACTCGTCCAGTTGCTATAACATTGGTAAGCAGAAAAACAGCTACATTACCACAAATGCTGTGCACGTTAACGAAGCCACCATCATCAGGTCACACGTCATGGCATTACTTTGAGTCAAAGACTGCGAAAAATTAACTGGTCTCTTTAAAATTGAAAGAGCCAAACTTTAGAAAACATTTTATCGCACTTTCCGAAATAACCATCGGAACTTGACTCCTACTTAGTTTAAGCAACTTATCTGAAAAATGCTAGCATTACCGTAACATACTCAAACCGAGTATTTGCTAAGCATCAGGTCTATCTATCAACCTATCGATCAGATCTGTCTGGTCTCCTCAGGTCAGCCAGGTCACGTCAAGGTCTGCCTGAATAGGTCAAGGTCTAAATAACTGAGAATGTGTCCTATCATATATGCACTGTGATGGGTACGCTCTGGAACTCAACCGCTGACGGCAGCGCCCTCACTATATGCAAATCAGGATGCACGTGCGACGAGAAGGCGATTTGCATGAATGGCATGTTCTGTTCTCGTCACGAGTCGTTCACGGGAACGGTAAAAACCATTCTAAAAATGAAGACACATTCCCGCGATAATGAGAATCGCGACGAAAACAGAACCAAGTTTCCAACAGTTGGGATGGGACGAAGAAATCCCTGGATCCTTTCGACAAGAATTTTTGCAATGGTTTAGGGAACTAAAAGTATTGGAGAACGTTACCGTTCCTCGCTGGATCAACGTTACTTCAGAAAATATGAAGAACTTCTCCATTCATACTTTTTGTGACGCAAGTCGGGATGCATATGCCGCCATTACGTATCTTGTAAAAGAAGGAGAATGTGGAATGGTGCATTTTTTAGCCTCGAGATCCCGAATATCTCCTCTAAAAGTTGCGACAATTCCAAGATTAGAGCTTCTTGCTGCATTGGTGGAAGCAAGATTAACGAAATCTGTGTTAGATGCTTTTGGATGGACGGATATTAGATGTTTTTATTGGAGTGATTCCACTACCGTTCTTACTTGGATCATTAAGGATGAAAATTGGTCTATTTTTGTGAATAACAGAGTTCAAGAAATACGGAATATCAGCCAAGTTTTTTCTTGGCGTCATATTTCTGGATTTGAAAATCCAGCAGATTTGCCCTCCCGAGGATGCAAAGCAAGTATTTTAATGAAAACCAGATGGTGGGAGAGGCCAAAATGGCTTACTTTATTTGAAGACGAAGGACCATGCAATGAATATGAGTTTGATGAAAATGAGATACTAAAAGAAAAAAAGAAAAGCTCAATATTTGTTTTGGTATCTGTAAATCAAGATTCATCTGCCGGTTGCTTTTATCAGCGTTTTTCAAGATATGAAAACATTGTGAAGTTAATGGGATGGATTTTGAGATTTGTAAATAGCTGTAGATGCGATGTTCAGCTAAGAAAAACGGGAGATCTGGATCCTGAAGAATACAGGGCAGCAGAGAAACAAGTGATAAAATTGGTCCAGTGTGAATCTTTTGTGAATGAGCATGATGAAAAACTAAAAGCTTTGAGTGCGCATAAGGATACCGATGGGATAATACGGCTCGAAACGAAAATAGTTTTCCGTCAGGATACAGAAGATTTTAGGGAACCAGCTGTTCTCCCGTCCAATCATGAAGTTGTCAAAAGACTTAATATTTTCTCATCATATCAAAAATAGTCATGCTGGAACTCAAATTTTGCTTAATATTTTGAGAGAACATTTTTGGATTTTGAGAGGAAGAAAAACAGTGCGTTCTGTTATCTCGAAGTGGATCTCTAATATAGTTGTTGAGTTGTGGAACTTCCACATCTCAAGGTGGGAGGATGTGAAATCCACTTCATACGTTTCAATTTATTATGTTAAAAGCAAAATGATATTTCAGGGTGGCCACTCTTTGGACATATTGAAATTCCCTGACTTTTCCAGGTGAGTTGAAAAGAAATTCCAGACCAGTAATTTTAACATAAAATATGCGCACGCACGTCCCTATTTAGTTACAAATTTGATTAAAGAATCTTAACAATTTAACTCCACTATCCAAAAAAATTATATTAAATCAGGAGAAAAAAATACACATATTTGTTTTGTTTTTACAAATAAATTTTGACTAAAAAATTCATGTAAATGCAGTAAAATTGGACTACTGAAATATTTAAAAGAATTTAATGGTTTTCATTGAAGACAATAAAAAGAAATAGTCTAAACTGATGTCTATAAATATGGGCATTACAAATTGCTCACAATGACAGAGATCATTAAAGATATGCAATAACTACACTACAACAAGCCACAGCCATTGAATAAATGTCAATTCAGCAATGTCGAAGGAATGTCATTAAAATAGAAAAAAATATAGTAAAATGTATATAATATACAGAGATGCCAACCTCTGCAAGGGGTCATCCGTAGAAAAATCAGGAGTTTTCAGTAAAACCGCATTGACCATCAGTAAGATTTTACGTATATTGACAATATATATTTTAAAACCTTAGAATAAGTTCAAAATGTAGCTTTGCTAACTTAACTGAGTTAATTACAACTGAATGGCAGTATGTGAAAGCCCCAGGCCGTCCGGCTCGTCCAGAGGACTTAGAGCAGCGAGATGGACGACCGGGAAGGTGAATGGCAGTATGTGAAAATAATTAGGAAATTAACCTTTATAATTAACCAAAATATAAAATAAGCTAGTTTAGTCATGTTAATGTACAACAATAGGGAGATGGAGATCAATGGAAAAGGTTAATTTTGTACTCTCGGCAACGCCCGAGGGAGGGGGGGCTGAATTTCACGGTCGTACTATTTATGTGAAAATAATTAAAAAATTAGCCTTTATAATCAACCAAAATATGAAAAGAAACTAGTTTAGTCAAGTTAATGTGCTACAATAGGGAGATGAAGATCGATGGAAAAGGATAATTGCGTACTCTCGGCAACGCCCGCAAAAAAGAAAAAAAAACTGCATTTCGCGATCGTACTATTTCTGTGAAAATAATTAAAAAATTAGCCTTTATAATCAACCAAAATAAGAAAATAAGCTAGTTTAGTCAAGTTAACGTGCAATAATAAGGGGATGGAGATGGATGGAAAAAGACAATTGTGTACTCTCATCAAAGCCCGAAAAGGACTGAATTGCACAATCCTATAATTTAAGCGAAATATAATTTGTTTAGTAAAATATTTCTTTATTTTTACGGGCACTATAAAAATAAATTAGGTCTATTGTTCTGATATGAAATCATTAGAAGAAAATGGATGCAAACTGATAATTTTGAACTCTCAGCACAGCAGAGAATATGAACTGAATGGTAGGATGCATGGATTTCACGGGATTTTCCGTAGTTTTGGGATTAATGACCGTAAAACCGTAATATAAAGTAAAAATCCGTACAAACTATGGAAAATCCGTAAAAGTTGGCATCTCTGTACTTGACATTTGCCCAAAATAGCACACAAACTCCGCATTTTTGCTTTTATACGGAATTAAATGGACACATGGCAACCTTTATTTAGCGGTTACGAGTACAGCGTAATACTTGGCGAAATTTTTCAAAAATGGCATACAAACTGGGCAGTTCTGTTTTGATATGGACAACTAGTAAAAAAAAAAAAAAAATACAGAATTTTCACAAAATTCCCTGACTTTTCCAGTCAGGGAATTTTGTGAAAATTCTGGATTTTTTTTTTTTTACTAGTTGTCCATATCAAAACAGAATTTTCCCGGTTTTCCCTGACCATTCTAAAAGTCCCTGACTTTTCCCGGTTTCCAGATTGAGTGGCCACCCTGTATTTAAATTTATTATTTTGTTCACGTGAATTTATTTATCATTGTTTAATTTTGTCATAGTGAACTGAACGAGATGGAAAAAATATTACTTTTTACGCTGTAGGCAACAAGAAAGCTCTCGTGTTTTTTTGTTTTTTTTTCAAAAACATTTCTTTTAATTGAGTATTCCATGTATATCTGAGAACTAGGTGAGCCTTGGGCTCTAGTTGTTATGTTAAATTAATTTGTATAAATAAAGGTGTTTTCTGCAGTATTGGAAGTTTGTGGTAACTCTTCAAAATACAAGAATTCCCCACATCATGCATGTTCTAATTATCCATTTCTTTCAATTCTTATCATTTTAGAAAGGTATTAAATTATCTTTCAAATTCATTTTGATTAAAAAATGTATGATTAAAAATGTGACGGTGAAGGAATGTTGAAATTTAACTTATGGTAAAGCATGTAGTTCAAAAAATAATTATCTGATTTTTTTAATCTATACCTTAAATTAAAGTGAGTTAAAATGATTTTGAAAGATAATTCAACATAAGTCTCCCTCATTTTAGCTTTTGATGCTATCAAATGTTGAAGTTTGTTTTCATCCATTATTTACAGTTAACTTGCCAGATTTAACTAATTAAATAAAATGTAAATAAAATACAGGGTGGCCATAATTAAAGTAGAGGTGTTTAGAGCCCGATAGTGGGAAAATTTATTGGGCCAAACTCAACCAAATTTGCAATAAATACTATTTAGACCATAGGGTTTTGATTTTTAAAAGAAAAAGAAAATATTTCAGATTTTTGCCACCACGGGCCAAAGTGGCACTGTAAGGTTCCTTTTTGGAGTAAAATAGACATAGGAAGTACAGAAAGTTCCATCAATGCTGAGAGGTATCGACCAATGTTGCTGAACTTTGTTATTCCGTAACTTAAACAGCATGGATGTCTTGAATCTAAGATATTTATGCAGGATGGAACACCTCTCATATTGGATTGCACGTACAGGAAGTCCTATGACAGCATTTAACCATCCACTGAATAATTAGTTGAACGTTTCCTATGAAGTGGCCATCTCATTAGCCTGATCTGATCCTTTGTGACTTTTGGTTGTGGGATCATGTAAAGTGTTTGATGTACCAAGGAAATGTGGATAATTTAGCCACTTTGAAGGACCGAATAACATTGCACATCAAGCAAATCAATGGAGATCTGCTGCATTCTGCAGTAGAGAATGCTGTTCAGAGAATGCACTTTTTGGAAAATATGCAAAATAAACATATTAAATCACACATGTAAATGATGACAATATAAAAATTAATGTCATACATATGTAAATGTAAGATGCAAATGCAAATATAAAATGTACTAAATACGCGTAAAATGTAAATGTGATGTCCTTTTCAAAATGCATGTAAAATGTTAACTTTCCGTACTTCCTATGCCTATTTTACTCCAAAAATGGACCTTACAATGCCATTTGGCTTGCAGTGGCAAAATTTCAAACTATTTTTTTTTCCTTTTAAAAATCAAAACCCCATGGTCTAAATAGTATTTACTGCAAATTTGGTTGAGTTTGACCCAACAGTTTTCTCACTATCAGGTTCTAAACATCTCTACTTTAATTATGGCCATCCTGTATTTCCCAAGAAACCAAAAATAAACTTTTACTGATACTAATGAAGCTTATTCTGTACATCTGGTGTTATTTTCTAATTCATATTAATTTTTAAAAAACTCAATTTCAGCATGTGAAAATGAAATTTCATTTTTAAATGGGAACCTTCGTGTTCGGTTTCTTTCACAAATAAAATATTCAGACACTGTAAAAGGTGTATGTCATTTGATGATCACAAACTTTACTGATAGTCTGTGGGACAATTTTTAAATTTTTGACAAATATTTTAAGTTAACGACCCAATAATTATTTTCAGCTCTGCAAGTGAATTTGAGGAATTTTCTCTGTTATGCAGAGGGCAAATAATTTATTAAATAACAGTTTTTGAGTAATTAAAAATTGAAAATTTATTTTTATTAAACTTATGAAGAATTCTAAGTTAACAAATTATCTGTCAAAGAAATCAATCTACAAATAAATCTGTCAATTGCACACCTCTGTAGCTTAGTTAAAAAATTCGCTTTGCAAATGAAAAAGAGAGATTTTAATTTTTTTTAATTCAAATGTACATAGGATTTTAAGTTAGCTCCTTATCTGTCAGATACATCAAACCTCAAACAATTCCATCAATTACACACCTCTGTAGCTTAATTGAAAATTTTATCTTAAGGAGAAGAATTATGTCAGAATCACTAACTTTATACAAATTTTATAACATTGTATCTTTTTTGATTTTCAATTTAGAAAGTTTGTTCAAGTCACATTTAAAGCTCTCGCAGAGCTCTATCGAAATAATTTTGTGTCAAGTTTGTACAATACTTGGTTCAAAAGTTATACCATGTTTTAAGAATGCACTTTAGCATCGGTGAGTTGTGTAGAGTACTATATTCAGAGGCTCCCTAAGCTGTCAGTAGTATTAGTTTTGTTTCTTTCATTGCGTTTTTTTTTTTTATTTAGCTTGTTATTACAGGCTGATTGTCCTGTTTTATTTCCTCTAATCTTTTATTTGATAAGTTGTCTCCTTTTGTTGAGTCAACTTATTTCAGATCACACCTGATTCGGTAAAGAACAAAATTACAACTATATAAAGTACTTATAAGACCTACCTTAATTGACGCTTCAGAAACCTGGACACTCACAGGACATGATGAAAAGTTCTTTACATCTTTGAGCGAAAAATTTTGCGCAGTATTTTTGGTAAAATTAAAAAAAAATTACATTTACAGAAGAAACAATTTTGAACTATACAGATTATATAAACATTTTGATATAACCAAATACATTAAAATTAACAGAATGAAATGGGCAGGACATTTGCTAATTTGCTATGAATAAATAACAGAATCACAAAGAAAATGTTTATATCCACACTGATCGGGAAAAGAACTACAGGAAAACTGAAGATGAGTGGATTGATTGTGTGGACAAGGACTTTGAGGTATTAAAGATTAAAAATTGGAGAAACATTGCTCCAAAGGGGATTGTTTGGAAAGATATTCTGTGTAAGACCAAAGCCCACAGTGGGTCTCTATTTTTGAGATCAAATTCACATTGCAAGATAGTTTTTTTTATTTCAGAAATTACAAATTTGATTAGTAGCAACATCAATTAATCTATCTGATGCCTGATTGACACCATAATTAACCCTTACACAGGAGGAAAGGTCACAACTATTCCAGTTGGTTCAAAAATCTTTCAGTCAATCAATTAATTTGTTAACTTTTCTGCTGGAATTTTAATGTCCATTTTTGTAGTTTTCATTTGGCAATGCCTTCTCTCCTCTGCCACATAAAAACTCTAGTGACAGAAAGAAATCTTTGCGGCTTTGGCTGAGGAAGCTGTGCTGTTTTTTTTTTTTTTAAATGTCCTAAAGAAGAAAACTGTTCTTTTTACCTCCAAAACCAGTTGAAACCTTTATTCAGCTGTTTTATGATGCAATTAAAAGATTCTTTTATTATTTTTAGAACACTTTATTTATTCAAAGATAGCCTAATATATGTAAAAATAATTAATACATTTTGCAAATGTACAATCAGAAAAAAAAAATAATAATAATCCACACAAAATATTTAGTGTTCTAATCATGTAATCAAATTATTGGGTTTTGGGCTGGCTATATGTTTTTTAGCACTAATGTGGTAAAAAATAGGAATTGCTTTCATAAAATATTCCATTTTTTGTACATAAATTAATAAATAGCATTGAAAACCCTACCAATATAAAGCTAATGTTTTTATGAAAAAAATGTAACACAGTTAGCAACACAAGTTTAGCTCTTTTAATGTTGAGTAATTCTAAGAGATTTCAGGTATATCTCTTTAAAAATTATTTAAATCAATTTTGCTACAAAATATATAGTTTGGTGAACCAAAAACAATAATGTAAAGCAAAATTGGATACTTGTTTTTTAAATTTTTTTTTTTAAATTGTGCAAAGTGCAAGTTATGAAAACCAAAGTAGATTCTAATGCAGCAAAATTTTTACATAATGTTAATCTATGTATTTTCAAATTGAAACTGTAAAATTTATAAAATATGGTTGGGGAAGAAGAGTTTTTCAAGTACATTTTTCTCATATTTCACCAACTAATATTTCAAAAACTTACAAGTTGAATTCAATTCAATTTATATTAACAAGTTTAAAAATATACAGATTAAGATTCTGTAAAAATTTTTGCACATAACTACTTATATTTTTAATATTTTCCTTACAGTCAGCCCGGAGTAAGGATAGCATTTGTATCAGGTTTGAATGTGCAATTGTTTCTGTCAAGTACTGATTTTTTCTATAGATTCTTATTACACAGAGTTCATACTCTATATTCAGATCAATGTTAGGAACTTCAGATTACTTTCAGATCATAAAATGGGACTAAAATAGAGATCTCACAAAAATTATGAGAACAACAAAAATGTTGCTCAATTTTTTTTTCTTCTTAAACCTCTACCACTAAGCCTATTAAGGCCAAACCAAGCTGTAAGTTTCATTTTTAGAGTATTTGTTAATTTGAACTCAACTTTTAAGTTCATTAATTATTTTAGTCACATTAAGCAATGAAAAATAAGTTTTTTTGATCTAATCCTGGATAGGGTATGGCTAGTTTTTATTTATAGTCAAAATATGATATTTCTGTATAGCATTAGTCATAATCCGAAAGATGCTATTTCCTGCTGAAACGTACATGTTAGAAAAATCAGTCTTTCTGTCATCTGGCATAAAATATGAGACCTTAGATGAATGCAAGACTTGTAAATTCATATTTGTTGTGTTAAAAGTTAACCCTTTCGGGACGGCGGCATTCCGGAGCTGTCACGGCCCAAAGGACGATGCGCTTCGCTTCCGAACTGGTCGAAAAGGACGGCACATTTTTTGCGCTAAGCCTAACTCTCGAAAAAAATTCACTAAAAATCACCTATTCAACACAGAAATCTACTTTTTACAGGAATAAAAGAAATATTTATGTTCTATTTGATGTATAATTTTCATACAAATCTGAATACAAAATACTCGTTAGTTGCTCCCATTCTTTTATCCGAAATAAACGAATAATTTCACTGCCTCTAAAACCCAAACAAAAAAAAAATACTCTCTTATATTCCTATGATTCACCAACGAAATCATAACGCTGAAATAAAAATAAAAACCGAAACTCAATTATAAAATTGTTGATGCTACGAGAATTGCTCTGTTTGTTTATGTTACAAAATGATTTTCACCGCTCCAAATGGAGAAATAATTCATTCGATCCTCTTCTGCCAAGGTCATGCCTCTGCAAAATGCATTGAAGTTAGTTCCATGGACAAGTAACGCAATCTAGTTCACAAATTAAAACGTTCTGCGTAGTGGCACTTATACGTGCCACTATCCGCTTGCGGTAAAATTTCCTCTGGCCCGAATGAGTGCCGTTCGTCCTTGAATGCATGTTCGCATCTGGCACCTGGGCGTGCCATTCGTCGCGAAAGGGTTAATGAGTTTCATCCATGTACTTGATAGGTCGATGGAGTAAGTTGGGATAAAAAATACAAAAAAAGCTGAGTACAAAAATGAGCTTTTTGTACACCAATTAATTCATTGCATTAAATAATACTCAGAAAATGTTTCACTATTGTATAGAAACTTCTCCAACATTTGGCAACAGAAGTTTGGAATTTATAATGTTAATTTGTCCAAGAGATTTTCAGCTATATATCTCAAAATATTTTCTTACTGATATAATTCTTGTTTTAAAATATGCCGCAAGATAACTCAAAAGAAATCTTATAATGAATATACCAATCATAAAAAAATTTAAATAAATTATTCAAAATAAATTTCTTATACTCATTTTTAGGAACTTCAGTGACCTAGGATTTAAAAGGGGACTTTTAGGGACTTGGTTTCAGTTTAGGAACTTTTGAGGGACCAAGTTTGAGCCATGCATTCCATGTAGTTTTGAACAGGGATATCTTAATTACAGTCGTATAACAACACACTGCATCAATAAACTCATTACACATTATAAATATAAAATAATGCTCTAATTTGAGTGAAATCTAAATATTAAAGCAGATATAAAACCATTTAGTACATATACATTAAAGAACAAAACAAACATAGCATCAGCTAAAAGGTATAGAGCTTTAACTATTAAACAAAAAATTAAACATAAAAATTAAAGTAAAACAAAGGAGTTTAGCATATTACCAATAGTTTTTATGTCTTTATTTTTATAAAACTGCACTAACTATAATTAAGAAAATATGCAAAAATGCTAAATTTCAATAGGTATAATTAAACAAAATTCAATTAACAGATATAAAAACTAATTACTAACTTATTTTGCCTCTGGGTAAAAAATGCATAATCATATGAATGAGTAGCAAAATTTGGAAGATTTGAAGATGTCAAAACGGCATAAACAAAATACTGAGATCCCATGTCCATATCAACATCAAAAACCTCTTTCAAATTTTGATGAACTGCAATTTCTCTTGCTGAGGGATACATAGCAGAATAGCGTCTATATCTGTACCAGCCAATTATATTCTGCAGAAAAATACATGACATCAGTTTTTTTAATTAAATTACATAAATAAAAACTAAATATTAGATAAATTAAAGAAATAAAAAAAATCTGGGACAGATTTTTACCAGGAGATCTCACACCTTTAATTATAATTTCAACATTTTTCAATTTTATCTATAAAAATACTTCTAAGATAACAATTACCTCGCATCTGATGTGCACTGAAATACATGTTAACTCCTCGATCTTAAAAGAATACACAAGTAAATTTTTAGCATTAAAACGTAAATTTTTCTTCCAATGTTTCATCATTTCATATGCATGTAGGTATCTCTATTAAAAAAAAGTAACTGATGCTGACTGCCTTGTTTGACAAATGTTCCATATGCTTCTCTATCACATACCACAAAATCTATAGCATACAAAAATATGAAATTTGGTACATTTGTAGAGAAATATTGGAGGATCATACTGACATAATTTATTTTTTAATTTAAAATTATTTAATGCCAAAGGAAGAGTACTTGAACTGCGAGTTCACATCCTGAACAGACTAACAATAACAAAACATCGGATTTTTGTTAGCATGTACCTACATAGTTGAATTTTTGCAGGAGAGAGCCCGTTTTTAAATTTTGATTTAGTTAATGAGTTATTCAATGTTTTATACACTTCTGAAGTGAACATTTTCTTTTTCAATGGATGAAGATTTGATTGATCGAACCAATTGCCAGCTTCTCTGATTGGTTTCTGGCACAAACATCACAAAATGGTCAAGTACTGAGTTATTGAAACATTAAGAACAATAAAAGTATAGATATTTAACTCTAAACATGACTATGTTAATTAGTGCACTTGGGAGAATGTGAAATGTTGATAATCATATGCCTTATCGTTTTTTCTTCCAAACAGAGTGCTTTGTAACTATTGTTGTCATGAACACTGCAATTTAATTTTTATATTACACAAGAATGTTGCAAATGTGTTTATTATTGTAAATTTCTCTACACTGTAAACGTAATATGATATTTCGCCACTGTAGTCAGGACCAGACTTAGCCTAACTGGGGAATGGGACAGACATTCCTCTGGGGCCTCCCTTTACCTCCCAATAGGTATGAAATGAACAGAAATATTTTTTCAAAAACATAACTGCACTCCAGAAAAAGGAATGCAAAATATGATTCTTACACATTTTAATGGAATTTAAATTATTTACAACTTTTTTATCATAAACAAGATGCCAACATGCTAAATTAATTCGGTTATTCCCTATATATACCAAGTGAATATTTTTGCTGAAAAAACCTATTTCGATAGCATATATATTGTTTTAGGAAGCGGACATTAATTATTTGATGTTGTAATTGTCGAATTTAGGATCCCTCTGATGCGGGGAGCCTGGGACAGATGCACCGTCTGTACTTGCATTAGTCAGGCCCTGACTGTATTACAAACAAACAGCAAAATGTACAGTTATGAAATTTTTCTATTTGTTCGTAATACAGTAAACAAATGTTCTTAATAGCATGTTGCATGAAAAAGTTTGCAATCCAGACTTAGCGAATGCCAGGAAGTAAGAGACGAAACCTCACAAAGTGATTATCAGAATTGGTGAGTGCAGCGAGCTGATTGGTGAAATTGTTCACAAAGCGAGTTAAGAGTAAGTGAATGAGCATCAGCTAATAAGGGAGCAGAGTCCCAACAGGTACATCAAATTACAAAGTGGACAAAAATACATCATCAAATTATAAAGTAAACAAAATGGATGGTCATAAAGACTAATTTAGTGCTGATGCTCTACCAGACAGTCATGACATATCAATAGCTGGAATAGAGCTACTGCCTTAAGTCATGGCCTATCGGGTATCATTGCGAGATCCTCTTTTTCCAATTGCTTTGTCATTTTACTTATTATAAACAAGCAAATTAGACTTGATAACACTGTGCAAAATAAAAGTTCATAATGGCCTTGTTAAATAAGGACTTGCTTGCTAAATCTATTTCCAACATAACAGCAATTTATAAGATAATGCTCAGAAATTGAATGTCTTTGCAATTTAATATTATACTGTAACTATTAAGCAATAAAACAGTACAGAATCATAGAAGCAAACAGTTACATGTAAAATTTAAGAAAACAAAATTTGCAATACCTTTTTCCTGTCTCCAAGGTTAAATTCAAGATCATCTCCATTAACTTGACCATTGTTACCATAGAAGCTTAAAATGCTACCACAAGGCACTGAAGAACAAATACCTTAAAAAAATTAATGATGCTAAGTACAGTTAATATAAAAGATACATGGGTGAATAAAGTGGCAATTTCCTATTCTTAATATGAATTTAAAATTTCTGAAGTTTAAATTGGTATGTTATTCGGGATTCAAATGTATATGAAGTTATTAAAATTAAGAACTTTAAAGCAATCAAAATATTAAAAAATAAGGAAGGCTTAAATAGAAAAGCTAGCACAACTTCCATTACTACTCCAGTTTGCTATGCTTGGTGAAAAGGGTGTTACATTTCGTCCCATTTATCACTGCAAAGGGAATGTCTTATTGTGTCAGATTTTATAATTATTAGCTGTCGAACACAATGATTTTATCCGAGTCTTAAAATATTTCATCCTTTTAAAATATGTAGTAAAATAAATGATAATATTTTGTATGAAATTATTTATTTCTTAGAATAAAAGGCATTATTAATCAAATTTAAAAGAATGTGTGTTTTAAAAGTGTTGGGGCAATTATTATCAATTAAAATGTTCTAAAAATAGTAAAAATATAAAAAATTTCTTTAAAAAATATATAAAAAGAAGTTGGCCTTAGCAGTGCAGCTTAATCATACTGGGAACTCTAGTCATTCTTAATTGCAAACAAGAAAGATCAATCATGCATAAAACACCGATTATGAAACCCTTTCTAACTGAAATGCAATTTTATTTAAACATCTCTAAAATGTGATATATTCAGCGCTGATATTTTTAAAATTATCACAGTACTACAGTAATTTATTATACTTGAAAACTTAAAACTTTATCGAAAAACAAAATGAATTTTATTCAAATGATGTCATCGAAATATGAATCGTATGCTTCTCTATGTAAAAGCAATGAATATTTCATTCATATCACTTATATACCAGATTTCAGAGCTAATTAATTTTACATGAAAAAAATTCAACAATTCATACAACTCACCTTACAATCGCTTGATTTGTTTACATTCTGCATACGTTAAAATTAGGCTTCGTTGTATAAATAATCAAAGTTTAGTAATCATTTAAAATAAAAAATATTGTAATTGCGTTGGAACAAAATTTAGATATACACTGATAATATGCAAAAATAAAGCGGTTTTATGATGAATGCAACACTAAATATAAACTGAAACGATCTTTAAATATCACAATCTTTACAGAGTGGAAAAAAAATTGATGCCATATTTCATTTTGCAGCAAGTCATGTGATCTCTCAATATATCATGGGTGTAATTATTATTTCAATTTGTATTTAAAAAACTTACCCAACATATTTTGCTACAAATTTTTTGTACATTTTATGTGATAATTTGAATATTTCCTAAAATTTTCAAAGCAATTTTTTAATTTTAACTTCGTTTAAAAAATGTTCGAAAAATAAAGTCCCATAGGGTTTAATGTATATCATTTTTTCAACCTGGGAAAATCAAACTAATTGGGTGATATTATTCGTTTTCATTCCATTATGTCCCACAGACCGTCTCAACAACATACTAAAATTTCATTTTGATTGAAGTCATTTTTACAGCAGTTATCACGCTAATGAACGGACAGACAGATAGAATGAACAATGTCATAAACACTTTACAACTATGTTGGAAAGTGTTAAAAATACTGTGGTGAAAGAAAATAGTCACATGAACCAAAATGTGGTGTAAATACAATTATTACTTGTCATTATTACTGAATAATAGTCTCCTTAAAGACCTGCATTATGAATAATCCTCCAAATGTCTTCTAGATACTACTTACCATTACTATAAAGTAAATTCACATAATAATTAAAACATGTTTAATAATATTTAAATTCCTCTTTTATTTTAGCTAGTTGCAGATTTATCTTTATGGAAACATTCTCATTATTAATTACAATAATAATCTTTACTGTTTTTAAACAATATAGGACTAAGAGATAGAGAGAGGCCAGAATGGTGTTTGATATCAGTAGGCCGAAATTCTTTTTGAAAAACTCTCAATATATGACATATAGAAATTCACACATACCTCGATACAGCATAGCACACTTTTGACACTGTTGCCGCACTGACAGGTCTACATTACAAGCCGCCTGGCTTTCAAGCCTACATTATTTGAACATTTGTGAGAATTTACCAGGACCTTTTGGTCCTGTGATTTTTTAGGCAACTCATCTCATGAAAAGTCTTTTCTCTACTGCCACATCCTTTTTTGTGTTTATTTTCAAGAAATTGTTGGGTTGCTGCTATTATTTAATATTATTATGAATTTTAGTGGTTAGTCTAAACAGGTTAAGGAGACTTTATATATTACTGTTCTCTTTTCTTAGTTTTAGTTATATGTTTTTTCTTTATTTAGGTTGTTAATATTCTTCAATTCCAAATGTATTCTATTCCGTAGTTATTATATGTTAAATGGTAAAAATTCATTCTTTTTAGGTTTTAGCAATTTAAATTTATTTAAATTAACTAATTTGTGACCATCTACTGTTTTTTTTTATTATCTTTCATTTAACACTAAATTTGTCATTCTCGATAAAAAATTCATTAATTTATTATGATTTTTTTATTTAAATTATATTTTCAGCTTTTTATACATTTCAGAATCATCCATTTTTTAAAATCTTACAGAATTTGTATATTCCAAATCATTTAATCTAATTTCTTTTTAATTTCCTTCTGCCTTTAAATTCTTGTTCTCTTCTTCAAAGATTAGAGTTTTTGATTGGCTGAGAATATTATTAAAATCGTCTGTCATGAATTTTTTTATTGTTTATCGATAGTTTTATTTATGATTTGTAACAACAACCTTGATACAATATAATGAGCTGTTCGCACCTTTTCCACCTGATTAGAAGAAAATCATGATCTGTCAAGTTGCTTCGTGCATTTTGGTACGTGTTATGCGAAATGTTTTCATCTCATGGATTTTTTTATCCTAGTGCAGTTTACTTTTGAAGTATTTTAAAGAAATCTAATAATTTAGCACCAATATTTTCAGCTGCAAAGTTACATTAGCATCTCATGAAATATAAATTCATCAACGATGGAAAATTGAAGTTGAGTCTACTGGTATTCCAGAAAAATGTTTTTATCTGTGAATTGCTTGCCTACCATCATCCGAGGAGACGATGTTGTATTTTTCGTAGTAGAAAGCAGCTCGATTCCAGTTTCTTGGCCATGAACTCCTGCCTTACTCACTTGTCATCTAAATAATGTTTATAGAAATTTTTGATAAAATTATATAAAAAGTGGAACATACTTATAAGAATATCTTCTTGGGTACCACTCATAGATAGATCATTAATTTCCCTCCTAACATTCCTGGTAACAGACCCATATAGAAAACCTTCCTATATAAAGATAAAATAGCAATTTAAAAAGAAATGATGTATAAATAAACATTAAAATTTCTACACAGTGAAATATAAATTTGAAATGTAACATACAACTTGAAACTCCTCCAAAATCCTCAACATAATATAAAAAAAGTTGATCTATCATATAAAATAAAAAATATTCAAAAAATCTTAATTTAAACTAGTGATTACACTATGGGTCCCCAAACATTTTTGACCATCGACCCCTTCAAGAATTTCTCAATTTTTTATTGATCCCCTCTACACCTGTCCCCCGATTTACACGGAAGATAAGTTCTGCACAAAACCGTGTAAATTGAAATCTTGGATTTTGCTAAGTAAAATTGTGTAAAACGAAAATAATCCCAAAATGTGCATGATTCAGTCATTTATTTAAGTAAAACAAAAGTAAGACATCTTAGAACTTAAAATTATACTTAGTTTATAAAACAAGAAACATATGAATGTAGTAATATAACATATTTAATTCATTTTACATTTTTAGATTGTGGAGGAACAAAGAACAAAAAAACAAAAAGACCCTTAAAAATTAATTATAAGTTTAATCACTGTCATCACTTTCATGTACTATCAATCTTTTCTTTCTGATAGGTATGATGTCACTTTCATCACTTGAGCTTTCTTGATGCGATTCTGGCTCAATGGTTGACGAATTAGGCAAGATCTCGGGTTGACAAGACTTTGTCATGAAATCGGTAATTAACAATTGCGTAGGTTTTTTTGCTAAATCTTTATAGACCTCTTCATATTGATTTATGCATTTACGAAGGTCTCACTGGAATCAGAGAGTTCGATCAACATTTGTTTCATATTGTAAGAAATGGTTGCCCAATTTTCTTCCCAAATCAAGTCCTACGCTTATGATTCTTGCTGTGAACGCAACTAGTTCAGATTGCTCTTCATCAGAATCATTGTCTTCATCATGTTTGCTTGTTTCACGAATCATGTTAAATAAATCATCATTCAATTCTTCATCAGCCATTATTTCTTCAATATCTATCTGCCTGAGCTAAATCTTCAAAACCTTCTCCTCCTATAGTATGGGCCAACTCAGTGATCTGAGAATATTCATGCACTATTGGTGATTTATCATTTCCACTTTCAACAACATCCGGCCATATTGCTTTCCAGCAGGCGTTGATGGTTGATTGTTTGATCTGAGTGTATGACAGTCCAACATGCTTAACACAATCTAAAATTGTAAATTTCTTCCAAGCATCCATCAGAGTAAGAGATTCATCATTCTCCATTTGTTCTAAGATATAGCTGAAAGTTTGCTTGATGTACAGTGCTTTAAAAGTCGAAATTATCCCTTGATCTAATGGTTGTAATAAGAAAGTTGTATTCTTTGGTAAAAAAACAACTTTTACATTTTCGTGTTGTAAATCTGGAGGATGACCTGGTGCATTATCAATTAATAGAAGAGCCTTAAAAGGCAATCCCTTTTTAGTTAAATAATTTTTGACATCTGGAACAAAGAAGTTATGGAACCATTCATTGAAAGCTATGGCAGTGACCCATGCTTTTCTATTAGCCATCCAATAGACGGGAAGGTTTTTGATATTTATTCCTTCAAATGATCGTGGTGATTTTGATTTGTTAACCACCAATGGTTTTATCATATAATCGCCAGAAGCATTGCAACAGAAAAGAACTGTTATACGACTTTTCACTACTTTATGACCACTAGCTGATTTGTGAGCTTTGGCTATAAAAGTTCTTTCCGGCATTTTTTTCCAGAATAATCTGGACTCGTCAGCATTGAAACCTTGATCAGAAGTGTAGGAGTGAGAAGCAATGATTTCAGCAAGTTTTGCCGGATATTGTTGTGCCGCATCCGAATCAGCAGATGCACTTTCACCTTTCATTCTCAGATTATGTAAAGAATGTCTTTGTTTGAATCTCTCGAACCACCCATGGCTTGCGGAAAAAGATACCTTCTTTTCATTGGACGAAGTCGACGGCGACTGATTCTTAAGTGATTGATAAATCTTCAAAGCTTTATTTGTAACAGCATTGGTATCGATCGGGATTCGCTTTTGAGTTTGGTCTTCTATCCATATCGCTAAGGCTTTTTCCATATTTTCCATTGTAACATCTCTAACATATGAAGTCGTACTCATACTGCTGCAGGTTCCAGCTGCTATACTTTTTCTAATGGAGTCTTCATTTTTTCTTATTGTCCTTATTGTGGCTTCATTCATGGAGTAAAATTTAGCAACATCCGTTACTCTTTCTCTATTACGAAGACAGTCTAATATTTGAATTTTAGTTTCTAAAGAAATAACTTTTCTTTTCATTAGATTTTTCTTCAAATCCTTTGACATTATAGAACCTTAACAAATTTACGCAAACTATAAAGATGCAAGAAAAACTATAAATGTTGAAAACTTACCAGTTCAAAAGATAAACGCACAATAATATAAGCTTTGCTGCTAAAATATTTCTGCACTATGTACTTGCATGAACCAGATAGCTTTACTGTTGTGAAATACATACGGGGATTCCCCTATTATGGGGATTTCTCTATACGGGGATTCCCCTAAATGTATATATTTTACAACACCGGATCCCCTGTTGTTTTCATCAGTGTTACCAAAGGAATAAAATTCAAAAATGTCATCAAATCTTTGCATAGGCGTATATGGAGCGGAATATACATTTTTATCAATTTTTTGAAATCTGTTAATTTATAAACCATGTAAAAGTGAAATCGTGTAAAACAAGTGCCGTGTAAATCGGGGGATAAGTGTATTTTACTATTCTGTAATTATAATAGGACAAGCAAAAAAGTACACTTATATGATCTTATAGATTGTTAATCTTACAGAGTTTATTATTTATAGTGCATACATTTAATATAATTATATATAATCACGTGCATTATATTAAGACTTTTCTTAAGTTAGTAAAATTGACTGACATTGTTAATGTGATATATGTGCTTAGTGACTCTTGGCAAGATTAGTAATATTGGGTTTAAGATCAGTAAGTTTCAGCCTTAAATTACCATAAAATTTTATATCTAACTTATTTCTCTGTTTTGTAAAGATGGAATTAACACAGCAGAAACCATCTTCAACCATATACGAGCTTAGAAATGCAAGCAAAAAGGGAAGTATCATTTCAGAAAGCTTCAGATATTTTTGTATATTTATATTTGTTCGAAAGTAACTTATAATCACATTTTTTAAAAGTGTCTTAGGTAAAATATCAACTGACAATTCAATAAATTCATCATGTAAGTTACCTTCAATGTTTTCTACTTCTGCAAAAAATGGCACAATAACCCAATCTGAGGTGTGCATATTCCCTAAATCCTCAAAACTCAAAACACAATTTAAATCATCACTCAATCTTTGAAGATGCTTTGTGTATATAAGTTTTTCATCTTTCACTTTCAATAGTTTGGAGAAAAACTGTTGATCGCAGATAGTGCATTTATATTTTGGGGTTTTCTAATTTTGGGAATTCAAAACATGTCATCCCCCTTTTTTTTTTAAATTTGGTATTATAGTATAAGTATCCTGCTAAAATTTGAATGAAACTAGATGAAAATTCGCTGAGATAGCAATAATTTTCGGGCTCAAAGAAACTTTTTCACAATGTCAAGCATTTTCATTTATGTGTGTAGCGAGAATGATTTTAATTCAAAACAGACAATTTGGAAATTCAGTGCTGTTATCTGTATTATGTGCCATTATTTATTATGTGCACTTATTTATAGTAATGGACACTTAATTATTGACAACATAAAAATTATGTTATTTGCGGAAGACATGGCAGATATATAAATTGATCTAATTGTACTGAGATTGCCAACACAACTAAGATATAAATTGTATCCATCAGTAAATTTTAATGTAGCAAGTAGAGTCTCCGCAAGTGACAGATTTCATCTTTGTAATTTGGATGGAGAGGGGAGGTTGTATGATGGAAGTTCAGACAATGTACAAGGATTGATTGCAATTTTCATTGTTATTTATACGAATAATTTGTTATTTTATATACCTATCTTGCTTTAACTCCTGGACAATGCTGGGTATATTTTGTAGTATAATATAAAATTTATTATATACCAATTCATGAACAAATATTCCACAATTTATGTTGCATATTTTCTTTTAAAATTTTAGAGGTCATTTTATAAATAAATATTATATATTGAATTATTATATGTTGATATTATATTACATATATTATCAATGTATAATATTAAAATAATATTAATATTCAATAATATTACTATATAATATTAATATTCAATATATGACAAAAATATTATACAGAGTGTCCCAAAAAAATTGAAACATGCTTTAATTCTTTACCTGTTGGAGATAAGTGGGCAATGCAAATTGTAACAATGTTGAAAGTAAGGTAGGAAATAAGACTACGTTAATGAAATAGTCCTCCCATTAATTTTTAAAAAATTACACTTTTTAAATTTTTATTCGATCCCCTTAGACAAATTTGGACAATCAGAAAATTTTTATTTTTAATGCAACAAGATCATTAAAAAAACCCCACATATCTGTATCTTTAAAATCAACTAAATTATGATAAAGGCAAAATCTGACGTATGTCACTTCTGTACTATGTGAAAGGCTGTTTCATAACTGGAAATTGGGATCATAAACAAATTGACGATGAAAATTGTTTAGATCAATAATACGTTAATGTGTCAAAGTGTTTAGTACAAATACATTTAAATAAAGCATTACACAGATAGAGATCATCATATAAAGCAGTGGTACTTACTACATGGTTGGGTATCCTATGTATTATCATCCAGTTTTAGCTTTTTTATTATGTCACAATTTATATTTCTAATTTGATATATGGTCCCAATTCACAATGTTCAATTTTCAATTAAATATAACTATAAAAAATAAAAAATTTCTGATTGACCAAATTTGTCTAAGGGGGTCGTATAAAAATTTAAAAAGTATAACTTTTTGAAAATTAATGGGTGGACTATTTCATTAATGTAGTCTTATTTCCTACCTTACTTTCAACATTTTTGCAATTCACATTGCCCACTTATCTCCAACAGGTAAAGAATTAAAGCGCATTTCAATCTTTTTGCGACACTCTGTAATGAATTTTACTATTCTAAATTGAATTTTACTATTTTGCTCCAGTATATTTTTATTATTATACTAAGAGATATTTAGTTATTTATTATATTAGTGATTTTTAATTAACTTTTTCCATTGACTCCAGTACCGAATTCGAACTCTAACAATGTCAAAATGACCCCTGGGGATCGATATCAATTACTTTGGGGACCTCTGGATTGATTACACCATAGATATTTTGTATAATTGCACTTACATATGAATATTGATTATAAATTAATACAAAAGGTAAAGATATGTACAGAAATTCCACTCGACTTTCCCAAAAAAGAGGAACAAAAACAGGAATTTTTATACAAAAAAGAAGGAAAAAGTAGGAATTTTAATTCCCCCCACATCATAACATCTCTTTCAACATAAATGTACTGCTGAAATATGCATAACACAATTATACAGTGCTTTTAAAGCAGCAAAAATCCCATTTTGTGGAAGTTAGCAATAAAACTTGGAATTTGCAGCAGAAAATTTTTAAATTTGTAGCAAAAAAATTTGCATATTGTATGTTACTTTATAGAAATAAAACTTTTTGTAGCAGTTTGTAGCAAGGAAATTAGCATTCCAAAAACTTCAGGAAAGAAAATATTAACACTTTTTACCAGATTAAAACAATATATAAAATTTTTAAACAGCTCACATGAATCTGCCCTGAGAGGGAATAAATATGAAATGGGAGCATTAGTCATGTTATCAAAGGCACAGAAGTTCGAAGCAGCAATGCTGCATTTTATTAAGTAAAGCACTGCAATAAAATGAAGGATGAGATTAAGCAACATAATTATGTACAAATTATAACACAACAATTTATCCTCTACCTTAACAAACATTATAAGTAAAAAAAACTAGGGGGTTGGCTTGATGTAGAAAACCCAGACCACACGACCAACCCAAAGGCTTATGGTAGCTTACTGTGTGGCCGGAGGGGGTTGGCTTGATGTATAATAATTCATGCATATTACACTACTTAATATTTTGTGTGTTTTACATTCTTATTGAACATCAAAGTTAGCTAAATAATAGCAAGATTTGGTATTTTTGCAATTTTTATAAGTGTTAAAATTTGTTATTTTTAAGAAAAAATACCAAAATTCACAGATTTTATAAATAAATACTAAAATTCCAGAATTTTATGACAGAGCACAGTAATTTGCATTGAGATAGTGAGCTAAAACTCAATTTTTAAGAAAGAGCGCTCTAAAAGTCTCTCTTATTTCTTTTTAAAGAATGCTAAAAAGTGCAATTTCTTATAAATAGCACTAAAACTTGTGATTTTTCAGAAAAAAAGTTAAAAAACATGATACATTCGTAAATTTTGAGAAAGAATACTAAAAAGCACAATTTCTTTTAAATAATGATGAAACCTGCTAAAATTTGTGATTTTATTTGAAACTTCTAACATGTGTGATTTTATTTAAAAGTTCTAACATGTGTGATTTTATTTAAAAGTTCTAACATGTGTGATTTTATTTAAAAGTTCTATTATTACATTATTTTATTTAAAAGTTTTAAAATATGCAATTTCATTCAAAAGCACTAAAATTCAAGCTGTAATTTAAAAGTGCTAAAATTCACTATTCAAAAGTGCAGAAATTTATGAAAATTTATTTAAAAATGCAGAATCCAGCTTATAGATCTTGAATTTTAACATCTTTTTCCAAAAATTGTGAATTTTTACATTCTTTGTAAAGTTAACTGGTGTGTGCCTCAACTTCACTTTCTTATACCATAATCCATTCTTAAATAGCTTGTAGGTTTTATTTTTTCAAATTTTACAAGAAAAAGTTTTAAAAATCTGTGTCATTAGTCCAAATGATTACAATTATATCATGTTACATGTTATTTAAAGGACTAGAAAAAATACCATACTTGAAAATGTACCACTGGGGGGGGGGGGGGATATAATGACATCACAAACGCAAAAATTGTATAGTGGCTATTTTTCACAACGATTGAAACTATGAAATCTCGAAATCATTAAGCCATAAATAACTCATTTTATACAAGATTATGTTAAATTTTGTCGCATGCTGCCATGTCAAAAGAAATATAAAACTTCGAAGTTTGTGCTCGAATTAAAAAAAAATTCTACCCAGTTATAGATTTTTCGATAACAAAGCCAGATATAAAGTTTCATGAAAATCCATTAATATTTGTGACAGCTATCGTATATACAAGAAATTGATCGCAGACAGACAAATGGACATCACTCCATAAATAGTCAATACGTGTTCAGGACGTTCAAAAACATGTATTGATATCAAAATCTCGAATTCGAAAATTTTAGTAAAAACAATACTTTCTCTGCACTATATTACATGGTATGAGAAAGTAAAAATTAAGAATTTTAATGCTCTTCTCAAAAATCATGAATTTTTTTGCTCTTACATAAAAATCACAAATTTTAGCACTACTTCATAATAATAGACTTCATCGGGCCGATTTTTCTTTACTTCGCTTCGTACATCATATCATTAACTCCTCGAACATTTTTACAGATATGCTTGCTTGCAATTGGTCACACGCAAAAAAAAAAAGAGCTTACAACTGTGGAAAAGTAGAAAAATGAAGGAAATAAAGTAGGAATCATTTTTGAAAAGTAGGAAATGGAAGGAACCATGCGATCCCTGTATGTATCATATCTCCAAATTTGAATATAATTAAATACCACTGTCAAAATGTACTCAATAATATTCCCTTTTTTCTATAAATTAATATCATAATATTTATCTCGAATAAGCATCAGTTAAGCTTCCTGCTTCTGTCAGTCAAAGAATTTATTGCTATGTGGAAAAAACATTGTCAATAGATGATGCCCTATCTCTTAAAGGTTTCAATGTATATTTTGGATTGAAAGTGCATGTGAGAGTTCAGCAGTGATGTGCAGTGATATGACACAAAGGAAGCAGTGCTTCAATATCCAAAAATATTGATAAATCCATAATTTAAAGTTTAAATTTTAACAAGTTTACATAATCTTCAGACATGTGATTGACCAAGCAAGAAATTATCCGAAATTTTTTTTCCACCTCATAGTGTAAGAAATATTATATTCATATACAGTCGAACTTTTTTAACTCGAACTTCCACAACTCAAAGTTTCGATAATTCGAATTAAAATTACTTTTCCTAACAAAAGTTTGCATGCACCACATGTTTCTATAACTCGAATTATATTACATTTACCTTGAACTTCAAGTTAAAAAAGTTCAACTGTATACATTAAAATTTCAAATAAATTGATACAAGTCATATATTAAGCAGATCTGAAATAAAATGTTTTATGTGAAATACCAATATATCAATTATGCAGCTTTATAAAATTGCAAATTTCTTCAAATAATACCGATATACACCAAATGCTAAACAGGGTGTCCCAAAAACATTGACCTCAGTTTTTATTCCTTAAATATTGATCTTAGACATATATAATAAATTACAAAGTTACTTTAAAAAAGGTACAGAATTTTATGAAATCGATTAAAATTTTTAAGGGAATTAAATTTTAAGAAAAACAAAATTTAAATTTTTATACGGCTCCATACACTAATAAGGTGATGAACAAAATTCCTGCATTTTATCATAAAAAGTCCCAGAGATATGAAAAGACAAAATTGCTGACTTAAACCACATTTCGGTGCATCGACGTGGGTTCTCAGAAGGGAAAAATCATGTAGGCAGATAGTGTTTCAGGGGTCATACACAAATTACGAAAGAAAACAATGATTACATAAATAAATAATAATTTTGCTATTTATTGGTACAAAAGTATCTACACTGTGTAGAAATAATAACTTTACACAAAGATTACAAAGCGTGTTCAAAATGTCTTCCATCCATGCCAAAGATCCATCAAAGATAAAAGGCAGATATTATTTGCCTTTGATGAATTTCTGCGTTGTGTCATTTGCACTCTTGCTGTAAACATTTAATTTTAATTTAGGATTAATTCCTCACCATCTTTGTTTAAACATATCTCTGGGACTTTATATGATAAAATGCTGAAATTTTGTACATCACCTTATTAGTGTATGAGACACATTTTACTCATTGGAAATGTTTTTGTATGGGGAGCGTACACAAATTTAAATTTTGTATTTCTTCAAATTTAATCCCCTGAAAATTTCTAATTCATAAAATTCTGTACCTTTTTTTACACAACTTTGTAATTTATTATATAAGATCAATATTTAAGGAATAAAAGCTGAGGCCAATGTTTTTGGGACACCCTAATTATATAAATTTAATTAGTATTATGTAAAACTAAGATTCGTATTTTTTTAACTGATTATCAAAACGTAATTAAATTTTTTCTATAGGAGAATAACTAAATATATTCCCACAAAATTTTATTAACTTATTTTTACCCTTTTATTTATTACTTAATGAAAAAGATATTATATCTTAGAATAAACTTAGAACAACATAACCTTTTGAGAGCCCCAAATATTAAAAAATATTCTTTAAATTTAGACTGCATGAAAATGTTAGTTAACTATAAGAATCATTTTACTTCCATCATAATTAACTGTCATAATATTTGATTAATTATGCAAAACATTTCTTTAAAATTAATCAAAATATGATAATAAGCAAATTAAGGCTACATATTGTGTAATAATTAAAGGATGAAGATGGATGGGAAAAATATTTGTGGACTCTCAATAAAGCCCTAGGATACAAAATGAATTGAGCAATCGCACCATTTATGTGAAAAAAAGATTATTTTCCTACTTTATGGCGTGAAATTAGTGTATAGAAGCATTATGTTGATCTCTGCTACCTATACTCCAGTATTTGCCACTATAGCATAGCATTGTGGCAATTGAGAGTCGCCGGGCTCCGAACCAAGGACTCTTTGCTTACAGGACCGACATTATACGATTAGAGCAAAAGCTAGCTTCTCCTCCATTCTTATAATTCGGGTACAGGTTCCAAGCATCTTTGATCAGATGTCTTTGCTGTCGCACACTCCCTCACCTGATGAGAAGGCCCCGGTCTAATTTCGGCGAGTAGGGGGGCCACTGAGAAACCCCCCGCATGTCCCCCCCCCCCTCGCCCCGAAATGCAGTTGAGGGCCCAAAGGCCGGGAGGCGTGTCGCCTCAGGCATGGCGTCAGTTGTGGTCAACCAGTAAGGGAGTGGCAAGGCCTCTGACTCTGTGTGGTGCTGCCATCTCGTGTTGAGAGGTGAGATCGTTGGAGAGGAAGGTTACGTGTTTCAAATGTCCAGTCATCATTGTGGCGATTGGGAGTCACCAGGCCCTGAACCAGGGACCCTTTGCTTACAAGATCGACATTATACGATTAGAACAAAAGCTAGATTCTCCTCCGTTCTTATAATTCTGGTACAGGTTCCAAGCATCTTTGATCAGATGTCTTTGCTGCCGCAGCATGGTTAAGTTCTCCTTCAGCGTTTAACTCTGGCATCTAAACATCATCTGGTGCAATTCCAAAATGATCATTTGCTTATAACATTTCATTTGTACAGCATTTTACATTATAATCTGGTTATTTATTTTTTGTGTACAAAGTCATGCACTGTATTTATTTAGCAATATTGTTTGACTTCCATTCTATCTAAAAATTGGACATAAAATTGCTAGTATTTTTTAAAAGTTTGACTTCAAAGTAATTTCCTCACACTATTAATGAAAGTTTTTCTTCCTTCAACGATCATATCGAAATGCTCAGAAATTAAGTCATTTATCAAATTCTTTGTTACATTAAGAATTTAATTTTACCACTAGATTACGTATAAGTGGTCAAATTAAAGGTGCCAAAGTACCGCTTGGAAAAACATCAAAATTATGATATTATATATGACACAACTCATGACACATTTGCAGAAACATGTACACTTATAAATAAATTAGCTGATACTACAATTAAATTGATTCTGTATTATAACAATTTAATTCTAAAAATGACAGTATCCAATGAAATCGAATTTGTTTCTTTAATAACTATTTTAAGTAGCATCTCCAAAAAATAAAATCTGAGAGAGGGGGAGGGGTATAACCAAACATTTTGTTTTCCATTTCTCCATACATCATTTCTTCGCAATTTAATGGGTTCGGTGGGCTCCTGAAGGGGTTATGACTCCCCCCCCCCTTACAACGCCACTGATATCCAAACAAACTGAAATGTAAATGACCTCGTTTTAAAAAAAAATTAGGTAAAGACAGTTTGTATCCGCAAAACTATTACAATGAACATGACTAGAACCGAAAGTACCACATAACTTAAAAAGAACAATTTCATTCAGTAGCTCCTTATTAAAATGCAGTGACATCACACAATGATTATACCAAAAACAATAAGAGATTATAATCTTAAAAAATTATGGAATGCTCACTTGGTCGCCGCTATTATTAGCGCAATCAAACAACAGCGTTGACAGTACAAAACCGTTAACACACACTTTTATATTAGGAGGCATGATGCTTTTTCAGACGTTTAATTCGTAGGCACAAAATAATAATATAAAATGCTTAAAATTCCACACATCAAATGAAGAAAATCTGACAGTCTAGTCTAAACCAAAATACATAATACTTGTCTTTAAACACGATAAGTTGAGTTGATCAAACGATAGAAGATAAGCTCCAGCAGCAACACGCTTACACTGAGGTAACAAATGTAAAGTATGTATCTTTTAAAAAGTATCAACAAAACATATATTGAAACAGGATTCTGACATCCAGCATAGGCAGAGCCACCGTTGCACAGTGTACTTCAATCAAGAATCTTTTGCTTTCCCTATACGAGCGGATAAATAGCACCGGACCCACTCCGACGTCATGATGTGGCGTCACCCGACGTCAATATCGACAACCAATAGTAGCTTCAGAGAACTGCGCCTGTGCACGGAGATGATAGTTTATAATACGAACTCATCATCCCTCAGCTGTTAAATTTACTATCGTATACTAGTATTATTAGATAGTTTAGAATATTAAATTTTAAGTTATAGTTGATGCTTAAAATGAACTACGCCTGTGCAAGGAGTATTTTGTTTTAATTACGATATCGGTATTATTCAAGGAAATTTAAATATCCTTCGTATTATTGGATAGAATAGAATATTAAACTCTATAATTGATGGCTAGATGTGACATATAGATATAATTTAGTCATTTTGAGAGCTATGTGTCAATGGCATCTAACCAATTTTCCCCATTTAAAAAAATTGTTCTACATAGATGCAATTTAAAAATTATTTGTTTTGTTTATATTATGCAACTCACAAAATCAATCTCCTTTTATTAGTCATGCATTAATTAGATTGTCAAAATGAAATATTGTTCTTTGCAACATTCAAGTTGTCAAGTTCAATTTAAAATTCACAATCATGTGCAAATTCCTATAATATATTAAATGATATTGTTAATCAAAATATTCTGTTAAAATATTTAATTTAATGCTCCTAAAAAGAAGTTTAAGAATATCTGTTCTAGCTATACAAAATTATCTTCACGGGCAGATCTGAAGAATAAAATGTCCTGGTCTTGTTTGCAAACAAATTTACAAAATATATGAAGTTGAATAAATATATGCAAAATAAAAGACCTAAAACTGTATAGGACCCATACTACAACTTATGAGCTTCTAAAATATTTACCAAAATAAAACAGATAACGTAATAAATTGAAAATATCAATAATTCCGTAAACTTAAAACCTAAAAGGCCGTAATTGATTCCAATATATGCCAAAATATGTGCTAATATACTTGTACTGCTTATATTCTCATGGAGTAGAAGCAGCAGCGTATGTTTGGGGGGGGGGCAGGCCTCCCTACTTTTCAAGGCTTTTTATTGTTATGCGAATTTTTCATTTAAAATAACCCTAGCATAAGAAAATGCTAAACAGTTGCCCCCCCCCCCTCACACACACACTTTTTAGAGTCAGGATATAAGCCACTGAATAGAAGATATACCCATGCATTTGTAGAAGATTACTCGGTACTACGTACAAAATATATTAGTTTCAAAAATTTTTGCAAAAATAAAACAATGACATAATAAACTGAAAATATCAATAATAATAATGTTTAAACCTGAAGCCCATAATTGATATAATCCAGCCAAAAATGCAATATCGGTAAAATTTATTTTATATATATATCTTTATTATTTAAATCGGAAAGGATATAATAAAAATCAGCTGCCGTATAAACAAATTAGATTTAAATTTGTTGCTAAACGACATGATAAAATTTTCTTCAAATAAATTGGCGGAAAATATATCATCTGCTTAATGCTATATGAAAGGTTTAATTGTTCATTTTTAATTAATATCTGGGCAACCCCTGGTCTTAAACTCAAAACATGGACTAAATTTTAAGTCTGGATATTTCAAGGCTATCTACAAAATTTCATTTAAATTCGATTCAGTTGTTCTCCCATGATGATGAGACACACATACAGACAGATTTTCAATTTTATTTATATAGATTTAGAGAAATAGATTGAAAATAAGCAAAATGAGTAAACTTGCATTATATCTATTAAAAGTCTACATTTGGATAATTTCCAGAATCAGTCATTCATAAATGATATATTTCAGCTGACAAATGTAAATATATCAATAGCTAGGAAGAAATTGTTATCCACTCAAAAATTTTACTCAATTTTATATTTTTGTTATTTTCTTACATATTATTATCAGCTTATGTAGGAATGTACTAAAATTTGTATTTACACAAGACTTTACAGTTATGTGCATATTTATGTTATTTTATATTTTTGACATAGCAATTGCATAATCTATATAAAGAAAATTGAAAATCTGTCTGTCTGTCTCATTATCACGGTAGATGGCTGAACCGAATTTAATGAAATTTTATGGGTAACATTGGAATAACTCCACATAAAATTTAGTATATGTTTCGAGTTTCTAAGACCAGGGGTTGTCTAAATATTAAGATATTAATTAAAAACGAACAATTAAACTTTCCATAGAGATAGCATTATGCAGAGTATATTTCTTCCACCAATGTATTTGAAGAAAATTATGTTATGTCACTTAGCAATGGATTTAAATCCAATGTGTTTATGCAGCAGAAGAGTTTTAATAAATCTTTTCCTATTTAAATAATAAAGCTATGTATACGTATGAAATAAATTTCATTGATATTGCATTTTTGACTGGATTATATCAATTACAGTCATTATTATTATTGATATTTTTGGGGCTTATTGATAGTTTCAATTTATTATGTCATTGTTTTATTTTGACAAAAATTGTTGTAACTTGTAGTACGGAAAATCTTCCCCAAATGCATGGGTATATCTTCTAATCTATTAGAATATGTTATATCTTGTATTCATCTTACATAGTTAACATTTTAAAATCTCATGCATTTCATCCATTCTTTGTATTTTTATGTGAAACTATTTTATTTTATTCAGCAATAAATAAAACTTCTTGAAATAGAAGTTATGAAAATGCGAACATACCTGAATAATTTTGAAAATCATTATCATGTTTTATTTCTTCCATGCCATGAGCAGTGTGCAAATGATTGCGAAAATCATCCGACTTCAGTGCTGTAAAATTACAATTTTTTTCTTACAGTTTTTCTTAAGTAGATTTACTGGAAAATATCTTTTTGCAATTGCACATTTTAGAAAACTTTTCCGTTTTCTGTGAGTTTTTGGCTTGTGAAGTGTTTGGTCCAGCCTTAAGCTTTGGATCAACATTCATATTTCTCAAAAAGAAAAAATTCACGAAACTTAAATTTGCTGCGAATGCTAAATAAAAACTCCGCTAACCAGAATCAACGTGTACCCTACGTCATCGGGTACGTCAATCGCATCATCGTCAGTTGTGGTTCCTTGTTGGTCGAATCGGAGTGGGTCCGGTGCTATTTATCCGCTCGTTTCCCTATGCTCAGTCAACACTTTAGTCCTGAAATCCATGTCTTCGATTTTTTGTCTTACTTTACCGTATTTTGGAAACATTACTATGTAAGTAAAGCATCTTTTCCTATTTACATATGTATAATTATAAAAACTTATTCAAACTATAATTCATATTTGAACACATAAGGTATAATTTTTTAGATATTTTAGCTAGCTGGATATTTTTCTTTGGATTAGGTGGACATCTGATTCATTGCAAATTTATCTTGCTGGTATTTCTAAAACCATTTTTAAAATAATTTTACTAATCAATATTATTTTATGTTGAATTCCAGTTCCTTTTTCTTTCATGTTTTCTACATGAATTTCAGTTATTTTGATTCTGTTTAATGCTTTCTTGCTACGATTACAGGTAACAATTAGTAAATAATATTTACTGCACGACTCATGTATGCAGTTACAATGTGACACTCCTTTATCTAATTCTAATGCATATCCCACTGTTTCCGAGAGATTGGTGGTAGGGGAAGGAGTGTACGGTCCCAATGGATGCCTCCCCCACGCGTATTCAGAATCGGTGGTGCGTACAGAACCCAGGATGGCCGCCAGGTGATCTTTGGCGAAAACGGGGAATCACGAACGCTTTAACGCCAAACCAGGGCTGACTAGAAAGCCAAACTTGTGGGCTAAATCATAAATTGTGGCGAGAAAGTCACATGATCTGAGACGGTTCGGTAGATTCCTGCATTGAATGCTAAGCTATGGATTCTTTTATAGCTTCTTTTATATATATGGATAGCTTTTTCGTAGAGAATTGTTAGTTTAAGTTTTCTTATTTAATTACATAATTGTTTTTAAGTTTTCTTATTTAATTACATATTATGTTGACCATATGCCTTAAACATTAATCTGATAACATTTAACAATTTTTTTCTTAAAATATCATCTTTTTCTTGTCGGTTTTTCATAAGCCTAAAACGCATCATTTTTGGTTATTTATGTTATCTACGCTTCATATATACTTGCATGGTTATATTTTTATTTTACATAATGCTTTAAAAAAGAGTTTGTATGTCACAAAAAGGCTCATGTAGTATTGTCATATATTGCATATATAGTTGATTATTTATTTGTTTGACATGGCATTAGAAATCACTTGTACTATATAAAGTATTGTATTCAGTTTTTCATCTGATATGTGAAGTTTCGATTGCATGTTTTAGAATAAAAGTAACATAATTTGTTGATTTAAATGTGTTATGCTGCGATGAAATCATGATTTTATCCAACACCATTCTATGTATCTTTACATTTCAGTAATAGAAGTTATGGTTTGAAGTTTAACATACACAGTACACTTTCTTCATTTACAGTCATGTGTGTTTTGAAAGTAACAGATTTGAATCTAACCCTGCAATGAGTTCAGTAAATTTTCATTCCATCTCCTCTTTAGTATTTTCTTAAAGCACTTTATTTTCCTCAAGCACCTCCTCCCTTATAAGCATTTTATTTTTATTTTTTTAAGAGCATTTAATTTTTATTTCAATTGTATTTCATTCTGTATAAGTATAAAGAAAATATTGTTTTAACCCTTTGAGTCCCAAGCTCCATTTTCCGCTACTACCTCAGAAACCCTGAGACGGCCGAACAGAAAATGGTCATTTCCGAACCCCCTGGAAGATAATGACGCTTGAGTAAACATACGCCTTTCCTCTTCTACGCGAATGCCCTCAAAGATGAAGGGAGGGTTAATAGGTTTCAGACAAAGGTTGTTTGCTGTCAATGACTCTTTTGAGTGACATATTTTTAAAAAATCACTTGTTTGGCGAATAATTAGAAAATATTTTACTTTGTTAGACAATATATTTTACTTAGTAGGTTGGATTAAAATATACCAATTTCTGAAGCTGCGTAGCAGGAAATATATATATATATATATATATATATGTGTGTGTGTGTGTGTATTAAATGTTTGTTTGGATTTTTGCACATTTTGTAAACAAAAAACTATTTTTTTTCAAAGTGCATTATAGTATTTTTAAACTTATTTGTTAGCTAAGTGTGGGATCTCCCGATTTAATGGCGATTACGAGTCTAAATATCCTTCAGACAATGTATGCTAATAAACCAATGTGATTACTCTCTCTCTATGTGAAGGGTTATGACACACTTAACCACCCGAGCCAACGGCCGTACCGTGCAGAAAACACCGGTTCTCGTTAGATCACCGAAGTCAGGCAGCATCGGGCGCGGTTAGTATTTGGGTGGGTGACCACCTGGGAACACCGCGCGCTGTTAGCCCATTTCGGGCGCGGTAGCCCAGTGGTTTGCACGCCGCCACAACTGCCGCCGTGTTCATGCGGAGTACAATCACGTTAAACATGTGGGTGCGTAAGTCCTTCCGAGAGGTTGGTGGTAGGGGAAGGAGGGTACGGTCCCTGTGGATGCCTCCCCCACTGGGTTCCGGTCTAAATTGGGTGGCACTTCCCGGCCGTCCAAACAGTTACCTTACACCTTTTCTGGTAGGTCGGGCGGTCTGGGTCTCCCCAGGTAGCACAAATACGTAATTCTTACGTATCAAGCAATACGTAATCTTTACGTGTCAGGCCATACGTAATTATTACGCAAAAATGGTACGTTAGAATACGGTATACCAACCGTTATAAAAAAGGTGCCCTAAAAGCGGAAAAATCTACTAAATACCTAGGTGTAACGATAGACTCCCACCTAACTTGGAAACTGCACGTAACGAACATAATCAAAAAAGCGTATATAACCATAGGAGCCTTATACCCAATGATAGGAAACGGAAATCTAAGTTATCAAAATAAACTCCTAATTTATAAATCGGTCATCTGCCCGGGAATGCTGTATGCAGCACCCGTATGGGGATATGCCTGTAAAACTACCATAGACTTATTAGAGACAAGACAAAACAAAACCCTAAGGATTATAAGGAAAGCCCCTAGATACTTAAGAAACTCGGTAATTAGGAAAGACTTCAAAATAAAAACTGTTAGAGCCCAAATCAAAAAGCTAGCGCTTAAATTCTACAAAAATCTGCCATCTGTCCCAAATGAACTATTATTTAATCTGCATGACTATGATCATCGCAAGGCTAAATCTCGTAAGAGACCCCGCTCGGTACTTAACTTTGATATTCGGTACTAGGAACGTCCCACCTTAATCAGTTGATATTAAAGAAAACTCGCGATGTTTTCTACAAAATGTTTAAAATCCTAAACTGCTAAAATGCTAGGTTACCCTCAGATCTGCATCAACCCCCCCAAACTGCTTAAACTCTTAATGTGCAACAAACTGCCACACTAGGAGCTAGGACAAATAATAAAAACAGTAAATCAAAAACCTCGAACTATGGACCAATGAAATAATGTCACAGTATGAAGATAAGAACCACACCTAGAGATTGGAGATTAAAGGCGCTTCGCGCCTGGTGCTCTGTTCTGGACGAAACTCTATGAAAAAAGGTTATTATTACGTATCCTTATACATTATTATTACGTATCCTTATACGTTAATATTACGTATATTCACATACGTTATTATTACGTATATGCACATACGTGTTTATTACGTATCCATATACGTTATTATTACGTATACCCACATACATTATTATTACGTATCTACATACGTGTATATTACGTATCCACATACGTTATTATTATGTATATCCACATGTGTTATTATTACGTATCCAGATACATGTTAATTACGTATCACATACGTGTATATTACGTATATCCACATACGTTATTATTACGTATCCAGATACATGTTTATTACATATCATATACGTGTATATTACGTATATTCACATACGTGTTTCTTACGTATATCCACATACATGTTTATAACGTGTTCCCATATGTATTTATGCGTTCCCATACGCATTTATAATGTATTCCCATACATATTTATATTGTGTTTCTACATGTATTTATTACATGTTTATATTGTGTTTCTACACGTATTTATTACGTGTTTATATTGTGTTTCTACACGTATTTATTACGTGTTTATATACATATTTATCACACATTGGACAACTCTACAGAATAGTGCATGTTGCAGACATGATATTTATAAAGTTTTATGCATCTTTGTAAAACAAACATATTGAGTCAGGTGAATATATTTTTATAATAGATGTCAAATTTTCAGATTGTGTTGATTTCAATAATGTACTTGAATTTATAAATTTGAAATCAACACAATCTGAAACAGTATCTTTAAAATTTAAAATACATTCATCTAAATCATATTTTTACAAAGATACGATATATCAAATGTGTCATATATGCAAAATTCACAATACTATAGAATCACTCTGTTCATATGTAATAAAATTTTTATTTTAATTTATATTATATATTGTTAATACAATAATTTTAATGCAAAAATGTTTTTTTCCTTTATTTTCAGTTTATATTTAAATATATTTTTAATTCTAATTATTTCTAAATATTGCAAAAATTATAATCTACTACATTATGAAATATAATTTTAAATCTAAAAGATAAGCTATTTTAAATTGAAAATAACTTAAAAATACAGAATAAAATTTTGGGATATATTAAAACACATAATACTTAAAACATTTTTGCAATTTTTAAAGAGTTAATTTTTTAAAAGTAAACTTCAATACTAAAAATATATAAAAAAAACAATATTAATAATATTGTAATTAAGTTTATAGGCTATTTTAAATTACAATTATAGGCTATTTTAAATTTTAATTTAGCATGCTAAAACTACACATCTCTGATCAATGGTGGTATCATGCAACTGTGATGATTTTTAAGAGTGAAAACAGTGAGTAAGGGCACAGAGCCCAAGTAGAACATGTTTCTAGATACACAGAACACAAACTGTTTCACAATTATTTCTAAAAATTGCAAAAATTATAATCTACTACATTATGAAATATAATATTGTGTTTAATGTTTTTAAAAAAATTCCCAGAATTGTGTTTTTATTTCTTGTACGTATCATGTTTATTTTCTTTTAAGTATAAGGCTTTTTTAACTTCTTCCAGGTATTTTTTTTTATTTTCTTAAAAGTATCAAATTATTTTAATTTAGTATTGTGTTTTTTAACATTTCACCCCAGTATCAACTTTTTTTTAAAATTTGTCCTAAGTAGCATATTATTTTAAAATTTCTTCCTAGTATATATTTTTTTTTAATTCTTCCAAATCATGTATTTAAAAAAATTATACCGAAATATCGTTTTTTAAATGCTTATAAATGAGACTTACTATTTAACCTAGAGAGCTTAAATTAGTGTTATTTTCTTTTGCTTTTAATGAGTCTTAATTTGATATATAACATGACTATGCTATTTCAAATTTGAATTTTTTGAAAAGCTTCAAATTTTTTTTTTTTAAATCTCAAAAACACCCCTTTTAATTTTTTTGAAAAAAAAATATATGCTTTATGGACTACTTGTATGCCAAGTTTCATAATGGGAAGCCAATGGGTTCCTATGAAAATTATTTTTTTTTTTGTATTAAACTATAAGTGAAATTAGCTAAATTACAAAAAATTTAATTTCCATAGGAACCCCTTAACGACCGACTATGAAATTTGGCACACAAATAGTCCCTTAATGTCTTTAATAAAAGTAAATAACTAAAAATCTAAAAGCCCCCAAAATCTGAAATTTTACAGTTTTTGTAAACTTTACTGGTACTATCACTGTACCAAAAATGATCGATTTCTGAGGTATCAAGGTTCAAACCATTAATTGATTTGACACGGAATAACATATACTTAGTACATAACTCATTAACCAGTTGTTTCAAACATTCAGCCCACATATGTTCTTTTCAATTTTAACAATTTGCTACACACTTAATATTTCACATATGTCACTCAAAATTTAATTTTGTATTTACAATCAGTTACAAAACGTTACTTTTCAAGAACTTTTAAAATAAGTACTTCTCCAAACAAGTGAAGACAATTTCATCTCTTCCTTGCTCAAGAGTACAAACTCTCCCAGTTGCAGTATCAGGCTCTACTTTTTGCGAAATGGTCTCACCTAGCACATTCAAATATTCAATACGTCACTTGGTTGAGGATAAAAGAAAGAAGAAGGTCCTTTAGGATGTAGGAAGCTAACTATATAGTCGCTCGTCTTTTCAAGAATACATGCAAGCTACCAAGATCCTTTATAGAGTATAGTGACAAATCCAGATTCAATTTTTGCTTAATTAGTTGGTGTAATATAGTCTAATGCTGTCACACGTTCAGTAAATTGGTGTTCACTACAGTAATTATGCTTAACATGAAGTATATTTTCAGAAATTGGGTAGAAAGAATGAAGTTTTTGAGTACCCATGATTGCCTTAAAGTCATTCAACTGTGGCGACAGTATTTCTTTAACTTCTTCATACTCATCAACTGTGCTGTACTCAAAAACTTCATTCTTTTTACCCAATTTCTGAAAATTGGCTTCTTGTTAAGCATTATTACTGTAGTGAACACCGGTTTACTGAACGTGTGACAGCATTCGACTATATTACACAAACTAATTTAGTAAAAATTGAATCTGGATTTGGCACTATATAGTCTATAAAGGATCTTTGTGGCTTGCATGTATTCTTGAGAAGAATAATGTTACGAGCGACTATAAAGTAAGCTTCCTACATCCTAAGGGACCTTTTCTTACTTTCATCCTCAACCGAGTGACGTATTGAATGTGCCAGGTGAGACCATTTTGCAAAAAGTAGAGCCTGTTACTGCAACTGGGAGAGTTTGTACTCTTGAGCAAGGAAGAAATGAAATTATCTTCACTCAGTTTGGAGAAGAACTTATTTTAAAAGTTCTTGAACGTTTTGTAATTATAATTGTAAATATAAAATTATATTGAGTGGCATGTGAAATATCAGGGTGGCCACTCTTCAGACACATTGAAATTCCCTGACTTTTCCAGGTGAATTGAAAAGAAATTCCAGACCAGTAATTTTAACATAAAATGCGTGCACATTCCTATTTAGTTACAAATTTGATTAAAGAATCTTAACAATTACTCCACTATTAAAAAAAAAGTTATATTAAATCAGGAGAAAAAAATACACATTTTTTGTTTTTACAAATAAATTTTGACATTTTTAATAAAAAATACATGTAAATGCAGCAAAATTGAACTACTGAAATATTTAAAAGAATTTAATGTTTTTTTCCCTGAAGAAATAAAAAGAAATAGTCTAAACTGATGTCCTTAAATATGGGCATTGCAAATTGTTCACAATGACAGACATTAAAGATATGCAAAAACTACACTGTAACAAGCTACAGCCATTGAATAATTAATGTCAATTCAGCAATGTCAAAAGAATGTCATTAAAATAGAAAAAATATTGTAAAATGTATATAATATTCTTGGCAACAGTTGTCCAAAATGGAGCACAAACTCTGCATTTTTGTTTTTATACGGAATCAAATGGACACATGGCAGCCTTTATTTAGAAGTTACGAGTACAGCATAATACTTGGCGAAATTTTTCGAAAATGGCATACAAACTGGGCAGTCCTGTTTTTATAAGGACAACTAGTATTTAAAAAAAAAACAAAAAAAAAACAGAATTTTCACAAAATTCCCTGGCTTTTCCCGGTTGAGTGGCCATCCTGAATATTAAGTGTGTAGCAAATTGTAAAAATTGAGAACATATGTGGGCTGAATGTATGAAAAAACTGGCTAATGAGTTATGTACTAAATGTATGTCATTTTGTGTCAAATCACTTAATGGTTTGAACCTTGATATCTAAAAAATTGATCATTTTTGGTACAGTGATAGTACCAGTAAAGTTTAAAAACACCGTAAAATTTCATATTTTTTGCTCTTTTAGATTTTCAGTTATTCACTTTTTTAAAAAAGCCAAATCTGGTAAAGTTTTGAAATCTTTAAACAGTGGTAGATCAAAAACTATTTGACCAAGAGAGTTCAAATTAGTGCAGTCTTTTGTTTTCGATGGACCTTAATTTGATATACAACATGATTATGGTATTTAACTCTTTTTTAAAATTGGAGTTTCTAAAATAATTACAAACTAAAAGAGAAATTGTTTTTAGAGAATAGCATAGTCATATCAAATTAAGACCCATTAAAAGAAAAAAAAAATGACACCAATTTGAGATCTCTAGGTCAAATACTTTTTTTTTTTGCCAAATTTCGCTTTTAAGAAAGTCAATAACTGAAAACTAAGAGCCCAAAAAATCTAATATTTACAGTTTTTGTCAGCTTCACTGGTACTACTATTGTACCAAAAATTATCATTTTCCATGATGTCAAGGTTCAGATCATTGGTTGATTTGACACGGAATGACCCTTGGATGAATATTCAATTTGGCAGTATTTTAATTTCTTAAGTTTTACACCATATGAAATATTGTTTAAAAACAAACTAATTATTCTTTGTAATCAAAGTTAGAGGTAAGTTACGGTACAGGAAAATTAAGCGTTCTGCATTTTCAGGTTGCAGCCTATTACCATCTTTAAGTTTAAAATCTAAGTTAAGTTTAAAATTTAAGTTATACCATCTTTAAGTTTAAAATACATAAAAACATGTAAAAGAATAATTTCTGATTTTACAATATTTGAAATAAACATGCATGCATGACAACAAATGCAATCTCGGACCACGTTTTCATTTAATCTCCGCTTAGATAGTATTAAATGCGAGCATGGATGCACATACCACGATGCTGAAAACATGCACTTTTCCCGTTTGCTTTTAAAGCAATATGTGCATACATACAACAAAGCTAGGAAGATATATAAAATAAAATAAAAGTTAAAGCTAAATATAATTAAATAAGTTATATAAATTAAGCAACATGTTAACCTAACACTAACCTAACACGGGAAAATAAAGTTCAAGATACAAACCTTTCTGTGCTACAAACCATGGCGGGAAACGTAAAGAATGATTACTGCACTCAGTGTTGCCAGATGCACAAAGCTTATGGCTTCGTCCCCTGAGGTAGAAATGAGTCCGTTCTGGAAGCTTCCAGAACTGCGTGACGTCACGGCGGGGTTTGAACTTGGGAGGGTGAAGATAAACAAGAAGGGATACATGAAAATGCCTTGGGGAAAAGGGTTCGAGAACAAAGCTGAAAGAGGATTTGAGCAAGGGGGAGCGTTAATGGTTATTTTTACGTATGAAAAATGGTAATTTTAATGTAATATAAACGGTATTTATAACGTATGATAAACGGTATTTATAATGTATTTTAAACGGTAATACATAAAAATGCCTTTGGGAAAAGGGTTCGAGAACAAAGCTGAAAGAGGATTTGAGCGAGAGGGGAGCGTTAATGGTTATTTTTACGTATGATAAATTGGTATTTTTAACGTAATAAAAACGGTTATTTTAATGTAAAATAAACAGTAATACATACGTATTTAAAACGGTATTTCTACATACGGTATGTTCATACACGGTAATTCATACGTATGATATACGGTATTTTTATATACCGTTTACTCATAACGGTATTATAACCGATGTATTACCGTTTATCGTATAACACATACGAAAATATAACGTATAAACGGTTATAATACCGTATGTGTGTTACCTGGGTCAACAACAACACTTAACCACCCGTTGCTACAATACCATTAATTTTAGAGAAGTATGCTCAGACCATACCTATAATTTTTCATTTTAATCAAAAATACTTTCTACATTTTTACTTCATACTATAATATTACAAATATGTTGTTTTCTTAATTTTTGACAAGAAAGTATGTGTTAAAATCTTTCGCGCATATTTCCGATACTTTTCTTCCACCCTCAAACTCTCCCTCTCTATGTATGTGATGTGGACAAAATAATTCAAGGAAGAATACACGTATGACTATGAAAAATTTTGCATTCGTACATTATGCAAAATAAACAAACAAAAAAAAACTTGAAATAAGCATAATCATTCGCATTATTAGAACAAGAATGTTTCGAAATTTATGAGTTTTAAGTTGTTATTATTCACACACACAAAAACAAATATGAATGTCCGTGGGGATGCTCTATAGATGGGTTCACTATGAACTTAGCCGTTGCAGCCTCGGGTAGCCTTACCTAATTGTTGAAGAAACTGAAGATGATTACGTGGCAGAACTTAATTTGTCGATTCGCAAATTCTGCGCATTATAGGTTTTTATTATTGTCATTGTAAATATCAGTTATTTCATGGGGCGCGTAATAAATACGAAACCGGTTCATGGATGCTTTTATGTAATACAAACACTGTTGTTAAGATAGTTCATAATCAGAATTTTTATACTATATTCTTTGATATCCATAGGTTGTGATTGTACATTGATGTTTACTTATGATTATGGAAGGAGTGTGGTGTCAATTCTATAGATTAAGAAATACACATTTTAATTTTCATAGAAAGGTTTATTAATTTTTTATCTAACATTTTACATTCTCAAATTCCCATTTTTTGAAAAGTTTACAAAACACCTGATCTTGTAATATTTCTATTTGCCTGTACTTAAATGCTTATTTTCTCTGAACTTAGATTTTAGAGATGTTTTATTGATTCAAATTTTCGAATATTTATGCTTAAAATATGAATGCTTAAAATATAATCATTGGAAATAAAGTAATAAACATTCGTATATATCGTTTCATATTTTTAAGATTTGTGAAAGGCGAAATTAATTGCGTTCTAAAGTCTTAACTTTCCTCAATCGGAAAAGTTTCCATCAAAAGAGCTGAAATTATAATCCCCTTTATCTCTGTAGAGAAAAAGGGGATGTAACCCCGGGACTTTTGGAATTTTAGCAGACAACAGCACCTCTCCCCCTACCAAACAAACAAATTCTAGACCATCTGTGCCCTCAATGCTTTGACAAGATTATTTTTAGAAAAATAAATTTGGTTATCTTTACTTACTTGATTTACTGTGTCGGCAAGTAATTTATCCCTGAATAAGAGTCTGTACATGATGGCTATATAAAGAAAGCTGGAGAACAATATGCATTGTTGTATATCTGTAGGCTAGGCAGGTAGCTTCCAGGGCTATGGAATTAATATATACTGTAAACTCCCGATTATCCGCGCGGTCTTTCGCGATTTTTTTCTTTTTTTTTTGCGACGATCATTTACGGAATGTAGAGAAATAAACACGCAACACGCCTTTCATGATCAACAAATGCAAAATCTATTTTTAGACCAACAATCGGATTGTTCCTATTCCTTTCTACCCCTCCCCCCAAGGTCACCGAAACCTGTACAATGGACGAATATGCCGTTTGTCAGGTTTCGGACCAGATTGAAGGTCGTGGCGAATTGGCCGAGGTCATTTTCCGTACCTCCCCATTCCTTTACGCTTGCCATTTCAAGTCAGAATTGACACCACATCACTTTAGTACGTTGCGGTCAATCTGTGTGCACGATCTGCTCGCGTTTGTTTAAACTTGTAATTTTAGCGCTGAGCGAAAAGAGAAAAAAGTTGTCTTATCCATCCAAGATCAGTTAGAGTTGATAAAAAAATAGAAAATGGTTCTTCGAAAAAACAAATGAGCTTGAAGTATGGCATTGGAGAGTCTACAGTTAGAGACATTATGAAGCAAAAAGATAAACTAATGCAATTTGCTTCCGCATCGGACAACTCATCGTCCATGAAGAAAAGGAAAACCATGCAAACCAGCACCTATGAAGAATTGGACGCGGCATTATTAAAATGGGTGAGTCAAGTAAGAAGTGAGGATACACCCATTTCAGGACCGATTATTGCTGCAAAAGCTATGAAATTTTTCGAAAAGCTTGGAATGGAAGGGATTTTTGATGCGTCATCAGGCTGGTTAACTAGATTCAAACAACGCCATGGGATTAGAGAAATGGGACTTCACGGTGACAAATTAAGTTGCGATAATCAGGCAGCAGAGGACTTGAAAAATGATTTTCAGGAATTTTTAAAATCAGAAGAACTTTCGTATGAATAAATATACAACGCTGACGAAACTGGACTGTATGGGAAATGTTTGCCGACGCGAACACTGGCGTTTGAAAGAGAGCGTCAAGCATCAGGACTTAAAACCAGTAAGGAACGATTGACGATAATGTCTTGCAGCAATGTCACGGGAACACACAAACTAAGACTCGTAGTGATTGGGAAAGTAAAGAAACCTTCTAAAAGGTACAAGTACTTTTAAAAGGTACAAGAGCTGAAAACCTTCCAGTTCATTACTTTAACAAAAAAAAAAAGCCTGGATGATTCAAGAAATATTTTAGGAATGGTTCGAAAAAAAAATTATTCCCCAAGTGAGAGAGCATTTCAAGTCTAAAAACCTACTCGAAAAAGCCATATTGTGGCTTGACAACGCCTCGGCTCACCAGGAGAAAGTGTTCTGAAATCAGAAGATGGAAATTTTTTCGTCAAGTTTTTGCCATCTAACGTCACGGCACTTATCCAGCCATGGACCAGGGAGTTATTGCTTCTATGAAGAAAAGGTATCGAACCAACTTATTGAAAAAACGGATTGAAGAGGGGGCGATCTCCAGGGCTTCTGGAAGGACTACACGATTCTTGACAGCATTTATGACATCAACACTGCTTGGAATACGGTCAAGATAACGACTTTAGTAAAGTCCTGGAGAAAAATTTTGCCAAATGTGGAAAAAAAGTTAGAGTCTCCACAGGAAGAAGAAGACGCGGAAGTTACTGCATCTGATTTGGCAAATTTAGCAAAATCTGTTCCTGAAAGAAGTAACGTGGATGAAGATAACATCGTTGAGTGGATCAATTGTGACGCAAACGATCCAGGCTTCGAACATCTTACCGATGAAGAAATCATAGCCGGAGAAAAAGGTGTGGTTTCGGCTGAGAACGATGAAGAAGATGAGGGAGAAGGGATGCAGAAGAAAATGAGCCATGATGAAGCTCTAACTCACATTGATGGAATCATTAAATACATAGAGGAGCAGGACGATTCATCACTTTGCGATAAGATGCTGTTAAAAAACTTCAATCGCAAATAAAGAAGAGGAGCATCGAAACGAAAAAACAAGAATAATTAACCGACTTTTTTGTAAAAACTTAAGGATACCGTTTATGAAGTCACAACTCTATGTGTGTAAGTATGTGCTACTATATTATGATTCTTAAAAATGATTTAAATGCATTTGTGTGTGGATTTTTGTCCTTTTCCAGCTATTTTGCGGATTATCCGCGGTTATCGCGCCACCCTATTCCGCGGATAATCGGGAGTTTATTGTAGCCCAGGGTTGCTTCAAGGAGTCAGTTGCTTTTATGAGTCTGCTATATATTTCAAAAGGGTGTCACGCTTTGTCGGAAATGGACTGCAGTCATTTATTTTGGGGCATCTTGTAAAATGAGGTCCAAACCTGAGGCTGAATAATAATACTCTTGTGCGATGTCTGTGACTGTAAAAATAGTTTTCTCATGGCTCCACTGAACTTTGGCAAAGAAAAGGGAATCAAATTATAAAACGGTTCAATCGGCGGTTTACTTTACAGGGTACAAATATAAAGGAATAAATCCCCACACCCTCTTAAAAGTGTCTGAAAATCTACGATTTAGTGAGTAGTCTTGGTTTTTTAAGTCTCCTTAATGTTTGTTCTTGTAGGATTTTTTAAAAAACATTTTAAATTTTAGATTTTGAGGGAGAAACTTCCAGAGCATATCTCAACACTTTTGTAAAGCAGTTCATATCTGTATGTCTGAATATACAGTAGGTTTTATGATCAGAACAAAATATTGGTGCCACCATGAAAGTTTATATATGCTAAAGTTATGTAAGGATTGGTATATATATATATAATACCCGTAGTCCAAAATTTAAGGTTTTCTTGAAATTATCTTTCTGTATAGAATGTGTTACTGTATATCGTTCTGAAGTGGAACAATATATAATAATATGGTCTATACAGAAAAATAATTGTGCTAACAGCGCTATACATATAAATGGTATTAAAGTCATAGATGCAACCCAGATTTCGAAATGGGGGACTACGATCGAAAGAATGACACCGCTAAATTTTGTTTTTCAATTAACATAACTTTTCCTCCAAATAGGGGGGGGGGGGGGGTATGACCCAAATTCCATTTACCTACATGAGTAAAAATCGACCTTCCAGGTAAAATTAGTGGGTTAAAGTGAATAATTATTTTTTATATGTTATATAATGTTCTGTAAAGAATTCGTGTTTCAGCTGAGAACTAAACCACCAAATTTTGGCTCTCTTGACAACGCTTTATCCTTTGAGCTACTGCGATCATTATCTTTCCTGATATATTTTGAGTGGATATAAAATATAACAGGAAATATATAAAATTGGAGTTTAGTAAATTTCTGATCAGGGACTTTTAATTGAAACATCTTCATTTCTTCACTCTTTTGCACAAAAATATGCATAATTGTTCGTATTTAACCGAATCATTTCTACAGTTTCGTCGGTGTAAAATAATTTTAAAAATTGTAATGGACTAGCACCAGATGGTAAATCATGGACAGGTCCAGAACGGCAAGCAAATGCAGGAAATGCATTTGCAAGCAAATACATTTTTGTATTATATATATCCATTGTTCAATTAAGTTCCTTATTTTTATCCATCATAACAGTCTCGATTTCTCTTTATTCATTATTTAACAAAAAAGATCAATCATGCATAAAGCATTGATTATGAAACACTTTCCAACTGCAATGCAATTTTATTTAAACATCTATAAGATGCGATACATTCAGCGGTAATATTTTTAAAATTATCACAATACTACAATAATTTATTATATTTAAAAACTTCAGCGAAAAAAATGAACTTTATTCAAATGACGTCATTGAAATATAAATTGCTTGGTTCTCTATGAAAAAGCAGTAAAATTTCCATTCATAAATATTTATTCTAATCCATTCATTCATTACAATACTACAATAATATATTTTACTTAAAAACTTAAAACCATGGAGGTACAAGTAATTTAACTCTGTGCTTAAAACTTCACCGAAAAACTCTGCTATAAAATCGTCTGTTCTCTATGTAAAATCAATGACTGTTTCATTCATATTAACTGTATTGCAGACTCCAACGCTAAATAATTTTGCGTTAAAGAAATTCAGGAATTCTTATACAACTCATCTTACAGCTTGATTTGTTTACAGTCTCCATAAGTGGAAATTAGACTTCGCTGTAGAAATAATCAAAGTTTGATGATTATTTAAAATCAAATATATTGTAATTGCGTTGTTTCAGAACAATGATGCACAGAAATTAAGCAAAAATAAAGTGGTTTTAGGACGGATACAATAAGAAACATAAATTAAAAAGAATTTTAAAAATCACGATTTTGACACAAGATGGATACCATATTTTATTTTGAAGTGGGTCACGTGATTTTTTCATATAATTGCTACGTGATCTCTTCATATAATGAGTGTAATTAATATTTTAATTTTTATTTAAAAAACTACTGAATATATTTTTCTGAAACTGTTCTTATATATTTAATGTGATAATTTGAATATTTCCTAAAACTTTCGAAGCAATTTGTGAATTTTAAATTCGCTTAAAAAATGTTTGAAAAATTAGGTCCCATAGGCTTCAATGTATTTCATTTTTTCAACCCGGGTTCAATCCAAAACTAATTAGATGATATTATTCATTTATATTCCCATTGGTCCCACAGACCGTCTGAACAACATACTAAAATTTCATTTTGATGAAGTCATTTTTATGGCAGTCATCGTGCTAACGGACAGACAGACAGAATGAACAAAGTCATAAACACTTTTCAACTATGTTGTAAAGTGTTAAAAATTCAAGATTGTTTTTATCGGCCTTACTCTCATCCCAGTCATCATCTTCCGATTCAGTGCAATCCGATTCATCAGTATAAGATTGCATCTATCTCATCCTGAGTTAACCGCTCGTTTCAAACCGAATTCGAAAACAAACGGTAAAGGAGCAGAAGTAGAAGCATAGTTCTTGAGCAAATCTATCGAACTCATAAATATTACGACACCTGACACTTGACTTCAGTCCCCGTGTTTTCGCCAGGTAATCAACCAAAAGTAAGATCTGTCGCCAAAGAACTTCGGAGTAGAATGAATGACATATAGCCTCTTCCCCTTTGTCAGCGTTTTGAAGTCCAACCTCCCACCTTGAAAATGGGGGTCGGGATTATCTCTGGGCGTTGCCTACGTAATATACATTTGTCAAGCTACTTTAGATACTATATGCCTTTTATTCCTTTGATAATATAGTGCATTACAAGTAAAATTCTAAAAAATCATAGAATCACGATAAAACATATTAAAGACATTAATTTTGCACCTTTTTTTAATTTACAAAACTAAAAATGTTCTAGGTTAAATAAAAAATAACTATATTTATTAAACAAAAAATACGCAAACAGATGCTGATTTTAATTTATTAGATAATGTAAAGAAATATAAAAATACGAGGTTTATACGAACTTTGACAGTAATAAATCAGCTCTGACAGGAAATAACAGCGCCCTCTACCAACTGTTCTGGAACTACACATTCCCCACTTTCTAAATCGAATTTTCCCGGCCTTTATTATCACGTAGGCAACGCTCTGGGCGTTGCCTACGTAATATACAAGGCCGGGAAATTATTTCGGCCAAAAACGGGCGACAGCTTAGTTCATTCAAGTGTCCGCTAGGATCGCTTTTATTTCCTGTCCTTTCGCAGTTTTTCAATGCAAACAATGATGCACTCCTAAGGGTTTGGAGTGCATTTTTGTTTATGGTAAAGCTTTTTTTTTATATTTGTTATTTTTTATTAAATTATACTGATTTTTATAGCATTAATATAAAATATTGTGCAAAAATAATTCGGTAAAAATGGTACATTGTTGTGTACCATATTGCAATTCTGATTGTAACGTAACGTAAGCAAAAGGTTAAAACTATTTTCTTTAACAAATTTTAATATATTAAATACATATGCTTGGGATAAAAATCCCAAGTATATGTATTTTTATCATAAGCCTTTTATCCCAAATAACTAAATTTCCCCTTCATTATTGATGGACAAACCATTAGTAAGTAATAATTTAATAAGCATTATTATTTTATATAGCCCAAACTTATAAATGTGAAATAAATTTATGCATGTTCATGTTGTTTAAAATCAATTAATTTAAAAAGTCATTGATTTTAATGAATAATTTAAAAAAAAAAATAAGTGATTTAAATCAATATTTTTTTTTAAACCAAGTAATTAAAATTTTGATTTAAATGTTGATTTAAATCAATCTAGCCTGTCGACCCCTCACTCCCTTCCAATTTATTTTAATTATACACTCCCCAGTTTATGAGTCCTGAAGAACTTCCGACGAGGGGGGGGGGGGGTACTTTATGGCATGTTGATGAAAAATTGGATTTAAAAAAATGAAAAATATTTTAATTTTTATTTAATATAATTTATAAAACTTAATTTTTATTTCATAATAACTAAAATAAAAAATTGAAAATTTAAAAATTATTAAAAAACATGTTAATAAAAAAATTTCGCTTTTAAATTGAAAAAAAAATTCACTTCTGACATCCCCCTATGTTCTGGCTTCGCGCATGTTTACAGGTATATTTCCTTTTTCCTGTAAAAATTATTTTAACATTTTTAATGTTGATGTAAATCAATCTATCCTGTCGATCCCCCTTCCATTTTTTTTAAAAATTATACACTCCCGAGTATATGAATCCTGAAGAACTCCCGGCGGGGGGGGGGGGGGGGGGTGTTACTTTATGACATGTTAATGAAAAATTGGATTTAAAAAAATTAAAAATATTTTAATTTTTATTTAATATAATTTATAAAACTTAATTTTTATTTCATAATAACTAAAATAAAAAATTGAAAATTTTAAAATTATTAAAACACTTGTTAATAAAAATATTTCGCTTTTAAATTGAAAAAAAATTCACTTCTGACATCCCCCTATGTTCAGGCTTCGCGCATGTTTACAGGTATATTTCCTTCTTCCTGTAAAAATTATTTTAACATTTTAAATGTTGATTTAAATCAATCTATTCTGTCGACCCCCCTCCCTTCCATTTTTTAAAAAATTATACACTCTCCAGTTTATGAATCCTGAAGAACTCCCGGCGGAGGGGGGGGGGGGGTACTTTATGACATGTTAATGAAAAATTGGATTTAAAAAAATTAAAAATATTTTAATTTTTATTTAATATATTTTTTAAAAAACTTAATTTTTATTTCATAATAACTAAAATAGAAAATTGAAAATTTTAAAATTATTAAAAAGCTTGTTAATAAAAAAATTTCGCTTTTAAATTGAAAAAAAAAATTCACTTCTGACATTCCCCTATGGAAATTTCTGGCTTCACGCATGTTTACAGGTATATATTCCTTCTTCCTGTAAAAATTATTTTAACATTTTAATAATAACGTTTGCCTTTTTTAGTTTAATAAACGATAAAACATATTAAAGACATTAATTTTGCACCTTTTTTTAATTTACAAAACTAAAAATGTTCTAGGTTAAATAAAAAATAACTATATTTATTAAACAAAAAATACGCAAACAGATGCTGATTTTAATTTATTAGATAATGCAAAGAAATGTAAAAATACGAGGTTTATACGAACTTTGACAGTAATAAATGAGCTCTGACAGGAAATAACAGCGCCCTCTACCAACTGTTCTGGAACTACACATTCCCCACTTTCTAAATCGAATTTTCCCGGCCTTTATTATCACGTAGGCAACGCTCTGGGCCGCTCGGCCGTCTGCGGTCCTTTGCTTGTAGGGCCGTTTGGGCTGTCTTGGAAGTCAAAGCGTTAATTAAAAATTTTGACAATATGGGTTTTAGTGCCTCTTGAACACGTTTTGACTATATTTAGAATGATGTCCCTCTGTTTGCGGTAATTTCTTGTGTACACGATAGCTTCCATAAATGTTAATGGATTTTCACGATACTTTATATCCAATTTATTATTAAAACATCTAGAACTAGATAGAACTTTTTAAATCAAGTGAAAACTGTGAAATTTTATATTTTTTTGGTAGCATAGGACAAAATGTAACATAATTATGCATAAAAGAGGCTGTTTATGCCTCAATAATCATGAAACCTAACAGTTTCACTCGTATTAAAAAATAGTTGTGATACAATTTTTGTATTCATGACATCATTAGCACCCCGCCCCCCTTGATGGGCAAGTTACCCCCAAGGGTTTCATTGCCAAGTACGGTATCAATCGAAAGATTTTCCCCCTCCTCTCCCGATGGGATACATTGTCAAACTTAGTATCAGTCGAAAGATATTTTCAAGATTTTAAAATGAAAGGTAACAGGCTTTAATTATGATCATTTGAACCAACAATATAGATTTTTGAAATTTGTTTCTTGTAAAATTTGCAAACAAAAAACAAGCTACTTAACAATGGAATCTGGTATGAGAATGTCGAGTTGAGCCACACTGAAGTTCATTTTTTCAATGAATTTCAGTTTGTCAAGTAGCATTTTGTGGAACTTTTTATTTCAGTAGTAAGAGTATCTATAATAGGATTGATTTCAAGGTGCACAGTCTGTTTTCATCATACATTACAGTTTTACTGGCTGGTTTTTACCGTCGCTCTCTGCTAAATAGTTTAAGATGTTGTCATCAGGAAAAGTGCCTAATGTACAATTCAGCTAAAAACATTGTGACATAGATCCTATACATTATATTTTCACTGTGAAAGAAGTAAATTCATTTCATTATAGAGGGAAAGTCAAGTGCTACAGACTTCAGTTTTTTTTTGTTTTTGTTGGAAATACGAAACGAGTGATTTGGCATTCCGGTTCATAAAATTTTCTATTTCGAATTCTGTTTCAAATTAATTTATGACAATTGATTTTATTATGGATGAAAGAAAGAATTACATATATGAACATTAGGTTCACTTTTTCAGGAGTTGTAAAGGTAAGGGGTTAAGAAAACTTCATTAGAAAGGAAACTTTGCAAGTGATTTATCCTAGCATATCAGAATTAATTGGGAAATTTTCATTCAAAGCAACCATTTGCCAAATATAGCTGTGCATATTTATTCTCTTACTAGAGTCCCGAGTCAAACAAGTCTTGTTTAGAAAAGAAACTTATTTTTTTTATTACAAGCAGCACTATATATCTCTAACAAATTGAGCAAATCGAATAACATTTAGTGCTATTATTTCAATCAATGAACATCAGAGACCTATTAATTTTGGGCGTGAACAGACCACGGAGAAGTCCCTCCATTTTTCGAACATTTATTTTAGAAAATCGAATAAGCAATATAAAAACATAATAACATATAAAGACATTACAAAAATAGGTATTTAATATGTGATTTTTGTTTACATGTGACTGCCATCTCATTTTTAAGACGTTAACATGTTCTCAAGATTTTACCTTAATTGAAAAAAATAAACTAAACTCACAATTATTAAATGAATGAATATTTTGTACATGCCTGTACATAGTTTTAACCAGAAATCAATGGACACAATTCTTCATTATTTAGAAATTATCAAGAGCTGTTCTCGAAATACCATGAAACTTATATATTTTTTTACAATTAACCCTATATCTCTGAAACAAGTAAATAGAATAAAAATTTGTGTGATTTTTTGAAGTAATAAATGCCAGTTCCTAAGCGATTATCGGAGAACCATCGGCATCAAACTGCAGAAACATTTTCAATATTTCGAACACTCATTTTAAATCAAAAACTACTAAAAAAATATAATTATGTTACACTTTATTAAAAAAATTATTTTATGTGTATTTTTTAGTTTAAAAGTGCAACATAACTTCCAAAACGATATTTTCAGATATTGCATGTTTTTGGTCTAAAATATTATTTATGTTTATTAGTTATATAATCAGTAACAACAATAAGTCTACTGATTTCCAGTGAGATCTATGGTTAATAACATAATATGTATCATCTAAAAAAGCTTCCTTTAACGCGTATTTTAATCGCGCATTTAATGTTTGCTCTTCTATCCCCGCTTTAACTGATGAAATTAATTTTATTTTTAAACTTGGCCATGAGGCTGCTCATTCTTTTGAATTTATTCATAAGATCTTCGCCCATGTTCGTCTTAAATTCACTCAAGCTGATACTAAACTTGTTGCTATTAAAGATCGTTTAGTCCATAAATCTAGTGTTCCTTACCAACCTAGGATTTTCCGTCCTTTTATTAATTTCTGCCATGAATTTGGTTTCAAACCCACTCACTCTAATATTACCACTTTATTTAATCGTATTCGATCCGATAAACTTGGAAATTTTGATGACTTTAAAAGCTTTGCTGGGGTGTATGTCGTTGCCCTGTTATCCCCTGCTGGTGACTATAAATTTTACATTGGTAGTACAAAACGTACTTTTGGCATCCGTTTAGCAGAACATGCTCGCGATGTCGAATCTGGTAATCTTTCTACGGCTCTTGCTCAATATGTGGCTAATGATAAATTTCTTCCCGTTTTTGAAAAAACTTTCCTTTTGGTTCGTTGTAACAATCCTCGTAGTATTCTTCTTTATGAATCCGTTTATTTATATTTACCGTGAATCAATTTGTAATTTTGATCCTGTTCAAATTTTAAGTTATGCTTGGCGACTCATTCTCGACTCTATGCAATTCAAATCTTTTAAAAGTTATTTGTGACGTCATTCACATGAATATTATGCTTGACGTTTTTCTAAAATTTGTATTAGTTCTTTTCTTGTAATATTTTTAAATTCGTAAGCGTTTAAACTTATTTTGTAATTTCAGTGTATATTTCTTGAATTATTTTAGCAAGTTCATTTACAATTTATATTTTATGCAAATTTGTTTTAAAATGGTCTCTCTATATATAAACATTCCATGCTTTTACCACTCATGTAGCCACTGATGAAGGGCGTATATACGCCCGAAAGCGGTCTGGCAGTTTTGAACAATATTTTGTACGTCTTTTAGGATGTTAAACAAAAGACCTTTTGTTTTTTAAAAAACGTTTTGTCCTTGGTTTTATCTATAATATATACTACTGTTTTCCCACCAATTCAAAATTTGGGAATCTACAGAAAAATAGAGATTTATAAAAAAATAATTGTTACTACATTGTTTTAAAAGTTTCTACAGCAATATAAGCACAGGCATATTTTGAAATTCAATTTTTGGAGGGATTCATTTCTAAATTAAGCTCATATCAATCTCAAGGGATCTAAATTAGAGGTGAATCCTTTATGGGCCCTGGCCTGGCTCGTGAGTTTAGGCCCAGTGATTTTTTCAAGTATACATCTGAGAGGGGCATTTTATATTAACCTAGTTTCTATTGACGTGACAATATTTATATAAGGCAAATAGAAAACTAGCCTTTTTCTTAAGTTTCATTTGCCCCCCCCCCCCCCCCCAGGCCAAAACAGTCCTGAAAGAAACTCCTTTAAATATGTCCCTGAATATAAGCAAAATTACCAATGTATTGAAAACTATTAACTAAAGTATTTTTGCATGTAACAGGGTGGGGCATTATTGTGAAAATTAAGTTAAGTATTCAAATTTTTCATCTGTAAAAGTTTGCTTTACTGCTGTTAAAAACTTATCATTATATTTTGAAAGAGGAAAAAATGTAGCTTCTTTGAATACTATACAGAGTGCCCTAAAAAGATTGAAACACACTTTAATTTTTTACCTGTTGGAGATAAGTGGGCAATGTAAATTGCAAAAATGTTGAAAGTAAGGTAGGAAATATGACTGCCTTAATGAAATAGTCCTCCCATTAATTTTCTAAAAGTTACACTTTTTAAATTTTTATACGATCCCCTTAGACAAATTTGGAAACATATATTCTTAAACTTCTTTTTAGGACCATCAATTTAAATACTTTAATAGAATGAATAACAATGTCATTTAGATTACTTTAGGAATTTGCACGTGATTGTGAATTTTAAGTTTCTTTATATAACGTATATTCCATATGAAGAACAAGTATACTGCAAGTACACAATAAATTTGGAAGTGCAATTCAATAAATGAAGGGTTTAATTCCAAATGGGCTTAAATCACTTTCGCTTGGGTATCATGTTGCGGCAGCTGCATTACAGCTCCTAGTAAGTGACTTTAGATAGGTAACAGTAGGTGGCAATATTGTACTATATCATACAAGACGAACAAGTGAAAGTGATTTAGGCCCTTTCGGAATTAAGCTCTTCAAATGTTCAATGGTCTTGTAATATGATAGAACTTTCGTAATGTGATAAGAGAAAATGAAAAAAATTAAACTCTGTTACAAATGAATGTGCAAAATTTTCAGATCATATTCTTGTTTAGGTATTAGTGCAGCAGTTGAAATAATGTTTAATACCAAAATCAATGTTTATTCGACAATTTTGTCGAAAGTGGATTGAATGATAATGAAGAAAAAATAAATCCCTATCAAGTGTATACATCGAACATAACAAAATGTTTATATTATTTGAATGGCAGCATATATCGAATATATATATTTGGATACATATTGTTTTTCCATGTGCACTTGTCCATCCGGTTGTTTTGAGACCAGATATAGATTCCCATTTGTAAACAAATGTTTAAAATTTTAAATTTTAACATTTAAATTTTTTAAAAGCATACAAAAATATCAAAATAAGAAAGAATAGGTGACCTCATTTATAAGGAGAAAAGGGCAAAATGTATACACATATAAAATTCATTTTCAAGTAAGCTGTGACAGTAAATACGTAAAGTACCTCTGCTTTAAAGTGGGAAGAAATTTGGTTAACCATTACACATTAAAATTTGTTATTTAAATAAACCTTAAGCTGATGTTCAGATTTTCAATATATCGTATCAAAAGAAAATTTAATATATTATTTTATAAAAATATTAAAATATGCAAGTGCATATTTTAATAGTTAATAATTTTTATTGGAATTCATTTGTGTTTGCAATCCTTGATTTAAATCTATAAAGGGTTCAAAATGAGTGGTTGTTAAGTTTTGTACCTATATATTTTACTTTGATGGAGATTTTAGATACCCAACTGTTCTGCCTTTCTTTGCACGTATGATGCAAATTCCATTTGATCCATTTATTCTTCCTTCTAACAATCTAACTAATTCATATCATGGATTACATGCACCCATGCAGCATAGCGGGTCAAAGGCAGGTCTGCCAATAAAAGATGATTTATTTTGTGAGTTGAATAATGAAAACAAAATAAATAATTTGGAAATTACACCCAAATAAGACATTTGGTAACTGGGGAAAATTGGTTAGTTGCCATTGTTGCGTGACTTTATGCTACTACTTTCTAACCCTGCATATATAATGCATTTATTTACATTATGTTGAAAAGGACTTATTTACCGTTTCCAAATGATAACAAGTTTAACCATAATTACATTGTTTAAAATATGAAAGTAAAGGAAAACCCTTACTCCATCCTATCAAAAGTATCCATGGAGTTAGATAGGTAGTCCCTTTGCCTCCATAATGATATCTCAAACCTAATTATTTTATTCAAGTTTTTGTTCAACAATGAAATTATATAGTATTTGATCTAAAGTTAATTTAATTTAAATAAATATATGGTTTATATTTGATTAGAGGGTCATATAACAATGAATCCACATATGTCTGGTGATATTAAAAATGCAAGAGTGATACATGATTGTGAGACAAACAAAACTATATACTAGGGAATATTAATGTTTAAAAATGACTCATGCTCTAGAGATTGTGTAGTAGGTTACTAACAGATAGTGAGCATTAAAAGACACTAGAGCATAGATGCCAGGGTTGCAAAAAAGCCGGCTAAAATTAATAAAAGTCACGCCGGTGGCTTTTATTGGTTTTAACCGGCTTTTTTTTTGGCCAAAATTGGTTTTCTTTTTTTAAAAAAAGCGTGAAGGATTTTAATTTTAAATTATACATTTTTAAGTGTTCTTTAACTAATTTTAAAGGTATTTTATTGGGTTAGAATTTAATAAATAACTTTATTTCTCAATAATGAAAACATTAATATTGGAATACCTGCTAGTGCAATAAAGCCAGCTAAATTTTAAAAGGCATACGAACTGCTTTACTTGGTTTACATTGGCCTTGAACACATTTTTTAAAAAATGTTATTGCTTTAAATAATGAAATATTTTATTTTAGGACAACAGTTGCTTAGTGATATATCTTATTAGTTAACTAATTTTAAGGATTTTATTGATATGTAAGAGTCTTATATTTTCACTTATAAATATTTAAAATCATTCATAAAGTCATTTAATAAAAAACACTATTTATCACTATTGAAAACAGTATTGGGAATAATATATGCATGAACTCTTTTGAATAGTATCAAGCTTTTCAAAAATTTATTTTAACAAGTTTTAATTTGAGAACAATTTTTTACCTTTTTTGATTGCTCTCTCTTGTTAGCAGTGTTAAAAACCCAGACCACATGACAGACCCGTAGGTTTTCTGCAGTTTAATGTGTGGCCGGCTTGTTAGCAGTGTGTAAATAGTAGTGTGTAAAAAAAATGTTTTTCCTTTTTGAACTAAAATTGATTTTTTTCCTTTTTGATGTGTGGTGATTTGTCTGTTTAATTAATTATAGTCTTTAAACTGTGTAGTATATGTAATGTAGAGCTATGCATTACGTAACAGAGGCTTTCAAAACCCTATCTTGGTGTCTAATTTAATGCATTCTCCTCAATGTATACATATTTTTCCTTTTAGACATATTACCTTCATAGTATTTTTCTAGTGGTCGTAAAATCTTGTGTACTTGGTAATATGTAATAGAAGTTTATAAATATTTAGGAGCGCATCAAAGATAAAGTAATGCAAATTTAATGTCAATTGACTGTAAACCACCTTTTCTTAATAAAAGCCGGCTTTTTTTAAGCGGTTAAAACCAAAAAAAGCCTGGCTAAAATCCGGCAACTCTGGTAGATGCTCTGCATGGATACATCTAGTGTATAAAATTTTCTGACAGCTGTTCAAAACATTGCCTTTTTATGCTACAACACAAACCGGTAGTAATTAAATGTTTCAATTTTACAATTATGCACTAAACAATATGGTTGGTCACTTGCAACTTTCCATGCTGATATATTTCAGCAATTACTTTTCTTAACAGAAAAGTTGTCCTCTACGAGCAAGAGATTTCAATTTAAAATTCTATACAGAGAATAACTTAGCTAACCAGTATGCAGTTTACAAATATGAAAAGGAGTACACTTCAAGTACAACTATAATGTTGATAAAAAGAGAATTGTTGATAAAACCTCATAGCTTAATATTTACAAATTAACCTAACATTTACAAATTTAACCTAATATTTAATGTAAATATTAACATAATACTTACAAATTTAAGCATAATTTAAAAAACTAACAATATGTCATTAAATTTCAAGCATTGAACATATTAAAAGCTAGCAAAATTATCTTCTATGCCAAAGAATTCAATTATGATCTCTGGACAAAGAAGAAACTCAGCTGGCAAGTATATGTAAATTATTTTACAGTATGAACAAATTTTAAAAAGTAATCATTTCAGTACAAAACTAATGTGTAAAAATAAAATGATAAATATATTAAATTAGCAATGCATCTATCTTACGTCTAACTCAAATTTTGAAAACGTTATTCCAAAAGAAAAAATTAACGTACATATAGATAATAACGGAAAAATTTTGCTAGAATAATTAGTAACATTTTATGTAATGTTATTTGTTCTTCATAAATACTGAAAAAGTCTTCCAAGACTTCTGAAGTGATGATTATTTGCTGTTTGTATTACATGTGATCTCCTCTTGCCATTAATATCTTGATTGCCGCAATACACATGATTTATTATAAAAACAAATAAGAAAAAATGAACGGAAATGAGTGATAAAATGTTAAAAATGTTGGTTTAATTAGGAATTGGCAAGATTGTGCCATAGTGAAAATGGCGTAATTGATACGAGTGGTGGATCCATATAGTTTTGTGCAGAAAATCAAAATTTTATGCATTTGTATCACAATGTATCAGCTTTTTCAGGTTGGCACACATAGATGCAGGAATGTGATCCCCATGCTTGGTTCAGAATTTTATTAAATTGAGATTTCTATTTTATAGTTACCTAACTACACTTTCTATAAAGTAGAAAATAGTTTATAAATTTGACAAATACAACTTGAAACTAACACTTAATATAGGAATCATTCTCCCAATGCAGTATCTATGGATACATATTGTACATCTTAGCACTTTTTAGTATGGAATAGCTAATAAATGCCATGAAAACAAGAGACCTTTTCATGTGCTGCATTTTTACAAACTTCTGTGATGGCTGATGAAGCCAATCATGCTATGCAACAGGCTATAGACACCAAGGTCTCTTACTGTCATTGTAGTTATCAGATATTCTATGTTGGAGAGTACCAAAAATCACAAAATCAAAAAAGATGCTTGTGGGATCTCAGCAATGCACCAGAATTCAAAATGAATTGCAACTATTTATGTGAAAAATGATTTCATTTAGCAAAATATTTTTTCATCCATATTCACACTCTATAAAAATAAGCCAATGATGATACTTAAATGAGTTCCTCAAAAATATTGCGATAATTTAGGCCCGATACAGCATATAAACACACAAGTTCTGAAGTGAATCAAACAAATCTGAGTTTGTAAGGAATTCATGAATTGCTCATATCAGATATTTTGTGAAATAAATACTTACTCAAATTTAGGTTTATATTTTTGAATTGATTTTTTTATTGGTTTTGATATGCTAGAGAGAAATGAAATTGGATGAAATGAGATGGCGATTGAAAGTTACATATAAATATTAATACGATATTAGGCAAATATTTAAAAAACATTAAATTCTATAAAAATTTATGTATTTCAATCTTATTATGATAATAAATAATATATTGCATAAAAATAGCAATATAATAGAAAGGAAGATAGTACTAATATATTATATCTTCAGAATTTATGACTAAATGATGTTAAGAATCATGACTTAATTTCATTATGAAATTTTTATAAAAGCAAATAATATTTGGTAATTAAGTTTTCCATTAGGGTAAAAAAAAAAATTTACCAGGCGCTTCTTTAAACCTACCTATACGGCAAAGATCATTAATCACCTAGGGAACTCTCTCCCTTCTCGAACAAAACATTTGATAAAAGCATAATTCATGCAAATGAGGCATTTAAATGAATATAGTTCAAATAACTATATTTGTAAATATTGGTTTTACAGCAAAATTTTTTAAAGAGTTTAAATTTTCAGAACTGTTTACTCTAAACTGACATCAAACAAAGAATAATTGTGAAAATTTTGATCTTTGCAAAGAAAGAGAAACTTATAATTTATAGAGTAGGAGGGGAGCACATTAATTAACAATCTTCTTTCTGTCTATGTTTTTCTTTAAGAAGAGGTGGAAGGGAATGTTTTGCTTTCCTACTTTTGATTCAACTAATGACATTCCGATTTTAGAGGGGAAAAAACTTAAAAAAAAAAAGATAAAGAATTCACAATTGCTAATATTTTGATTATATTCCTCACAATTCTGATTGAGTTATTTCTTTTAGTTTATTTTGGGCTTTCAAATAAAGTTTGGCCTTGAAAAATAATTTTTTTTATCAATGTATTAGCTTTACGGGATCAGTAGAGGTCAGTGGGTTGGGCAGGATTATTGGCAGAATCCACTTATCTATCTTGTGGATAGAGATAAGAGAAAGGATGACAGAGTTCATTTTTTCACAGCATCAGAGCAAAGAATCTGAGGAGAACAAAGGAATGTGTGGGGACAAAATGGCCTGTTTACAATGTTGCATGTCGACAAAAATGAATGAGAGAGAGAGACAATGAATATCGTCATAAAAGATTTTTCTAGGCATTTTAGACCTCAAGATGCTTTACATGTTAAGAATATATAATTTTAATTAATGAATAAAAGAAAACTAATTTCAAAATATTTGCCATTTTGACAAAAGTATTTATGAGAACTTTTGCCAAACATTAAAAATGTTTTGCCAATGATGAAAATGGCATGTGCCAGAAAAAACCCTACAACAGTAGTATCAAACTTTCATGCTGTTGAAAAGGAATTTCTCTTATTTCTGTGTTGGATTTGCCTTGAGTTACTGTATTTGATAAGTCTCTGCAAACAAGGGATGATTATTTTTTCTTTTATGCAAACATGAAATTGAAAATCTAAATCTTTTAAACAATACAATAAAACACATTATAACATTTCATAGCAGTTTTTGAAATAGGTTTAAAAATCAAGGAACTCGCTAACTTGCTATTTGGATTCCATGCAAGCTACATTCCATCCTAGTAATAGATATAAGTTCTTTTTTTCAGGTTCATGTATCCAATTTTTAAAGAAACAAAATCATCGTCAATAAACTCATCCTCTTTAAAGTGTACACATAATTTTTCATTTATTTTTAATGTATTTTATCATCATTTTACAAGGACTATTGATTTAATATATGGTGATTCTCACTGTTCAAGGGACTGCTGCTAGCGATTTCCCTCATGCGAAGTGCAGGCTAATACTGAATGAAAATATAACTTATTTTGACATTAAATTTAATAAAAATAATTAGTTACAGATATATACAGAAAAAGTATTACATATTAGGATTTAAATTTCCTGTTATGTGAGCAACAAAAGACACAAAATATGCCAGGCCTTCCAATGAATGAGAACTAGAAAACAAGAAAGACAAACAATAGAAACATATTTTAAGAGGACTATATTAATAAATTAGTTATTTAAATTAGCACTTTAAAAAATATACCTCAAGAAAAGTGAAACATGTAAAAATTTCAAATTTGGATATGTGCCAATGAGTCTGCATGAAAATAATTATTCTGCGATCAGTATAAGTGTAGCATAAGTTCAGTTTACATAATAAATGCTGTAGCAAAAATGTTTAAGTAGGAAAATAATTATAGAAAAATGTTAACATAAAGTACTGCTTTTGTGCTCTTGAATGTATGGAGAAAGGGGGGGGGGGGTGATTGAACAACAGGTGCACTAAGGCATATAATCTTAAGATAACATTTTTCAGGGCTAGAAGGGACAAAGTGAGGATATATAGGACAATGAAAACATCAAGTAACTGCATATAGTTACTACTATATTTCAATATAAAATTTTATAATTTTTAAGAGACGTTAATATGGAGAATTTTATAGAAAGAGAGACAAATCTTATATACTTTGTTTGAAACCTTGAATGTCTTGTAAAAGTAATTGTTAAAAGGTAATATTTTAAAATCTGAATTTTCAAAAGATATTTGTGATTACATTATTAAAAATCACCATGCTATGCACAAAAAATAGAATTTTTTCGAAACAAAAAATGACTGATGCATTTGTTACCATGAAATCATCTGGGAATTCCATCTCCCTATTTGAGTACAATTTTGCAAACCTCGATTTTTGACTTCATCATCCATTAATTTCTGCAATTTAAAAGTGAAAATAAAGTTCCTTTGTCATACTTCAAGGTCTGTACATTATTTTAGTTAACATTTCATCTATCTTACTGATGTTTAGAAAAAGAAATTTTTAAATAAAAATACATCACTTTCTAATGTTTCTCTATGGGAGTGTGTGTCACTGGTCTAGAGTGAGTTTGGATCATGGATATCAGTCTTCTAGTATAGGCACTCGACCTCTAAGACGGTGTTGTCCGATTATGGTGAAAATGCTAGAAAATCCTAGATTCCATCAGGAAAGGAATCCATTCTCCTTCTCATACATTAAGGCTAAGTTAATTTTGAATGAGATAGCTAAACGTACAAAATGGGAAAAACTAAAAATGTGCAGAAATTCTGACTGAAAAAAAAAAAAAAATGTATATATATATAGGTAAAAACCACACAGAAATATAGAACATTTTTCTCGATTCCAAAAATATACGTGACCAGTTCTGTTCCTATATTCTCCCCCTAACAGATTGTTTAATTTTTCTCCTATTAACTTTTAGAAAATAGCCTTTATCTCTAATCTCTGGCTATTAATTTTTAGGATATTTTGCAAAGAATAGATTCTGAAAAGAGGAAGGTTTGTGCTTTTTTGAAAAATCAATAAAATAGAAGTATTTTTAATATCTATTGAAAAGTAATGTAAAAATATTAGAAGTACTAATTATTTCAGCATAAACATTATCATACCTACCGACATTAGAGAAGAAAAATTCAGTAGATAGCATGGTGAGCATTTACTGCAGTGCCTTACAAGTCAGAGTATAACCTGTTCAATATCACTTAAGGAAAAATAGGGATTTTTTTTACATCACACAAAAAATGATAACTCATTATAACATTGAAAATGCCTACTGCATAAAAAAAAATATTTTTACATAGTTAATAAAAAAAACACCAGCAGCATAAACAGAGAGAAATTGTACCTCTCTGAAACAAAAGATGTTCAGTTCTCAAATTGTAATTTAGAGTTTTTGGGACTCTATCGCCTAGAAAATAAGAGAGGGGGGAATCTCATTGTGCAATCACTCATTTTGAGCATATTTTAAAGAAAATAAGTCTTAATTTTATGTAAACTGCAAAGATGTGAAAGTATAGTTTAACTAATTTGAGATTTACTCAAAAATAAGATGGACAGAAAAGGATGTTTAAACATCACATGGGAATTTATTCTATACATGCGAAATCATACTTAAAAAATAATAAATATTTTATGAAAATAGTAATTAATAATAAAGCATATTGCAAAGAAATGAATGTTGTGCATTTTTTAATTCACATAATATGAAACTAAACATGGATGGAAAAGGATGTTTCAACATTGCACAGAAATGTAATCTATATCTGTGAAATTGCACTTAAAAATAATTAATATGTCATGAAAATATTAATTAATAATGAAACCTACTACAAAGAAATAAATGTTGTGCATTTTCATTCGCATAATTTGAAATTAAACATGGATGGAAAAGGATATTTCAACATTACATGGCAATGTAATCTATATACACAAAATCAAACTTATTTGAAACAGTATCCATCAATGATGTGAAAATGATGCAACTTAGTACTAGTACTAGGTTCATGCACGGAAGAAACAAAATGGCGGCCGTAAGTTCAAACAAAAATCCCCCTAAGAGAGAATTTTGAATTAAAAATCCCTAACTTCAGGGAATTCTAAAAAAATTGACAAAAACTGGGAGATTCTTGTAAAAAATCGAAAAACCGGGAGAAATCATAAAAACCAGGAGTTTCCTGGAAAAGCCAGCAAAGTTGGCAGATATGCATTACTATTCTCAGCAAAAAATTCTAAAAATAAATGTATTAGACATCAAGGACTACTTTTCATAGGCTAACATGGGGAAATTGAAACAAGTGGCCAGAGGAAAAATATTATCTTAAAGATTAAGAAAATAATATTAGTGGAGCATAAATATCAACTCATGAGCCAGAATCTGTTGATGGTCTGATATTAAAATAGCACATATTATTTTGTGATGGACACTAATTTTTTCTTGCATTTTGAATTAATTAATCACATTATGCAAAACTAGTAACTATAGATTAACTTTTGTAAGAAAGTAAAATTCTGTTCAGGTGATGTTTCTGGTGCTGCTTAATCAACTCAAATAATTGTACTTCTAGAATTAAAATATTATACTTATCTATTATTTTCTCTACATACATAGTATATTGTATACGCAAAGTATTGTACAGTGTTGAAAATGCAAATTAAAGTTTCAATGGAAGAGCACTTCAAGCATGACCAAACTCAAATCAAATGTTGAGGTGATAGCTGCGTGTGTGTGCCCGTAAGTCTGTGAATGCAATATCTCACGAATGAATAGAGCATTTTGAATGTAGTTTGGTACAATTATTACAATCTGTGAACACTGGAACCTGTTTATTTTAACTGTAATTGAACATTTGGAAGACTCCCCAAAATGTTGAATGAATTATTACAAAAAACTTTAAAAAATTAGGATTCAATAATGTTAAATAAATAATCATTTTATACGTAATATTTTACTCTAAAATAAATAGCTTTAGAATGCTAGCACGAACTGTTCTTGAGCTATTGAATGCTTTTCAAATAAATGTATCTAAAAATTTACATAAAAATGAACAGTTGTAAGAATCATCAAATATGTAACACTTTGCAACCTTAGTGACTAATGGTGTTATTACATGGAGTAATTCCTTCCAGCAATTTTTCAGCAACACCATACATTTTAATAGGAAGAAAACCTGCCGTCAAATTGCCGCAATTTGTTCACACTCGACAATAAAAATTGCTTAATTTCTGAGTGGCAAATCAATCAGAGGACGATAAAATTAGACATCACTCCACTCCTCCTTTCTTCTCCCCATTTGCATTCAAGATGGCGATGGAGACTGTAATGCAAGCATATCTAAGCAGCTTAATTATGTTAGAATCTGGAGATGGAAAAAATAATAGAACTTCTATCAAATTACAGACACCTGTGGGATATAAAAGATCCATATTTTCGAATAAACACACCAAAAAATGCTTCCTGAAATCAGACGCATTAGAGAGGAAGGACCTGTTAGAAAGGAGGGACCAAAAGTATTATTGTCGGATGGAATTGATGAAGTCTGGAGATGTAAAAATAATAATAATAGAACGCTTCTTGGAATGAAATCGGCGGCATTAGAGAAGAGGGGCATGTTAGAAAGGCTGGGGGGGGGGGGGGCTAAAGAATCATTATTGGAAAGAACTGTTGAAGTCTGAAGATGGAAAAATAATAATAGAACTTTTACCAAATTACAGACATCTGTGAAATATAAAAGATCCAAATTATACGAAAAACCCCACTAAAGAATGCTTCTTGGATGGAATTAAATTGGCAGCATTAGAGAGGAAGGGATTATTAGAAAGTTGGGGGCCTAAAGCATCATTTACGGGCAGAATTGCTGAAGTCTGGAGATGCAGATGGAAAAAATAATAGAACTTTTACCAAATTGCAGACACATTAGGGATATAAAAGATTCAAATTATACGAAAAACACACTAAAGAATGTTTTCTGGAATGAAATCGGTGGCATTAGAGGAAAGGGACCTGTTAAAGAGGAGGGGCCTAAAGTATGATTCACAGGGCGGAATTGCCAAAGTTCGGCAATAAAAATTGATTTGTGTAATAACACCCCCCAATTTTTTAATGTGATACCAAATTGATGAAAATGTCACCAAGTTGTCAAAAATAGGGCAAAAGATACAAAAACAGAAGCCGAATTGATAAAAAATAATTAATATATTTTAATGTAATAAAGTATATTGTTTAACAGATGTTAGCAATATTTCCAATTGTCAAGTTATATTTGGAACTTCAAAATAACTTAGCATGCTGTCATCTAGAAAAATGTCAAATGTCAAAATACTCTTTAACATTAAAAACATTGTGCTGTGGATCTTGTCCATCATTATTTGGGATTAAAAGAAGTAAAACACTTGTACTATGTAGGACAGCATTTTTCAAAGTGTGTTCCGTGGAACCTCATTTGAATGTATGACTTGGATCACAATGGCCATTTTCTGATTTTAGGGTTTTGCCATGAGACTGAATTTCAAAAGGGTTCCATGATCAAAAAAATTTGAAAAACACTGATATAGGGAAAGTCATGTGTAGCCCAAATCAGATTTTTTAGACTTGTGTCACTTTTCTTGAGAAGATATGAAAAGATGTGAAATGCATCTAAATACAGCCGATTCATGTTCTCCAGTCATACAGTAAAATTTAAAGCATTATTAGGCTTGAAATAATATCTTTTGCAAACTAATCTACTACAATTAGGAAAATTGGAGTCTACAAACCTTAGCATAAACATCTGAGGGAAACAAGTATTTTCTTTAAATTCATTTTTAATATTTTGTAGATGTAGAAAGTGTCTCAATCGTTGGCTATCTGGCACTGCATCAATTTTTGTCATAATAATCTATCAAGAAACATACAAAAACAGTTAAATGAATATTTAAGGAGTACAAATATTACAAACATTGATTCAGAAGTAAAATTTGTAACATAAAAAAACACCTGTCTATCTTTATGCAAATCTAAAACCAAAGCAAATCCTAATATCAAGATACTTTTATCACATTATACAGGGTGTTTCACTTGCTTCCAGGACCAGATATTCCATTATAACTTTCAAAGTAATGGAAGCAATTCAGTGAAATTTGACATGGATATACCTTGGTATATGAGAAGCATGGTATGGAAGAACACAAGTGGCGGCACTATTCTCTAGCCCAAAAGTGAAAAACAGGCTATTGGCTTTCCCACAGAAGTCCTTATGTAAACTGTCATAGGAGATGGGGGTTTCCACAAGCATATGTCAATGAGCTGTAAAAAAAAAAGCAAATCTGCTTCTCATACATCAAGGTATGTCCATGTCAAATTTCACTTAATGATGTTCATTAGTTTAACAGTTTTAAGAGAAAATCAGGTGCCAAGAGCAAGTGAATCACTGTACATATCTGCTAAAGAAATATCAAATCAGACAGAATAATACAGATAAACAGCTCAAGGTAGGAGTAAATATTTTTAGGACTCTTCATCACAATTTTCTTTACTCCCATTGGCCAGGAATTTAATAATTAAATCATTCGCCAATTTAGTGGCTAAAGCATGAATCATTTTGTCATTATAACATGTTGTTACAGCATGCCATAAGGGGTGGATCACATTACACTCTTGAGCTACACAATTTAGACCAGAACAGAGTGGGCATAGAAGCCACAAGGATTGTATCCTCCTTTCCCTGACCCATCACCTCATGGAAGGACTTTCAAATCTAGAGATTTATCATGTCCATACTTTATAGACATAGGGATAGTTTTAGGTGGTGGTGAGAATCGAACTCGGGTCCTTCTCATATGGTCCACTCACCATAACTACTGAGCTATCCCAGCCCCGGGATGTTCATCATGAATAAATAATCATAATGTTGTCATAGTGTTAATCCTGAATAATGTAAGGAAGGTCATTTCTTTAACTTTAAGAAAGTGAGACGGGTTGGGGTATTGTAACTGAGCAAAATGATCATATTTTCCTATCTGCTCAAGAAAAGAATGTAAAATTTTACTAGGATGCTTTTCAGGGGTTCTAAGTAAACAAAAAAAAAAAAAATATGTATATATACAGGGTGTCCAGTGCTATAGGTGCCCAATGGCTATTTCCTCAACCATTAGCCACAGAGATATACTTCCAATCGCAAAAATAATTAAAGTTTAAAAATCTATTATCTTAGAAACAGTTTAAATCAATAAATGCATTTTTGAAAGAAATACGAAATATAAATTTTTATACGGCCCCCTGGTCCTACCAGTTATATTTAGGAAAATCATCCTCATACAATTTCATGCAAAATAAAAAAAAAAATCATCCTTCTATGACCAAAATTCACCGAGTTATGAAGCATTAAACTTTATGACTTAAGTCGCTTTTCCACATATAAAAATATCCCATTTCAGGCAACCTTTAAGGGACCATATAAATATTGAAATTCTGTATTCAAAGTATTATGTTTCAATTGCATTTGTTGACATGATGTCGAGAATGAAGCAAAGCTTTTTATCGAATAGCAATTCGTTTAGAAAAGTATTATAGTCAGGGTTTGACTAAGATCTTTTAGGGGACTTTCTAAGATCTTTATTGTAAATGAGGTAACACATTATTGTTTAAGTCAATAAATGCATTTCTGCAAAAATTACGAAACCTAAATTTTTATACGGTAATAGACCAGTAATGAGACCAGTTGCAGTGTACCTGCAGACAAAAATAAAAAGTTAAAAAGTTACACACCTTAAATCTACCGGCCATCCATCAAACTGCTCTACGTCTTTGGATGAGTCGGATGGTCTGGGCTTTCGACACCTTAAATCTAGTTCCCGGCCACACAAGCAGCAACCATAAGCCTTTGGGTTGGTCGTGTGGTCTGGGCTTTCTACACCTTAAATCTAAAATAATAAAGGCATATAACACCTAAAAAATAACAGATTTGTGTATATAATTATTTTGTGTATAACCCCTATTTTTCAGCACAAAAAGTGCTCTAACTTTAAGCAGCTATAAGTCGGCCAATTTTGGTCGTAAAAGGATGATTTTTTTTTTTTTTTGCATGAAATTGTATGAGGACGATTTTCCTAAATATAACTGGTAGGATCGGGGGACTGTATGAAAATTTGTATTTCATATTTCGTTCAAAAATACATTTATTGATTTAAACTGTTTCTAAGATAATAGATTTTAAAATTTAAAACATTTTTGCAATTGGAAGTATATCTCTGTGACTAACAGTTGAGGAAATAGCCACTGGGCACTGATAGAACTGGACATTCTGTATATATGTTTGCAATCTGCCAATAAGTGGGTGAAATTGTGAGGTATGACTAAGCAGCATGCTTCTTATGTCTTGGCAACCCATCATTCTAGAAATTCCAAAATTTTACAGGAATGCTCCCCAAGGGCCATAGGCAAGCAGAAAGAAGATACAATTTTGAAGTCTATTTCTAAGGAGCTAAGAATGGCATAATCACTGTATATTTCCAACTGATTGAGCTAGGAAGTCAATCTTTTTGAAATGTTTCTCAATGCTAATATGTAATCACTTGGAAAACCTATAGTTCAAGTTACCATAACTAAAAGACAGCAATCCTATTGCAAAAACAGGTACTCAGCTATTACTAAATATACAGTAAGTATGCTAATACGAAAAGTGGTCAAAATCTGAAATTTATAAATTGGAAGCATCATTAAACATATAGTAGTCTATTTTCAGCATGATCTATGTGAATTGTGTTGATAGTTGTGTCTAATTCAAAACTTAGTTAATATAGCTCAAAAACTATTTACGAGAATGTCAGGAAATTTTAGTAAGCTGATGTTTAACGTTTAATAATTTTAAGCAAAATGACTTTAATATGTGTGTGTGTGTGTGTGAGCCCACTTATAATGAGCTCAGATATACCAAAGTATTGCTTATTATAAATTCCATTTTTCTGTCACCTTTGGATCTGCAATAATTTCATATTGTTAAATTTGCTTATAGTGAATAATTAGGTACAAGTTTCGGAAATTGTGAATTTTTTAGTGTTAGTAAGGTAAAGCGAAAAGTTAGTTTGGTAACAAAGATTCATTTCCAAATATAATGGAGTCTAAACACATTCCCAGATATGTTGAGATAGCATAACAAATGAAGATTGCCCATAAATTTTTAGATAATGCCTAGCATGATGTTTATCTGCAAACAGAGAAAAACTGCTGGAAACTTGCTGGGTTTTTAGGAGAAATCCAACAATCCTTCATATCCAATCCTATCATGGGTGCAAATTAGGACACTTGGCCAATACTGAAAATATTTCAACTTTATTTCAATATATTATAAGTTCTCACATACACACACAGCAATAGTATGTTCCTTAAAATTATCCACAATCAAATCGGCAAAGTCAAACATTTTTCGACTTTGTTGTTAAATGTTAACTTTTTATATTTGAGTTCCATTTTCAAGCTTTGCCAATGGATGGGGACTCTAATACAAATCAACTTGCACTAGATACTTAGATATGTCACGAAATGCCATATGGCACACAACAAAAGATGTTGAAGACCCAGACCGTCCGACTCGTCCAGAGGACTTAGAGTAACTAGTTGGACGGCCGGGAAGGACAACAAAAGATGTGTATGTATGATGCCCTTAACCCTTTCGCGACGGTTAGCACGCCTGCATGCCGGCTGCGAACTGGCATTCAAGGACGTACGGCACGCACTCGTGCCGGAGAGAACTTTACCCTAAACGGTGAGTGGCACGTATAGGTGTTTCTACGTGGAGCGTTTTCATTTGAATTTATTTGTCTACTAGATGGCGTTAAATGCCCGTGGAAGCAACTTAAATGTATTTTGTAGGTGCTTGACCTTGGCAGAAAGGGAATCCAATGAATTATTTCTCCATTTGGAGCGGGGGGGGGGGGGGGGGGGGCATGGTTCTGTAAAGTAAACAGACAGCTCACTTCTCGCAGCATAAACAATTTTATAATTGAGTTCCGGGTCTCATTCTGATTTTAGCTTTTATTGATTTCGTTGCTGAATTAGAGGAAATAAGAGAGTATTTTTTTTCGGGGGGGGGGGGGGGGGGGGGTAAAAGAATGTGTGGCAATGAAATGATTAGGTTATTTCGGATAAAAGTATGGCTGGTTTGAAACGTTTTCTTTCTGTGGAAGAATATACGCGTATGGTAAACGAACCAGACACTAATGAAAGCGATGCATATAGTGAAGATTCGTGGAAAAATGTTATTTCTGATGATGAATCTGAAAATGCAATTGATTCTTCAGATTCTGAGCTTACTATTATTACAATGCCACCAGCTTCAGTTGCTGTTTTTTCGAATGATGTTTGGAGATGTGATTTGAAAGATCTGAATTCTTTGGAGTTTTTGAACATACCTGGAATAAATCACAATATCATGCCGCCTAATTTAGATAAGGAACTTGATTTTTTTAGCATATTTTTTGATGATGAACTAGTAGAATTTATCGTAAAAGCAACTAATGAGTTTACAAAGAAAAACTGGGAGAAAAGTTTCCTCTCTCCTTCCACATCAAAGACTCCACCTATTCCAAATGTATTTACACCTGTGACAGGAAACAAATTTTGTGTGTTTCTCGCACTAGTAGTTTTGACGAGCATTGTCAGAAAACTGAATCTTAAAATGTATTTTTCTAAGAATCCAATTATCAGTACTCCATTTTTCAATTCAGTTATGAGTCACGATCGATTTATAGGAATATTACGTTACCTTCATTTTACCCGATAGTAATGCCCAAAAACTAGATAAATTGAAACCCGTGTTAGATGCATTAGTTTCAAAATTTAAATCTGTATACACTCGTAGAAGAAATGTGTGCATTGATGAATCTTTGTTCTCATGGAAAGGTAGGCTGGGATTTCGTCAATATATCCCCTCGAAAAGGTCCAGATATGGAATAAAAATATATAAATTGTCAGAATCGAAATCAGGATATATATGGAATTTCCTTGTGTATACTGGAAAGGACACGGAATTATCAAGTTCTGATGGTGGGTATGGAGAACGTGTTGTGAAAACACTTCTAAGTGAACTTTTAGGAAAAGGATATACTTTGTATTTGGATAGATTTTTTACCTCTCCTGTACTCGCAAAGTATTTGTTGTCTAACAATATGCATGTATGTGGTACAGTTTTAAAAAATCGGAAGGACATGCTAAAGAATTTTCCATCTGTACCTCTATGCAAAGGAGAAATTGCAGCAGTGCAAAAGGATGGTGTGAATGTCATTTTATTCAAAGATAAAAAGAAGGATATCTTAATTTTAACAACTCTTCATACTGACAAAATGCAAAATTCTGGAAAGAAAGACCGGAAAACATCCGATGACATTTAAAAACCAAATTGTATTTTGGAATATAACAAATATATGGGGTGTGTGGATATTGGGGATGCGTCTCTAACGCATTATCCAGCTTATAGAAAAATTATCAAATGGTACAAAAAATTATTTTTTGGCTTTCTAGATATTGCAATATTGAATGCTCATAGTCCTTTTGACAATAAGAAAGGGAAAAAATCCCCAATCTTGCAGTTTCATCTTCATCTCATAGAGCAACTCATTGAAATGTTCTTTACCCCTGAACAGTCCAGTAGAAGTAGTTATCTCATCCCCTCTCCTCTCCATCTAACTGGAAGACATTTTCCAAAATTGTGCTCTGATACAGGTAAAAAAGATCTTCGAAGAAGATGTATAGTTTGCTCGCAAACTACAAAAGGTAAAAGAAAGCGCATAACGACTTATTATGAATGCAAAGATTGCAATGCTTGTCTGTGCGTGGGTACTTGCTTTGAAATATACCATACGCAAAAGGTGTATTAATTAATGAAAATAGCTACGCTATTTTCTTGTGTATATATGTACATAATTTCTATTAGCTATATAAATATTTCATTACCATCATTTCGATATTTTTTCTGATTAACTGATAACTATTTTAATCAAGGTAAGTAATCATTTTAAATACACTAAAATTTTTAATATTTTGATAAAAGAAAATTTGTATGAAAAATATACATCAAATAGAAAATAAGAATTTCCTTTATTCCTGAAAATAGTAGAATGCTGTGTTGAACGGGTGATTTTTAGTGAATTGTTTTCAAGAGTTAGGCTTAGCACAAAAAAATAGCCATCTTTTGGGTACATTTCGGAAATGAAGCGCTCAGTCCTTTGGGCCACGGTAGTTTCGGAATGCCGCCCTCGCGAAAGGGTTAAGTCACACAGAGATGCTGACCAGTTGAAGATAGTGAAGAAGGAAAGTATCAATAGTTTTAAGGCTTTTTAAACAGTCAGGTTAATAAGTGAAATATTATTTAAAGATGTGAATATATCCAATTTTAAGATATTATTGCCTAAATGGTTGCTTTTTATTTGCCTAACTAGGGAACTCTGCCCCTACTCGCTCTACCCCCTTCGGGAGGTTTAGCCTCTTACTCACTGCACTTGAAGAGCTCACTTCATATCCATTTTTTCTAAAAATTCTACATCAGCTACTCAAAAATCTCTTTTCTATGGATGCCTATTTTCCAAAAAGCAGGGATTTTTCTTAGCCCAAGGAATCCCAAAATTGAATTTATTGATCCTGCGCTAGCTTCGTGAGCTATTTCATGCCAAACTAAAGTTTAAATCCATAAACGGTTTATTTCATTGCATTACCCTATTATATCTCTATAAATATACCAAATTTCATATTTTAAATGCTATAGTTTTTATGGTACGAGACAGAGATATCGCTAGACATGCTGATACAAAAAAAAAAGTTCACTTCAGAAGTGTATAACAAGTAAAATATCTCAAAAAATACATTGAAATTAAACAAGAAAGATCAATCATGCTTAAAGCATTGATTATGAAACACTTTCCAACTTCAATGTAATTTTATTTAAACATCTTTAAGATGCAATACATTCCTCGGTAAAATTTTAAAACTTATCACAATACTACATTAGATTATTATATTTGAAAACTTAAACCTTCATCGAAAAAAATGAACTTCATTCAAATGATGGCATTGAAATATAAATTGCCTGGTTTAAACATATCTAAAATGTGATACATTCCTTGGCAATAATTTTAGAATTATCATAATACTACGATAATTTATTATATTTTAAAACCTCATCGAAAACAACTGATATTCATTCAAATGACGTCATAGAAAAAATAACACGCCTGGCTCTCTCTATAAAAGCAGCATTTCATTTATAAACAATTTCCCATTCATTTAATTCATCACAATACTATAATAATTTATTTTGTTTAAAAATTAAGACCATGGAGCTACAAGTAATTAAACTCTATGCTTAAAACTTCATCGAACAAAATCGTCCTTCTCTTTGTAAAATCAATGAATTCATATCAGCTATGCAGACTCCATGAGCTGAATAATTTTGTGTTAAAGAAATACAGCAATTCTAATACAATTCATCCTACATATTTTGCTGTTTACATTTTACATAAGTGAAAAATAGGCTTTGTTGCAGAAATAATCAAATTTGGATGATCATTTAAACTCAAATATATTGTAATTGCATTGTTTCAGTATTTAGATGCACAGAATTTAAGCAAAAATAAAGTGTTTTTAGGACGGATACAACACTCAATATGAATTAAAAAGAACTTTAAAAATCACGATTTTGAGACAAGATGGATGCCATATATCATTTTGAAGTGGGTCACGTGATCTTTTCATATTATGGTCACATGATCACTTCATATAAGAAGTGTAATTATTATTTTAATTTTTATTTAAAAAACTATTGAATATATTTTGCTGAATTTTTTTTATATATTTTATGGAACAATTTGAATATTACCTAAAATTTTTGAAGCAATTTGTGAATTCTAAATCTGCTTAAAAAATGTTTGAAGAATTAGGTCCCATAGGGTGCAATGTATTTCATTTTTCAACACGGGTTCAATCCAAAACTAATTGGGTGATATTATTCATTTATATTCCCATAGGTCCTACAGATCGTCTGAACAACATACTAAAGTTTCATTTTGATTAAGTCATTTTTACAGCAGTTATCATGCTAATGGACAGACAGACAGAATGAACAAAATCATAAACACTTTTCAACTTTGTTGTAAAGTGTTAAAAAAGGGGCTCTGCCCTGTAAAAATTCACCCATATAAGTACCTTCTGCAAAAATTCATGGTCTTGCTATGGTTAGTCAATCTAAGATGCAAACTCACAGCTCAAATATTTTGTGTTTGACTTTGACATTAAATGTTTCTTAAACTACAATATATATCAAAAAATGGTTTATTTCAGTGTCTTCCCCAAAGTTTTTCTACAAGTGTACCAAATTTCATATTTTTATATGCAATAGTTTTTACGGTACGAAGTAAAAAAATCTCGAGAAATGAGAAATTTGTCAAACAGCGGTGGCGTCAGCATCAGCTACTTTTTGTTAATATAGAGAGAATCATTGTTTTAATAAATTTTTGGAAAATATTTCTTCACAGAGTTCATACCTATTTTTCAAAATGGGCATTGTGTATATGTAAATGACTAAAAAATGATCCTTAAAAATTAATCAGAAAATAAATATATGCTAGTTTAATTTATCTAATATGCAATATTTAGAAGAGGGAGATGGATGAAAAAGATACAAATGGACTCGTGGTGATTCATAAAACATAAATTGAATTGTGTGTAATCATACGGTATATATGAAAATAATTAAAAAATTAACCAGAATATGAAAATAAGCTAGTTTAGTCAATCAATTACAAAATATTTATAAGATGGAGATGAATGGAAAAAAATTAATGGACTTGCGGCAATTCACTAAGACATAAATTGAATTGAGCAGTGCATGCAAAAATAATAAAAAGTTAACCTTATTAATTAATCAGAATATGAAAAAGAGCTTATTTAGTCCATTTAATATATAATATTTAGAAGATGGCATACATGCTAACATTAGAGAATAAAAATCCAGTACATAGCACAATGAGCATTTTTTACAGCACTTTACAAGTCACAGTATATCTGTTCAATATCACTTAGGGAAAAACTGGGAAATTTTTTTTTCTTACATCACACAAAAAATGTCTGTTTTTACTTTTTACAGAAAATGATAACTCACTATAACACTGAAAATGCTGCCTGTAAAAAAATGTTTTCACATAGTGTATAAAAAAAGCAAATTTATAGCATAAATAGAGAAATTTTAGATGGGACTGGCTCACGGAAACAAAATATGCTCAATTCTCAAATTGTAATTTAGTTAATTAGATGAATGTGAATAGAAAAATGCTTTCGGGACTCTATTGCTTAGAAAATAAGGGGGGAAATTTAATTGTGTATTCATTTTGAACATATTTTAAGGAAACTAATCTTTCATTTTTATGTAAACTGCAAAGATGTAATAAGATAGATGAAGAAGCATGTTTAAACATTACACAACATTAAATCAATACACACAAAATAGCGTTTAAAAATAATAAATATTTTACAGAAATATTAATTAATAATGAAACATACTGCAAAGAAATGAATGTTATGCATTTTTTAATTCATATAACATGAAACTAAATATGGATGGAAAAGAATGTATTAAAATTACATGGCAATGTAATCTGTATGCGGAATCACACTTATTTCTTTGACATCCATCAATAAATTGAAAATTATGCAACTTAGTCCTGGTACTAGGTTCATGCATGGAAGAAACAAATAGGCAGCCATAAGTTCAATCGAAATTCCCTGTAACAAAGAATTTTTATTGAAAAGTCCTTAACTTTAGGGAATTCTAAAAATAAAAATGGACAAAAACCAGGAGATTCTCGTTGAAAATTGGGAGAAATCACCAAAAACTAAGTTTCCTGGAAAAACCAGTAGAGTTGGTAGCTATGAGATGGATGGAAAAGTTACTAATGGACAGTTGATGATTCACGAAAACAAACTGAATTGTGAAGTCGCACTGTTTATACAAAAATAATTAAAAAATTAAGCTTCATAATTTACTGGAATATGAAAATAGTCTAGTTTAGTTAATCTAACATGCAATATTTAGAAGATGAAGATCGATGGAAAACAATACTGATGGACTCTTGATGATTTACGAGAACGTGTAAACTGATTGAGCGCGCAATCATGCTATTTATACAAATATAATTAACCAGAATATGAAAATAAGGCAGTTAAGTCAATCTAATATGCAATATTTAAAATATGGGGATGGATGGGAAAAAGATACTAATGGACTCTCGGCGATTCATGAGAGCATAAACAGAATTGTGTAATAATTAACCGTTTAGACATTTATATTGTATGAGGATGTTTCCCACAAAAACTATGGAGAATACATAGCAATTAACATTGATAGGAATAAACAGGTCTTCACAGACAATGGCATAGATCATGGAAATAAAAATAATCAAAACGGAACATAAGCATCTCCTTCCACCTTTCTTTTAAGAAATTTTTCAAAGACGGAAAATTTGCACCCATGAATCCGATGTATGAAGATAATTCAATGTGGAATAGGTAATGAGAAATAGTTTTCCCAGGCTACCTTACTTTTGATGAATATCTTGAAAGCAATCATTGTGTTGAAACAAAAGCACATGAGGCTGATAATGCCATTATTGCTACAGTTTCTGATAATAAATCTGATGAATCTGCAGGGATCGAAATTGATTTAAAAAGAGGGATGATAACATTAAAAATTGCTTTTGATAGCTCAAAAAATTTATATCATTATTTCTAAACCCACAACATTAACTGCAATGATAAATTAGATACAATAGGAAAATTTTCAAATGTGTTGTAAATTCAAATGAAGTTAAAGAAGTAAGTTACAGATCATTTTCAATGTAAATAAAAAATCAATACATTTTAACCTTACTATAATGATTTTTTATATGCAGTCAAATCCTTCTTATTGTTTATCTCATACCTAAACTTTTTATCAATTATTGCGAATATCGGTTATAACGAATATTTTTTCTGTCTCTTGTGACTTAACTATATGTAGGCTCAACTGTTTGAACTTCTACATGCCATAAATGTGCTAATGTGTTTAGTGCAGGTTTATGATGCGTATATAAATCAATGATAAATGCCATCTCAAAATTAAAAACAAGACCAATATTATTATATGCATAGTACTTTCAAAGACAAACTGGGAAAAAACTCACTGCAAAAGGAATTCTCAAATCTTTCAGCATAAGTAGGGCAGCATCATCCCATGACTTAAAACCTTCTGTACCATCAATTAATAAAAATGTTTTGACAAGACTGAAAATAATTGTATGGAAAATATAGAAAATAAAATATATATATCAACAGTTTGCAGAAAGACTGAAATAACACAAAAAAAGTCTATTTTTTAAGAAAAGCAGTTTGAAAATTTTTATTAAAAAAAAATTGTGAATTACTGTGTTACTAATGATGTAAGTGAATATGTCTTTTATAGCTTGGCTATTGGTCTTTGAGTTTCATGATCTAATAAAATTCAATTCTGCACAATATATTTTTATGCTACTATATTGGAGAGAAAGCAATCCATTCTGACTTAAGACATTATTCTTGCAAAAACTGTAGGAAAGGTTTAATTATTATGACAAGATTAACATTACAATACTATATTATTTCATAATACTTTCTGGATAACAGTACTTGCTAATCTTCCAGTAACGATGACAACTTGAATTACAATGTTCTTCCATTAAACACTATTAAGTAAATACTATATAAAATAAACCTAAACACTGACACAATTCAAATTATTAGTTTTGGAAAGAAAAGAAAAGAAAAATAAATAAATAAAATACTAAGCAATTTGTAGAGATGCTTCTACTGAAAACCTTTGCAGTTAATCATTTAGCAAAAAAATAATACTACTGCTTGCTACCAGTATGTACAACTGCGAAAAAAAAAAAAAAAAAAAAGTCTCATTCCTTTGTTATTCGAAAGTCGTTCATCGTAGAGCAAATTTAAAGACCAGTCGATTAGGAATAATGTCCTCTATAAATTCATGTTCATAGAACTTGTATAAGAGGTTGTCTTCATATCTAAATGAGCACAAACTTCAAAAGTTTCAATGACAACACCTGCTTTTGATGTCAAACAAATTCTAGATCCGAAATTAGTCCACATACAAATTTTCTTGTAGTTCCTATCTTTAAATCCAGAGATATTCAATATTCCAAAATGTGCAATTTTCAGGGGTTAGATTGAAAACTGCAATTTGAAGGGCGAGATTTTGTTGATTGGCAACAACTGTTCTAATAAAGTGGGTTATTTGTTATTTTATTGAAAGACAATATTGGTTTATTCTGATATTTCATCTTGTGTTTGAGAATGCAAAACCCTCTTCAATAATCATCTTATGGGATTAAAATGGACAAATTATGTGAATAATGGATCAACACATTGTAATAACAGTTGAATATGTCAAAGTCATGAGATTAGTTCATCAAATAGATATTTTAAAGTTGTCTAACTATTCTTAGGTTGCTGTAATAACTATTATATTAACTGCAAATATGCAAATTAGTTTTTTGATGTAAACTACGTCTTATGGTAATTAGCATCACAATTTGCTATTTAATATACTTTTAATATAAATTTTTATATATTTATTATTTTTTGTACAGATATTTTATTACACCATTAGATGTATTATTGACATAATAAAATATTTGTAAAAAAAATTAAGACGTATCCTTGAAGTAAAGTCTTTATTAATTTATTTGGTAATTAGCATCACATAATTTTATTATTTACTATATTTTTAATATAAATATTCAAATATTTATTATTTTTTATACCAATATTTTATTATCATAAATTTTCACAATTTTGTGACTAATTTCAACTCATATTAAATCTGGGACTATTAATCATAAAGTAATTATTAATACATCATTAGATGGCTTATAGAGTCCCGTTTATAACAGTACAAGTTTGAATCCTCCACCCCTTGCTTAACCCTACAATACAGTTGCAGAATTACGGTGATTAGGTTGTATTTATTCCACACTTTTTATACAAAGTTTTATTAAAACTGGGTAAAAAGAAATGGATGTTCTATTAAAAAAAGATTCATTAAAATTAATATAACTTTTTCAAAATAATCATTTGTTTTCAACTAATATATGACCCATAACATTACCGTGATGATGAATATTTAAACATAGTAAAACAAAAGAACTATAGGGTGGAAACATCTGAAATTTTGCATACTCATATAACTTATATAAAAAGCCTTTGTGAATTAATGTCCATCAAAATATATCTAGGTTCCTATTTATATACTTTTTAATATTAATTTCATAATTCATATTTCACATAAACATTATTTAAAAAATATAGAAGTCACATAATTGTATTTGGGCTGCTTAGTAATAATGTAATACAAAAAATCAGAATGAGAAGATAATTATTACAGAAGATATGAATAAAAGCTTTAAAGCTAAATTAGCATTAGGAGCTCAAAATTGTACATAATCATTACTCGGAAATGTTTCATCCAAACGGCTCAAAATTTGATATCAGAGGTTGAATTTAGCTCTAGATTCGAAATATGCTGTCAAACTTAGGTGTTGCTATAGCATGTGACCATTTATCCGGCATCCAAATATCCGGACGCTCCCAAATCCGGAATTCAGCAAAATAACGCCAAATTCGTCACTAACAAGCGATTATTTGCCAAAAATTGTGCCAAATAGTTGTTTTTTTGTTTAAAATCCCACCAAATGATTTTTTGCCTTAATTAGCATTATCAGTGTTATAAAATGATGCATTGAAACCTACATTTTCTCACTTTAACTCTATGCAATCTTAACATAAACAAAGGTCTCGCTGAATCCGTACTCATCACACCGGAAAAGTTGTTAAAAATAGTTCCGACGACTAGGAGGAAAATTACAAGTATCATGGAGGTAAAAGCGAATTCATTAATTCTATGGTGGATATAGTATTTGTTCCATGCCAGATAAACATACTTTCGAAGAATAACAGAACATGTCATTTGTAAAATGAAATAAAGAATTTCTATTTTTAGCAAAACCATATTTGTTTTTAGAATGGGTGTATTCGTTTGATGCCTCGATCACTTCGTAGTGGTAAAGTGACATCATGACAATTTTCACTGCAAAGTGAATGGGGTGCAAATAAATGCGGCTGGAAATTTTATTTTCATTGTTTTTAGCAGTCAATGTTCTTAGATCTACAAAAATTTCCCTTAAACTAAGGAAATTCAGAGATTTTTAGGGATTTATGAAAAAAGCTACGGTTTTAAAGAAATTTACAGAGATTTTTAAATTTTTTCATGTTTACTAATAAGTTTATAATTTTCAATTTTTAGTTTTCATTTTGACATATTTTTGAAATTCTTAACATAAAAATTAACTTTTGGCATTTCCAGTTAACTGTTTTATTAATTGTACTCGCTGATTATGAATAAAGTGTAACCACATTAAAATAGCTTGTTTTGATTTTTTTCATGGTGGTCTGATACGATAATGCCGAAAGGTGACACAGGTGTTAAAATAAGTGTTTCCGATTTACAACATATTTCTTAATTGTTTTTCTAGGATACAGGGGCTTAAAATCTTCTATAAGGTAAATAAAACATAGATTCCTACCATGTTTTTTTCAGACGTTTACAATTACGTTTATAAGATATTTACAATGGTGGAGATATTTGTTCCATGTCAGATAAACATACTTTCGACAAGTGACAGAACATTTCATTTGTAAAATTAAATTAAGAGCTTCTTTTTTTAGCAAAACCATGTTTTTTAGAATGGGGGCATTCGTTTGATGCCTCGATGATTTGGTAGTGGTAATGTGATGTCATAAAGTTTTTCACTGCGAAGTAACTGGGGCTTATGGAGAAAGCTATGGAATCTAAAGAAATTTGCAGAGATTTTCAAATTTTCTCTCATTTACTGGTAAGTTTATAATTTTCAATTTTGGGTTCTCATTTTCACATATTATTGAAATTCTTAACATAAAAATTAACTTCTGACAGTTCCAGTTAACTGTTTTGTTAACTGTATGTGCTGATTATGAATAAACTGTAACTACATTAAAACAGCTTGTTTTGATTTTTATTTCATGGTGGTCTGCTACGAAAATGCTGAAGGTGTGATAAAGGTGTTAAACAAGTGTTTCCGATTTACAACATATTCCTTAATTGTGTTCCTAGGATACAGGGGTTTAAAATCATTTATAAGGTAAATAAAACATAGATGAACTGATAGAACTACCATGAATGATACATAGAAATACCATGTTTTTCTAGACGTTTACAATTATCAAGCAATCTGGGGGTATTGGGAAAGGGGAAAATGCACGATTTTCATTTTTTCCACTTAAAGTGGATAGATTTAATTGAGAAAGGGCTAATTTCCTTGAAGGCAAAATTGTTTGCAGTATTTTCTGGGAGCATGAAAATTATTAGTACTCGGGTTGTTTTAACCTTAGATCAGTCTGAAAGCTGTTAGTTTTTACTTCCAAGTTGTGACACATTTTAAGAAAATTCTTAGTTAACATTATTGGTCTGAATTATGTCCAAATGACCACTATCTGATGCAATGATTTCTAAAAAAAAAATGTGTTTCATTGCCTATAAAAGATAAAGTGACCAATTTGAAAAGTATGAACAAAGGTGCTTCTGGTAAAATATTAGGAGATGAATATGGTGAGGGCCCACTTTAATTGAAATTTGAAATGTTAAAAAAAAACAAAAATTTCTAATAACTAGTCTGAATAATCACCTTTTTTCAGACATTTTTTTATTTCAAAATTTTTCTTAATCACTAAATTTCGATTCTATAATTACATGTAATTTGCATTTTAGTTAACTAAGTATATTTTTTCATATAGATTGTAAAAAAGCTTTATTTAATACATATTTTTAAAATGAATTATAAATTTCTACAACATTTTTGACCATTCCAGTAAGTTTTAGAAAAAGTGTCCTGAATTAAGTAAAAACCCCTTATTCAGAATGCCTGAAGTGCCAAGCAGTCCGGATAATAGATCCTGTACTGTATTAGAAATTTCAAAGTTTGTGTGTGGTTTAATATGAAGATGGTCCCTCATGGAAATTTTATATACACTGCTTGCTCATAACTGAAATCGCAACACCATAAAGTTGTAGGTGTAACTTTATGTAAATCAGACAATGGAAACAGCAAGGCGAGATATACAAATGATCACAGTTTTGTTGCGCAGAGTGACATAACACCTTGCCAAGCAGCATAAAAGCACCAGGTCAAGGAGGAGCCCCCTCATTACCCAGCTCTGTGAGCAAGCTTGGTATTTTCATACTAATTTGGCAATGCTCTACAACTTTGTAATTGACATTTTTTCTCTGTTTCTAGAAGGGAGTGTGATAGTCTTGCCCCTATAAGAAGGGGGTTATCTCCCAAAGTTGTCTTATTGTGTAGCACCATAGGGGTTTCTTATGCAGCTACATAAAAAGAATAAAGATAACTCTCTTATTCTCGAGAAATTTCCCTTGATTTCTTAAGATATTCTATACACTACATAATAATTATAAAAATTTTAGTTGATGCAAACTAAATATACTAAAGATCTCATGTTCAATTTTTAACAGTATTGAAAATATTTTCACGTTTAAATGAAATGTACAAAGGATCTTATACAAATGCAGTTTTTTGGAATACTACTGCAAAATAGCTCTTCATTTCATTAATAATATGTTTGGAAAACAGTTGTTTTGTATACACTATGTGATAATTATAAAAATTTTAGTTGATACATACAGGTTGCATTAGGTAGAAAATATTTTCACATTTAAACAAAATACACTTTAGATTGTATACAAATGCAGGTTTTCACAATATTGCTGCAAGATAGCTCTTCTGTTCATTATTATGCTTAAAAATTAGCTTTTTGTATACACCACAAAATCATAAAAATTTCAGTTGATGCAAATAGATTGCATTAAGTGGAAAATATTTCAACATTTAAACCAAATATACAGAAGATGATGGACAAATGCAGTATTTCGCGATACTGTTGCAAAACTGTTCTTCATAACATTAATAATGCCTGAAAAATAGTTTTGTATAAAACAGGGAGATAATTACAAAAATTTTAGTTGATGCAAATAGATTGTAAAAGTGGGGAGAAAATAATCATTGGTCATCTCTCTCCAGATGCAGTGTGGATTGTTGCTTGCAAGTACCAATTTCACAATTGCGGGGAAATGGATTTTCAATATGTAAGAATGAGAAAACTCCAATCTCAAAATCAGGACTTTTATCCAGTTGCATGACATTGTGGGAATTTCTATGACCAAATTCATATTTTGTAACTTTCAGACCTGTAGATACCTTGGTTTAATAGTGGTGCATTCTTGAAAGAAAATAAAGCTCTTGTCCTACCTAAGTTATAGATAAAATTAAATCAAAAGTGTACTATATTACTTCAGAATTTAATATACATTGAGTTCTTACAAACTGTAATTTGCTTACAAAAATAGTTTTAAAGAACTGTTTCTCTGTAGACAAGTTTATATTTTATTTTGGATGATGTTTCACTCAACACTTTTGGGAGAAAAAAGAATAAAAACACAAATATGAACATCTAACATAAAGCTTATCAAGAAGGTGATATAAATGTCACTAATGACTCATGTTTGTGTAGAATTTGTCCTATGACCAAGAACTGAATATTCGTTAAGAGACAGGAGATGAATATTCGTTAAGAGACAGGAGATGAATATTCGTTAAGCGACAGGAGATGAATATTCGTTAAGAGACAGGAGATACATTGTCACTTACAAAGGATACAAATACACTGTCATATTCATAAATGCAACTTCGAGGGTGTGGTGTATGGAGACAAATTCATACAAATAAATGGAGAAAATTGATTAATTTTTAGAACTTTGCAATTTTCAAGAGTCTGAAAGGTAAAGCGAAAAAACAAACAAATTATTACCTCATCATTGGAACAACTGTCTGGTTGTTTAATGGGGTATGAGCTGTTACTTAATGAGGGTAAAATTAACATTATGTTTATGAAGTTTCTAAAACTCATTCCAGAAAAAGTGGTTGTAATGAAGAGTGATTGTTTAATAGGGATCATTGAGAGGCTTTCTTGTGATTGATAAATTACTTAATACTTTAGTAAGATTGAAATGAATAAAAATGAATGAATTGACATGAATATTGAAATGAATAAATGATAATAAATGCTATCAAAGGAAAAACTTTAAATCTAATGGCTAACAAGAAGTTTTCTTGTAAATTTTTAGCTTAAAATGTACATATAATTTACTACTGGTATATTGTGGAAGGAGCACTTTTTATATTAATTTGAATAATAAGTATTATTCTGTGCCATCTACCTTCAAATAAAACTGTTGAAATGAAAAGAAGGTCTTTAAATTAGAATTTGTGGGTCACAAAAGATTTTTAAACATGAAAATTTAATCATTTGAATAGAGAATTATAAAAAATTGAAAAATGAGAAAATAAAAAGAAAAATGTACAGATTGTGGTTATAAAAAGTTTGGGAAGCACTGGTTTGGACTCTTTGATGAATTAAAATATCTATGTTTATCTGTTAATCTATGACTGAGTCCTGTTGCCTGTTCCACCCACTATAACAATTTTTAAGAAACATTTTTTGAAATTTTCATTTCAGTATTAAAAGCACATTGAAGCCCAAAATTAGTCTTTTAAATTTTTGATTCCCACCACTTGAAAATTTTATTAGTTTTACAACAATCTTGACATTATAAAAATTTATTAATTTTATTTAAATTATTTAACCCACATATATATTTTCCCCTACCATCTAATAAATTTTGATTTTGAATGACACATTCTCCATCAAAGAGTTCACTTGGTAAAATTTTAGCTCAGAGGGAGAATAGTGTTTTGGATATCAGGCTAGCCATGTTGAAATTTTTATTGGTGTTGGTCAAATAAAGATGCTTTTCCATAAGTTAGTTTATGAGACAGGTATTATATTTGCTTCTCGCTAAATATCCGAGTATCTTTTACACCATGTACATACCGGTCGTCCAAATAGATACTCTAAGTCCTCTGGACGAGTCGGATGGCCTGGGGCTTTCACACCATGTACATACGTATATATATATATAACCTGCAAAAAATCTTATACTTACTTCTTTCTATTTGTTAAGTATTCGGTGACCAGTGATGTAAACCATTCTGGTTGTCTTATGCCATAACCTGGCATGTCAACGAGACATAAATATGTTCCAATTTCATAAAATTTCAAACATTTTGTCAATCCCTAAAACAGAATTTTAAGAAATATAAATAGATGCATTCTTTAAATATACTGAATAATTGACAAAGCATTATTTGCAGATTGAAGCAATAAGAATAAGAAGCATTATGTCAAGATCTGTTTTCACTATATCATTTGAATGCAAAATGGTATAACTAGTATAAGCAGCTTAGAGCCAGATAAGAGATGCCAACCTTGAATGAGCCTATTCAGGAGTCATTGTGGTAAATTTCAGGAGTTTTAGGAGGGTTTTCTTTTTAGGTGTATCAGTTTTTGTTTTCAAGCAATAAAATTTTGTAAATTATAACTTACAAAATTACATTTACATCAAGTAATGATTATTAGGATTACTATCTTAATTTAAATTAAAGGATGAAATAAATGCTATTTTTTTATTTAAATTCCCAAAGATGTAAATTTAGTTGCAAATGCATCAAATACTTCCTAAATATATCATTATCCAAGTATACATTACAAATAGTATATTTAAAAAGTACCCAATTTTTTATTTGAAATAGTTATTCAGTAAATAGTCCTTCACACATAATACATTTGAAAAAATAGTTTATCTGTATAAAACTAGAAATAATGACAAAAATTTTAATAGATGCAAATAGATTGCAAAAAATGAGAAAATATTTTCACAATTAAACAAAATATACAAATGATGACGTAAAAATGTAATTTTTAAAATACTGTTGAAAAATAACCCTTCATTTTATTAATAACATGTTTCAAACATAGCTTTTTCATACACAACATGTAATAATTATGAAAATTATAGTCAATGCAAACAGACTGCAAAAGTGAAAAATAATTTCACAATTCAACCAAAGTACCAAGAATCGATTTCAAATGCAATTTTTTGAGGTACTGCTGCAAACTAACACTTCATTTCATTAATATGTTTGAAAAATAGCTCTTTTATACAAAATAATAATATAATAATTACAAAATATACAAAATAAATATAATAATTATAAAAATATAGTCAATGCAAACAGATTGCAAAAGTGAAAAGTATTTTCACAAATGAAATATACCAAGAATCGTATACAAATACATTTTTTTTTTTTGCATTATAGTTGCAAAATAACTCTTCATTTTATTATTAATACATTTGAAAATAGCTTTTTTATATACAATGCATAATAATCATGAAAATTTTAGTGGATGTAAATAGATTACAAAAGTGGAAATATTTTGCCAAAGGAAATACACCAATGATCGCATACAAATACCGTTTTTAATTATATGGCTGCAAAATAGACTGTCATTTCATTAATCATACATTTAAAAAGTAGTTTATTTTTACAGAACATGAAATAATTATAAATATTTCAGTCGATACAAATAGATTGCAAAAGTAGGAGAAAGATAATCACTAATTATCTCTCTTGTGACACAATAGAAATCGCTGCTTCTGAATGCTAATTTTGTAATTGCAGGTAAATGAATATCCAGATGTAGAAGCAGGAAAACTCTGATTTCATTGCTCAGTGCTACAAAGTGCAGGGAGCGTGAATTGATATTTTTTATTTGAGGATAATTTTTATTGCTTTCCATATTGATTGCAAAAATTCTGGATACACACCAGAATTTCCAGAGTAGTTGGCATCTCTGCCAGATTTCCATACTTTACATAACTGATAAACATGTTGAAAGCAGATATTTACTAACTATTACATATACTTTTATTTCTTATCTAAAAGTTCAAGAATTTATTTATTTTTTGTAATCTGCCAGAATGAACGGGATAGTCTTGGGCATTTCAGCCTAATTTTGTGTGCATGTGGGATAAACGCACAAGAACCACCTACAGTTTACAGTAGATTATAAACACTATAAACAATTACAAATAGGGGTAGAAATTAGAAGAATGGAGTCACTGGTTCATGGGAACCTTAATGTTCCTCGCATGAGTTGAGGATACAATGAGGGGACTCTTCCTGCCTAGAGCATTCGTTTCCCTGTAATTTAATGGGAGACGGCGAATGTCAGTGCAACCTTGAAAGAAAAAATTATTTATAGCCAATTATTTCTGCTTTTCCTAAGGTTTTGGAGATTAAAAAATTGTAGGAGATATTATTGATGAGCTTCAAGATTAAACTTTTCCATTAATGGCACATTTTTCAGTTTTAAAATGGGACAGGACGCATTTTTCGGTTTTTAAAAAGAGCAGGATGCTGCATTCTTCAAAAACTGCCCAGCAGAAACACTATTAGTGTGTGTGTCTGTAAGGCTGTAGACACAATATCTCATGAGTGAAGGGAGTGTTTCAAATATAATTTGCACAATTATTAGAATTGGTAAGTACTAGAACTATTGATTTTAAACATAATATAATATTTGGAAGATCCAACAATTTTTAAATGAAATTTTGAAATCATTAAAAATTGAATCTTTAATAATGTTACATAAATATTCATTTCTTATGTAATTTTTCATTAGAAAAAAAAATGACAAATTTTCTAACACTAGTATGACCCATTTTTAAGATATCATACATTTTAAAAATAAATTTATTAAGAAACCTACATAAAATTAAAAAAAAAACGTTAACTATTGTGAAATTGAGGAAAAGTTTGTTCTTCACTTTTAAGTCCTACCATGCGTACATCTCATTTATACTACATACATTGCGATTTGTGAGTTCCCGATGGCATGTTTGGACATGTGTTTGGAAACATGCTTTTTAGGACTGAAATGCAAAGATCACGGCGTTATGTATTGTTGTTTCACTTTGACCTACATATATACGGTCCATAAACAATTGTATGGAAAATACGAAGGAGGATAATAGTATATAAAATAGTGCAATTAATGACTTTAATCCTAGGCATATTTTCTATTGATTTTAAAGTTAAATTGCAAGAATTTTGCCATTTTTAAAGCTGTGCACAACTATTTTTCCTGCAAAGAAATTTCAAATTTCCTTTTTATAGATCATCCTCAGTTTTCAGTTCTTTATTTGTCATCGACAATATAAATAAAGAAAAACTATCTCACAATTATTAAAATGTTTATAGATGAATGGAAGTGTGTTTATCGCTCTGAAATACTCACTGTTATTATCAAATTAATGTTAAAGAGGTTCAAAATTTGACTTTCCATGGCGCTGGGTGTGGTGTTCATATATTTATTTAGAATTTTTGTTCATTATGAGTCATTGTTTCTCATTTTTGTACAATAAAGATAAATATCAACAAAATATACTTTTTAAAAGAAAAATTCAAGAGATTTTCTTTGCAGTTGAAAGTCAAATCAAGTGATCTTGAAATGAAAAATATCATTTATAGGGTAATGCAACATATCACAAAAAGAGGTCATACCTTAAGCTGTAAAATAAGCTTTATTTCAGCACAATCGGTACATTAGGTCAAAATATACAGATGTTCGAATATGTCAAGATTTATTCAAAATTATCAGATTTTTCTAAACTTCAAATTTTTACATATTGAAAATTAAAGGTTAAAATTTTGCTTAGAGTCATATATGAGTGGACAACAAAATAGCCACCAAGTTTTAAAAAATTTGCTGTCGGCCATGTTGGGACACTGTGCTAATTTGACATGGAATGACCTAATTCCCATTTTATTTTTTCTGGAGAGAAAATGTTTGAAAATTATTTCTGTAATCAAATTGCATTAATTGTGATTAATACTGTCAAAAACATCATTTATTGTGTAAAACTAGTTTCGAACGGTAAACAATTAAAATAAAGAACATGACACAATATGATTTGAAGAAAAAGATGATGATAAAACAATAAACTTATGCTACATACTGGCCTTTTAGAAGTTTTAATTCGTAATTCTGGAATTTCATTTAGAACAGCTTTTAAAAGAGATGATTTACCAGCATTACTCCTACCTAAAAATGCAACCTAGAGAGAAAAAGAGCATATTTTACAAATATTTATAACTATAATTTTTATTTCAAATAAAAGACACTCTAGCAGGAGTGAGACTTGGAAGAAAAAAAAATGAGATATGGAAGTAGTCTAATAAAAATTATGGTTTCCCTTTATTAAGATATATCATGTTGAACAGTAGCCACCAACAGTATTCGACTTGGTTCGACCCAAGAACCACAGCAGCTAGAAAGTCCAAATGTAGTAGGTGGTTATCTTTTTGTAGTATATATTTTAATTCTTTGTGTTTTGAACCTCATTGGACTAGTCCTTGGTCTCCTCATATGAACATATTCATTTTTTGAAAATAACTTGAAAATCAGAGCAGTTAAAAAGTCTAAATTTGGCATTTTGTAGTCTTTTGTAGTATATTTTAATTCTTATGAATTTTGAACATCATTGGGCTATGCTATCTTGGGCTCGCCATATGAATGTATTCTTTTCTTGAAATACTCAAGAACCATAGCAGTTAGAAAGTCCAAATTTAGCATATCATTGTGTTTTTGCAGTATATTTTAATTCTTTGGATTAATTTTAACGAGTTAGACCGTCCTGGGCCCGCTATATGAGTGTACTGATTTTGGGGGGAATAACTTGGAAACGGTGCAACTAAGAAGTCTGAATTAAGTATGTTATTGCCTTTTGTGGTATATTTTAATGCTATGAATTTTGAATCTTATCGGGCTAGCTCATCTTGAGTCCATCACAGGAATGTACTTATATTTTATAAATAACTCGGGAATCAGAGCAGTCAGAAAATTTAAATTCAGTGTGTCATTCGTCATGGTATATTTTATTTTGTACCTTACTGGCTCAGACTGGCCTGGGCCCACCATGGGAATGTACGAATGGGAATAGAAAAGTTCAAATTTTTGTATCGTTATCTTTCATTCATTTAAGTTGCATACATTTTAATACAGTAATAGACAAATTATCCAGAAATCTGAAAAAACAAGAAAACCTGAAAAAATATAAATAATTTTTTTTTTGTTAATTTCTTTTAATATAAATGAGATTAAAACAAAATACTGTTTTGTTTCAAATGTATATTGTGGTTTAGTGATATAAAACAAATACAGACCAACCTCTAAAATCCAGATCCAATATTCAGAAACCTCTAATATACAAATGTTTTTCTAATTTTCCAGTTTTTAACTTAACAAGTAAAAATTAATGCATGCTATTTTTACTTAAATAGTTTTAATGGGAAAATTTCATTCTAATATGATTTAAAGACTAACAACAAAAGAAAACTTTAAATTTTCATCATCACTCATAGGTTCCGGTGCGACTGTCCCCCCATTAAATCATCCTCTTCTGAGACAATGGAATGTTGCAGTTGAAAACAGTTGACTGTGGAATAGTATGACTCAGAAGTCTATTGTTTATGACACAAATCAGTGGCACAAGTGTCTCAGTGACACAAATAATCATTTTATGATTACAAGTATAGTAGTGGTCACAAGATCTCATTGCTACCATGACTATTTTCAACAAAGGGCTCATTCAGTATGGGCCCATTTTTAAAAAATGCTTAATTATTATGGTTTTGAGACCCAGGGGCCAAAAATTATTAGGGCTTTTTTCTGAAGAAAGGTAACAGTATTATGAAATTGACAATGATTTCGACTCTAAAATTCTCTACAACTTTGGCTTCTTCAAAAATCTGAATGAATGAAAGAGAATGCTTCATTAGTATAATTGTAAGAGCCATTTTTTTTAGAAAGCAAAAATGTAGCCAAGGAAGACAGTGTTTGAAAAGTGACTACAAATGCCATGTTAGGCTTGGTGTTGTTGTTGAGACCCAGACCGTCCGACCTACCAGAAAGGTATGTTAGGCTTAGTGTGTAAGAAATTGAAAAATATACAAGTAAAATTCAAAAATGCACAAAAAGTAGTGTAAATATCATACAAGAAAGGAAGATAGCACATGACAACACTGTAAAAATGGTGAAATAATGTAGAACAGAAAATTTACATAGGGATGGTTGTTCTATGTTGAAAACCGCAATGTGGAAACAGCCGTTTATGCAACAGTTGATTCGTAGTAATTTAAACATGAACCTACACCTACTTCGGAGGGCTTATCTAAATATGCTCGCATGCTAAAAAACCATCACAGAAACTAGCCCCACTGGCTGTCAATGGTCGCACATAGTAACAGTTGTTCCGTGACTTATAGATCACATGCTTACGTCCATGCAGTGGACGTAACATGAAATCAAGAAAATTTAAATTTTCACTCCACAAAGAATCCAGTTGAAATGAACCATTTCAAATCAAAATCAAATACATGTTCTTACATGCAGATTCTTTGCTTTTACAATACAGCATCATTAGTTACAACACTGTTAACAGAAACCACATAAAGGGATCACCATAATCATGCTATTAATCGCACGAAAAATCTCATCAAATACAAAATCTGTATACTAAAGCTGTACCATTAAATATTATATCGATGCAAAATAAGAGCATTTTAAGTTTGCATCTTAAAAGTAAGTACAAAGTGAAGTTTAGCCTTAAATAAAAGCACTAACACTAAGTTGCTGCAGTAAGCCATATGGTGTCATGCAAAAATTCTAAATTTACATTAAAAATTAATTTAGTCTCACAAATGATAAATTTGTACTCAGGACTGTAAAAGACAAAAAAGTGAATCTAGATACAAGACAAGGCACAGCTGCCATTTGTAAAATAGCTTCCACAGCAAAAAAACTATATAGAATAGTTAATATTCCATTTTTTCCCCTAACATATACAAACTATCATACATCAAAGGGTCATTCCATGCCAAATCAACCAATGCTCTGAACCTTGACATCATGGAAATTCATAATTTTTGGTACAGTGGTAGTATTAGTGAAGCTAACAAAAACTGTAAAATATTAGATTATTTGGGATCTTTGTTTTTCAGTTATTGACTTACAAAAAAGCAAAATCTGCTAAAATTGGCAAAGTTTTGAAATCTTTAAACAGCTATATATAAAAAATTATTTAACCCAGAGAGCTCAAATTGGTGTCATTTTCTATTGCTTTTAAGGAGCCTTCATTTGATATATAACATGACTATGCTATTTCAAATTTTAATTTTTTGAAAAACTTAAAAAAAATTTTTTTTTAAATCCCAAAAACACACTTGAAAAAATATATGCTTTAAAGATGTTTATGGACTACTTGTATGTCAAGTTTCATAATGGGATGCCAATGGGTTCCTATGAAAATTATTTTTTTTGTATTAAACTATATGTGAAATTCGCTAAATTTAATTACAAAAAATTTAATTTCTATAGGAACACCTTGACAACCGACTATGAAATTTGGCACACAAACAGTCCCTTAATGTCTTTAAAACATATATTATTTTGAAAAAAATCAGTTTCTTTTTTTAGATTTTCTAAAAAAAATTTTTAGTTTAATTTTTTTAAAAATTCCAATTTAAAAAAAAAAAGAGTTAGAATACCCTATCATGTTGTATATCAAACTAAAGCTCATCGAAAACAAAAGAACAACATCAATTTGAGCTCTCTGGGTCAAATAGTTTTTGATCTACAACTGTTTAAAAGATTTCAAAACTTTGCCAGATTTGGCTTTTTTAAAAAAGTGAATAACTGAAAATCTAAGAGCCCAAAAAGTCTGAAATTTTACAGTTTTTGTAAGCTTTAGTGGTACTATCACTGTACCAAAAATGATCAATTTTTGAGATATCAAGATTCAAACCATTAATTGATTTGACACGGAATGACATACATTTAGTACATAATTCATTAACCAGTTGTTTCAAACATTCAGCACACATATGTTCTTTTCGATTTTAACAATCTGCTATACACTTAATATTTCACATATGTCACTCAAAATTTAATTTTGTATTTACAATCATAATTAAAAAACCTCACTTTTTTCAAGAACTTTTAAAATAAGTACTTCTCTAAACTGAATGAAGACAATTTCATTTCTTCCTTGCTCAGAGTATAAACTCTACCAGTTGAAGTAACAGGCTCTACTTTGTGCAAAATGGTCTCAACTGGCACATTCAATACGTCACTCGGTTGAGGATAAAAGAAAGAAGGTGAAGGTCCCTTAGGATGTAGGAAGCTTACTTTATAGTTGCTAGTAATGGTGTTATTACACGGAGCAATTCCTTACAGCAATTTTTCAGCAACATCATACATTTCAATGGGAAGAAATCTTGCCACCGAATTGCGGCAATTTGTTCATACTCGGCAATAAAAATTACTCAATTTCTCAGCGGGGACCCAATCAGAGGACGATAACACTGGACGTCACTACACTCCGCCTTTTCTCTTCTCATTTGCATTCAAGATGGCGATGGCGACTGTAATGCAAACACGTTGAAGCAGCTCAATTTCGTTAGAATCTGGAGATGGAAAAAATAATAGAACTTCTACCAAATTACAGACACCTGTGGGATATAAAATATCTAAAAAAACACATTAAAGAATGCTTTCTGAAATCGGCGGCACTAAACAGGGAGTGCCTGTTAGAAAGGAGGGGCTTACAGTATCATTGCCGGGCGGAATTGCTAAAGTCTGGAGTTGTAAAAATAATAATAGAACTTTTACCAAATTACAGACACCTGTGGCATGTAAAAGACCCAAATTATACGACCCCCCCCCCCCCACTAAATAATGCTTCTTGGAATGAACTCGGCGGTATTAGAAAGGAGGTGCGTTTTAGAAAGGCGGGGCCTAAAGTATCATTGATGGGAGAAATTTCTAAAGGCTGGAGATGGAAAAATAATAATAGAACTTTTAACAAATTACAGACACCTTTAGGATATAAGAGATACAAATTATACGAAAAACACACCAAAGAATGCTTTCTGAAATCAAATCGGCGAGATTAGAGAGAAGGGACCTGTTAAAGAGGAGGAGCCTAAAGTATGATTGACGGGCGGAATTGCCGCAGTTCGGCAATAAAAATTGCCCGTGTAATAACACCATAACATTATTCTTCTCAAGAATACATGCAAGCCACCAAGATCCTTCATAGACTATACTGACAAATCTAGATTCAATTTTTGCTAAATTAGTTGGTGTAATATAGTCTAATGCTGCTACATGTTCAGTAAACTGGTGTTTACTACAGTAATAATGCTTAAGAAGCAGATTTTTAGAAATTACATTTTCTGTAATTAAATTTAGCAAATTTCGAGTATAGTTAAATACAAAAAAAAATAATTTTCATAGAAACTTATTGGCATCCCATTATGAAACTTGGCATACAAGTAGTCCATTAACATCTTCATATATTTTTTTCAAAAGAATTAATAGGGGTGAAGGAGTTAAAGGATTAAAAAAAAAATATTTTTCAAAAAATTCAAATTTGAAATAGCAGAGTCGTGTTATATATCAAATTAAGGCTCATTAAAAGCGAAAGAAAATGAAACCAATTTAAGCTCTCTAGGTAAAATAGTTTTTGATCTACAGCTGTTTAAAGATTTCAAGACTTTGCCAAATTTGGCAGATTTCGCTTTTTTGAATGTCAATAACTGGAAAACTAAGAGCCCAAAAAGTATGAAATTTTTCATTTTTTGTCGTCTTGATAGTTACCATAAATAAACAAAAAATCATAAAAATCTGAATCGTGAAGGTTCAAAATTTTTTTGTTATTGGTTGATTTGATATGGAATGACCCCAAAGCAAAACTTTGCATTTACTTTCAAAATGATGTGGAAAAACTTTTGAATATCAAATCAGAGTTTTTCTCTTATTTAACTACTGCTTCTTCCTTCTTTCATTCAAAATGATTGCTAAGATTTCAGACTATGTTGTCACTTTCCTCAAAGTGTAATAATGCTCCAAAATAAATATTATTAAAATAAAGCTAGGTGACACGAGGTACAATAATTTCCCCTGTATACAGTTGGCAAAATAATTATTTGTACACCTGAATTTTTTTCAGTTGCAACAAAATAAAATAAGAAAGTTAAACTAAAGGAATGTGAATATAATATTTTAATGTATTATTATAACATAAATGCTAAATCAAACCAATATAATACATTTTTAATATTTTAACAAAGAAAGGTCTGGGTCTAGCTTCTCCCATACTTTCATGAGAGCTTCTTTCAAACTACTTGTGATATTTTTTTCCCGAACTTCAGTGTCCAATAGCATCCATAAATTTTCTATTAGGTCGAGATCTGGAGATTGTGGTGGAGTTACAAGTCTTTTTAGAGAAGTGTATAGCAGCCATGTTTTGGTGACCACAGCATTGTGCTTAGTCATTATTCTGCTGGAAGTAGAAAGTTTTCTCTAGGCCTAATTTTCTAGCACTGCTTATTAAGTTATGGCGCAACACATCAATATATCTTAAAGCTGTCATTGTAGTGTCGATAAATGCTCGATGTCCAACTCCAAACCATAACATTTCCACCACCATGCTTGAGAGTTGGAAGTATATGTTTAGGATTTAAAGCAGTTTTATTTTTTCACCATATTTTTCGGATACATTGCGGAGAGAAAATTTCAAACTTACTTTCATCAGATAAAAATTACTTTTGTCCAAAAATCCACTGGTTTATCTCTGTAGGCCAAAGCAAATTGCTAGAGTTTCTTCCTATTTGCTTCACTGATGAGAGGCTTCTTTCTGGGAGTTCAGATTCCTTTTAAGCCTTAAGCCTGCATTGTGAAGAACATTTCTTATTATTTAAAGTGTCACCATGATACTAGATAATGTTGCAAGGTCCTCTGCAAGCTTTTAAGATGAACACATTGGGTTTTTTAAAGCTGCTTTAACAATGCTTCTTTTTGTCCTTGATGTTAACTTACTAGGACCACCTGGCCTGGGTTTATTTTCAACGCAACCAGTTTCTACATACTTTCTCACTATGTAACCGACAGTTGTAAATGATAATTTAACTGTTTTTCCAATTTCCTTGTTTGTAGAGCTCAACAATGTGATTTCTCATATCCAAAGATATTTCTCTAGTTTTAGGTGCCATTCTCAAAAACTTCATAAATAATTAGTTTTCTATATTTTTTTAAAATAGGAAACATCATCTAACAATCATTTACAGACAGTCGAAAAAAATCTTTGAACTTTTAACGCTGCGCACGCTTGTGTTTTTATTTGACTGTTTCTAGATTTCTTAAATAATAGGGTGTACAAATAGTCATTTTGCCAACTGTAAGTGCTATGAAATGAATTTCTTATAAGCAGAAGTTTAATCAAGATATAAAAGAAAAATACTTCGGGTAAATCGTGAACAGGAAATTCCTTAGGATTAATAGTACTTGAAATGCAACTGATATTTTTATGTTTTTGAGGAATAAATAATTCTTGCGCACATCTTATAGATGCAATGCTTGGTTGAAAGTAATTATCTCCTTTTCCAAAAATTGGGATATCTAGATATTGTTGCAAGTCCAAACAAGGATTTTTATAAATTAAATTCAACATTTGAGGACGTTGACTTGTGCACATTTGTCTGAAATACATATTCATATATAAAATGTTCTTCATTGAGTACATTTCCCTTCACGTTGTTATTAAAGAACCTTGTTGACACAGAATTCTATATTAGTCTATATTATAATTATATATATATTAGTATTATAACGATTATAATTATAGTATATATCTCAGTATTATAATTATTGGTCTGTGATTGTTGATTTTTTCCGGAGAAAATCTAAAAGTTGAGGTTAAGGTTTCGGCACAGTAGCTAGCATTACCTTACCTCAAATGATCCGAAACTCATTACACCCCGCATACATTCAAACAAGGTTCTGGTAGTAAGTTTGAGCAAGGCAGGGGACGGGACGAATGGATGCGTAACATGCATACGTTACTTCCTTTACTCTTCATCTTTTTTCCTTTCTTTTCCATACTTTCTTTTCGATACTGGATGTAATTTTTTAAACAATTTGAAGTTATTTGAGAGGATTTTCATTAATTTACTATTTATGTGTTCTAAAACACGGAGATTTATTTTTTTTTCGTCATCGTATTTTGGATGGAAATATTTCTATGTAAGTAAAGCATCTTTTTATATTTACATATGTATAATTTTCCAAACTCATTCAAACTACGATTCATATTTGAGCACATAATGTAATTATTTAAATATTTTAGCAAGCTGAGAATTTTTCTTTGGATTAGGTGGATTTAAAAACATTTGATTCATTGTAAATTTATCTTGCTCGCATTTTTAAATTATTTTAATTATCAGTATTATTTTGTGTTGAATTCGAGTTCCTCTTACTTTCAAGTTTTCAACAACATATTTAGAGTTTCAAAACATGAGTTTCAACTATTTTTATTTTCTTTTTAATGTTGTCTTGTTACAATTACAAATGACAATTAGTAAACAGTAGTGCATGATTCATGTATGTGGTTACAATGTTGCACAACTACCTAGTATATCACCCACTGTATTTCGTAAAGAATGGACCCCACTATGACCCTTTAATCTGTTGCTTGTAGTACACTCAAATATTCAATGTAATATATCATTGATAAATATACCATTGATAACCTAAATTACTTCATAGGAATGCTGTTGTGAATCTGAGATTTGATTTAAACTTTTATGTCAGCTTCATATGTTCATGGATGCAGTTATCTTATCTGCAATGAGAGCCTGATTCAAAATTTGAGAATATATTCTATAGACGAAACTCTCAAGAGTTTAAGCTCTAAGAAATTAGAAGCCGGCTGGTGGTAGCATTTAATAATCAGTCCCCATAGAAGTTCACATTATTGTGGCATTACACTATACAGGATTACACTGGATTACATTATGCAGTACGTGAAAAACATTTAAATTAATTTATATATTATAAGGTAAATTTCGATAAACAGAAATCTGCATACAAAAGCATATAGTCGATTACAATCAATATACCTTAGTACAGCTGAATGGACCTAAACATAGCCTCTGACAAAAATTTTGGGCCCATTATACAAAAATATGTGTACCCTTCCCTGTTTTACAAATTATCGATCTATTTTCCTAAACGGTTTAGGCGACACGGGGCCCGGGTGACGGAACAGTCCAGTTAGTGCTCTGGAATTGCAGTCAGATGACCCGAGTTTGATCCCAGTTCTGCGCATACTGTCTATATGTTCCTGCGGAGTATGGGAAAGTTAAATATGTGGGTCCGTAAGTCTTTCCGAGATGTTGGTGGTAGGGGAAGAAAGATACAGTCCCTCTGGACGATGCCCCACTGGGTTCCGGTCTATATTGGGTGGCACTTCCTGGCCATTTAAACAGATACCTTACAGCTTCGAGTAGATCGGATGATCTGGGTACAGTGGCTAGAATAGATAGTGTGCCGACCGAGGCGAAAAACAGGTTCCCTAAAAACCGCCTACGCCAGACGGCGTTGGTCTCGAATAAGCGGTCTAAAGCGGAGGAGTTAACATTGAAACTAATGGGAATTTAATTCAAACGAAATGATTGATATCTTCGGAAATAATTGAAGAATTTGTCTGAAATTAGGTGTAATTATTGCAAGTGGTATACACAAAAAGTCATTTGATTTTCAGAGAGATTGACCTAGGGATATATCCATATTTTAAAAATTTTATTTAGCTTTATCTGTGGTAGTTCAAACATTTGAGATCCAAAATAATCAAATTCATTCATCACAATAACGTGAAATTCGGTATGACGTTTTCTCTTGTGATACATTTCAAGTCTTTCGATTTTGAAGCCTATCGGGCTAGCCCGTCCTGGGCCCGCCATATGACTTTACTTTTTGGTATAACTCGAGAACAGGTGTATCTAAAAATTCGAAGTTTAGCATATGCTTGTTATTTGCTGTATATTTTAACTCTTTGGATTAAAAATCTTATCGGGCTAGCCCGTCCTGAGCCCAACAAGAGGAATATATCGTTTTTGGAGAATAACTCAAAATTCGGAGCATCTACAATGTCTAAATTTAATATATCATTGTCTTTTGTGGTATATTATATTTCATTGCATTTCGAACCTTATCGGGCTAGCCCGTCTTGGCCCGCCAAAGAAATTTACTCGCTTTTCAAGAATATCTCGATCAAACGAAGTAGCTAAAGAATGTGAATTTTGTATATCATTTCCTTTTGGATGGATTTTAATTTAGATTTTGAACCCCATCGGGCTAGCCCGTCCTGAGCCCAACAAGAAGAATATATCGTTTTCTGAGAATAATTCAAAATTCGGAACATCTGGAATATCTAAATTTAATATATCATTGCCCTTTGTGGTATATTATATTTCATCGCATTTCGAACCTTATCGGGCTAGCCCGCCTTGGCCCGCCATAGAAATTTACTCGTTTTTCAAGAATAACTCGATCAGTCGGAGTAGCTAAAAAATGTAAATTTAGTATATCATTCCCTTTTGGATGGATTTTAATTTATAATATAGTATTCTCTTTTGGAATATATTTTAATTCTTTGGATTTTAAACTTTATTAGATTACCCCATCTTTGCCCAGCCTTAGGAATGCATTCGTTTTTGGAAAATAACTCGAAAATTGGAGAAAAATAATCATTTACCAAACAATTAAACAATTACATTAGTTCTCCTTAGGGATTATATTTGAGAAAGTATTTTGTACTGTTGTGTAAATCCACATTCGATCGTCGACCCCCCCTTATCCTAGATCTTGCCTACGCTTATATGCAAGAGAATTAAATAATGCGAAACCAGTCCACGGTGCACTTTAAAGATTCATAGTAATATAGTGATTCGTACTACATAGTATAATAGAAAGAAAAGTCTGGTGACGGGATTTTTGGATGTTGAAATTCGCAGATTATGAAATGTTAAGCTATTTTTTAGCCTATTCGTCGAAATGCAAAATACAGTAATATGCTGGATGAATCGAATTAATACATTTTTCTAGGCAATTTTACACAGAACAGGCGATAATGGTATAGCTATAAAAACAGCCCTTTTTAATCCAAATATAGATTTTCAACGTCAGTTACAACAAACATCAAATGAGTGAAAGCTTGCTGCTTACAATTTCGAAAAATCTTTCTTTCTGAGTGGGTCCATCCTGTCCAATTTTAGAACGAAAAAGAATATTGTACAGGTGACGGTTCTTAGTAAAAACAAATTCGATCTCAGATGACCAATGTGCTAATGAGATACTTCCTATTGTATCTAGAGGCCACCCTGAAGGCAGTACAAAATGCCCTTCCCTGGTGTTCTACCCATTTCCAGAGCCCCCGCTGATTTGCGGATCTTTTGAGCATTGTTCGTGTAAGAGATGTGGCAACTTGCGGAAACGTATGTAAAGGAGACGCGCCTGTCGAAATAAAATAGCGGTCAATTACATGTCCACCCTCAATCGAAATTCTTATCAGCGCTATCTTTCACCGTACAAAGAGACAGCACTTGTAGGCAGACCCCACCTTGTTCTAATGTTCAAGCGGCAATGGTGTTTCATGTTTTTCTTCCAAATTCACAGGGCCACCCACAGGCATTTTTCCTAGTAGACGAACATATGAGATAAAACAAAATATTTGCCAGACATTCTCATACATTCCTTTTTCAGGTTTACATGGTAATATGTATCAAAATGCAAAACAAAAATTTGGTTTTAAAGCATTCGTTCAAGTTATTCATATAATGCTTTTAAAAATTATTGAAAAATTTCAATTTCAAGTAAATAAAATCAATACGTGCGGTCCAAATTTCTGCTAAAGAAATAAAATTATCTTCGTAAAAAGCAGAATACCACTCAAAATACTAATATCGACCGGTTTCGAAGGCATAAAATCTTCTTCGTCAGATCACGCAGAACCGTAACCTTCACTCGTACTCCCAGTGCACCGACGCAACATCCGTGGACAAATTTCGCACTTCTTAGCTCATTTGCATATGGATGTAACTATGTATTTAGGACACAAGGGGGTTGACGATCGAATGGAGCTTATAGTACAAAATTCATTTTTTTTAAATGTAGACAATTTTGAGAACTAATGTAATTGTTCGGCAAATGAGGTTTTTTACCACACATCCTATCTCCCATGCCTACGCCACTAATTATAATTAGATATACGCCGAAAATATTAAATTCTACCCGAAATGGAAATAATATACTAAATTTGAATTTTCTATCTGCTCCAGTTTTCGGGTTATTCTAAAAAAATGAGTCTATTCCTATAGCAATCACAGCACGAGCTAGCTGAATGAAGTTCAAATTCGAAAAAATGAAATATATCACAAAAGACAATAGCATGCTAAATTTGGAATTTTTAGCTACTCCGGTTCTCGAGTTATTCATCAAACACGATCGCATTCCTAAGGCGGACTCAAGACGATGAGGTTCAAATTATAAATTATGATAAACCCCAAAAGAAATTGATATACTAAATTTGAATTTTTTAGCTGCTCCAATTTACGAGTTATTCTCGAAAAATGAGTACATTACTACTCTGTCGGGCCCAAGACGGGCGAGTCTGATAAGGTTCAAAATCCAAAGAAATAAAATATACCCTAAAAAACAATGATATACTAAATTTAGATATTCTAGCTGCTACAGTTTTGGAGTTATTCTTAAAAAACGAGTACATTCTTTTTGTTGGGACCGGGACGGGCTAGCCCGACCAGGTTTTAAATCCAATGAGTTTAGACATACCGCAAATGACAACGACATTCTAAACTTGAAACTTTTTGATACTCCGGTTCTACAGTTATTCCACTAAAAAAGTGAATTTCTAAGTCGGGGCCAAAACGGGTTGGCCCGATACGGTTCAAAAACAAAGGAATTAAAATATTCCCCAAAAGATAAGGATGTACTAAATTTATATTTTCTAGTTTCCCCGATTTTCCAGGTATTCTAAAAAACGGGTCCATTCCTATGTCGGGCCCAGGACGGACTACCCCGATAAAGTTCAAATCCGAAGAAACTTAGATATACCCCAAAAGCCAACGACATGTTAAATTTGGAATTTTTAGCTACTTCGGTTCTCGTCTTATTTTTCAAAAACTAATGCATTCTTCAGCGGATCCAAGACGAGCTAGCCCGACGAGCTTCAAAATCTAAATTAAAATCCATCCAAACGGAAATGATATACTAAATTTATATTTTTCAGCTACTCCGATTGATCGATTTATTTTTTAAAAGCGAGTAAATTTCTATGGCAGGTCCAAGACGGGCTAACCCGATACGGTTCGAAATGAGGTGAAATGTAATATACTCCAAAGGACAATGACATATTAAATTTATACATTCTAGATGCTCCGAATTTTTAGTTATTCTCAGAAAACGATATATTCCTTTTGTTGAACCCAGGACGGGCTAGCCCGATAAAATTTTTATCCAAAGAGTTAAAATATACAGCAAATGGCAAAGATATTCTAAACTTCGAATTTTTAGATACACCTGTTCTCGAGTTATACCGCAAAAACGGGTGAGTTTCTAAGGCGGGCCTAAGACGGGTTAACCCGGTACGGTTGAAAATTGAAAGAATTAAAATACACCCCAAAAGAAAACGATATATTAAACTTAGATTTCGAACGTTCTCTGATTTTCGAGATATTCTCTAAAACCAGGTAATGTCCTATGGCGGGCCCAGGACGGGCTAGCCCGATATGCTTCAAAATCGAAAGAACTGAAATGTGCCACAAGAGGAAACGTCATAACGAATTTCGCGTTACTATGATAAATGAACCTGATTATTTTGGACCTCAAATGTTTGAACGAACACCAGATCAAGTTAAATAAAATTTTAAAAATAAGAATATATCCCTAGCTCAATCTCTCTGAAAATCAAATGACTTTTTGTGTATACCATTTACAATAATCTCACCCAATTTCACATAAATTCTTCAGTTATTTCGAAAGATATCAGTCATTTCATTTGCAATAAATTCCCATTTGTTTCAATGTTAACTCCTCCGCTTGAGACCGCTTATTCGAGACCAACGCCGTCTGGCGGAGGCGGCTTTTCAGGAACATCTCCCAGCATTGGGAGGTATAGGCGGTCGGCACACTATTAGTTCTAGACACTGTAATCTGGGTCAAGAAAAAAGAAGCCTCCCTAGTCCCTATGCAAAGTATACTTTTGCCTTACCTATCAGCGTTTGCGGTACTCGACTGCGGTTTGAGAGACATGCGAGACTGTTTTAGGTAATTTTTCTGCAATAACTGAATGGCAATTAAAATAAATGAATGACATTTACTAATTTATTGCAGTGAAACCTCGGTTTTGTAATACAAATATTTTATATAGAAAAACAAAATACACAGAAAGCTACATTTTAATTAGAATATGAAAATAAAGAAAAATATATAAGAAAATAAATAGACCACTTACTAAGCTTTACTTTTTCACTTGATAAATTTCAACTAAGAAAAATTCCAAATGTGTAAAAAATGGGTATTCGTATATTACATTCAAGATTGATTTGGTTTTCATGTAAATTTCTTTGTTATAAAGGACTATGCCATTTCTAATTTATATAAAAAATTGAAGCAAATAATAAATGAAAATCAAAGAATATAAGATGAAATTGGATAAATTAAAACATCTGGATGAATGTCCTACATTTTTTAAAAATATCAATTCCATATGTCGAGTTTCTAACTCTGAAAAATATCGAAAACCCCCCTATAATATCAAAACATCTATAATTTAGCAATTTTATATGTCAAATTTCCTATTAAATATTAAGAGAAACATCCATTTCCATATAGCATAGACATGTCTATCAAAGCCTTGCCATAGCTCGAGTATAAATTGTGTGCATATTTTATTGTAGTTTCATTTCCAATGGAATATCTTCCGACGTGGGTAGACAGAAAGAGATTTGTCTCTTCCGAAAATCCAGCTTGACGCTTAGCGTTATCGGACGAAGTGAAAATACTTTGTTTATTTACACAGAGAATGCTTTATCCATTTATTTCGGATAATATATAATTAAAATAAAAGTAACTTGATCTCAAAGTATTTAAATAGACGGAATCTCTCTTGTCAGTCATAAAAATAAATAAAATATTTCTACAAAAATAACTCTTTATGAAAACTTAAAACAAAATTGCAATATGTTACATATATAAACGTACAAGGTTACCGAATTGATTTTTAAATGAAATGATAAAATCAGTGGTGTGCAGCGATATTTTGCTTTAGACAAGCACAACATTTAATTCTGGTATATAAAAACAATAGTGTATTACAGTCAACAATGTATTACAGTCAACTCTCCCATAACGCGGAACTCTCATAATGCGGTTTCCATATAATGCGGAGCAAAAATTGTGACAGTCCTCTCATAACGCGGTTTCCATACAACGTGGTAGTCTTATACGCGGTTTCTCTATAATACAACTCAATTAGCTTAAGCAGTCTCCCTATAACATGGATTTTTCTATTATACTTTTATGGTTGAAATGAACGGGGAATTCCCCTGTATTTTCATCCACGTACATCACCATTTTTCAATTTCAGTAATAAGAGAAATCACCTGTAAAAAAGTTAATACATTGACTTCAAATGCATTGGTAGACAAAAATATGGGTAAATAATGGGTTGGCAAATTTCAATTTAAATGATGTGAAAAGGGGATTGGATTTGGGTAAACAAATAGAAAATTACTTTATTGAAAATAATCCTTCAACACTACAAAGTTTAAAACAGAATTACAAAATTGCTTAGCCACTTATAGAGAGATTTTGGTAGAGTTACAAAATAAAACTACATTTGAAAACAAAAATGAAAATATGCAAAGTGAAGAGCACATTAAATGAAAAAGAATTAGGCCACTAATACTTGATAGCTATTATGAATGTTAATAGGAGTTTTGTTAGAAAAAGTTATTAAGTTTATACAGGGTGAGTCAGAACTCTTGGGCCAAACTATAAGGGGGTGATAACTCACATATAAACAAACAATTTTTGTCATACAAAGCAGGGTCGTAACGCAAGAGGTGAATCGCTAGACATCGCTGACATTGAACGCAGTGACGACTGCGTCAGAACTAACCAGGGTTTAAGCTGAGTTTAAAATTTCTTTAGCAAAAAAGTTAAAACCACTTGTTTCATCTTCGCATTTTGGATAGTCTAGCATTTAGATGTGCGGCACACCTTAGATGCTACATTCCCAGGGCAGTGATTGGTCGGGGTGGGTGGTCTCATAGCTTGGCCGGCACGATCGCCTGATCTCTTCTGTCTCGACTTTTTCTTATGGGGCCATATGAAAAGTCTCATCTACGATAGCCCCATCGACTCCGACGAGGATCTTGCTGCTAGGATTATTGTTGCTGCAGGTGTTGTGCAAGATATGGCTGGTGTTTTTGCTAATGTGAGCCGCTGGCTACACGTCGTTGGTGTGAAGCCTGCATTACTGCTGGTGGTCGCACTTTTGAGCAGTTTCTGTAACTTTGACCATGCATTCTGCAATTTCTGTCAGTAAAACGTACTTCGTGCATACTCTGTCATTTTTGTGTTTCCTCTTTTCACGAGAGAGTCATCATTTCCTCATTTCATGAGCTACCACCTAGAGGTTCATCTCTTGCGTTACGACCCTGCTTTGTATGACAAAAATTGCTTGTTTAGATGTGATTTATTACCCCTTAAAGTTTGACCCAAGAGGTCTGACTCACCCCGTATTTCACATTATTTTTTTTAAATTTTCTTATATGAAGTCTTAAACTCAATAAAAGTAATTCGAAATATATAAACATATATTTATTGCCTTTTGTATCTATAAACTTATATTTTATAACCATATTCATCATAACATGGTGCTCTAAAAATGCAGTTTTATATGGCATAGAACGAATCAGCCTGATTTATATGTTCTGAGTTTCACTTAATGCGGTTTTCATACAACGCTGTACGAAGTGTTCTGTTTTGTACTAATTCTGAGTTTCTTATAGCGCAGTTTCCGTACATTGGGGTATGCGGTTTCCTTATAACATGGTACGAATTAATCTGATTTGCCCTAATCTGAGTTTCTTATAACGCGGTACGAATTAATTGCATTATAGGAGAGTTGACTGTACTGTTGAACCTATTTGTACATAAATTCCAATCTTCTATTTTTGCAAACGCATTAACGATATTTTCGTGGAAATTTAAGAGTTCTTATATCTCATATTTGATGAAAACTTTTTAAGATACAACAAAAGTTTGTGTCTTTGCTATTTGATGGTACATCATCACATATCAGTAAGAAATTGACAGATTTCTTCTCTAATCAGATTATTATGTGATAATTAGGCATTTCCGCTGGCACTGACATCTTAAGCACCCAAAGCAACATTGATATCGGGATAATTAATTTCAGCTTGGTGACCAATGATCTATCATCAATCACCGTTTAACAAATACAAATTCTGCTGAGATTTTATAGTAAAATATTTCATTTTTAAAAACTGATGTTAGGTAAGTAATGCTTCAATGGACCGCACGTCACTGGACAAAATCTAACTAAAACCGATAATATTTAGAACACATTTGAAAAATTTCTTCGATTATGACAGGTGGCCACAGCCCCGTTCACATGCAAGCCGGTATTTTCCGGCTATGTAATATTGGGGTGAAAAAGGGGCTATTTTCCGGGATCCATTCTAGACCGGTTCACATGTGCAACCCACATTACTCTCGCTTAAAGGACTAGGACAAATTTTTCTTAAATACTTCTGAGATTCATTTTTGGTAAACAATATATCTTTTTCTTTTTTTAATTGCTTTTTTAAAAGGCGTATTATTTTTAATTCATTATTCCATGTTATTTTATTTCATGTACAAATGTACGGAAATGAGAAACAAAATAACTATTTTATTATTGTTTTTGAAATATATATAAATTAAATCTAAATAATATATATAAATTAAACTTGGACCTTTATAAACTAAACATCAAATAAAAAATAATATGTTTAAAATTTAATGTATTTCTAAAACCGTAAATATATGATTATTCTAATACATATACATATATACATATATATATATATATATATATATATAAATTGGAAAGTATAGAACGGGGGTGACCATATGTCTTTCATAAAATGGTAGGGGTGGATTGCGACACTCCTTTCCCGTTTAAAGCAGCTTTTACTTCCCGGGCAACGCTCACGGTACCTATGTAATTCAATGGTCAGTCCTCCATATGTGCAAAGATAAAAGCACTTCAACAATAACAAAAGCAAAAAGGAGACCTGGAATGGATAAAAGACGCCATAGATTACTCATCCCAGATTCAACAGTATTAGTAAGTCAATTCGCGCATGCGTGTTGAGATATCTTTATAACAGTATCGCAGATACGTTTAAATACCCTCAAAATCTCTATTGAATAAATCAATGTCTTTGTCTTCTTTGAAAAAGGAATTATAATAATTTTTTAAGAAGTATAATGGATAATGTTTTTTTATAGCTTCCCTTACTATTTTTTGGCTGTTATTTATGCAGTTCTTCTTGAATGTATTATATATAAGGTTTCTTTTGAAATGTCCGATAATGATATTTCTGAAAACATTCTTTGTGAGATTAGAATTCCAATTAATTATATGGTTGATCTTGATCTTGTATGAATCTCGTTTGTCATGTAGAGTCGTGTATATCCCATATTGCCGATGTTTTTTGATTGATAAATCCAAAAAATCCACTGCTCCGTCTTCATTTACTTGATTTTCGATTAATTCTAATTCACTTGGATAAAACTTGAAATCAAAGTTTGGGGTGTGCTCAAAATACCCCAAAAGCACATTGTTAACATAACGGAAGTAAGGCATTTCTGATAAAATATGGGTTCCCTTTTCGTATTTTGATAAATATATATCCGCGAGCATAGACGAACAGCATCCTCCCATGGGTTTACCTCTAATTTGTCTGTAAAAATTCTTCCCGTCATGTAAAATATTTTCTTTCAAAACCAATTCCACAAGGTCCAAATATCTTCGAAAGGTAATGACTTGTTTCAAATCGTATTCATCATATAATTCCTTTAAAATCAAATGCATCTGTGTTAAGTCTATATTATTAAATAAATCACGAAAATCATAGCTTTTAAAGCATATATCCTTGTGACAAAATTTAAGCCTGTTTATTATTTCTTGTCCGTTTTTTTATCATAATGGTACTTTGTTTTTTTTTGGATCTATCATAACATGTTTAAGTATATCCAAGAGTTTCAGATTTGCATGTGCTAAGTATGATCCACATCCTACCGTAACTGTTCGGAATTTTACAGGATTCTTGTGTAATCTATATAAATAAAATTGAAAATATGTCTGTCTGTCTGTCTGTCTGTTTGTCCCATCATCACGGGTGAACGGCTGAACCGAATTTGATGAAATTTTGTGAGTAGCCTAGAAATAGCCCCACTTAAAATTTAGTCTATGGTTGGAATTTCTACGGCCAGTGGTTCTTGAGATATTAGTAAAAAACGAAACTTTCGTTTGTCTCATCATCACGAGAGAACGGCTGAACCGAATTTAATGAAATTTTGTGGGTGGCCTTGAAATAGCCACCCATAAATTTTGCCCAAGTTTCGAGTTTCTAAGACCAGGGGTTGTCGAGATATTAATGAAAAACGGAACTTTTTTCATAGGAGTTCTACTCTCCAACCCCGTGGTTTATGCAAACGGAAAGGATAAAATCGTTTGTTTAAAGCGTCAAAGGGAATTAAAACTTTATTTTTGAGTTTGATGCATGATTTTTGCATTAAATAGTCACTATCTGAAAGCATGAATTGTTTGAAACATGAATTTAAATGGAAAAATCTACCTCCATGTTTTATATTTCACAAGCTTTTACTCAACGATTAGAAGTATAAAGAAATTAAAATGGTTATTTAATTTCGCATTTTATGAGGAAGATTCTATCTTATATCATGTTGCTCGGCAAAGGAATGGAATTAAATGTGTTTGTTAATGATTATTATTATTTTTTCGATTTGAATAATAAATAAATGGATATTAAAATATATCTTATAAATGAACGGTTTGATTTTTTTAATTATATTAATTGCGAACTGCATACATCACTTTCATGTATTTTAGCAAAGAGGTTTTAAGCTTATATATTGTGTTTAGCTAATAAACTCATATTCTGTTTACCCAATAAATTTATTTATCCAATTATTTAAACAGAAAAATAGTAGAATGGGTATATCTTCTAATAATATTTTAGTGTTTTCATTTAGTATATACAAACTGGATCGCGATATGTTATTCAGATCTGCGAATTTAGAGCTGCGAATTTGGCTGGATATCGCTAACTTGGCAAATTTCTTAAAAGTTGCCAAATTGATTGAAATGTCCCCAAATTGATAAAAATGACGTAAATCAATGAATTTTATTTTGTTTTGTTAAAAGAAAGTACTGAAATGGTGTTTCGTTAGCATTTGTCTGTCAGTCCAACCGCCCTACTTAGTAACCCATTTAGCGAATTTTTAAAATGTCACCAAATTGATAAAAATATTTATAAATCCATAAAAATATTTTGAAATTGATAAATTGTCCTAAATAAACGAAATTGTGTTTTTTTAGAGGATAATATTTTGATGATGGTTCGTCAATTTATCGCCAAGTGGGACTGTCAGTTCTACAGTCCCACTTTGCGATAAATTTGGCGATTTTTTAAAATGTCGCCAAACCTTCATTAGAGATATTCAGACGATATTTTGACCACCAATTTAATTGAAGCAAATCATAACATGTCGCTTAACAACGGATTTAAATTTAATGTGTTTATGAGGACGAAGATTTTTATTAAATCTTTTCCGATTTTAATGATGAAGATATGTATATAAAATAAATTTCATTGCCATCGTATTTTTGACTGGATAATATCAATTACGATCTTCATGTTTAAACATTATTATTATTGATGTTTTCGGGGATTATTGATTGAGAGATTATTGATATTTTCAATTTCTTATGGCATTATTTTATTGCGAAAAAAATTGTTGAAACTCATATATTGTACGTTGTTCTTATCTTCCACAAATGCACTGGTATATCTTCTAATGTAAGAGAATATAAGTAGTACATGTATATTGGCATATATTGGAATCAAGTCTTCCGGTATGAAGATTACGGGGATTATTGATATTTTTAATTTATTAAGTAATCTGTTATATATTGGCAAAATTTTTTCAAACTAAATATTATAATACGGGTAATCTTTTACTAACACTAGGACATATCTTCTAATCTATGACATTATAAGTAGTACGGGTTTATCTTCCCATATAATTTTAGCACTTTCATTTGGGCACATATGGGAATTAATTACTGCCTACTGGTTTAAAGATTACGGATTTATTGATATTTTCACTTTATATATGTAAACTACTAATACAGGTTATATCTTCTGATATTCGCGTATATAAGTAGTACGGGTCCCTTACGATACGCTATTATTTTGCATATATTGATTCAATTCCATACTTTTTATAAATTTGCTTACAAAAAAGGCCAGGATATTTTATTCTTCAGATCTACCCGTGAAGATAATTTTGTATAGTGAGAACAGAGATCCTTAGGTTTCTTTTTAGGAGCATTGTATTAAATATTTTAAAAGAATATTTTGATTAAACATGTCATTTAGTATACTATAGGAATTTGCACATGATTGTGAAATTTAAGTTTATTTATATTATATACTCCGTACGAAGAACGGGTATGAGAGTAGAACGGGTGTACCTTATACAATTTTAGTGTTTTCATTTAGTATATACAAACCGGATCAGGATATTTTATTCCTCAGATCTGCAAATTCAAAGCTACGAATTTGGCGGAATATTGGTAACTTGGTAACTTTTCTTAAACTTTACCAAATTAGCGGAAATGTCTCCAAATTGATAAAAATGACGCAAACCAATGAAATTAAATTTGTTTTTTTAGAATAGAGTACTGAAATGATGTTTCGGTAGCATTTGTCGGTCAGTCCATCCATCCTACTTAGTAACACATTTAACGAATTTTTTTCATATCACCAAATTGATAAAAATATTTGTAAATCCATAAAAATATCATGGAATTGATAAAATTGCGCTTAATAAATGAAATTAATTGCGTTTTGTTAGGGGATACTATTGTTGTTGTTGAAACCCAGACCGTCCGACCTACCAGAAAGGTGTAAGGTAACTGTTTGGACGGTCGGGAAGTGCCACCCAATTTAGACCGGAACCCAGTGGGGGAGGCATCCACAGGGACCGTACCCTCCTTCCCCTACCACCAACCTCTCGGAAGGACTTTCGGACCCACATGTTTAACGTGATCGTACTCCGCATGAACACGGCGGCAGTTTTTGGCAGTGGCTGGAATCGAACCCGGGCCTACCGAGTGCAACTCCAGCGCGCTAACCAATGGGCTACCGCGCCCTACGGGGATACTATTGTGATGATGTTTCGTCAATTTGTCGCAAAATGGGACTATCAGTTCTATAGTCCCACTTGGCGATAAATTTGGCGATTTTTTAAGTTATCGCTAAATTGACGAAAATGTCGCCAAACCTTCCATGGAGATAGCATTATTCAGACGATATGATTTCCATCAATTTATTTGAAGCAAATTATGTCATGTCGCTTAGCAACGGATCCAATGTGTTATGTGCCATACGATTTTTATTAAAACTTCTCCGATTTGAATAATAAAGATATGTATATATAATAAATTTCATTGACATTGAATTTTTGACTGGATAATATCAATTACGGTCTTCAGGTTTAAACATTATTATCATTGATATTTTCGCGGACTGTTGATTCAGGGATTATTGATATTTTCAAGTTATTATGCTATTGTTTATTTATAACAAAAATTGTTGAAACTCATATATAGTACGTTGTACGAATAATCTTCTACAAATGCACGGATATATCTTCTAATCTACGAGAATATAAGTAGTACAGGTATATTGGCATATATTTTGATATATATTGGCATATATTGGAATCAATTACGACCTTCTGGTATAAAGATTACGGGGATTATTGATATTTTCAATTTATTACGTCATCTCTTTTATTTTGGCAAATATTTTTGAGACTCATATTGTAATACGGGTAATCATCTACTAATATTGAACACACTGGCGTATTTTCTAATCTGAGACAATATAAGTAGTACGGGGTTGCATATATTGATTCAATTCCCTTTTTTTTTGTAAATTTGCTTCCAAAAGGGGCCAGGATGTTCTATTCTTCAGATCTGCCAGTGAAGATAATTTTGCATAGTGAGAACATATATTTTTAAACTTCTCTTTAGGAGCACTAAATTTAATATTTTAACAGAATTTGCACATGATTGCGAATTATAAGCTTCTTTATATTATACACTCCGTACGAAGAACGAGTATGCTGCTAGTTTGGGAATAAGAACGAAGTATGGGAATTTAACAGTTTTTAAATCCACGCCTATACGTTTGTAAAGTGCCTTTATTCTCTTAGTCAAAACCATTTCGTTACTGGGCAGAAGTGCATTTTATGAAAGACATATGGCCACCCCTGTTCTATACTTTCCAATTTATATCTTTGTATTCTACTTCGGAACTGAGCAGCATTGCGCCTCTTCTTTGGTAGCGAAATGGTTTTTTGGTATAACTCAGCAAATGTGTAACCTTTCCTATTGAAATTCACTCATCGTTATTTATGTATATATATATATATATATATATATATATATATATAGATTTAACTCTCTCTCTTGATAATGAATATTCATTTTTGTCAAACATTTTTGACAAAAGAAAAAGTTTCCCATTTAAAATTCACAAGATAATCAATTTTAACTCATGTATGAGTAAACAGGTATACAAAAATATTTTAATAAATCAATTTCATAGGATTTTTAGGTTATGTGAAAGTACACAATAGAGTAACCATCTAGCAGATTTATTTCGATACTGTAAGGCTGAATCTTATCCTGTTAATTTTGTTAAATATCACTTTAGAAATTTTGAATTTTATTTATAATATGTTATTTATTATTTTAGTCAAATTTAAATTGCTATTGTATACTTTAAACATTAAAATATTCTTTGAGATTTTATTTTCTTAGTGATAAGTTTTGGATACATAATATATAATTGTTATTTGTTAATTATTACTTAGTATAATTCGTAAACATATTTTTCTTTATATCTCTAATTTTTGGGTTTGAAACATGTATATTTGTATATCTACTGTCTATTTGTTGAAAATCTTATTCAGGCGTATTTCCTATAATTCACAACAGATGGCGCTCTCTAGTATTCTTTACTAATTCACTTAGGACAGAGCAACGAAATAGTAGGTGTCCTGTATGATGGTGAAGAAAGGTATGAGTTTTTTTTCTATATGAATCCTTGTGGATTGTTGGTTAGATTACTTATATGTTTCCTATATGCACTTTCATCATATTCTTTCCATTTGCCTTCTATTATTTTGTTATTTTTATTTATGTTACTGTCTGGAAATGTGTCGGATCTTTTGACGATGTTTCGGCTATGTGGCTGTATCGTTGAGAGAAACACATTTGGAACCTCTGTGGATGCAAAGATCCTTGAAAAGCTGGATCTATAGAGGTTCTATCCAATTTCATATTTTCGGATTGCATCTTTTCTCTTATTTTTATTTTTGTCATTTTAACATTTTGATAATCATTTGATGTTTGAACTTGATTTGTATGTATCGCTCCTGAATGTTGATAAATCCATGTGTATTATTGATATTTTAAAATTAAGATCATTTTGCCTTATATGGTATCATTGTTTTCCTTATGTCTGATATTTCTTTTCATATCCTCTTTACTTTATTTTCCTCCGTATTGGTTTTGAACCAGGGTATGACACTGATCATGTTTAAATTAGTCGTACTATTTTTAACACTTTACAACAAAGTTGAAAAGTGTTTATGACTTTGTTCATTCTGTCTGTCTGCCCGTTAGCACGATAACTGCCGTAAAAATGACTTAATCAAAATGAAATTTTAGTATGTTGTTCAGACGGTCTGTAGGACCTATGGAAATATAAATGAATAAGATCACCCAATTAGTTTTGGATTGAACCCGGGTTGAAAAAATGAAATACATTGAGCCCTATGGGACCTAATTTTTCAAATATTTTTTAAGCGGATTTAAAATTCACAAATTGCTTCTAAAATTTTAGATAATATTCAAATTGTTCCATAAAATATATAAAAAAAAATTCAGCGAAATATATTCAGTAGTTTTTTAAATAAAAATTAAAATAATAATTACACCTCTTATATGAAACGATCACGTGACCATAATATGAAACGATCACATGACCCACTTCAAAATGATATATGGCATCCATCTTGTTTCAAAATCGTGATTTTTTTAAGTTCTTTTTAATTCATATTGAGTGTTGTATCGGTCCTAAAACTACTTTATTTTTGCTTAAATTCTGTGCATCTACATATTTAAACAACGCAAATACAATATATTTCAGTTTAAATGATTATCCAAATTTGATTATTTCTAAAACGAAGCCTATTTTTCACTTATGTGAAATGTAAACAGCAAAATATGTAGAATGAGTTGTATTAGAATTGCTGTATTTCTTTAAAACAAAATAATTTAGTCCATGGAGTCTGCATGGCTGATATGAATGAAATATTAATTGATTTTATGAAGAGAAGGACGATTTTCTTCCATGAAGTTTTAAGCATAGAGTTTTATTACTTGTAGCTCCATGGTTTTAATTTTTAAATAAAATAATGTATTATAGTATTGTGATGAATGAAATGAATGGGATAAAGTTATGAATGAAATCCTGTTTTTACAGAGAGATCCAGGCGTGTTATTTTTTTCTAAGACGTCATTTGAATTAATTTCAGTTGTTTTCGAAGAAGTTTTCAAATATAATAAATTATAGTAGTATTATGATAGTTTTGAAAATATTACAGTGGAATGTATCACATTTTAGAGATATTTAAACCAGGCAATTTATATTTCAATGCCGTCATTTGAATGAAGTTCATTTTTATCAATGAAGGTTTAAGTTTTCAAATATAATAAATTAATGTAGTATTGTGATAAGTTTTAAAATATTACCGAGGAATGTATTGCATTTTCGACTTTTTTAAATAAAATTGCATTTAAGTTGGAAAGTGTTTCATAATCAAAGCTTTAAGCATGATTGATCTTCCTTGTTATTTATTTATTTTATTATATATATATATATATATATATATATATATATATATACATTATATACATATATATATATATATACTATTATATATATGTATTATATATATATATATACTATTATATATATTTATATATATATATATACACTTTATAACTTAAATTGTAATTTTAGCCAGTTTGAAACTAGGATTTGAGAGCCCTTATAATGGTGTATAGTGACATTCTAGTTTATCCATTTCTTCTATGAATCCCTTGCTTAGTAAGAATTTTCATCCTTGCTTTATGTTCATATTCTGAATTGCTTATACGGGTAATTGTCCTGTCTCCTACTCTGACTCACTGAACGGGTCTAGGAGTGTTGCTGGGAACGTTCGTACTGCCTCCCTGGTTGTATTTTTACATGCTCATTCCGGTGCTTCTAGATAATTCATTCTGCTGAGGTTGATCGCGTATACACGTGGTGAAAGAAGAAGGGTTCATGCCACATGGTAATATAATATATATTCCTTCCATGGTATATTCCTTAATATTTCTTATCTTCATTTGTTCATCTTTTGATGTCTGCAGTCTGAGTTTGAGCATTTATACTAATATATATATATATATATATATATATATATATATATATATATATATATATATATAAATATATATATATATATATATATATATATATATATATATAAATATATATATATATATATATATATATAAATATATATATATATATATATATATAAATATATATATATATATATATATATATATATATATATATATATATATATATATATATATATATATATATAAAAGCCTTTATTCCATGAAACTCTTTAAGGAATTCATTCTTAGAAGTTAAACAAGAAAGTTTTTCTCATTTAATCTTCGTTTTTAAGCTAAATTATGATATAAAAACTTGAATTAGTGGAAAAAATGTATCATCATTTTAAGAAACTTTATTCAAGACAAATCTATATAAGAAGTTGGCATAGAGAAGAAAATACGCATATTTATACCGAATACATTTCAACTATTATAAAATCGATATAACTCATTTTTTATTATAAACACATAAGATCTTACTGCATGGCCTAGATACAAAAATCTCATATACCACTAATACCGCAGTTAAAAAATGTTTTTAATATAGCAATATAAAAAATACTTATGATGGACATGTTTCATTGATATGTAAAATAGGTGGTCCTCTAAGTGATCCAAAAATAAAATTAATAAAATAAAATTGACTTCATATGTAGTATCTAAAATATAAAAAAATAATTTATTTTTCTGATACTAGCAATCATGGAGTATTCTTTCTTTTTTTGTGGTTCGGGGGGGGGGGGGGAGAGATTAGCATTTTGTAAGCTAATTTGCACAGTTTAGTTTATTGCAAAATGTATGTAAAGTAATTTTGAATGCCTTAAACATTTTACATTGCTATTGTTATACATAATTATAAAATGCAATTCTTTACTAATTCTAATATTGAAATCATTATCACATCATCTCAAGTTATGGGACATTTCGCTTTGATATTTAAAAAGATTAGAATGCAAAATTAAAATAATCAAACTTGAAATATAATGTATAAATAATTTATTTACAATAATTAACAACATACATTCATTTAAATATAAACACATTATACTCCTTTTTAACAATATAAAATAAATGGGTATTAAGATAGTTTTATACAAGGAGAATGTATATTATATAAATCTAAGACAATCTTTTTATCATTTGTTAAAAACTACTTAGATAAATCCAGATAATTTGCTCAAGGAACAGAACATTATATTTTAAAGTCGCTGCTTCAAAGGAAAATCAGCTCACTTACGACTTTTAACTAACACTTAATTGTATACATTTTGTAATTAAGAAACAAACATTTCTATAAAAATTATTCTGAAATCGAGGAACAAATATTTCTAATTCATGAGATAATAATTAGCTCAAATAAACAAAATGTACATACCCGCATCAATCTTTTTCAGTAGGATTCTCCGTTCATTAAATTCTGAGGTATAATAAGGATCAGTTCGTTTAATTTGTAAATAAGTCCGTGTAATGAATGCAAAATAATCTGTATAAGATGCTATAAATTCATCACTATTGTACAATCTTCAGATAGAATTTGTATACTAAGTTCACGAGGTATATCAGTATCCGCCATGATTTTCAAGAAATCGCAGCTGCGGGTGTGGAATTGTCGGTAAATCCCCAATCCACCCCCTTCGTTCCCTCAAATAAGAAGGAACACACAAAATTCTACCTCCCTTCAACCCTTTTTCAAACCTGTATTTTGCCCGCTTGGGTATGGGAACGGTGGCATGGGCAAATTGCAGCCATTATACCGGCTTTAAAATGTGCATGTGAACGGGGCTTACCAGTCACGACTAGAGCGTTTGAAAACTGTTTTATAACCACTGTCGTTTGAAAACTTGTTTCGGTCACAGTCCAGTTATAATCAGAATGACTAAGGATTTTCTCCGGTCATCGATGTTATGTGGTCACATGATACATAGAATACTTAATTTGCTTGAAATGCTGTCTAGAATCGTGCAGAATAACCATGCTGTTTTGACTCTGGTGAGTGATCTGATAGCCGATAAACAATTGCTAACTGAGATGACCATTCAGTTAACTTTTCAAACACACCCTTGAGGTGGGCAAATGTCATACAATAAAATCAGTGATTGTTTCAAAGCAGGACCAAGTCTTGTTTAACATAAATGATAACAGAAAATGAAAATAGCAACAAAATTACTTACTTCTACAACTGAGGAGTCGATAAAATTGCTTAAGACTTATAAATAGCTTTTTCAGCGTTAATTATTAAAATATTTGGACAATTCCAGAATGTTGAGATAAAATTTTTCCGCAAACTTTTGAGTGAGTACAATAACAAGAAAGGAGTTAAAGAAAGCTTGTTGAAGGAAAGTTTGTCCAAAAGTACATACAAAATTAGTTAAAATACATAAAGCATCTACATGTGTGTATGCCTGCATTTTATAACTATTTATTACCAGGCATGGAATGGATTGTGTAAAAAGGGTATGAATTGTTTTAAAGATTGGCAAATAATTGATCAGTCACATATGCAATACAATTTTTATATATATAGATATCTTTAACAATTTTTACTCCCAAAAAACACTGGAAAGTTTGCTGAGATTTTATAAACAGCAGAAACTTCGTTGTGTTTATCTTGCCTTTCTGACATTTAACAAAATATGCACTCTTTCAGTATATACGCTTATACACGATTGAGAAGAATTTGATATTTTTGTAATTTGATTGTTTTATATTAAATTCAAGTATTGTACTTGAATTTGATATAAAACAATCATGTAAAGATGTTAGATTACTGTTAAAAGGAAATATGCGTTATTATACATAATAAAATATAGCACTTACTTGATTGATACTTCGTTAAAAAATTATATCCAGTACAATAATCATAATAATATTATAGCGTAAAGTAAGAAAAAAGGATGTAGCGTAAGGGTTTTACGTTTCACATTGGCTCCTCCCTTGGCTCGCCCATATTTACTGCTAGAACCTCTTTTCAATATATGCGGCTATGAATTAAGTAAGGGAATTTTCATTATTTTGGTATTTATGTATTTTATAACAATAATAATACGCGTTGGACCTGCTTTGAAATATTCAATGTGCTACACATTGATTTTATTGTATGACTTTTGCACACATTTAGGGCGTGTTTGAAAAGTCATCCTGGTCATAACTGGTTATACGGAATCCCGTTACATAACTGGTCATCCGAGTTATGTAACGATTGTTTATCGGTTATCTGGTTACTCACCGGAGGAAAAATTGAGCATGATTATTCTACACAGTTCTAGACAAATTTTCCCGTAAAACAAGTATTCTGTGCATCATGTAATCACATAACATCGATGACTACAGAAAATTCTTGGTCATTCTGTTTATAACAGTGCGGTTACCGAAACATATTTTCAAATGACAGTGGTTATGAACTAGCTTTCAAAAGCTTTGGTCATAGCTGTAAACACTTTTTAAATGTATCCCAAATATTATCAGTTTTAACTACCTTTTATGCAGTGGCATGCAGTTCATAGAAGTAATGTCACCATGCTTGCCCACATCAGTTTAAAAAAATTGAAATATTTCAAATATGTATTTTTTTTACTGTAAAATCTCAACAGAACTTGTATTCATGAAATGGCGATTAATGATAGATCATTATTTGCCAAGCTCAAATTAACCTTCCCGATTTCTATGTCACTTGGCGTGTTTATGATGTTAATGCAAGCAGAGTCAGAAGCAAAATGAGAATTGCTTCGTAGTTTGCTATTTAAACATATAGTAATAGCTAGTATTGTTATTCTAATGTAATATGAACTAGTTCGGTCACACACAAGGCCATGACTATCATAGGGGTCCTCTCATGATATTTTTGATCAGTTTTACTTCTAATTGTCAATTATTTTGTTTCATAAGTATTTTTTATAGTTATAGTAACAAAATTTCTTGAATTTTATATTTTTCATCCCACTATGGCCCATCCTCCTTACCTAAGTAACTAAATCTAGAAAAATTTAAGATTTACAAATTATGAACCAACTGAAATAAGAAAAATTTAAATCTTACAATTTGCGAGTCAACTGAAAACAGAAAAAGCTCTTCCCACCCATCACCATCAAAATGGCTGCAGCCCTACTCTTAGTGGAGCTTCAGTGAAGTCGTTTCATTTTTAAAATTTTTAATAAGCACACAGGAAATAGCTGAGTTTAAAACAATTTTGATAGATATAGTAGGTTTACATACTGTGAATAATTAATTTAAAAAGAGGCAATGAACACACGTTTGGGTAGGTGCAAAAATATTTGAAATAAAAAATTTAAACAAAAAAGTTATAATGCGAAAATAACATAACATTCTCAAAAGTAGCAAAACCCGAATTTACTAGGGGGAATCATTTTACCATACCATTGTTATTACCAAAAAGTACTTTTGGAGCATTTTTTCTCAAGATTTGCTAAAAATAAAGCATGGATTATGACTGATATGGGTCCAGCATCAAATTTTGGAGGAGCTTTTAGTTCACTTTTCATTTTAGTTTCGAAAATGTTCATTTTCATTGACATATTAATTTTTCAAGATTGGTTATAAATAGAGTTTAGATGAAAACCGATAGCGATTCATCATCAAATTGTGGAGGACACGGGGTGGTTCAATTTGTACATCCAGTTCCTCTTCCATTTCCAGTTTTAAAATTCATATTGAAGCATCTATTTCGCAGGATTGGCTAGATCTTAGAATTTAGATAATGAGTGATATGAATTCAGTATCAACTTGAGTCGAGGACAGGGGGATTCGATAAGGATTTCTACTTCTGATTTTGTAAATGTCACTTCTTATTTAAAAATTTACATTTTTCTTACTTTATATGTTTTTCAGAATCAGCTATCGATAGAGCTTAGATAATAACTGATGTCGATTCAGCCTCAAATTCTGGAGGGATAGAGGTATTCATAATAGGTTTCCACTCTTAAACTAATTTAAATATTCAGATCTTTGAAACTAATTCGAATTTTAAGAAAATCTCGACGAGGTGCATCGTTCTGTGGCTCAAGATCTGTACTGAATTTTATGATAACTTGCAACAACTAATAATAAAGCATAAAATTAAAGACACAAATCATAGATAAAAAGGTCATTTAATCAAATGAAAACCATCCTATAAGACGTACAAATATTAAAAGGTCAGAGGGCTTTCGGGCATCATCATGCCCTTCATCAGTGGCTATATGAAAAATTACCATGGAAGCGAGCTTATATATAGATCAAATCGGCAGACAAAATTTTCATAAATCAGCGACCCACAATCGCTTTCCAGGAGCCTGGCTGCAACGGCCAAGTTCCTTATGAATCCCCTATAGATAGAATTAATATTGTGTTAATTAAATGGCTATTGGCGAAATACAATACTAGTACAAAAAGAGTCTTCCATCGAGAATGGAACGAGCTAGATGCTAGATTCACGAGAATCATGTTAGTAAATTGATCGCAGAATATTGTTCAAGGGGGGTGGGGATGAACCTATTTAACTATATATACTATTGGTTTAATTTCAGGTAACCCTTTTTATAAATGTAAACTGCCTTGAGAACGGTTAATGAGTGCAATTTGTTTTCTAATGATAAATTACATATAAAATGATTATTTATTTAACAATATTGGACGTCCTTTTTTACTTTCCCTACATTCATAGTACAGTGTATAAGAAAAATATTAGACGGGCTCAAATATTTGAATTCTAGTTCCTAGGAAAGTCTAGAGCATGTTTTAAACATCCCCGAAGTCGAATCGAACGTTTTTGAAGTGGTGTCTATATGTATACGTATGTTAGTGTGTATGCTAGTGTGTGTGTGTGTCTACATGTTAGTGTGTGTGTTTATATGTTAGTGTATGTGTGTGTCTACATGTTAGTGTATGTGTGTGTGTGTCTACATGTTAGTATGTGTGTGGCTGCATTTAGTGTGTGTGTGGCTGCATTTAGTGTGTGTGTGGCTGCATTTAGTGTGTGTGTGTCTACATGTTAGTGTGTGTGTGTATGTGTCTGTGAGTTTTTGGACGCGATATGTCACGAACGAATGGGTCGTTTCGAATGAAATTTGTTGATTGCCACAATCAGTAAATACCGGAACACTACTGATTTTAGAAGCTATCGATTGCTCAAAAGACTTCCCCTCAAATTTTTAATTGAATTTCTGAAAAAAAAAATTAAAATATCAGCACGTTCAATAATGATAGTGATTCCAGACGTAATTTTTCATTAGAAAATACATATTTTAGTACTCTAGTATGAACAGTTCTCGAGATATTTTTAATACTTTTTACTCAGAACAATTAACGATTTTCGAATAAATTTTTGAAAAATGATTAAAAATGGATAGAGTTTTGGTAATGACTGATATGGATTCAGCATTAAATTTTCTGAGGTAGGGTGGATCTAAGGATTTAACCTTCCTGTTCTTTTGTACGTACGGGTCAAAAACTTTCCTTGAAACATCTATTTCTTGGTATCTGCTACAGATAGAGTTTAAATGATGACTGATTTGGATCCAGCATTAAATTCAGGAGTGGGTCAGGGTTCTTAAGAGATTTCCAATGTTCTAGAGATGTCAAATCCGATTAAGAAATTTATATTTTCCTTGAAACATCTAGTTCTTAAGATTGGAGAGTATATGATGGCCGATATGAATTTATCATCGAATTTAGAAGGGGGTTCTTTAAGGATTTCTACTTCGTGGTCTGAAGATGTCACTTCCGGTTTTTCCGAAATTTTGTATGACTATACGAAATTCGTGTTCAAAAGAGTATATAAATTCTTAATATTTCCGCCGAAAATAAAGTGTATACATGCTACAATATGAAGGCTTTATGATAAATTTCTTACTTATATTTTTATTCATTTATATGTTTGGTTAACAGCATCACTAGGATGGCAGCATGAATTATTATCGAGAGAAGTAGCTAAGACCCCCCCCCCCCCTACTTTTCGAGCTCAGAACTAGCGCTCTACTATACCTAGACTTGGGAAGGAGGGCATTGCTTAGATATTATTAACATACTGTTTTAAATCAGTTTCCATTATCAAACACATTAAATAATTTTATAATAAACTTTAAACAACCTTTTGTAGGAAAAAACTGAGTTAAAAATAACTTGATTTACTGAAGAGGAGCAAAAAGCCTTTAGTATCAAATTGTTGACAGGAGTAAGTACGGTCATACGTAAAGCTTGTGTTTTGTTAAGATTCTTGTAACCGCCATATGGCGTGCGTAAAAATTCTGTTATCTTAGAATAACCTTGTTGAGTCAGTTTCTTCTCGGTGTTTTACTTGTTTATTTACTGGACCCCGTACGGTGTTTCTGAGTTATTTTATAAAATTTTCTAGGAAAAGCAATTGCTTTGTGGTTTTTCTTAACACAATAGAATTATTGCGGGGAGATCTTTTATTTAAGTAAACTTCTGAGAAACTTCGCTCAGTTAAAGATGTACTTCAACTTTACGTTACATCATAGATTTTTTGTGAATTTGCTATGTTTTCTTAAACTACCAATCATTTTAACCCGTAATTTGTGAGGTGAAGGTTTTACAAACCCTGAGATATATTTCTGTTTCTGGACTAATTAGTAATGCAAAATACTTTAATAACGAATTATTTGGTAACTTAAATGTCTAATAAACATGTTTAATTATGTGAACACTAAAAAAATATGGAGTTTATGTAATTAATGTAAATATATTTTTAATGGGGACTATAAACATTTCTTAATATATCATAATTTCGTGGGGTTTGTCAAAATTCTAATCTCCTTTTTCGAAATTCTAAATTAAATTTATTTTCAAGCTTTAAACGAGAAGTATATTTCTTCCACCAGAACACACAAAATGAGCTATAAATCGGTTGAATATTTTAGCCTGTAGGTCAGTCAATACTGAAGAACATGGCCCAAAAAAAAATCATGTTTTTTTACAATTTTTGAAATTCTAAATCAAATGTGTTTTAAAGTGTTAGAAGAAAAGTATGTACCTCCTACTAGAAAACACAAAATAGTCCACCATTCATTAAAATCGGTTCAGTAGTTAACAGACTGTAGGTTTGCCAACATTGAAGAAAGCTAAAATGGCCGGGCCGAAAATTGTAAAAAATGCCACTTTAAAGTTCTTTCTTCTGGGTTGATACCACGCCAATTGTAATTTTTTGTTTTGTTTTTATGAGTTTCGGACTGTGGCGTCTCTTGACTTCAAGAATGGGTGAAGCAGATTCAGTGGCGGGATTCCCCCTCCTCCTCGATAACGAGCATCATCAAAATACATCACGCTACTGACAGCATTTTGTGCATTTCACAATAACTACTGTATATACAAGTGATCCAGGAAAATTTATAACAAAAACAACGTATTTCAAGCAGACTTTTCGCTATTTATCAAGTTCTCATTTGATTTGGTTTTCAAACATTCAGCTCAGTAACAATTTTAACCGACAGCCAGCCCAGCTTTAAATTACTCCAGCAGCTTTCAATAAGAAATATTTTAGCTCAAAAAATCCATCTAGTAGTCTAAAACGACTCCAATAGATTAATACATGATATGGATCAAAGATCACTCAGGCGTAATTGGAAATTAGCTTGCCGATTCATTAGCGTTCAGTGCCACATCCGATAGTTCTGTTCAAACCATACAACTTCCAGTTAGTTCCCAGCTCTTCCTTAAAAATAGATTTGAAAATGAGACTACTTCAACAATGACAAGACACTTGGGACTATTTGTCGAAAGGAAGAATCACATATGATTTCTTCCCAAAAGTTTCATTTGAAATGAAGAGTTCTAATAGCCATGTCACTCAATTCTTCTCGGGACACGGTCCATTACTAAAGTTTCTCCAAACAATTTGAAAAAGAGATATGGATTTGCGAGTGTGCGGAGAAGAAGGGACTATTCGATTGTCCATTAACGAAGAAATAGCATCTCGTCAGACCATCGACAGTACTCTTCGAAACATGGGCGAATAATATCATCATGAATAATTGGACAAGAAGACGTATTCAAAAGATTTTTACATATTTAGAAGAAAATGTAAGTTTTATTTGACTGTATATACATCCTGTATTGCTTAGACAATTGTTCATTAAGATAACAGGTATTAATTGCATTACTCATCATATGATTTAACTTTAATGTGTGTGATATAATTTTATTTTTGTATATATTTTATATATTAGCACTAGAGAGTATTATGCACTTCAGAGTTCTTTTATATGAGTAATGTTAAGTTTTGTGTATATTATGTCTATTGGTTGCTCTGAGAATAAGTGATGTTTGAGTTGAATCATGTTTATAGAAATATGTATTTAACTATATATAACTTTAGAAATTAGTTTGGACATATGCCATTTAAAAATGTTTAACATATACACTGAAGAGCCAAAACATTACGACCATCTACCTAATATCATGTTAGTAGTTATAAATTGGGGGTTCACCGGCGGATCGGGGAGGCGGCACAGGAGGAAGCTTCCTCTTTGGGGAGGGGATTTCCCTCTTTTGGGAGGATCCTCTCGGAGAGGAAGTTCCTTCTTTTGAGAGGATCCTCACGGAGGGTCTGAAGACCCTCCGAGAGGAGGTCCCTCTCTTTAGACCCCCCTCTTTTGGGAGGAAGTTTGGTGAGGCGGCGCAGCACCAGATGCCTCTTTCGAAAGAGGCCTGATGACTCATACCCTTGGAGTGAGTTGTCTTGAGAGGGGATGGCCTTCGAAAGTGGTTTCAAGGGATGTCGCAATTAGCGATTGCACAATCTGGAAATGACGTGTCGCTGACTGACCTTTCACCCGAGTACATTGGAAGACGTGTCGCAACCGTCGATTGCACAATCGCAAGAGCTCTTAGCACACGTCCTCCCTCGACGCTGGTGAATGACAAAGTGATCGTTCTTATCAGTGTGACGTAGTTAAAACGCCCTCTGGCGAAAGTTGATGAAGTGCTGCCATCTATCGGCATCTTTTTTTCCCCAAAAGAATTTAATTTCTCACTTGTCAGAACCGGGACTCGAACTCGGAACCATCCGATTACAAGGCTCGCGTCTTACCCGCTGCGCCACGGCATTCTTGTCCGTAGAATGTTATCATCGAAGAGGTGCTTGTCAAAGAAGAGGGAAGATGGAATATTTTTCGCTCGGTGAGCAGATTGAATAGCGATGTATTTTATAAGGAGATTTCGGTGCGTTTCGAAACAGAATGTTAAGTTACGAACTGAATATAAAATTGTGTTAAGTGGATTTTATATTGCGATTTTTAGCATATGTTTTTTAAAACAAATTGAATACGGATTTCCAATGAACACAAAAATTGTATTAAGTGGATTCTAACACTACGAATTTTTAGCACATGTTTTTTTTTTGAATGAATTTAATACTCAAGTATAGTTACACATTTTCAAAATTGTGTTAAGTGAATAGGATTCAACCTTTTTAAGTGTGTACTTAAAAACAAATTTATACGCGTACAAAATATATTTGGCAAGTTTTAAACAGCGCATTATACTTAGCTAAAATTAAGTGAACACGATTCGACCATTCCAGGATATATACCAATGTGATTTTTTTTTAAAAAATAAATCTAACTATCGAAATGATTTTTTTTCTTTTTATAATAATAATGAAATGATTTCGAATGAAAATTGGAACTCACATGCCACGTCTTCACAGCTTGGTGTCCACACTACAAATGAGTTATAACCACAATATTAAAATGACCTTATATCTATGACGTCAGCATTTTAAGCTGTTATCACCTATTTTTTATGATATATTTTAATAACCACTGATTTGCTACATATAATCTGGAATACATGATTTTAATGATATTGTCCATTGAATATGATTTGACCATTTTTAAAGTGGTGGGTATAATTGAAATATCGACATTTAGAATTTAACAGGCCAACGAATTTTCACAGATACGCCCCAAAATTTTAGCATTAAGTTTAAATATAATAAAAGCCAGCGAATATGATTTGACCATTTTCACATCGTAATTTTAGTACCATTTTTTACGGTACACCAACACGTTTAAAATCTATTAAAAGTTTGCCATGTAAAATTTTAAAAACCCTCTTCCGATATATATATTCCAATGCAGTCATAAAGCGAGAATTTACAATTATCGCCCAAACATCCAGATAACGATGACTTTGGTCAGTACCAGCGCTTCTGTTCGAGATTAGCACTTCCTGTCCCAACCCTATGAAAAGAATTAGTGAAAGTCCATACATGAATTGCATGTTAGAATGGATAAAATCTTACCAATGTGAAATTGTAATCCAAATATAATCTGAAAAATAAAGGTCATTTCTTTAAGAGGTTTTTGGTTTGAGTATATCCATGCTGAGTGGTATTGATATATCCATGCTAAGTGTTTTTTTTTTGTATGAGTATATTCATGCTAAGTGGCTTTGATATATCCATACCACGTGCTTTTGGGTATGACTAAAAACCATGCCAAGTTGTTTTGGCATGTTTAAAACCACTCTTAAATGTTTTGCAAACATTCTTTAAAACCTGAAAAATAAAGTTTTTCCACTTATACCAAACGAAGCTGTAAAAATCCTTTAAAGTTTAATCCTTTAAAAAATAAAACACACATTTTAATAACAATAAAAATAAATATATACAAAGATTTTACACTATATACATTGTACATACCCAATTAATTGATTTTTAACACTCTAGCTGTCATTTAAAAAAAATACTTAATATTTATTATAAAATATTTTAAAATTAAGGTGTTTAAAAGAAATTAAATTGTTTAAAGGAAATGCAAAAATTAAAATTTAAGAATTGAAATGAAAATTTAATTGAATAAATAAAAATTAAAACTGCCAGAGAACAAAAATTAAGTAAATGGGTACTTACAGTATTCCCCGTTTATATGTATCCACATATAAATTCTCGAAACACTTTTCATTTATGTGGAAATTGAATGTATGCACACATGCTGCTTCTGAAATTTTGTCCAAATTTATGTAGAACAGACACTCACAACCTACAGACCTTATTTTGTCCTCAATAGGAGTATTAAGACAATCGTGACGTCTCTGTGAGCAGTGATTGACAACACACCCCTTACAGTGGAAGATTTCTACACAAACACGCTTTATTTCATCTTGCACACAATCAATAATATGTCTTTCCAGCAGTTGTGCACAATTTCGTGGTTTTACCGCGGTTGGTGCTGTATGCTTTATATTTAAAATCTTGGTTGGAAGTGCCACAGTGTACTTCTAGAATATCATCAGAAATTTTACACGTGAGGTCTTTTATTGCATTTACTTGCTCCCAAAAGAGAAGTATTGACGATGATTTTAAGTGGAAAGGACCATCACCACGCTTATATAGCTGCTGCATATGACATTGACCATCTGTCATCACCACAATTAGCTGATTGTTAGCGATAAATCCACTTTTTGCATATGTGCAGTTAAAACTGAAAATTTTTGAAGAAAACTCGCTCCATGTTGGAGCCGTCATTATAATGCCCTCTCTCGTGGGGACATATTCACCCTCCACAGTCCAAAATATGTTCTGGCAAAGCCTGGACTTGCCGGCACTTATTGCAAATGGGAAAAGTTTTTTGACCTCCAGAATACAACAGGCCTTTCAAGTGTCCACTGGCTAGCCGGGATAAACAAGTGTTGAGTTGCCTGTCACAAGGAAGAGACAGAGAAAGTCCTGGTCTATTTCCCCTATACCAGTAGTGAGAGGGAGGCAGAAGCCATTTTTCTTTGTTTTGGACCTTTTGCCTCGAGAATAGTTCCAGGTAAGTAAGCTCCTCGGCAGCAGGAACAGGAAGATCCAGTCCCTCCCTAGCAAGGGAATCCGCCAGTTTGTTTCCGTGAATATCCACATGGGACGGGATCCACTGAAAGTGTATTTCATGCTGGTGGGAGACGATTTTAACTTTCTGAAGGATAGATAAGCTGGTTTTATCTCCAATGTGGGTCCAGTTTTTAAGGTGTTGAATAGAGCTACGGCTATCAGATAGTATCCAGATACCTCCATAGTTGCCCGCACTCATTATAATCTCAAGTCCCATATTGATTGCTAGTAATTTGCTTCGGAAAACCGAGCAGTAGTCGGGGTTTCGTTGTTTTATCGAGTATTCATCTGTAGGTGTTTTAATAAAAACTCCACTTCCTGCCTTTTCGTCCATTCTACTACCATCTGAGTAGATAGTAATATCATTTGGAGGGATTTTGGCAATAATCTCCAGGGCCAATTGTTTAAGAAAAACGGGTAAACAATATTTCTTATTTTGAGTAGTTTCAAGGCCTTCATGGAAATGAACATTGGAAAATTCTACACTAGGATTTAGATTACTATGTAGAAAATGTGGTTCAACATTCTCTGCGATTAGTTGTTGAGATTTAATTTGACTGAATGGACTATTTTTCTTGAGTCTCTGATTACAAGTCCAATTTTTTAAATAACCGGCAGTTTTATTATCTTGGTTTAGATTGTAAAGTCTATTGAAGTGTTTGACCAATCCTGCCAATCTTCTGTCAATAAGAGGCTGCAAATCCGCCTCATAAAGTACAATCTCTGATGGACAGCTTCGTTTCATTCCGGTAATGATGCGAGCGGCGCTTAGCTGAACTCCCTCCAGTTTATTCAAGTTCGTCTTTGAGGCACAGCAGTAAATAGGAAAGCCATAATTAAGAATGGATAAATTTTTATATCATTAGATAGTTCGTTGGGTACAAAAGATAACATAAAATCTTTCAGAAAAGTTCCGCGACATCTAGAATATAAATAATAAATACAATAGTGATCACAGACGGCCGTGATATTGCTTTACAGGGGCATACAATTATAGTCCATGTGCTGAAAAGATGATACATAGTCTGATATAGCTCCTTCAGAAGTGTCGGGTGGATGTCCATAAGAATCGAAAAATTCTACACAATCTCGAAAAGGCTAACCAGTGGCTTCCAGGTTTTGTCGATGAGTCCACATTAGCCACGAAACAGGTGGGATATCGTTCAAACTTTTCAGGTAGATTGTCACTTGCAGAAACACCTAAAAAGGAATCGCTTGTAAAAATGTTCTCGGACAGTGCTTTGTTCAACTGCTTGGTATCCACTTTTTAATTGGCAAAATCACACAGAATGTGACGAGACTTGTTAATTTCAATCACGTTTTCAAATTCTGCATACACCAAGATGGAAATGGTTTCTTGAAGAGCTTTAGAAAATTTCACTTCTACCCGTAAATTACCTTGTTGCTGTAAATGCATATGGAGACCATCGCACATGTCGGGCGACAAATCAAAATCATACAAAGTATATCCCGCTGCAAATTCGTCTCGGGTCAGATGAATTCCCTTGTCTTGGTTAAATCCAGGGAACAGAGTGTGATACGCACGAATGTAGTTGTTGTCTTCAAAGTTTAATTCTAAAGGCTTGCTTGGAACTGGATTGCCGTCTACGTAAACACTTAAAAAGTTTACGTGTTGATGGTCTAGAAAAAATGGATTTAATGCATATTGTCCATTCATAGCAGCATTATTAAGGCATGCAATAACCACTCTTTTTGGCATAACACCCAAAAAGACATTATCTTGCATAAAATACCAACTTCCTTTCGAAACCGAATATGTTTTGCATAATACACGATCTATAGGATACTTTGCTAAATTCTTTTCCAAGGCTTGAACGTGTCCTAATAATACTCCGGGGCTTACTTTAACTTTTCGAACAAACATGGAAGCGTGCTCTAACAAAGCTCTGTAGTCGGGTTTGGGGGCGTTGGACACTAAACAAAAATCAAATTTGCTTCGTGTCATTTTTATTTTCAAATTCAACATGAGGCGATTTTGTTGAAATATATCGGAATGAATCTGTCCGATCATGTCCACAGTTCTACTTAATTTACTCATTTCATATCTTTTTTTCAATCCTTCATTGGGGTTCTCTGATAAAGGGCCTATATCACTCAGATTTGTATCTTTAAAGAAACATTCACAGGTCAGTAAACTTTTCTTGGTATCTGCTCCATAATTTAAAAATGTTTCTATGTAGGCTCTGTAGGGATAGGTGTTGGTGGATGAAGAAATCATTCGCTCGTTTAAACTGACATCTACTTGTCAGAATAATGAATGCAAAAACAAGTTCACGGGAGCTACCGATTCTTTATCAGGTAAAGGGGTTCCGTCCGATTTCGCAATTTTCGCTTTAACATACAAGAATGAAGAACCCAAATCCATATATTCGTCTCCACTTCCCGATATGTTAAACTCTATGGGGCCTCCATCTCGTATGTTAGACAGAGGGTGAAATTCTATAAAGTGTCCTTTTTCTATGGTCGTTTGGGTCGGTGGGGTCACAAATAAATCCAGTTCGGACTTGATACAGGGAGTGGAATCTTTATGAATCAAGGTCGTCATTCTGAGGAGAAAATATCGCGTGCTTTCACCTTCTTAGCAGCTGGAGAAATGATTCGATTTTTGGAGAGTCTCCTCTTTTTATGGAATTTTTTTTATGTCCCGAACCAATCATCGTTTTCATTTTACTGGCAGCATTGTCTGTCAGATTACGTCCTGCCTCCTTCAAATGGCGTTGGGCAGCCGTTTTAAAATTCTCTCTTCTAGTTACGTTATTCAACATATTCACTCCGCTATACCACATTTGTCTTCCGACGGCTTTCGCCCCCCGACTTTAAAAGTGGAACAGCCGCTCTGAAAAAGGACCGAAAAAGGCTTCCAAAGCCATAGCCTTTCTGAAAGGTGCTTCCTTGGTAGTAATTAAGGCCTTGACCTGTTTAGTTAACATAATAGTCTTCGAAGGATTTTTTACAGCATTCATAAGGAACATACATTATGAGAGGTACTTTTGACGAAAGTGTAGTTTCACGTATGAGCGTCCCCGTTCAAATGGCGTCAGTGCTCCTGTGTGCGTTCTTATAACGATTTCCAGAGTGTCGATCATCTTTCTACTCACGGGTAGGTAGTGAGGTCGATCGAATTTCATGGAAACCAATTCTCCACCATTTCCAGTGACTTTAACGATACGTAAAAGAGGCGCCACTACGTCGCCCACAATTTGTGGTTCTACAATGTCTGAATATACAAACAGTACACGATAATGTGCGTTTACATCTGCTACATAGATTCCTTCGCTCATCACTTCATGATCAGATTCTGAAGAAATCACCATGGGCTCGAAACCCAACACTTGGGTTAAGCCATCTTGTAAAATTGCCTTGTTCTTTACTTTAATGCGAACTCGTTTCGTGATAGGACTATAATTGAAGAATATCTTGTTTTGGTGTTCTTTAATGAATATAGCCTTTAAAACATCGGGAATGGTTTCGTAAAATCCAGGTGGGATTCTTCGACCAATCATTTTCCCATCACCTAGATCAAATCCAATAAAATTGTTCTGAGCAGTGATATTCATCCAGGTATGCGGATATAAAAACTCTGTTAGGCCTATCTCCCATCCGCCCATTAACTCTATAGGGGCGGGCAATCTTGTAATAAAATGTGAAATTTTATTCTCCGGGAAAAAACTCATCGAGCTGTCGCTCGGTAGTGTCACGTAGAAACTCATCTTGGCGAATGATTTTTTAAATGTAAAGTTCCCCTCCTTTATAATGTGGATAAATGAGATGCAGGAATCCACTGGTTAAACTTGGTAGGGTATCCACGATATTTCACAAAATATTCCAAATGTTTTTTTCGATATCGTTTCTTTAAAACGTGCTCGATCGGATATTCCTCCTTCATTCTCACTTTCTGCAATTCTTGCAAGTAAAAAGTTCCTTGAATCGCTTCTCCTAGTAAATCTTTAATTCTGTAAACAGCAGGCTCTCTTTTAACACATTCTGTAACTTTAAAAAGTTCTTCAGACCAGTTTGTTTCGTATCCCTTTTCAAAGGTCATTTTTGCTTTGGATACTCGCACAACATCTCCCTCGTTTAAAATACATTTTGAGATACGTGTAGGAGAATTACTATAAAGAGTATTCCACAGTTGCGCTTCATTATTCTTATTCACTTCAACGGGGGCTTTCTTAATGCTAGAGTGAAAAGTGTGATTATAACTGTGTATGAGCGAATCCAACACATCCAAATAACGATATGTATTTTGACTGGTAAAGTATTTCCACATTTTCGATTTCAAGGTCCGATTAAAGCGCTCAACAACTGAGGCTTTTGTTGTGTTAAAAGTTGTAAAAAACTTCACTTTATTCTCTTTCAAATACCTCTGAAATTGTTTATTTTTAAATTCAGTACCTTGGTCTGTCTGTAATGATTTGGGAATACGTTCTGCGAATATGGTTTGAAAAGCCTCTAAAATATCTGCTCCACGCTTTTGCTTTAGTGGTATTGCCCATGCGTATTTGGATAAAATGTCAATACAGGTTAAAATATACCGGAAACCGTCATTATGATTTTTCAATGAAGACATGTCGGCTAAATCCGCTTGCCATTGATGGTCTATGCCGGGTACAATTACACGATTCGTTAAAAATTTTCGTTGAACAGGCTTGTGCAGTGTGTAGGCGTCTACACTCTCCAATCATGCCTTTATATTCTTCCTGCTCACTTTTCCGTGAAGAGCGCGATATAGAGCATCTACTCCACCAAAGCTGGCAGGGTGTCGGGGGTCTTGATATGTTAAATCCATCACCTTGCAAGGGAAATATTGACAGTATCATTCAAATGTAATAAAATATTTCTCGGTAGTGTCACTCCTAATAAGACTTCCGACACAATGTATACTACAAGCAGTAAGAAAAAATATACACACGTAACGATAACCTCTTCACGCGAAGCCATCTTTCGAAATGAGACGTTCCTCTGTTTTATTCTTCTTATAAACACATGAAAATAATTTTTCAAATCTTAATATTCTATCTTTAAATCGATATGCATCAATCTACCAGAATCCCTTGCGATCTTCATCGTGGGGTATGTACACAATGTGTACGTAATCCGAAAAAGTCACACACTTCACCTCGCTAAAGTAAAAAAAAATTATTGAATAAATAATAAAGTTCTCTGCCAATAGAGGGCGCCGCTAGTCACCTGAGTGGTTTAAATATGGCAGAGAAGGTTAAATAGCAAATTGTTATCAAGCGTCTATGGAGCAGTTGGCCGAGCGTTCACCAACAGGTCCATGGATGCTTTTTAGTTCCGGGTTCGAACCCCGGCACGAAAACTAAATTCTACAACACATAAAAAATTAAAGCATATATTAAAAAAAATCGAATATACATTTGAAATTATATATCAATCTCATTCAAACTTGTTTATTTAGTATCAGACCCTTGAAGTATCCAGTTATTAAAATATACTATAATAAAAAATAGGTGGTAACAGCTTAAAATGCTGACGTCATAGATGTAAGGTCATTTTCAATAGCATGGTTATAACTCATTTGCAGTGTGGGCGCCAAGCTGCGAAGACGTCGGATGTGAGTTCCAATTTTCATTCGAAATCGATTCATTATTATTATAAAAAGAAAAAAAATCATTTCGATAATTAGATTTATTTAAAAAAAAATCACATTGGTATATATCCTGGAATGGTCGAATCTTGTTCACTTAATTTTAACTAAGTTGTTGTTGCTTATAACCTCCTGTTTCGGCGGAGCCGCAGTGATGCCAGAAGACGGACAAAGAATGACACAAGACAAGAACACAAAGTAGCTAAGTATAATGCGCTATTTTAAAACTTGCCAAATATATTTTGTACGTGTATAAATTTGTTTTTAAGTACACACTTAAAAAGGTTGAATCCTATTCACTTAACACAATTTTGAAAATGTGTAACGATACTTGAGTATTAAATTCATTTAAAAAAAAACATGTGCTAAAAAATCGTAGTGTTAGAATCCACTTAATACAATTTTTGTGTTCATTGGAAATCCGTATTCAATTTGTTTTAAAAAACATATGCTAAAAATCGCAATATAAAATCCACTTAACACAATTTTATATTCAGTTCGTAACTTAACATTCTGTTTCGAAACGTACCGAAATCTCCTTATAAAATACATCGCTATTCAATCTGCTCACCGAGCGAAAAATATTCCATCTTCCCTCTTCTTTGACAAGCACCTCTTCGATGATAACATTCTACGGACAAGAATGCCGTGGCGCAGCGGGTAAGACGCGAGCCTTGTAATCGGATGGTTCCGAGTTCGAGTCCCGGTTCTGACAAGTGAGAAATTAAATTCTTTTGGGGAAAAAAAGATGCCGAAAGATGGCTGCACTTCATCACATTTCGCCAGAGGGCGCTTTAACTACGTCACACTGATAAGAACGATCACCACGTCTTCCAATGTACTCGGGTGAAAGGTCAGTCAGCGACACGTCATTTCCAGATTGTGCAATCGCTGATTGCGACATCCCTTGAAACCACTTTCGAAGGTCATCTCCTCTCAAGACAATTCACTCCGAGGGTATGAGTCATCAGGCCTCTTTCGAAAGAGGCCTCCGAGGGGCATCTGGTGCTGCGCCGCCTCACCAAACTTCCTCCCAAAAGAGGGGGATCTAAAGAGAGGGACCTCCTCTCGGAGGGTCTTTAGACCCTCCGTGAGGATCCTCTCAAAAGAGGGAACTTCCTCTCCGAGAGGATCCTCCCAAAAGAGGGAAATCCCCTCCCCAAAGAGGAAGCTTCCTCCTGTGCCGCCTCCCCGATCCGCCGGTGAACCCCAATTTATAACTACTCATGCTGCTCCACCTTTGACATGCAAAACAGCTGCAACCCGCCGTGGCATGGATGCTACAAGTCCTTGATTGGTGGCCGGAGACGGATGGTACCAGATGTGCAAGCAGCGATCCCGCAACTCTTTGGACGGTGGTGTTTGAGCTCTGAGCTCCTGTTCATTGACATCTCAAATGTGCTCTATGGGATTAAGATCCGCCGAGTTAGGCGGCCAGAACATCAACTGAAATTCATCCGCATTCTCCTCGAACCACTGTAGCACAATTCCGGCCTGCTGGAAGGCTTCATTCCCGTTGGGGAAGACTGATGTCATGTAAGGGTGTAACTGGTCAGCAATGGTGTTGAGATAGTCCACAGCTTTCATGGAACGCCCCCCAAACCATAATACCGTCATCTCCGGCCTATTTATGACCCGCGGTACATGTGTCGAGGAACTGTTCACCTGAAAGATGGCGTACTCTGAGGCGACTATTGACGTGATGAACCAGATATCGGGATTCATCCGACCAGGCAACTCTGTTCCATTGTTTCATGGTCAATCACGATGTTATCGGGCCCACTGGAGGCGTAAATGGCTAGCACGCTTGGTTAACAGAGGCACATGAGAGAGGCGTCTGCTTCGGAGTCCCATATCCATCAGAGTCCTCTGAACTGTGTGTTCCGAAACGTTTCTACTGGGACATGCATTGTAATCGGTTGTCAGTTGATCCACTGGCTGTCGCCGAGTTTGCTTCACCAAGCGGGACAGACTCCGACGTCTAGTTTCGTTGATGACGCGTAGACATCCAACACCTTGCTGTCTGTCTACTACTGGTTTCGCCGTCATTCATCCACTTTGCATAGGGCCTAACTACGGCAGTTCGCAAACACCCGATGAGCCGTGCAGTTTCGGAAATACTCATTCCGAACCATCGGGCCATCACGATCTTCAACTCGATCGAACTCGCTTATATCAGCAGCCTTACCCATCACACACACACGGAAGTGATAGAATTATGCTTCAGAATCACCGGCAGCCGTTAAATACCATTTCAGCCTGCTGAAGTGCCCAACGCGTCATCCAAGCAAGCCCATTCGCACGCAGTGGGAGTGGTCATAATGATTTGGCTCTTCAGTATATTATTTCTTTGATAGATGAAAACAGATATATACTTTGTATGTTATTGCATATTGTACTGTGGGTTGATGCAAGATAGTTAATTGCTATAATTGACAACTTATAGTATCTGTAGTATCTTACATTTTTAAAAAGATAGGATTTATTTAGTACCTTCGAATTTCAAACTCCGTGGCGAGACATAGTCTGGTTGTAAACCCAATGGTTCGGCCTCTTGCTCACGGTGATTGATTGATTGATTGATAACGCTACTGACACACTTGTCAAATATATCTAAAAATAGCCAAACGACTCTGAAAATTCGTCAAATAATAATAATAATAAACCATTCAGCCGATAACGTTAAGTAAAGCAGCTCTTATCCTGCTTCCCCTGCGTCACCTCACGAGCATTCACTGGCTTCTGGGTCATAGTACAGAAAAAATATAGTTTTTAGCTATCTTGAGAATTAAACCACAGACCCCTGAAAATCAGTGTTTGTCTCGTCACGTACAATATACACATGTCTGCTGCATATTTGGGCATGACAACTTGGTGTAGTGGAACGCTCCCATGCTTCTAAAATAATGTGAGATATTCACTTATGAATGGCAAGCCCGGAGTATGCATAAGTGTTCGTAGTGATTTGGAATTCGTTTTAAACTATAGCTTCCGTTCGAAGTAGTTCTTGCATGCATAAAAAATATAGTAGAACTCTACTGTAGAGCACAAAATAATACGATTCTTTTACATTATCTATAAAGACAGCAAAATATACATATGTGTGTATTGATAAAGTTACATAATTAATTATGCATCATAAAAGCATAATATTTACAATTTACTTCCAGTGGTTTTCTAAATTATTCAGGCTCAGTTCTTGCGTAAAATGAACTAAATCTGAAGAATTTAGAAAAGCTCCAAGTTCAAGCCCATTTTTGTAAATGTTTTGAATCGAATTTAAATTGAAGATGAAGATAAAGTAACTCTTCATTGAGCACACAATGTTTGTACACAATTATATACATGATTTAAAACGATTGTTTTGTTTTAAAATGCGAATTTCGTTTCATTCTAATTGTATAGAAAAATAATATGCTGTGGTTAGTCGTCATTTACCATGAAAATATTTTTTTAAATGTAAAACGGATTCTTTTTGTATGCGGGGTTCTTAGGAAAGTCCGTATACCCCTTATAATTTTTAAACAGCGTGTTGTAGCGCTACGAAAGTAATGTGTACCTATAAGAAAGTTACCATGAGCAATTGACTGAAAGTGTTTGTAGGACCCCTAGTAGAAAACACGGAACACAAGAAAACTAGCTCGGAAACTAACAGAGATAAGACAAAAAAAATTACAAAATGAAAGATAGGTATTTAATTGGTATAAAATTATACTTGGTTCAACAGAAATACTTACAGAAAAGACTATGCATGTGAAAGTAGTAGACATATATAATAACAAAGACGTAATACAAAGTTCGTGCAGTACATGAGCAACTAATGGAACTAATTTGCCAAGTAGTCTACCCTACAGTGTTGTATGGTATCGCACACAGTGATAAAGAGTATGGTACACTTTATAACTTCTGTTGCTGTCGAGTTCTAGCAGTCGGAAATCAGTTTCCATTAACGCTTTGAACGTCTTTACTGGACCTTTACGTAAATTTATTTATTTACTAGCCGAATACCCGTTGAAAATCAACGGTCTCGCAATAAGCAACCCCTGAATATTGTAATTTTTTTAATAATATGCGTTTCACATTTATTCGTAAATTCGAATATTTTAGTGTGCCAAACTCCCTAAAGAAGAAAATATTGGAAAACTTAAATTGCACACTTCTTCCTTACGAAATATTTAGCCGTACACCAAATGAAAGTCTTTATCTCATCCAGAAGCATACTATTTTATCATCTCCCCTTTCGAACGTTTTTCTGTGGAGCACACTCATAAATGAACATTTTTGAAAAATTTCGTTCATCTTAGGTCTTTTATCAGATGATTGGCCCATATACCAAATATCAAACCTCTATCATATTTAAAAGGAAGCTTGTTTTATTTATTCCGAAAATCGAACATATTTGTGTGCTGCACCCCCTAAAGTAGCAAATATTGTAAATCTGAAATTGCACAATTTCTTTCTTTCAAACTATCTAGCTGTACAGCAAATTTGATGTCTCTATACAATCGTGAAGCATGTTTATCTATCACTTTATCGTTCGAACGTTTTCCTGTGTTGCACCTCCTTAAATGATCATTCTTGAAAAACCGTAATAATCTTATATTTTTTTATCAAATGATTAACCCATATACTAAATTTCAAGCCTCTATCATATTATAAAGGAGGTTTTTTTTATTGGTTCGTCAAATCGAATATTTTAGTGTGCGGCACCCCCTACAATAGCAAATGTTGGAAAACTGAAATAGCACACGTTCTTCCTTTTCAACTATCTACCCGTATACCAAATTTGAAGTCTCTAACTCATTGCGAAGCATGCTTTTTCTATCATTTCACATTTCGAATGTTTTTCTGTGGAGTACCCCCCCCCCCCTAATATATATATATATACATTTTTGAAAAACTCCATTCTTCTTGGGTTTTTTATCAAATGATTCGCCCATATACCAAATATCAAGCTTCTATCACGTTCTAAAAGGGGTGTTTCTACTTCATTCCGAAAATCGAACATTTTTGTGTGCAACACCCCCTAAAGTAGAAAATATTGGAAAACTGAAATTATACACTTTCTTCTTTCCAAACTATCTACCCGTATACCAAATTTTAAATCTCTATCTCATCCGAAAAGATGTTTTTTTTTATCAATTCACCTTTCGAATGTTTTATTTTTGAAAAACTATATTCGTCTTGGGTGTTTTCATCAAATGATTAGTCCATATACCTAATTTCAAGCCTCTATCAAATTTTAAAGGATCCGTTTCTCAGTTATTCTTTAAATCGAATATTTTGGTGTGCTGCACCCCCCTAAGTAGAAAGTATTGGAAATCTGAAATTGCACACTTTATTCCTTTTGAACGATTTACACATACACCAAATTTGAAGTGTCTTTCTCATGGCAAAGTATGTTTTCCTATCATTTCAGTTTTCGAACGCTTTGGTGTGGAGCACCCCTTCTAGAGAACGTTTTCGAAAAATTCGATTTTTCCAGAGGTTTTTATCGAACGATCGAGCCGTGTACCAAATTACAAGTCTCTATCTATTCAGGAAGTGCTTAAAAAACATGACAGACAGACAGACGGACACTTGGCAATTAGTATATACTAGTCGAATACCCGTTGAACATCAACGATTCAACGTTCTCTCAATGAGCAACCCCTGAATATTGTAATTTTTTAATAATTCGCGTTTCACATTTATTAGGAAAATCGAATATTTTAGTGTGCAGAGCCCCCTAAAGAAGAAAATATTGGAAAACTTAAATTGCGCACTTTCTCCTTTCGAACTATCTACCAGTACACCAAATTAAAGTCTCTATCTCATCCCCAAGCATACTATTTTATCATCTTCCCTTTCGAACGTTTTTCCTATGAAGCACACCCATAAATGAACATTTTTGAAAAACTCTGTTCCTCTTGGTTTTTTTTTATCAGATGATTGGCCCATATACAAAATATAAAGCCTCTATCACATTTAAAAGGAAACGCGTTTCATTTATTCCGAAAATCGTACATATTGAAGTGCGGCACCCCCTAAATGAGCAAATATGGAAATTTGAAATTGCACACTTTCTTTATTTCAAACTATCTACCAGTACACCAAATTTGATGTCTCTATCCTATCGTGAACTATGGTTTTCTATCATTTCATCTTTCGAACTTTTTTCTGTGTTGCACCTCCTTAAATGATCATTTTTGAAAAACCGTAATAATCTTATGTTTTTTATTAAATGATTAGCCCATATATTAAATTTCAAGCCTATACCACATTGTAAAGGAGGCGTTTTTCATTTGTTCGTCAAATCGAACATTTTAGTGTGTGGCACCCCCTACAATAGCAAACGTTGGAAAACTGAAATTGAGCACTTTCTTCCTTTCCAACTATCTACCCGTATACTAAATTTGAAGTCTCTAACTCATCGCGAAGCATGCTTTTTCAATCATTTCACCTTTCGAATGTTTTTCAGTGGAGTACCCACCCCCTTCAACATGCATTCTTGAAAAAGTCATTTTCCTTGGGTTTTCTATCAAGTGATTCGCCCATATACCAAATATCAAGCTTCTATCACGTTCTAGAAGGGGTGTTTCTACTTCATTCTGAAAATCGAACATTTTTGTGTGCGACACCCCCTAAAGTAGAAAGTATTGGAAAACTGAAATTGTACACTTTCTTCCTTCCAAACTATCTACTCGTACACCAAATTTGAAATCTCTATCTCATCCCAAAGCATGTTTTCTTATCAATTCACCTTTCGAACGTTTTTCTCTGGAGCACCCCCTTAAAAGAACGTTTTTGAAAAACTATATTCGTCTTGGGTGTTTTCATCAAATGATTAGTCCATATACCTAATTTCAAGCCTCTATCAAATTTTAAAGAAGCCGTTTCTCATTTATTCGGTAAATCGAACATTTTGGTGTGCGGTACCTCCTTAAGTAGAAAATATTGGAAATCTGAAACTGCACACTTTCTTCCTTTCTAACGGTTTACCCATACACGAAATTTGAAATCTCTATCTCATCGCAAAGCATGATTTTCTATCATTTCACTTTTCGAACGTTTTGGTGTGGGGCAACCTCGCTATAGAACGTTTACGAAAAATTCGTTTTTTCCAGGGGATTTTATCGAACAATTGAGCCGTGCACCAAATTGCAAGTCTCTATCTATTCGGGAAGTGCCTAAAAAAGCGTGACAGACAGACGGACAGACAGACAGACGGACAGACAGACGGACAAACAGACAGACGGACTGACAGACAGACAGACGGACACTTGGCACGTAGTATATATAGATAGATTTTTTTTAAATCTAAGAATTGTTTTGTAATGATTCAGCACCCATGTCTCATTTTGTAATTGGACATTTTTGCATATTTCTGTTGCGTTCTCAGTTAGTTTACTTAAGTTCCGTATTCCGCCACAAGGGACAAGCATGTTGGCTACAAGCACGTTCAATTGACTGAGCATGGCCACTTTTAACAGGTACACGTTACTTCCGTGGCGCTGTGACACACTTTTCAAAAGTTATAGGGGGTATATAGACTTTTTTAAGAACCCTGAATATCAAACACCCTAAAAATTGCAACATTTAATACAATTGACAGTGTTTGAAGTTTCTTGCCCGGGAATATACTTTTTGAGAAAAACGTATAAGATTATAAGATTTTTCTACGCTGCTCTCTGGCATAACCCACGTGCGTGTGCTGTTCCCGGACAAGTTTTGACAGTACCCGTCTTTTTTAAAATCGGATAGCTGTGAATTATAAACAGCGAAAGATAGGAGAAAAAGAGCAGTCAAGATATCTATTGGATAGTTACAGAGTTACTGAGTTAGGGAGATTTACGATCACTTTCAGGAATGGTGAATCGATTCACTTAAATATTTGCACGTTAGCAGCCTTCTTGAATATGTTATATGATTAAGTCTCAGCTAGGATTTGAGTGACCAGATGCGAATTCTAAACTGAAAAAGTTCTACGAGTTTTAACTATACTACTAGCCGAATACCCGTTGAAATTCAACGGTCTCACAATAAGCAGCCTCCGAATAACATGAATTTTTGAATAATTCAGTTTTTCCAGTGGTGCTTTTCAAATCAGTGGTCAGTACCAAATTTCAAATTTGTTTAACTTCAGACAGGGCATTTCTAATTTTTCAGCCAATTAAATATTTAAGTGTACGGCATCCCCAAATTAGCAAATATTAGAAAGCTGAAATTATATACTTCATTCCTATTTAACGATCTATCCTTACACCAATTTCAAAGTCTTTATTTTATTGCAATGTCCTTTTTATTATCATTTTACATTTCGAACGGTTTGGTGTGGAACACCCATTAAATGAACATTTTTGAAAAATATGATTTTCTCCTCAGGTTTTATCGATTGACTGACCTGTGATGGACGGCCGGGAAGTGCCACCCAATTTAGACCGGAACCCAGTGGGGGAGGCATCCACAGGGACCGTACCCTCCTTCCCCTACCACCAACCTCTCGGAAGGACTTACGGACCCACATGTTTAACGTGATCGTACTCCGCATGAACACGGCGGCATATGTGGCAGCGTGCAAATCTAGCGCGCAAACCACGGGGATACCGCACCCGAGATGGCCAACAGCACGCGGCGTTCCGAGGTGGTCACCCACCAAGTACTAACCGCGCCCGATGCTGCTTGACTTCGGTGATCTAACGAGAACCGGTGTTTTCAGCACGGTACGGCCATTGGCTGACTGACCTGTGTATCACATTTCAGGGTCTTTATCCTTGAATTCACTTTTCGAACGTTTTGGTGTGGAGCCTCCTCCTCTGCAGAACATTTTTGAAAAATTCGATTTTTCCAGAGGGTTTTATTGAACGATTGACCTGTGTGCCAAACTTCAGGACTCTATTTCATAGCAAAAAGGTGTTCTTCATTTATTCGGCATTTCGAACATTTTAGTGTACAGTATCCCTAAAGTGTCACATTATGGAAAACTGATATTATACAGATTCTTCTTCTCCAACTTGAAATTTACTCATTTTTCATTACTTGAAATTTAAAGTCTGTATTTTATCATGGAGTGTGTTTTTCTGTAATTTCACTTTTCGAACGTTTCTGTGTGGTGTACCCACCCCGTAAATGAATTTTTTGAAAAATTCTATTCTCCTTGGCTTTTTTATCAAATGATTGGCCCAGGTACTAAATTTCAAGCTTCTATGAAATTCAAAAGGTTGATTTTTTCATTTATTCGTCAAATCGAACATTTTGGTATGCGATATCCCATAAAGTTGCAAATATTGGAAAACTCCAATTGTACACCTTCTTTCTTTCGAATTTTCTACCCATACACGACATGTGAAGTCTCTATCCCATAATGAAGCATACTTTTTCAATCATTTCACCTTTAGAACGCTTTTGTGTGGATTACCCATCCCCTTGAATAAACATGTTTGAAAAATTCTATTCTTCTTGGATTTATTATCAGATTTTTGGTCCATATACCAAATATCAAGCTTCTATCACATTTGAAAGGGGGGGGGGGACGTTTTTCATTTATTCTGAAAATCGAATATTTTGGTATGCAGAACCCCTAAAGCAGAAGATATTGGAAAACTGAAATTGCACACTTTCTTCCATTCGAACTATCTACCTGCACACCAAATGTGAAGTCTCCATCTTATCCTGGAACATGCATTTTTCATCGTTTAACTTTTCGAACGTTTTCTCTGGAGCATTCCCTACTTAAATGAATATTTTCGAAAAACTCTATTTTATGGCGTGGAGGGGGGGGGTTATCAAATGATTAACCCATATATACCAAATTTGAAGCCTCAATCAAAATTTAAAAGAGACGTTTCTCATTTATTCACCAAATCGAACATTTTAGTGTGCTGCACTCCTTAAAGTAGAACATATCGGAAAACTAATATTGCACACATTCTTTCTTTTGGCCTATTTACCAGTACACAAATTTTGAAGTTCCATTCTCATTACAAATCATATATTTTTACCATTTTACCTTTCGAACGTTTTTCTCTAGAGCACCTATTTAAACGAACTTTTTTGAAGAACTCTATTCGTCTTGGGTATTTTCATCAAATAAATAGCCAATATACTAAATTTCAAGCCTCTACAAAATTTTAAAGGCGATGTTTCTCATTTATTCGGCAAATTGAACATTTTGGCGTGCTGGCGTGCGAGCGTGCAGCACCCCCTTTAGTAACAAATACTGGAAATCTGAAAATGCACACTTTCTTCCTTTCTAACGATTTACCCATACATCAAATTTGAAGTCTATCTCATCGAAAAGCATGATTTTCTATCTTTTCACTTTTCGATCGTTTTGGTGTGGAGCCTCCTTCTACAGCACATTTTCGAAAAATACGAGTTTTCCAGGGGTTTTATCGAACGATCGACCCGTGTACCAGATTGCAAGTCTCTATCTATTCGAGAAGTGCCTAAAAAGAGTGACAGACAGACGAACACTTGTAATTACACTGATTGACGGTCACTTGGAATTTCAGGAAATCTACATTGGAATGGAAGGAAACGCAATATGCAGGTGTACTAGGGTTATAGAAAAAGAAAACAAGGATAACAAAGAGTTTTATTATCCAAAGAAAAGGGTTGAAAAAAAAAAGGTTGAAAGAAAAAGGGCCACAATACGAGTGTCAACATCAGTGAAACAGAATGATTGAAACAATGTGATGCTGCAGTTTAATACGATGTGTGGAAACCACGGGTAGCAGGCATGCTGCACATCGATTTCCTACACTTTCGATGAGGGTTTGGATGAGTTGTGTGCTCAAAGAGTTCCAAGCCTCATTGAGAACAGTTTTCAATTCCGGAACGGAGCTTGGTGGTTAGCAGAGGGCTGCAAGATGTCTCCCGAGCATATCCCACACATGCTTTATTGGACTCAGATCAGGAGAGTTGGCAGGCCACTGCATGTGTTGGATATCTACAGTTTGAAGGAAGTCGTTGACCAAGATCGCACGGTGAGGAGGCGTGTTATAATCCATGAATATGAAATCAGGACCAACAGCACCTCGAAACAATTGAACGGTAGGCTCAAGGACTTCGTCTCTGTATCTTTGACCGGTAACCGATCCCGTGTCAAAGATGTGGAGGTCTGTGGGGCCGTCCATCATGATGCCTGTCAAGATCATGACTCATCCAAATGGAAAAATATGTCGTTCTATGATGTTTCCCGCGTGAAAACGCGTTCCACGTTCTCTCCAGATCGTGGTACGACGAGAATCAGTTTGCAGGCTAAACCTGAACTCGTCATTGAACATGACATTGCATCACTGTTGTCCACTCCGCTGCCGATGTTCCAAACTCCACTGTAAACGCGCGCGTTTCTGTGCAAACGTCAGGGGATGCAAACTGCTTGTCGTCTGGCATAGAGACCAACGTGTCGGAGTCTCCTGTAAACAGTTTGTCTCGAAACAGCTGTGGCGGCTGTCAGGGCCGAACCCAGTTGTCTGGCAGAACGGTTTCTCTGATGTCGCGTAGTTATCACCAAATATTGATCTTGCCGAGCAGTTGTTACCCTTGGCCGACCCGGTACTGGTGGTCGGGTAACATCTCCTGTGATTTGGAACATCTGCCACAGTCTGGAGATCACACATTGAGGCACATTCAGAATTCGAGACGCTTCGGTTTGGGATTGACCGGATTCCAGCATTTCAATAATTCGTCCCTCCAAAAAGATGCCCAGTTGGCATCTTTGTGACATCTTTCGTCCCTTTTGATTGTTAACAACGCTCCGTACCACAGCAATTGCGAAATTTTGCCTCAACTGGCCATGCCGCTCGAAACCGTTTTAGACTCGTTCCGACGTGCGCCGGTACTTAACGCATGTCGACGTCAACTGCGCAATGATTTACCTTCGTCCCACGATTCTCCGCAATGCGAACTATTGCATCAATATTAACTCCGAATTTTTCGCATTTCACGAATTATGCTTAACTTTTGGACATGAGTGTATATATAGATGCCCCCAAAGACCTCGCTTCTGCTCAAGGTTCAAGTCAGGACTCAGTACTGAAGATAATTTCTTTGCGTTTTCCCGATTAAACGTTAGTAAAGGTAGAAAACAGCATTGTTTATACATATTTGATAATTAAGAAGAGACGCATGCAATACTATAATTTTTAAGTATTTATTTGAAACTTGCGTTGAAGCTTGTGAAATGACGGGTAAAATAATTGATAGGAAATTAAACTTAGCAGACAACATTTTTTCATCTGCACTCACAACTTCATCATTTATTAAATTTGAATATTACTAAACTGACTATCAAATCTTAAAAAGTGAAAATTTCTAACTCTAAAATAACTTACAAAATTATACCGTCTTCAGTCGTAATTTGTGTATCATGAGTTTTATTTTATGATTTATTTATGTTTTATTGCATATTTTGTGATTTAGAATAACGCAATATTTTTGTATTTATGTAAATAACGTTCGCTGTGCTATTAGTCTGAGAACGAGCTTTTTAAACGTTGGATTTTGGCATAAGCTCTAATAATTCTGACGGCCATGGAGGTATATCCCAAGGGTATGTACGTGCGGTAAAGAAATAAGAGGTGATTTTTATTGCTTACCTTTTCTAAATAGATTTGATTTTGGCAATTTGTAATAGGAATTATAAAAATCAGGCAATTAGATTCCCTTTAATTTGTTTGGAAAAAGTAAATAACTCTTTGTTAATTTATAATAATTGTATTTGTTCTTATGTTCTTCTGAAATTCTGTTTGGGTGGAAAGCGTTGTTCATTTTAAACACTAATAAATGTTAGAGGCGTGTTTTACGTCCTTAATTGATCATCCAGATACAGTTCCGTACGTAGAATTTCGATTGGGGGGGGGGGGACATGGCAAAATATTGATAATAATAAGAATAGTAATAATAATAATAATAGTAATAATAGATAATAATAGTAAGCAGGGCTGTCCTGAAGAAAATTATTGAGAGTATGCTGTGCTGTCTCATTTGGAGTATTGAAATTGCGGGGTTCCAAGGGGCGGAGACCCTGGTGGGGTGTGTGACAGGGGACTCGATACATTCCATATACATCGGTCAGCATCGTGAATCCTTAGCCGTCACATGACGTTGCCCTGGCGCACCATTGGGGGCGGAACACACTACGTCCAACAACAATATCCATGCCCGCAGGTGGAACTCGAAACCCACAACCGGACTGCCGAACGAGCACGGAGAAACGCCTGCCTTGACCTCTCAGCCACCGCGTCGGCATGAAAAATAGATAAGCAGATAGATAGAAAGAAGTTTTTAAATTCATTTATTCTACACTTCACTGAAGGTGATGAAACTTACATTAGAATATTCTCTGGACTCAGCCTCATTGCCTGAAAAAAAATTCTTATGGGAACAGCACATTTTCCCTTTAGATTCAAATTCATTTTTTCTTTATTTCTGTAATAATTCATTAAATTGAGTTTAATTGCACAAAATAACAAGCATAATTATTTGAAATTACACTGAATTTTCACTTTTAATTCAATTTTTATTTTCATTTGGTAACTGGATTTATTTTCAAAGGCGGCGTAGCAAAAGCGCAAAAAAATAACTAAAATATCTCGAGAACGGCTAGTCCCAGAGTAATGGGGTTAGTTTTATTCTTTTTCTCATCAAAAATTACGTATAGAACAAGCATTTAATCGATACATTTGAGCATACGTAGTCTTTTATTTTAGATCTTAACGATTTTTGCGGGCTGTTTCGCAAAAAAAGACAGGTTCTTTTTTCCCGAAGCGTACCAAAATCTAATCAGCACCAGGGGCAGAACTCGCTCCACTGTAACCAAGTTCTTATGATTTACAAAAGTTTCATCCGTGTCCACTCTTTACAAAAAGTGTCGGCTGAGATAAAAAATTATCGCAATGTTTATTAAACACTAGCCGCCTTCGGCGACCAGCCTGTTCGTTACCCTTGAAAATTCTCACCGTGGCAAACTCGCTGGAGCCATAACTCGTGGAGTTAACAAAGTTTGTTTTAGTTTAATGACGTTAAAACTAATAATGAAATTTTAATATGAAAAATAATGTTCCAGGGTTTCTTGAAAATTTATTTGTAAAGTGAATTTATTCTAATGTTTGTGAACTGTGAGATTCTGAGGATTTCTGTACCTGTAACCCTTGGAAAGGGATCCCTTTGATGTGTACTCACAGCCGGGATCAGCTGCTCCTATGTTTTTTTATAGAGGTATGCTCCTCTATTTTTTGTTTTACATAAATGACATTGTATCCGTTTGTCTGCATTTTTAGTATTGCATCGCAAATGATATGAAAGTATTTTTGAGACTGATGATGTTGAATGTGAATTTAGTATTTAAGAAATAAAGATGCTGCTTTAACGATGCTGCTCAGCGAAAATTTTTTTTTTAAAGATTGCACCCACCACCACCTGATGCATAAATACACCGCGACTATCTCCATAACTTTCTTTTTATTTATTTTTTTTATTTCTTCAGTGTTTAAGTTTTTTCATTGTGGTCCCAACCACCACCCGATGTAAACAATACATCGCCATAATTCAATCCAGCATAATGAGCCAAAAACCTTATAAAAAGCAAGCACTAATTCGGTTTTTAATTGTCCCTAGGCCAAAAACCGTACAAAAAGCAAACACTTATTTGGTTTTTAATTGTCCCTAGCCCAAAAACCGTATAAAAAGCAATCACTGATGACATTTGCAAATATAATTTAATACCCATGCGCGCGCGCGAATATCCTCATCAGGATATTCGCATGGATATCAAGAGCATGGCCCAAATATATCAACCACATACCACCAAACACTAATTCGGTTTTTAATTGTTCTTAGGCCATAAACCGTATGAAAAACAAACACTTATTCGGTTTCTAATTGTACCTAGGCCAAAAACCGTATAAAAAGCAAACACTTATTCGATTTTTAATTGTCCCTAGGCCAAAAACCGCATAAAAAGCAAACACTTATTCGGTTTTTAATTGTCCCTAGGCCAAAAACCGTATAAAAAGCAAACACTTATTTGGTTTTTAATTGTCCCTAGGCCAAAAGCCATATAAAAAGCGAACACTTATTCGGTTTTTAATTGTCCCTAGGCCAAAAACCGTATAAAAAGCAATCACTGATGACATTTGCAAATGTAATAATTTCATATAAATATAATAATTTCACTCTGTATACTGTTACCACCACCTGATGTATATAATACATCACCACAATTCAATTCACCATAATTCAATCATTTAAATTTTATAATGACCATATGCTAAGCTCTTAATGCCATCATTTAAAATAGAAGGTAATTTTCTAATAAATATAATAATTTCATATAAATATAATAATTTCACTCTGTATACTGTTACCACCATCCGATGTATACAATACATCAGCACAATTCAATCCAATATAACTTAATTTTCTAACCCGATGCATAAATGCACCGCGACAATCTCCATAACTTTCTTTCAATTTATTTTTTCTCCATAGAAACACCGTGCGTCTGCGCGCGCGTGTGGGGGAAAAAAATTCCTTTCTCGTTTTCGCCGAAAAATTGAAAATCATGACTTCTTTAAAATCCAGATCGTGCGGCTATTTTTTATTATTTCTTGACCAGACTGGGCTTGTAAGAATGTTTGATCTTTGAGCTTCCTAAAAATGTAAATTATTAGTCGAAATAGTCGGTACTTTCCCCGACGCGAGGATTTAAAAGCGGATGTTCGTTTCTTTGAGCCGAAAGTGACTTTTGTTTTAAAATCTTTAAAAAATATTAGAATTTGTCCCTGAGATTCGAATTTGATATATTTTTACTCGCAATTGTCTGCTCTTTTCGGTCATGTGATTTGTTTTTTCTACGACGTCTGGATGGTGGAGAAAAAAGGGGAAAAGGGGGGAAAACGGTCGAAATCGCATGAAACATTAAATAACAAAAAAAATAATTCAAATTTTAAAAATCGGTTTTCATGTGTCACCTTCCCACACCTCCCGGGTCTCCGATTGCCAAATTTTGTAGTTCTGCGATGCACAGTCGCTGAGCCCATAGTGTATAAGATAAACAGACACACACACAGACACACAGACAGACATTGTCTTTTATTATTTAAGATTATGAATGAAAGTTAGAGAGGAAAAGTTACTTGATGCATTGCGTAATAAACTTGGCGAATTTATCTCTTTAGTACAAAGAAGTTTCTTGCTGCAATGAACTTAAGATGAATTGAGCTGATTCGTAATGATAAAAGTTGAACTGCATATACATTGTGACTTAATATATTGTTATTAGGCAAATTTGCCAAGTTCATTACGAAATACATAGCATAAACTTTTCCCTCTATACTTTTAATTTCTAACGTTTGATGAACTTGAGAATAGTTTTTGTTCTTAATCATTTTATGGCTGACGATGGATATGACCCTTTTTGTAGAGCTTAACACCTTTGCTTTATTTTTACAAGTTTGTTTTTTACAGAATTCTAAATTTCATGGTACACTTGACATAATTTTAGGACACATAATTGATCTTTAGCACATTATCTGATAACCAGAGTTATAAAAATTAGTGACAATTCTTACAAAACTATTATAGTTTCTCTATTTTAAAGAGAATAAATAAATATTGATTCAGAAAATTTATTTAGAATATCTTATTAAAAGTAAATGTTGACACATAAAAAAAATATATTTATTAATTTGAGACTTTTTTTATAGTTATTTATAATTCCAGTTTTTTTTTTGCTCCCTAAACATTTCCATTTCACGCATGATTAGGAAATATGTCGTACAAGAAAAATAAGTTATTTTCGCAGAATTATTCTCAATTGATTTATTTCAAGGTGAGTTGGTAAGTTCCTGAGAAAATTTCTTCGCAAGTTTTTCTTGGAATCTGGAAAGTAAAAAACGACGAAAGTCTGGTATCGTTGTGTACAAATAAAATTCTTTCGAATAGTTTTTGCTTTTTGCTTCTATTTAAAGCTTTGTTTATACTCTAACGAAAATACGCAATTCTTATGAGCTTTTATTCTTGTATATGAGGAGAAAGCACTTATATGTGAGACTTATTTAAGTAGTTTTTGAAAGACAAGTATAAACTAAAATAATATATTTTTTTAAAAATGAAATGTAAATCTTAGTTTAAGAAATAAATTCTAAGCAACTTTTTCTTACAGGATACTCTTGTCTGCCTTTAGGTTTCAGAGATTATATGTAGAATAATTTCCTAATTAAAAGATTGTAAAGTACCTTGTTGCCGCAACCGGGAATCGAACCACGGATCTTCGTACTGGTCAGCCGACGCTCTACTGTTGAGAAACTGGGACAGAATTGCAAGCTCTTATCGTTGAAGTATACTCTGCATTCTCCATCATCTAATGTCAGATTAGCGTGCAGCTGACAACATTTGCACGCTAATTTGACATTAGACTGACCACATTTTGCTATTTTTCGTTCAGGTTAGCCTTCTGATGCTATTTTTATCATCCAGGTTAGCTTCCTGCGTGGTCGTTGTTCTTCCGATTTGAAATCGGTGCTCAATATGCCAGAGTCCACTGAATCTATGCTAGTCGTACTGGGGTCAGTTTCAGACTTCCGACATCTTTGCATTAACCTGCAGGGTTGGTTTTTTTGGGCGCTATTGTAAAGAATCTTACTGCCCCAACCGGGAATCGAACCATGGATTTCTGAGTTGGCCAGCCGACGCTCTGCCGTTGAGCTATGAAACGGAATTGCAAGCTCTTATAGTCGAAGTAAACTCTGCATTCTCTGCAACTGACAGCATTTGCACGCTAATCTGACCACATTTTGCTATTTTTCGCCCAAGTTAGCCTTCTGATGCTATTTTTACCATCCAGGTTAGCTTCCTGAGTGGTGGTTGTTCTTCCGGTTTGAAACCGGTGTTCAATGTACCAGAGTCCACTGAATCCGTGCTTGTCGTACTGGGGTCACTTTCAGACTTCCGACATCTTTGCATTAACCTGTAGGGTTGATTTTTTCGGACGTTATTGTAAAGAACCTTACTGTCCCAACCGGGAATCGAACCATGGATCTCTGAACTGGTCAGTCGACGCTCTGCCGTTGAGCTATGAGACGGAATTGCAAGCTCTTATACTAAAAGTGGACACTGCAAGACATATTTTATCTTTGATGAAACCTGTGCCATAGCTATGATTGTTTATGTTATTTGATTGTTTTTTCATGTGGTTCTTCGCAACCTAAAATATCTTAATACATTATTTCTCCAAAAAAGAAAAATCTGATGTGGGCAGCACATGACTTTCCCTGCAGACTTATATTCACGTTCTATTTATTTAAATTAAATTTAATTCACTTTTAATTCAATTTTCGTTCTCATTTGAAAACTGGACTTATTTTCAAAAATGGTGTAGGAAAAATACGAAAAACTAAAATATCTCGAGAACGGTTAGTCCTAGTGTAATGGGGTTGGTCTTATTCTTTTCTTCGCTAAATATTACGTATTAAACAAGCATTTAATGGCTATATTTGAGCATACGTAGTTCTTAAGTTTAGATTTGGATGATTTTTGCGGGCCATTTTGCAAAAAAAGGCAGGTTATTTTTTTTCGAATTATACCAAAATCTAATCAGCACCAGGGTGGCTTACAAGCGACTTATCTACCAAATTTTGTGAAATTCGGTCCATTAGTTTTCAGTTAGAGTGGATACAAGCTTTTGCGGGCCATTTCGCCAAAAAAGGCGGGTTCTTTTAACCCGAATCGTACCCAAAACTAATCAGCACCAGATTCGTGCACAAGTGACTTACCTACCAAATTTTATAAAATTCGGTCAATTAGTGTTTTAGTTAGAGTGGATACAAAATCTGCACAGACAGACAGACAGACAGACAGACACACACACAGACGTCACGCTAAAAATAGTTTTTTCGTATTCTAGAGGTCTCGAAACGTGTAGATCCGTCGAAAACTCGAGTTGCGATTTTCGACATGATTCCAATACTTTCCCTATATATTACCATGTATTGCAGGGAAAGTAAAAAATATACGAAAAATTAACTCACTTTGAACAAAGCGTTCTATTGTTTTGAAACTTCGCACACGTAATGACTATGTAATGATAAAAAGTTGATTAAATCTTCATTGCTAAAGAACTTTTAATTACAGAGCAGTGAGAACATAACAATAGTAAATCCTTCTTTGACCGGATATATGGCGCAGAATAGAGTTTCAAAACAGTTTAAATGTTGTGGTGCAGTGCCTCCCAAACTAGGGTACATATACCCTTGGGGTACGAATTTGAGTTTTTGACAGAAGAACACGCCCGTTTTAAACATCTCTGAAGTGGAATCGAATGTTTTTGTGGTGTTGTCTGTCTCTCTCTATATCTCTGTGTGTGTTTGTGAGTCTGTAGACGCGATGTCTTACGAACGAATGAAGCTTTTCTAAAATATTTTGATAAGATTATTACACTCAGTGAATGCTGGAACCCTATTCATTTCAAGCGCAATCAAATGTCTGGAAGAGCTCTCAATATTGAAAAGAATTAAAAGAAAAATCATTAAAAACTCAGGACCTTCAATATTGTTAAATAAATAATTATTTTTTACGTAATTTTTCATTAGAAAACGAATGAGACAAACGTTAGAAAGCTAGCATAAACTGTTTTCTAGATATTCGAATAAATTTATATAAAAAAATATATATACAAAGAAATAGTAAGTATTATGAGAGATGCTTAGTTTTTATATGCAGTATATGCAACCAATCTGTTAACACCATTCTCTTGAATCTAGTTCTTTCCATTCACGAGAAAAGATAATTTTTGTAATAGTATTTTTGTAATAGTATTGTATTTTGACATCAAAGAATTTGGCAAAAGTCAAAATTTTATGGAATATAAATTAAATGTGAATTGCATTTTCATGAGAACTTTGCATATATGAGCACAAATAAGTAATTCTGCTTGGCCTAATAAGTAGCTCAAAGTGCCAAATTTTAATTTACGTGGTATTTTTTTAATGGCAAAAATATTGTGATGTAGATCTACATTATTATGTCTCTGTGATAAGTAAAGTCATTGCATTGTGCAGAGAGAGTCATGTGCTGCTTACATCAGATTTTCTATGTTTATATTTTGTAAAATGTGTAAATTTTGTAAAATGTGTATATTTTGTAAAATGTGTAATTAAGCCTTGAAAGTCAAATTTTATGGGGGCATTTAATAAATAAATTGACCGGGACCTACAGTTTCAAGTAGACTAAAAATCACTAAGTGCATATCGAAAGCTGTAGAATTCACTATTCGTTTATAGGTAGAGGGTTCAAAAGAAATATAATAGAAATAAAAAGTTAAAAAAATGTCTGAGATGTAATAAAATAAAACTTAAAACTCTGACATAAACTCTGTATATCTTAAAATCTTCTGTATAAGGTTGTACATTCTCTTTGCCGAAATTTAAATAATTTTATTAAGTATTCATACCTTATAATGCAAACATGCTTAAAAATGTCATATATTTTTTCAAGCAGTGTTCGCTATTTACTTTTTCTTTAGAGATCAGTGTCAGAGTATTGGATGTTTTAAAAAGAATGACCCAAGCTTTGAATTTTTGATAAATTTATGTGACCCATTTTCTTGAAACTTCATTGATTTTCGATCAAGAACGTTCTGTTCTTTGGCAACAAAATGGACAGATTTAGAGTAGGGTGTAAACAACAGTAATTGACCCTAACATTTTTCTTTTCTCTTTTCGTTTTATTATAGGCCAGAATATGAGTTTTAAGAGAATACTAGCTGTGGTGACTGAGGATAGCAGTCGCTAAATATAGCAATCAGTTATCATAGTAATACGTTTTTTAGAAAGTTCTACGACAGTTGTGCGGGCGCAGAAGTCGCAAAGCAACAAAAGTGGGTCAAAGTTCAGTGAGAGTAGGTCGAATGGATCCATAGCAGAGTAGAACATACAACAGGAAAATTGCACCAAAATCACAGCAAGGGTTGCTAAAATAGATAGACATGAATATGTAAAACAGGGGGCCGTTATCTTCCCCCTTCCCACCGGCAGTCTCCTCTCCACAAAGATTCAAAATAAGAGTTCAAAGAATATTTACATTTAAGAATAAACGTTGCCAAAATCTAATTGGGAATTGAAATATCTACAATTGCCATTGAGCTCTATTGTACAAGAGAGACTGATAACGCGGATTTTCTGAACCGATGTCCCCCCCCCTCTTCCGTTCCGCCAGAGATCTTGTAGAAAAAGAAACATTTGTGTAGTATAATTATTAGGAGATTTTTTTATGTTTGTTGCGGATTTTTGGTCGCTATTACAATATTTCGTACACAGTCATCTAGACAAGGAAATATTAATTTAAAAGTACTTTTCTTTAAAACGAGTTTCCTTCTGGTATATTTGATACTTTAAAATTTGAAATAAATTTTATTAACTATCTCAACATTAGATGACACAAACTCAGTAGACATTTATTGTGGTTCCATGTGGGCTACTAGGGCTATGCACATGGGCTCTGAGTATCAACTCCATCTGCAGAGTCCATAACGGTCCCATGCTGGTCAACTCTACTTTTTAATTAGCTATCCTTGGTGGTTTCTTACATTTTACACTAAAATCCTCAAGATAGATATATAGATGGATAGAAAGAGAGATAGTGAATTATATGTAGATTAATAAATAGATATATAGATACATAGATATATGGATAGATAGAGTTATTTACAGGTTGTTTCCAAAGTCGCGCAACCCACATTTCGGTTGATATCTCTCATAAGTATAAAGACAGATGTTTGAATTTCGCGCTATTTATACATCATATAATGCACAATAGATGGCGCTGTTATTACAGAGTCAGTTCACATAGTTCTAAAATGGCGCTCAGTCTTTTTTGTATCATATTTTCAATATATATTTTCAATCTTTTTTGAAAAATAGAGTGAGAGAGCGAGGAGCAAGAGAGTGAGGGAGCGAGGAGCAAGAGAGTGAGGAAGCGAGGAGCAAGAGAGTGAGGGAGCGAGGAGCAAGAGAGTGAGGGAGCGAGGAGCAAGAGAGTGAGGGAGCGAGGAGCAAGAGAGTGAGGGAGCGAGGAGCAAGAGAGTGAGGGAGCGAAGAGCAAGAGAGTGAGGAAGCGAGGAGCAAGAGAGTGAGGGAGCGAGGAGCAAGAGAGTGAGGGAGCGAGGAGCAAGAGAGTGAGATAGAGATATAGAGAGCGAGATAGAGAGAGCACGATAGAGAGAGCGAGATAGAGAGAGCGAGATAGAGAGAGCGAGAAAGAGAGAGCGAGATAGAGAGAGCGAGATAGAGAGAGCGAGATAGAGATAGAGCAAGAAAACGAGAGAGAGAAGCAAGAGATAGAGAAGCAAGAGAGAGAGAAGCAAGAGAAAGAGAAGCAAGAGAGAGAGAAGCAAGAGAGAGAGAAGCAAGAGAGAGAGAAGCAAGAGAGAGTGTGTGAGTCAGAGGGAGCGAGAATGAGAGTCAGAGAGCGCGAGAGTGAGAGTCAGAGAGAGCGAGAGTGAGACAGAGATACACACACAGAGATAGATAGATACGTAGAGAGATAGATTGATAGGATTGATAGATAGATAGAGATAGAGATAGAGAGAGAGAGTGTGTCTAACTCAGTGCGAACAATTTTCACTATTTAATTGCATTTTAAGCTTTGTGAGTTCAGGTAAATTTAGAAATTGGACACATATATGAACTTTATTTAATATGCTCTAGTGCTTATTCGAAATAAACTTTTCAATGCATTAAATCTTATAAATTCATTCATTCAATTTACAAGAATAAGTGAAGCATTGTGAAAATTTGAGTTCTCATTTAAATGACATGTATTCGTACATGATGCATTTTTCTAAAAGTAAGAATACACTATTCGACAATACAAGAACACATTATTCTGCAATTTAAATTTAAAATATATTGTTAAAATTAACAGGTTGAATGTTGATTTTAGTAGTATGTGAAGCATACTGTTTCTGGAAGAAATGTGTATTCATTGAACAGTTTCCTTTTGTGTTTATATAGGCATTTGTTTGAAATTTGTGTATTTTCTAATTTAAGTAATGCGTTTGTTCGTAAATTTCTTCTAAAAATCAACAGAAATATTCAATGATCATGCATTTTATCTGTGCTTTAATTATATGTAGGTACTAATATTGCTTGTACTATGTATATAATTGAATTACGTTCAGTATATTGATTTAAATATTTCAAACTAACATTTTTTCTGGCACTTTTGTTTTCAAACATTCCACAAGATTGAAGGCGCATAATATTGTACTGGAACAAAAGCTATTCAGTCAATTCTATCAAAGGAAAGTTAATCTATAATAATAAAAATTAATGTCTGTTTGTGTCGTCTGTAGCGGAAAATCTATCAATGTAACGACCACGAAATTTGATACTGAGGTACCTTGGCTCTTAGGAGGAAACACCTAATCGATATTTAAAAAAAATTCAATTTAGTTTTTTAATTATTAAATGCTGGAGGGCTATTTTGAGTGATTTTCGATCGTTGAGGAGGTGATTCACAAATCAGATCCTCAGTGATCAAAAATACTATCAAACAGTTTTCATTTTAGCACCATTGGAGAGATAAAAAAAATTCTCTTTCATAAAAGTTTTGAACAGAATTTGCACTATTAATGGACGCCTTAGAGAAAACGCATATGAATCCTTTGCAGAGGGAGTATGCGCCTTTTGCCACGCTATTCCTATTTTGCAATGCCTTATTGTTTATGGTGTAGTTTTATTAATCATTTGCCATTGTTTACTATATATATATATATATATATATATATATATATATATATACTATTAACAGTATATCCGTTCTTCATATGGAATATATAGTATAAAAAAACTTAAAATTCAAAATTATGTACAAATTCCTATACTATTCTAAATAACATTGTTATTCAAAGCATTAAAATATTAAAGTAATTTTACTGAAAAAAGTTTAAGAATCTTTGTTCTCGTTATACGAAATTATCTTTATAAGCAGATCTGAAGAATAAAACATCCAGGTTACGTTTGTAAATAAATTTACAAAGAATGTGAAATTGAATCAATATATGCTAAAGTGAAAGCGTTAAAATTATATTGAAAGATATACCAGTACTACTGGTATTCGCGTTGATTAGAAAACATACTCGTATTTTAGAAGATATACCCGTGCTACAATATATAAATTTGAAAATTTTTTGCCAAAGTATATCTAATGGCGTAAAAAATTGAAAATGTCAGTAATCCCCGTAATCTGTAAACACGAAGGCCGTAATTGACATAATCCAATCAAAAATGCAATTTCGATAAAATTTATTTTATATACATTTCTGGAAGAAGTGTATATAAAATAAATAATATTAATTAAATCGTGAAAAATTTAGTAAAAATTGTCTGCAGTATAAATAAATTGGATTTAATTCCATTGCTAAGAGACATGAAATAATTTTCTTCTAATAAATTGGGGGAAAAATATTATCTGCGTAATGCTAACTCTATGGAAAGCATAATTGTGCGTTTTTAATTAATAACTGGACAACTCCTGGTCCTAGAAACATGAACAATTTTCTAAATTTTAATTTTCTAATTTAGTTATTCCAAGGCTAAGCACAAACCGCAACAATCCACCATTAATTCTTTGTAATAGATCCTAAAATATAATTATTAATTAACATACTCACATTGAATTCCACAATTTTAAATTTTGAAATAAACATTATTTGTTACACATATGATTACGATTTAACTTACATTAATTTTATACACTTTTAAGGAGGAGCAAATGCACTTGTGAGACCAGAATTTTTAAGTAATGCCCAAATTATATAATCGACCTTTTATAAATGCAGATTTGCATATACCTCTGTTTGTCGTCTTGGACATGCCAAACCTCCAATTGGCTTTGAAAGCACACTCATGGATGGTTATTGCCTCCAATTGTTTTTAACACCGCATTCTTAGATGGTCACTGCCTCAATTCTTTAAAGCACTTTTTTGAACATTTTGGATACACCTTCTAGGACTCTCATTGTCGAATGCCACCGCTACTGGACGGTCATTGCTTGCATGTCTATTTTTGCACTCTTAGCCGGTCATTCTAAATTGACTGAATATATGTTGAACTTTCTCTGCTTGTTGCCACATCATTTCGGCTGAGGTCCAGATGCGCTCTCCGTATATCATTGGTTGTTCCTCAAGGCGATGTAGCAACACTTCTTCATTGGCCACCTTATTACCCAATATGCGTGGTATAAGCCTTGACCCAAAGGAGATTTCTGATGCAAACGCACCTGCAATTTATGTGCACTGAATTTATTGAGGTTATGACTTCCTGGGCCAGGATTGTCGTACAATGTTGCCTACGAGTCTACGCTTTGTTTCGTATGGTATATATCGCAAAACTTCGTAATATTCAAACTACATAAATGTCTCCTGATCTCATATTTTCCCCCTCGCAGAAATAAAAAAACACACCATTGAAACTGCGACCTTAGGAAACATTTCCTAAAAAATTAGAAAGGAAACATTCATTTGTCCTTGCCAATTCTATAATTGTCATTTATCATCACTGAAAGTTTATCATGCACAGTTGAAACAAGTCTGAAAAAGTCTTTTTGTAAACATTGAAAGTTTTTTATTACAACATTCTATTATTAGTAATATGTGCTAATCATATATTATATTAGGTCGAGTCTTAAAACAATGCACAAATTGAAATGTTAACTAACTTACTATATAATTTATATATGCACGTTCACTCGCCTAGTATTTATACATTTATATAATCTATTGACATCTCTTACAAAATAAAGAAGTTTTTAAAAATTAAACAAATTTTTAACAGTTTAGATTCTTCGACCTTAATTACATTCGTTTGCATGTTATTTTCACATAATCTATTATTATGTCATTTAAACTTTGATATTTTCATAAACACATCATATTTGAATAACATTTTATATCAAAGTACATAATTCTTTCTTTTTTTAACATCAGACTTCAAAATACCACTGTATTGAATTGAATGCCATGATACTCACCCCTCGAAATAGCATCCTTTAAAAAGAAAAGAAAAACAAAATGAACCGAAACCTCCACAGAAAATCGCTTTCGACGCTTTGACTGCCTAATTGATGAGGCCTTAATTACTCAGCAGGAAACGCCCCTTTCTGACGCGGGAATGAAGTAAAATTCCCTCTATGACAATCTCTTAATCGATATGCTAACCGGTTCTATATTTAATTGAAAGAGGAAAAATACACCTCAACTCTAAACTGAGATGAGATACGCGCACTGTTCTACTTGCTCAGCACCTGCAGTGAAGAAATGGACATTTTTTGGGAGTCTTTCACAAAGAAATTTATATAACTGAAGTATTGCAAAGCCTTCATTATCCGTTCAGCATATCATAAATGTTGGACTAAACGTGTCTTATTTTAATGTGCATTCCCTTTTTATTTTGATTAATCCATTTATTTTGAATAACTTCTATCCTCTGACTGCATTTATGACCTATACACGTGGTGCATTTACGTGATTCTTTTTTGTTATTGAAATTATGTCCTACGTATTCTCTCAAACCTCCACTTTTCAAAATATATTCCTGATCAATAATAAAAAAATTATATAATTATAATTCCTTATTATTTAAATTTTAATTAGTGGGGTGCCTAAAGTCAATTTGTATAAAATATTAAACGTATCTTTAGGTGCCTTACTTATCAATTGAATTTTGACCTGAATAGCACACAATCCTTTTATTTGAGTTTATCAACTGTTGTTTTCAATCATTTTATTGAATTCCTTATTTTAAATTTTAATTAACCTCTAAAGATTCTTTATTGAGATTATTCAATTTTAATTATTTATATCACTTCTAAAACTCAATACTTTCATTTAGATGTCATATATTCATTGTTTATTTTTATGTAAAGTGGTATAACGTACCCTTTTCTAGAATCATTCGTACGCGCTTATATTGTGCAGGTTTTTTGCAACTACTTTCCTTCTTAACACCCTCCAAACCTAATTTAAATTCCTCAGACTTCAACTACCTCCTATCTAACCATAGTCTTTCATTAAAACCTCATAAATTAAACATTTTAATTTAATTTAAATTTTTATGAAATTATATTTTTGTCTAAAATTTTTTTAAATCTATTTAAAAATATTCCTTGCATATATTTACTTTAAAAAAATTATTTAACCTATACCATCATTGAATTATAACTTCAATTCATTGCAACCTTTCACTAAGCAATTTGTTTACCTTTTAACATTACGCTAACGGGTTCAGTAGTTTCTCCTGTATAACACCTACAATTATTTACTACTTGTCGGCTTTGTCGTAGAGTTGAGTTGAATTGCAGTGACTCGTTCCTTCGTTTAACATTTCATTTTTGACTTAAGCTGTTTGTAAATAAACTTAGCGAACATGAACTTATTTATTTACTTATTTTTTTTTTTTTATTATTCTTTCGATTTAAAAACATTTTCATATTTTAAATCGCGGATATATTATTCGACCTCACATATTTATTTTTTTTTATTTTTTTTAATAGCTTCCTATACTTGACATATTTTATTACAACTCTCGTAGCGTGCGGTTGAATCTCATCATTCTTACACATTACATTTTATCATTATTTATTACCTTGAGATTTTAGTAATTACGGCTATCATATTTTAGCTGCTGCAGTTCCTCAAGACATATTAATATTTACTTCCCTACTTATTTATATACTTAATATTTCTATTTATTTACATAATCTTCCTCATACCTATCCAGATATTTATTTATTACGATTTCTCGTAGTATTTACATCTACTTACGCATACAATTTATATGGCATCACCATTATATATTTTACGTACATTATTTAGTCTGCACGTTTTTGCTCAGTCGATATTGTACTTTGGCATCATGGACATACTTATTTTTATTACTTCAATTGACGTCTTCTTACGACTTATCCTTACATCAATCTATTCATTTTCATTTCATATTTATTTATATTTATTTTTGTTCAGTTTTCACGCATGAATATTTATATTTTATTTTCATATAATTATCTCATACATGATTTTCGTAACCTTCAGTGCATTGTAAAATACCAAAATAATTCTTTTATTAGCACTTAATAACCTATCATTTACTTCAATTTGTTTACATACTTTTTATTTATCTACCATTTTTTCATTTTAACAAAATCTTAACTAAAATTATTTAATTATTCTGTCCTTTAGGATTTAGTTATTTCATTTGTTTTCACAATTTATTTACCTGAGACATTTGCTTTATAGCAATTTAAATGTTTATTTTACATTACAACATTCCCTCACGAGATATCGTGTCCTCGATTGCTCCAGTGCAACGGGTAATTTCACAGCTATACCTAACCGTTCTATAATTGATTGAAACCTTCAATTATTTATAGAATTTATTTATTTTTAATGGCTCAAAATTTGTACCATTTTTAACTAATCCTTAATACTATCATTTTCAGCTCATATCTATCTCTTTTCACCTTACTTAATCATGTTTTACAACTTTTTAAGCCTATTACTCTTCACAAAGATCTTCAATATGGCATTATCGTCCAACTCATCGCAAGCCACGAGGGCTCCCACCATATTTTGAAGTCTATGGACAAAAATTCCTCTTATTTTAATTTCGCACTTGGCCATGACACATTCGCGTCTAAGTCCATTAATGACCATCCTAAGTTCATAAAGTTCACTTGCAAAGTACGGAGACCTGTTCAAGATCCATTGTAAATTGATCTTGGTTTCGTAAATCTAAGATATGCTGGATATAGTGACATAACTCCAAGTAGTAATTGAATCAAATAGTAATTGATACAAAAGGACCTTACGGCCAGGATATACACATTGATGCAGGAATTTAACTTAAGACATCTATTGTGCATTCAATAATAATACAGAAGATGACTGCGTAAATAAATATAAACAGGTACTAGAACAGCCAGTATTACACATTATTGTCATTTAACAAACATGGATCAATAGGGAACTTTGACCGTGACAGGTGATATAACTATATGTAAGTAATAAGTGGAATAGATATAAATCGTTGATGCTTACTCAGCTTCTTCTTAGAGCATCTAAATCTTGTCCTGGCCTACTAATGATACTAGATCCTCACAATCAATACTAATGTCAAGGATGTGCACTTTCCACCCTTCGCACTCACCCAACGATTCAACTGCCAACTTCCTGTTCAACTGGCTCACCAACTCGACTAAGACCCAACTTCTACCAGACTTAACTCTCTCACCCACGATTCGAAACTTATCCAGTCACTGTGCAGGACGGCAGAATGTTACTTAGCACGGCGATTGGTCTACACAACCGAACCAGTCAGAAGTTGTTAATATAAAGTCAAACATAAATTATAGCGTAACTGAGAGAAATAATAACAAAAGGTTATATAGGCCTTACACATTTAGTATGTATGTTTAATACGGTGAAATCGAAAAAATGACCTCGGTTGTATTCGACTCTTGCAGGCGGTCAAGACAGTTAGTATGTAAAAAACCTTGAGTAGTACAGGAACCGCGGCAGGATATTTCGATACCTAGCGTGGGCAATGACTTGCTTTTTTGGATTCACAAAGTGCAGAAGCAATGGCACTGCGCTTCTCTATTAAGAGACAAAGCACTGAGGAAGAAGTGGGGGTCATCGTTAGACATAACATGCCTCCATCTGAACACTGTCCAGAATTCAGACGGCTCTGCCTATGGTGAGAGGTCCGTGGTAGGCGTCTTAAATGGTGGTAGCGTCGTCACCTAACCCCACTTTCTGCCAGTCTGGCAAACGCCTTCAAATGACTGATAGTAGCGCCATTCATATGACGCCTCCTTCCGTCCCCTCCACTCCTCCTCCCGTGACTGCACTATTCTCTCGAACTACCCTTGTCTGTCTGGGGCGTCTTGAACCTCTAAGACGGTTGCATGTGCCTTCTGTGATCCACTGTTGCCAACACTGAGCAACTACCATATCGCTCCGATCAAAATTGCAATTGATTGTTGGACCATCCAGCTTACTTTAGGCCTGTGATGCGACTTTTCTCTAAATCCGACAACCGTTTGTGGCGCCGTCGAGAACGTCTCAAAAGCATCTTTGTACCCAACTTGCAATATCAAAGCAGAAAATCCACTTCCAATTGCTTGTGAGTGAGGTCACCGGCCGTTTGAAATGTTGCACGATGCGTCGTTTTCACGCGCTTTGCATGATCTCTACAACATCATTGGCCTGAATAGTTTGATCATTTGTGTAATTCTTTAAACGCCATTTGCATGCCGAGTTTCGCGGCTAAAGCTCAATATTTTTATGGGCTCATATATTTTTTAAATAGATTGTATAAAATGAAAGGGGACATCTCGATTGTAATTTATAACCCGGAATTAAGAAGAATCACAAAAAATCGCAATGCTTTCTTTAAGGAAGTTTTGAAAGTTGTATTCTCACAAGCAGTAGTTTTAATTATTGTGTATTATTTAGGAGTTATAATAGTCCATAATATATCGTGATTTATTATTATTTTCACTTTTCACACAGAGATATCTCGTAAAAGAGTCAAGTGATATATTTGAAATAGTTTCCATCTTTAAAGCTGAGCAATAATATGATTGATTTTCGAAGAGATTCAGTTTCTAGAAAGTTCTCTCCACCCCCCACCCCCTCTTCCGTACAATATCAACATTTTTAGTCTGTAGAGAAAGCCATGGGATGCAATATATAATATTTTTTAGTTATATTTTAATAGATGAAGAAATTTATTTTAAAATTGTAGAATGCAGACAGCGTAGTTTGACTAGCTCTCAGTCTTCTTTGTATCACAGAGCTTTGGGTGAATGGCATTCTCATAAGAATTTCAATTTACAATCTGGCGTTGAAAATATTCTCATACATTTTGAAAGGAGAAAAGTCAAACTTCTATGCAGGAAGATATCATTTCTGTAATAACCTGAATATTTTCCAGGTCTAAAAAAATTTATTTTCCAAAGCACGTTTTAATATTGAGGAATTGCATAGTTAGAATATATGTTAAAAACTGGAGTTTTACGATACATTTTTATTGTAGGAAAGATAATATTGCGCTTGGAAAACTGAAACTTTTTGACATTTTTGAATTTAGAAAATATTAAAATGTGACAAACGTTTTATCATGTTGCAAATGTTAATGTTTGCAGACTGCCAGAGTTTTTATGAAATATCAACTGTACAAGAATTTTAGATATTTTGAGCTAAAATTAAATTTAATGAGGAATATTTTATGCAATTACTATTTTTTTGCTTTTCATTCAGTCCTAAAATTATTAAAATATTCAAATTATTATGTAAGAAAAGCATTAGATATAAGTTAAGTAGTTATATTTAAAATATGGAACGGTAACATTTTATGAAATAAACGCTCTAAAATCTGCTGCTATAATGACACTATAAAATAACAAGAGAGATCAATCATGCATAAAGCATTGATTATGAAACACTTTACAACTGAAATGCAAATTTTTAAACATCTCTAAAATGCGATACATTCAGTGGTGATATTTTTAAAATTATCACAATACTACAATAATTTATTATATTTAAAAACTTCATCGAAAACAAATGAACTTTATTCAAATAACGTCATCGAAATATAAATCGCCTGGCTCTCTATGTAAAAGAAGTGAATATTTCATTCATAAGCTTTTTTCCATTCCTTTCATTCAGCGGCGATATTTTTACAATTATCACAATACTACAATAATTAATTTTACTTAAAACGTAAAACCATAGAGGTAAAATTACATTCTAACTCCATGCTTAAAACTTCATCAAAAAAGCAATAATATGGAATCGCCTGCTTCTCTAGGTAAAATCAATGAATGTTTCATTCATATCAGCTATATTGCAGACTTAAGAGCTAAGTAATTTTGCGTTAAAAAAATTCAACAATTCTTATACAATTCATCTTAGAGTTTGATGTGTTTACATTCTCCATACGTGAAAGTTAGGTTTCGTTGTAGAAATGATCAAAGTTTGATGATCATTTAATCTCCAAAATATTGTAATTGCGTTGGCGCAGTATACAGGGTGTCCCAAACAGATTGAGACGCACTTTAATTCTTTACCTGTTGGAGATAAGTGGGCAACGTAAATTGCCAAGGGGTAATTGCGTTGGTGCAGTATACAGGATGTCCCAAACAGATTGAGACGCACTTTAATTCTTTACCTGTTGGAGATAAGTGGGCAACGTAAATTGTCAAGGGGTAATTGCGCTGGCGCAGTATACAGGGTGTCCCAAACAGATTGAGACGCACTTTAATTCTTTACCTGTTGGAGATAAGTGGGCAACGTAAATTGCCAAGGGGTAATTGCGTTGGCGCAGTATACAGGGTGTCCCAAACAGATTGAGACGCACTTTAATTCTTTACCTGTTGGAGATAAGTGGGCAACGTAAATTGCCAAGGGGTAATTGCGTTGGCGCAGTATACAGGGTATCCCTAACAGATTGAGACGCACTTTAATTCTTTAACTGTTGGAGATAAGTGGGCAACGTAAATTGCCAAGGGGTAATTGCGTTGGCGCAGTATGCAGGGTGTTCCAAACAGATTGAGACGCACTTTAGTTCTTTACCTGTTGGAGATAAGTGGGCAACGTAAATTGCCAAGGGGTAATTGCGTTGGCGCAGTATACTGGGTGTCCCAAACAGATTGAGACGCACTTTAATTCCTTACCTGTTGGAGATAAGTGGGCAACGTAAATTGCCAAGGGGTTATTGCGTTGGCGCAGTATACAGGGTGTCCCAAACAGATTGAGACGCACTTTAATTCTTTACCTGTTGGATATAAGTGGGCAACGTAAATTGCCAAGGGGTAATTGCGTTGGCGCAGTATACAGGGTGTCCCAAACAGATTGAGACGCACTTTAATTCTTTACCTGTTGGAGATAAGTGGGCAAGGTAAATTGCCAAGGGGTAATTGCGTTGGCGCGGTATACAGGGTGTCCCAAACAGATTGAGATGCAATTTAATTCTGTACCTGTTGGAGATAAGTGGGCAACGTAAATAGCCAAGGGGTAATTGCGTTGGCGCAGTATACAGGGTGTCCCAAACAGATTGAGACGCACTTTAATTCTTTACCTGTTGGAGATAAGTGGGCAACGTACATTGCCAAGGGGAAATTGCGTTGGCGCAGTATACAGGGTGTCCCAAACAGATTGAGACGCACTTTAATTCTTTACCTGTTGGAGATAAGTGGGCAACGTAAATTGCCAAGGGGTAATTGCGTTTGCGCAGTATACAGGGTGTCCCAAACAGATTGAGACGCACTTTAATTCTTTACCTGTTGGAGATAAGTCGGCAACGTTAATTGCCAAGGGGTAATTGCGTTGGCGCAGTATACAGGGTGCCCCAAACAGATTGAGACGCACTTTAATTCTTTACCTGTTGGAGATAAGTGGGCAACGTAAATTGCCAAGGGGTAATTGCGTTGGCGCAGTATACAGGGTATCCCAAACAGATTGAGACGCACTTTAATTCTTTAACTGTTGGAGATAAGTGGGCAACGTAAATTGCCAAGGGGTAATTGCGTTGGCGCAGTATGCAGGGTGTTCCAAACAGATTGAGACGCACTTTAATTCTTTACCTGTTGGAGATAAGTGGGCAACGTAAATTGCCAAGGGGTAATTGCGTTGGCGCAATATACTGGGTGTCCCAAACAGATTGAGACGCACTTTAATTCCTTACCTGTTGGAGATAAGTGGGCAACGTAAATTGCCAAGGGGTTATTGCGTTGGCGCAGTATACAGGGTGTCCCAAACAGATTGAGACGCACTTTAATTCTTTACCTGTTGGATATAAGTGGGCAACGTAAATTGCCAAGGGGTAATTGCGTTGGCGCAGTATACAGGGTGTCCCAAACAGATTGAGACGCACTTTAATTCTTTACCTGTTGGAGATAAGTGGGCAAGGTAAATTGCCAAGGGGTAATTGCGTTGGCGCGGTATACAGGGTGTCCCAAACAGATTGAGACGCACTTTAATTCTTTGTTTGTTGGATATAAGTGGGCAACGTAAATTGCCAAGGGGTAATTGCGTTGGCGCAGTATACAGGGTGTCCCAAACAGATTGAGACGCAATTTAATTCTGTACCTGTTGGAGATAAGTGGGCAACGTAAATAGCCAAGGGGTAATTGCGTTGGCGCAGTATACAGGGTGTCCCAAACAGATTGAGACGCACTTTCATTCTTTACCTGTTGGAGATAAGTGGACAACGTAAATTGCCAAGGGGAAATTGCGTTGGCGTAGTATACAGGGTGTCCCAAACAGATTGAGACGCACTTTAATTCTTTACCTGTTGGAGATAAGTGGGCAACGTAAATTGCCAAGGGGTAATTGCGTTTGCGCAGTATACAGGGTGTCCCAAACAGATTGAGACGCACTTTAATTCTTTACCTGTTTGAGATAAGTGGGCAACGTTAATTGCCAAGGGGTAATTGCGTTGGCCCTGTATACAGGGTGCCCCAAACAGATTGAGACGCACTTTAATTCTTTACCTGTTGGAGATAAGTGGGCAACGTAAATTGCCAAGGGGTAATTGCGTTCGCGCAGTATACAGAGTGTCCCAAACAGATTGAGACGCACTTTAATTCTTTACCTGTTGGAGATAAGTGGGCAACGTAAATTGCCAAGGGTTAATTGCGTTGGCGCAGTATACAGGGTGTCCTAAACAGATTGAGACGCACTATAATTCTTTACCTGTTGGAGATAAGTGGGCAACGTAAATTGCACAAATGTTAAAATTAAGGTAGGAAATAAGACTACGTTAATGAAATAATCCTCCCATTAATTTTCAAAAAGTTACACTTTTTAAATTTTTATACGATCCCCTTAGACAAATTTGCATTAAAAATAAAAATTTTCTGATTGACCAACAAGATCATTAAAAAAAACCGCATATCTGTATCTTTAAAATCAACTGAATTATGATAAAGGAATGAATTATGATCAAATGAATTATGACGAAGTTAAAATTTACAAATTGCTTCGAAAGTTTTAGGAAATATTCAAATTATCCCATAAAATATATATAAAAAAATCAGCAAAATAATGTTCAGTAGAGTTTTTTAAATAAAATTATAAATAATAATGGCACCCATATAATATGAAGAGGCCACGTGACCCACTTCAAAATAAAATATGGCATTCAACTTGTGTCAAAATCGTGATTTTTAAAGTTCTTTTAAAATTATATTTAGTGTTGCATCCGTCCTAAAACCGCTGTATTTTTGCATTATTTCTGTGCATTTATATTCTTCGCCAACGCAGTTACAATATTTTTGAGTTTAAATGATCATCAAATTTTGATTATTTCTACAACGAAGCTTAACTTTAATGAATGTAAAATGTAAACAAGTGATTGTAAGACGAGTTGTATAAGAATTGCTGAATTTTATTCACGAAAAATTATTTAACTGTGGAGTTTGGAATAAAAGTGTGATGAAACATTAACTGCTTTTACATGCTAAAAAATGAATGAAACATTAACTGTTTTTACATAGAGAGCCAGACGATTTATATTTCGATGACGTCATTTGAATAAAGTTTAAGTGAAGTTTTAAGCATGGAGTTAGAAAGTAATTTTACCTCCATGGTTTTAATTCTTCAAGTAAAATAAATTATTGTAGTTCTGTGATAATTAAACAAGAATGATCAATCATCCACAAAGCATTGATTGTTAAACACTTTACAACTGCAATTTTATTTAAACATCTCTAAAAGGCGATACATTCAGCGGAGATATTTTTTAAATTATCGCAGAACTACAATAATTTAGTTTACTTGAAATTTTAAAACCATGGAGGAAAAAGTACATTCTAACTCCATATTTAAAACTTAATCGAAACAGGCAGTGCTATAAAGTCGTCTGCTTCTCTATCACTATGTAAAATCATTGCATATTTCATTCATATCATCTATATTCCAGACTCCAGAGTTAAATAATTTTGCTTTAAAAAAATCAGCAATTCCTATATAACTCATTTTTACAATCACTTGTTTACATTGTGCATCCATTAAAGTGAGGCTTCTTTGTAGAAATAATCAAAGTTTGATGACCATTTGAACTCAAAAATAGTATAATTGGGTTTGCACAGAATATAGATGCACAGAAAATACGCAAAAATAAACTGGTTTTAGGACAGATGCAACATAAAATATAAATTTAATAGAACTTTAAAAACCACGATTTTTTTTTCTGGGGGAAGAAAAAGATCGCTACCATATTTTATTTTGAAGTGGGTCACGTGATCTCTTCATATTATATGGGCGTTGTCATTATTTTAATTTTTATTTAAAAAACTACCGAACCTATTTTGATGAAATTGTTTTCATATATTTTATGGAATAATTTGAATATTTCCTAAAACTTTTGAAACAATTTGTGAATTTTAACTTTGCTTAAAACATGTTTGAAAAAAGAGATCCCATAGGGTTCAATGTATTTCATTTCCTCAACCCGGGTTCAATCCAAAACTAATTGGGTGATATTATTCATGTGCATTCCCATATGTCCCACAGCCACATACTAAAATTTCATTTTGATAAAGTTATTTGTACGGTAGTTATCGTGCGAACGAATAGACAGACATACAGACAGAATGAACAAAGTCATAAGCACTTTTCAACTATGTTGTAAAGTGTTAAAAATAGTTGGACCATCTGAGATTACCTAGCTCCCCTCGAATAATCAATCGCAACAGTAAGTACACGTTTGACCAACAATCTCTCCGCTTTTTAATTAGAGATGTCTATCTCTCCAAATTGTCTTTCTTGATATATATATTACAGTGTGAGTCTATGAATCTCGAAATATCGTGAACCCCCCTCCCCCCCCCAAAAAAAAACAAAAACAAAAACAAGAAAGACCAATCATGCATAAAGCATTGATTATGAAACACTTTCCAACTGCAAAGCAATTTTATTTAATCGTCTCTAAAATGCGATACATTCAGCCGAAATATTTTTAAAATTATCACAATACTACAATAATTTATTATATTTGAAAACTTAAAACTTCATCGACAAAAAGGAACTTCATTCAAATGACGTCCTTGAAATATAAATCGCCTGGCTCTCCATGAAAAAGCAGAAAATATTTCATTCATACACTTTTTTCCATTCCTTTCATTCATCACACTACTACAATAATTTATTTTATTTAAAAACATAAAACCATGGAGGTAAAAGTAATTTAACTCTATGTTTAAAACTTCATCGAAAAAGTCTGCTATAAAACCGCCTGCGCCTCTATGTAAAATCAATGAATGTTTCATTCATATCAGCTATATTGCAGACTTCAGAGCTAAATAGTTTTGCATTAAAGAAGTTCAGTAATTCTCATACAACTCATAGCTTTATGTGTTTACATCCTCCATAAGCGAAAATTAAGCTTCGTTGTAGAAATAATCAAAGTTTGATGATCATTTAAACTCAAATATGTTCTAATTGCGTTGTTTCAAAATATAGATGCACAGAAATTAAGCAGAAATAAAGCAGTTTTAGGACCGATACAACACTAAATATAAATTAAAATAATTTTAAAAATATCACAGCTGAATGCATCGCATTTTAGAGGTGTTTAAATAAAATTGCATTGCAGTTGAAAAGTGTTTCATAATTAATGCTTTATGCATGATTGATCTTTCTTGTTACTTTATGGTGATATCACTTTAACACTAGAGCGACGGATATTTTGAACTCCTTCGTTCTATGAAGATCGTTGATTTTGTTCTCTTATTATAAAACCTAGAATAATTTTCTTCTGTGTTTTCAATAACTTTAAGAAAATAAGAAAAGTTATAAAATTTCAATGGGCTCGGATTAGTCGTTTTGGAGGAATCGCTTCTCAAAGTAGTTATATGATCAAAATGACCGCTTCAGTCGTTTTAGTGCTAAATGACATAGATCTTAGCCATTTGAAAACTTTTGTTACGTAAGATTTTTACTTTCCCTGCAATTCATGGTAATGTATAGGGAAAGTATTGGAATCATGTCGAAAATCGCAACTCGAGTTTTCGACGGATCTACACGTTTTGAGACCTCTAGTATACGAAAAAAACTATTTTTAGCGTGACGTCTGTGCGTGTGTCTGTGTGTCTGTGCGTCTGTCTGTGTGTCTGTGTGTGTGTGTGTGTGTGTGTGTGTGTGTCTGTCTGTCTGTCTGTGCAGATTTTGTATCCACTCTAACTGAAAAACTAATTGACCGAATTTCATAAAATTTGGTGAGTATGTCACTGTGGGCGAATCTGGTGCTGATTAGTTTTGGGTACGATTTGAGATAAAAGAACCCGCCTTTTTTTGAGAAATGGCCCGCAAAGGCTTGTATCCACTCTAGCTAAAAATCTAATGGACCGAATTTCACAAAATTTGGTAGATAAGTCGCTTGTGGGTCACGCTGGTGCTGATTAGATTTTGGTACAATTCGGAAAGAAATAACCTGCCTTTTTTTGCAAAATGGCCTGCAAAAATCGCTAAAATTTAAAATAAAAAACTACGTATGATCAAATATATCCATTAAATACTCGTTTAATACGTAATTTTTAACGAAGAAAAGAATAAGACCAAATCCATTACACTAGGACTAGCCGTTCTCGAGATATTTTAGTTTTTTCGTATTTTCTCTACATAAGTCTGCAGGGAAAGTCATGTGCTGCCCACATCAGATTTTTACTTTCCCTGCAATACATGGTAATGTATAGGGAAAGTATTGGAATCATGTCGAAAATCGCAACTCGAGTTTTCGACGGATCTACACGTTTCGAGACCTTTAGAATACGAAGAAAAAACTGTTTTTAGCGTGACGTCTGTGTGTGTGTCTGTCTGTGCAATGTATGTATCCACTCTAACTCAAAAACTTATGGATCGAATTTCATAAAATTTGGTAGGTAAGTCACTTGGATACGTCCCTGGTGCTGATTAGATTTTAGTACGATTTGTAAAAACAGAACCCGCTTTTTTTGCGAAATGGCCTGCAAAAATTTCATGTATCGACACTAGCTAAATTACTAATTGACCAAATTTCACAAAATTTGGTAGATAAGTTACTTGTGGGATACTCTGGTGCTGATTAGAATTTTGTACGATTCAGAAAAAGAGAACCCGCCTTTTTTTACGAAATGACCTGCAAAAATTTCTTGTATCCACTCTAGCAAAATTACAAATTGACCAAATTTCACAAAATTTGGTAGATAAGTTACTTGTGGGATACTCTTGTGCTGATTAGATTTTGGTGCAATTCGGAAAAGAATAACCTGCTTTTTTTTGCGAAATGGCCCGCCAAAATCGCCAAAATCTAAAAAAAGACTAAGTAGTGTATGCTCAAATGTATCACTTAAATTCTTGTTTTATACTCAAGTTTTAAAGAGGAAAATAATATTACACATTCCATTATATTTTAGGACTAACCGTTCTCAAGATATTTGAGATTTCCTGCATTTTTCTTAATCCGATTTCTGAAAAATGTCCAATTATCAAATAAAAACAAAAATTGAATTAAAAATGCAAATTTAGTGTTATTTGGTTCAATTAAACTCAATCTAATGAATTATTAAAGAAATAAAGTAAATATGAATTTCAGTTTGCTGGGAAAGTCATGTGCTGCCCACATCAGATTTTTTACTTTCCCTGCAATACATGGTAATGTATAGGGAAAGTATTGGAATCATGTCGAAAATCGCAACTCGAGTTTTCGACGGATCTACACGTTTCGAGACCTCTAGAATACGAAAAAACTATTTTTAGCGTGACGTCTGTGTGTGTGTCTGTGTGTCTGTGTGTCTGTCTGTGTGTCTGTGTGCCTGTCCGTCTGTCTGTGCAGATTTTATATCCACTCTAACTGAAAAACTAATTGACCGAATTTCATAAAATTTGGTAGGTATGTCACTTGTGGGCGAATCTGGTGCTGATTAGTTTTAGGTACGATTCGAGATAAAAGAACCCGCCTTTTTTTGAGAAATAGCCCGCAAAGGCTTGTATCCACTCTAGCTAAAAATCTAATGGACCGAATTTCACAAAATTTGGTAGATAAGTTACGTGTGGGATACTCTGGTGCTGATTAGAATTTGGTATGATTCAAAAAAGGAGAACTCGCCTTTTTTTAAGAAATGGCCCGCAAAAATTTCATATATCCACTCTAGCTAAATTACTAATTGACCAAATTTCACAAAATTTGGTAGATAAGTTGCTTGTGGGATACTCTGGTGCTGATTAGAATTTGGTGCAATTCGGAAAAGAACAACCTGCCTTTTTTTACGAAATGGCCCGCCAAAATCTAAAAAAAAGACTAAGTAGTGTATGCTCAAATGTATCACATAATTTCTTGTTTTATACTCAAGTTTTAAAGAGGAAAATAATATAACACACTATATATATTTACACACTATATATATTTTATACACGCTATATATATTTTAAGACTAACCGTTCTCAAGATATTTGAGATTTCTTGCATTTTTCTTAATCCGATTTCTGAAAAATGTCCAATTATCAAATAAAAACAAAAATTGAATTAAAAATGCAAATTTAGTGTTATTTGGTTCAATTAAACTCAATCTAATGAATTATTAAAGAAATAAAGAAAATATGAATTTCAGTTTGCAGGGAAAGTCATGTGCTGCCCACATCAGATTTTTAGGTTTGGAGTTATAGACCAAACGCAATCACTGTAAAATACACTATGTTGCAAAAAAAAAATATATGTACATCTGAGAAATTGAGCTGCAGTCGCGAAAATCGGCATGTATGTATCGTTTGAGGAGATATACAAATGATAAGAATTTGGGAGCGTTTTATTAGGAAAATGTTTTATAACGTACAATTTGCTTATGTCCCTCCGCGGAAGATTCTGCCATAAGTGTTGCAACTGATCAGTTAATTTAGTGGTATTCTGAGAAGGCTGCAATTGCCGTCTCAGCATTTCCCATACGTGTTCTATTAGTGACAGGGTCTGTATGCTCATGGGAGGACTTTAAATCCTCGGAGCCATTGTTGAGAAAGTCGTGCAGTATGTGGTCGAACCTGGACGGCTTATTAGCATAGGCAGAGCAACTGTCTGCAGGATATTGTTGACGTACAAACGAGCCGTCAGATTGGCTTGTAGCACAACTAGAAGAGATCGGCTTCACGAGATAGCCCCAGACTATCACACTCCGCTTGATGGCCGCATGCCGCTTTACAACAAGGGCGGGATCACTTGATGTAAAGCGCTGTGCGGTTGCTGTGTGATGGAGTCGGTGGTTTCCTTTGTCTGGTGGAGTCGGGGGACTCGTCGTTCCTCTTCTGTGCTGGTGGTATCTTTTTCTCGGCCATGGGCTTTAAGTGGCCTTCGTGGCAGGCGCCATGGTCTGAGTTTGGAGTTTGGAAGTGCGTGATCAGAACGCTGGCCAGTCCTCATCAACATATGTTTGCGACCGTCATCACCACTGAGAGAGGAGCAATTTGCCTCTAATGGGACACTGTCCACACTGACCATGTTCGGAACTAATCCAGACGACTCCGCCTATTTTGAGAGGTCATTTGTAGGCGCCTTAGTGGACGTCAACATCTAATCCCATTTTCAGGCAGTCGTTCCCATTTTCAGGCAATAGTATCCCTTGATACAGGACACATGGAGGATGGCAAATGCCATCGAATAGCTGCTAGCGACATCTGTTGTGGGGACGTAGCTCCTCTCCTGACGGCACGACCTTCTCGGGAAGTTGTTTGTTTGGGGCGTCCTGAGCATCTGCGATGGTTACATGTGCCTTCTGTGATCAACTGTTGGGAATCTTCGAGCAACTATCATATCGCTCTGACCAAGATGGCGACTGATACGGCTGTTGAAATAATAGCTTGCCTTAGGCCTAAGATGTGACCTAGCTCTGAATCCGATAATTGTTTTTAGCACCGTCGAGTACGTCTCAAAGGCATCTTTGTGCACAACTTGCAGTATTAAATTAGAAAATCAAGTTTCAATTGCCGCGAGTGAGAACATCCATCGTTTCAAATGCTTTAGGATGCATTGCTCTCATACACGATACATGAGCCCTATAACATCATTAAAAAATTATGATTTTTCTATTGAAATTATTCTTTAATTAATTTAAATTCAATTTTTTCAATGAAACTAGATTTTTAATTTATATAAAACCGTTCCGAGGAAAAATCTCGAACACTAACTCCGCCGAGTTTTTATCTGACAAGTACTGTACGGACACATGTCACATTCTATTCTGTGAAGAATTCGTTAGTACTAGAAATTTAAAATTTTGTATAACGAATATATATATATATATATATATATATATATATATATATATATATATATATATATATATATATATATATATACACACACACTGACGAGCCAAAACATTATGACCACCTACATAATATCGTGTTGATCCACCTTTGGTACGCAAAACAGCTGCAAAATGCCGTGGCATGGATGCCACAAGTCCTTGGTAGGTGGCTTGAGACAAATGGTACCAGATGTGCAAATAGCGGTTCCGTAACTCCTATATATAATAATATTCTGGTAATATTCTGGGGCGGTGGTGTTTGAGCTCTGAGTTACCGTTCCATGACATCCCAAATGTGCTCTAAGGGATTAAGGTTCGGCGAGTTAGGCATGACATCCCAAATGTGCTCTATGGGATTAAGGTTCGGCGAGTTAGGCATGACATCTCAAATGTGCTCTATGGGATTAAGGTTCGGCGAGTTAGGCATGACATCCTAAATGTGCTCTATGGGATTAAGGTTCGGCGAGTTAGGCATGACATCCCAAATGTGCTCTATGGGATTAAGGTTCGGCGAGTTAGGCATGACATCCCAAATGTGCTCTATGGGATTAAGATTCGGAGAGTTAGGCATGACATCCCAAATGTGCTCTATGGGATTAAGGTTCGGCGAGTTAGGCATGACATCCCAAATGTGCTCTATGGGATTAAGGTTCGGCGAGTTAGGCATGACATCTCAAATGTGCTCGATGGGATTAAGGTTCGGCGAGTTAGGCATGACATACCAAATGTGCTCTATGGGATTAAGGTTCGGCGAGTTAGGCGGCCAGGACATCAACTGAAATTCATCCGCATGCTCCTCGAACCACTGTAGCACAATTCCGACCTTGTAACAGGGAACGTTGTCCTGCTAGAAGACTCCATTCCCTTTGGGGAAGATTGATGTCATGTACGGGTGCAACTGGTCAGCAATGATATTGATATAGTCCACAGCTTTCATGATGTGTTCCACCACAACTAACGGTCCCAGAGAAGCCCATGAGAACGTCCTCCAAACTATAATACTACCACCTCCGACGTGTTTATGACCCGCGGTACATGTGTTGAGGAACTTTTCACCTGTAAGACGGCGTACTCTGACGCGAGGATCGACGTGATGAACCAGATATCGTGATTAATCCGACAAGGCAACTCTGTTTCATTGTTCCATGGTTGAGTCATGATGTTCCCGGGCCCACTGAAGACGTAAATGGCGATGACGCTTGGTTAACAGAGGCACATGAGAGGGTCGTCTGCTTCAGAGTCCCATATCCATCAGAGTCCGCTGAACTGTGTGCTCCGAAACACTTCTTCTGGGACACTCATTTGTAATCGGCTGTCGATTGATCCACTGGCTGTCGTCGAGTTTGCTTCACTAAGCGGGACAGCCTTTGACGTTCAGTTTCGTTGATGACGCGTAGACATCCAACGGCTTGCTGTCTACTACTGGTTTCGCAGTCATTCATCCACTTTGCGTAGGTCCTAACTACGACAGCTTACAAACACCCGATGAGCCGTGCAGTTTCGGAAATTCTCGTTACGAGCCGTCGGGCCATCACAATATGCCCTCGAATTAAATTTGCTTATATCAGTAGCTTTACCCATCACACACACACACGGAAGCGATAGAATTATGCCCCAGAATCACCGGCAGCCGTTAAATACCATTCTTGCCTGCACAGTGCCCTCTGCGTCACCCAGCCAAGCCCATTCGCACACGGTGGGGGTGGTCATAATGATTTGGTTTTTTAGTATATATATATATATATATATATATATACACACACACACACACTGCTGGACAATTGCTAAGGACGGATCACAAATTACAATGTAGCACAGCATTAAGCGGGGGTGGAGGCACAGCAAGATAAAATATTGTTGCCACACTATTCGGACATTAGAATGAAGATCAGACATTGTTCTAGAAAATACAGAAGATTTTGAAACATCTGAAAGGAAAAAAGTGTCATTTGATGCTGTGTATATGGAGAAATGCAAAAATGCATATGAACGTCAGCAGGCACATTTCAGAAAGGTGTCACTATGGGATATGTCCACCGTGAAGTGCGATGCAACCTTCCCCTCGCCATGTCATGCTTTGCACAACATTATCCAGCAGCTCTTGAGGCATGTTATCCCACTCCTCTGTCAGTGCACGGATGAGGGTGTTCTTTTTGTTGGAGGATATTTTCGACCAGCAAGTCGCCTCCCCAATGCATCCCAAATATTTTCAATGGGGTTTAGATCTGGAGAACGTGCTGGCCATACGAGACATTGAATACCCTCGCTGACTAGACAATCCTGAACAGCGAGTGTTCGATGACATGGTGCTTTGTCGCCTATGAAAACAAATGCATCATCGACAACATCACGGAAAAGGCGAACATGAGGCAGTAGAACTTCATCAATGTATCGTTGGCAGGTCATAGTCCCAGTTGCAACCACATGTAGGGGCGTGTGGCCATTGATCATGATGCCGGCTCATACCATGATATTGCATGTCGGATATCGGTCCGTTTCCTGGATATTTTCTGGACGATAAGTAGTACCACTCTCACTCCAGATCAGTTGGCGTCTATAATACGGTGGTTGATTGAACTTACTCTCATCTGAGAATAGTACGCAAGCCCAGTCCTGTTCGGTCCAATTGCAATGCTCCCGACACCATTGCAAACGGGCGGTACGGTGAAGTCTGGACAATGGGACACACACAACAGGTCTGCGGGCGTATTACCCTCCTTCTCCCAAACATCTGGCTACACTTTTTCGGGAGATCGCTGTCCTGTGGTAGCAAGAAACTGATTTGCAACCTGCTGAGCTGTGGTGCTGAGGTCCCTTTTTGCCGATAGGACAATGTACCTGTCTCCCGTAGGCATCGTACTTCTAACACGACCTCCCCCGTGATGCTTGCTACACATTCCAGTTGTTTTAAATGCTTGCCACAGCCATGAAATAACGCTGTGGGCGATGTCGAACTCCCTGGCAACATCTGTTATTTTTCGCCCTTCTTCGATCTTTCTAATACTACTACTGGCTATGAGTAAAATCATTTAATTGATATCGGGAAGACATACCGAAAATTTCAAGTTCGTCAATTAAATCTTTCCCGTAAGGATTTCACTTGAAACAACAACTATTCACACGCGTCAAATCCTTTAAATCTCTTATCAGCGCTATCACTTGACGAACAGGCGTGGAAATGAAAAATTTGCATACATACATCTCTTCTTACTGTACCCCCACTTATTCTAATTTTCCACATTTTGCTTCCTTCCATTTTGCGGTTGCTATGGGTGATAGTGTCATCCGTCCTTAGTAATTGTTCAGTAGTATATATATATGGGTTCGACAGGTTCGTGCATTTGTAGTGTTTTTCTCCAGGTATTCTTGTTTCCTTTTGTTTTTTCTTCTTTATGTATGTTGTCCTTCATATTCTTCAAATTCTCCTTCATATTTTTGGTGGAAAATATGACGAATAGTCAACTTTCAAAACTCAGTTTACAAATAATGACTAATTAAATGATTCTCAACGTTTATTTTACTTAAGAGCATCATTAACAGGCAATGCGAAACAAATTGAATCATCTGAAGATGCTTTCGCCTCATTAATCACAGTTTCAACAGAACGATCTGAAAATGAACGATTACTCGTAAACTTTCATCTACTAGCTACTATGAAAAAATTCCAGTATGAAAAAATTCAAAATGAATCTGCAAACGAATTGCGATCTTTAATCGATTGTGTAAAGAAAAATTGGAGAGCATTGACGGTCCTGGATTATGAACAAAATAATCTATCTGATGTCATATTAATTAATATTATTCTTCAGAAACTCGACAGAGAGTCTAGAAAACAATTCGAACTCGCTCAAAAAACAAGGAAAATTCCCTAATTTGACGCATTGATGGCATTTCTGGAAAACCGAAGTATGATGCTTAAACACCTAAAGCGTACTCCAGTTGTGAAACCAATTATTAAAAATATTCCTCTTCTTAACAAAACTAAAACGTTGATGCTTAATTCAAGTGATAAACGTAAAACAAGATTTTATGTTTTATGTAAAAGATTACATTCTCTGAAAACAAATGCGTTATATTCCAAAAAATGGTAGTTCAAAAAAGATATGATACCGTGAAAGAACATAAACTTTGTATAAATTGCCTAAATAGAAATCACTTGATAAGTAACTGTAATTCAAAGCATTCCTGTTTTATATGTTCCAAACGGCATCTCATATTGCTGCATTACGAACGCCAACAGATTAATGAACATAAACAAAAAATAAATAAAAGCGCTGATGTATTTATTGCCTTCCCAGACTCATCGGCGAGTCGAAACTGAAGAGCCAACTTTCAATGATAAACAAATCGAAACTCCGGCTTCTTCGCAGCATACTTTGAGTAATATCCCAAAATCTTCTTCTTAAATAATAAAAGGCAATGTCTGTGTGTGTGTCTGTGTATCTGTCTTATACACCATAGGTTCAGCGACCGCGCGTCGGAGAGTCGGTGGGAAGGGGGGGGACACACGTCAAAACCGATTTTTAAAATTTTAATTATTTTTTTGTTATTTAATGTTTTATGCGATTTCGACTGTTTTTACTTTCCCTGCAATACATGGTAATGTATAGGGAAAGTATTGGAATCATACCGAAAATCACAACTCGAGTTTTCGACGGATCTACACGTTTCGAGACCTCTAGAATACGAAAAAACCATTTTTAGCGTGACGTCTGTGCGTGTGTCTGTCTGTCTGTCTGTCTGTCTGTGTGTCTGTCTGTCTGTGCAGATATTGTATCAAATGTAACTAAAAAACTAATGGACCGAATTTCACAAAATTTGGTAGGTAAGTCACTTGTGGGCGGGGCTAGTGCTGATTAGTTTTGGGTACGATTCGGAATAAAAGAACCCGCCTTTTTTTGCGAAATGGCCCGCAAAAGCTTGTATCCACTCTAGCTGAAGAACTAATAAACCGAATTTCACAAAATTCGGTAGATGAGTCACGTATAGGTCACTCTGGTGCTGATTAGATTTTGGTACGATTCGGAAAAAAATAACCTGCCTTTTTTTGCAAAACGGCCCGCAAAAATCTTCAAAATCTAAACTAAAGAACTTGGTATACTTAGATATATCCATTAAATGCCCGTTTAATACGTAATGTTTAACGACGAAAAGAATAAGACCAACCCCATTACACTAGGACTAGCCGTTCTCGAGATATTTTAGTTTTTCGTACTTTCCCTACGCCACCTTTGAAAATAAGCCCGGTTACCGAATGAGAACGAAAATTGAATTAAAAGTGAATTACATTTAATTCAAATAAATAGAACGTGGATATAAGTTTGCAGGGAAAGTCATGTGCTGCCCACATCAGATTTTTTACTTTCCCTGCAATACATGGTAATGTATAGGGAAAGTATTGGAATCATGCCGAAAATCGCAACTCGAGTTTTCGACGGATCTACACGTTTCGAGACCTCTAGAATACGAAAATACCATTCTTAACGTGACGTCTGTGTGTGTGTCTGTGTGTCTGTGTGTCTGTCTGTCTGTGCAGATTTTGTATCCACTCTAACTAAAAAACTAATGGACCGAATTTCACAAAATTTTGTAGGTAAGTCACTTGTGGGCGGGGCTGGTGCTGATTAGTTTTGGGTACGATTCGGAATAAAAGAACCCGCCTTTTTTGTGAAATGGCCCGCAAAAGCTTGTATCCACTGTAGCTGAAAAACTAATAGACCGAATTTCACAAAATTCGGTAGATGAGTCACGTATTGGTCACCCTGGTGCTGATTAGATTTTGGTACGATTCAGAAAAAAATAACCTGCCTTTTTTTGCAAAATGGCCCGCAAAAATTGCCAATATCTAAAATAAAAAACTGGGTATACTCAAATATATCCATTAAATGCTGATTTAATACGTAATTTTTAACGATGAAAAGAATAAGACCAACCCCATTACACAAGGGCTAGCCGTTCTCGAGATATTTTAGTTTTTCGTACTTTCCCTACGCCATCTTTGAAAATAAGCCCGGTTACCGAATGAGAACGGAAATTGAATTAAAAGTGAAATAAATTTAATTAAAATATAGAGAACATTAATATAAGTCTGCAGGGAAAGTCATGTGCTGCCCACATCAGATTTTTACTTTCCCTGCAATACATGGTAATGTATAGGGAAAGTATTGGAATCATGTCGAAAATCGCAACTCGAGTTTTCGACGGATCTACACGTTTCGAGACCTCTAGAATACGAAAAAACTATTTTTAGCGTGACGTCTGTGTGTGTGTCTGTGTGTCTGTGTGTCTGTCTGTCTGTGTGTCTGTGTGTCTGTCTGTGTGTCTGTCTGTGCAGATTTTGTATCCACTCTAACTAAAAAACTAATTGACCGAATTTCATAAAATTTGGTAGGTAAGTCACTTGTGCACGAATCTGGTGCTGATTAGTTTTGGGTATGACTCGGGTTAAAAGAACCCGCCTTTTTTTGCGAAATGGCCCGCAAAAGCTTGTATCCACTCTAACTGAAAAACTAATGGACCGAATTTCACAAAATTTGGAAGATAAGTCGCTTGTAGGCCACCCTGGTGCTGATTAGATTTTGGTATAATTCGAAAAAAAATAACCTGCCTTTTTTGCAAAATGGCCCGCAAAAATCATCAAAATCTAAACTTAAGAACTACATATGCTCAAATATAGCCATTAAATGCTTGCTTAATACGTAATTTTTAGCGAAGAAAAGAATAAGACCAACCCCATTACACTAGGACTAGCCGTTCTCGAGATATTTTAGTTTTTCGTATTTTTCCTACACCATTTTTGAAAATAAGTCCAGTTTTCAAATGAGAAGGAAAATTGAATTAAAAATTAATTAAATTTAATTTAAATAAATAGAACGTGAATATAAGTCTGCAAGGAAAGTCATGTGCTGCCCACAACAGATTTTTACTTTCCCTGCAATACATGGTAATGTATAAGGAAAGTATTGGAATCATGTCGAAAATCGCAACTCGAGTTTTCGACGGATCTACATGTTTCGAGACCTCTAGAATACGAAAAAACTATTTTTAGCGTGACGTCTGTGTGTGTGTCTGTGTGTCTGTCTGTGTGTCTGTCTGTCTGTGCAGATTTTGTATCCACTCTAACTGAAAAACTATTGAACCGAATTTCACAAGATTTCGTAGGTAAATCACTTATGAGCGAGTCTGGTGCTGATTAGTTTTGGGTACGATTTGGGATAAAACAACCCGCCTTTTTTTGCGAAATGGCCCGCAAAAGCTTGTATCCACTCTAACTGAAAATCTAATGGACCGAATTTCACAAAATTCAGTAGATGAGTCACTTGTGGGTTACCCTGGTGCTGATTAGATTTTGGTACGATTCGGAAAAAAATAACCTGCCTTTATTGCAAAATGGCCCGCAAAATCGTAAAAATCTAAACTAAAGAACTGGGTATACTCAAATATATCCATTAAATGCTCGTTTAATACGTCATTTTTAACGACGAAAATAATAAGACCAACACCATTACACTAGGATTAGCCGTTCTCGAGATATTTTAGTATTTTCGTATTTTCTATACGCCACCTTTGAAAATAAGTCCAGTTATCAAATGAGAACAAAGATTGAATTAAAAGTGAATTAAATTTAATTAAAATAAAGAGAACGTCGATATAAGTCTGCAGGGAAAGTCATGTGCTGGCCACATCAGATTTTTACTTTCCCTGCAATACATGGCAATGTATAAGGAAAGTATTGGAATCATGCCGAAAATCGCAACTCGAGTTTTCGACGGATCTACACGCTTCGAGACCTCTAGAATACGAAAAAACCATTTTTAGCGTGATGTCTGTGTGTGTGTCTGTATGTGTGTCTGTCTGTGCAGATTTTGTATCCACTCTAACTAAGAAACTAATGGACCGAATTTCACAAAACTTTGTAGGTAAGTCACTTGTGGGCGGGGCTGGTGCTGATTAGTTTTGGGTACGATTCGGAATAAAAGAACCCGCCTTTGTTGTGAAATGGCCCACAAAAGCTTGTATCCACTGTAGCTAAAAAACTAATGAACCGAATTTCACAAAATTCGGTAGATAAGTCACGTATAGGTCACCCTGGTGCTGATTAGATTTTGGTACGATTCAGAAAAAAATAACCTGCCTTTTTTTGCAGAATGGACCGCAAAAATCGTCCAAATCTAAACTAAAGAACTACGTATGCTCAAATATATCCATTAAATGCTTGTTTAATACGTAATTTTTAGCGAAGAAAAGAATAAGACCAACCCCATTACATTAGGACTAGCCGTTCTCGAGATATTTTAGTTTTTCGTATTTTCTCTACGCCACCTTTGAAAATAAGTCCGGTTACCGAATGAGAACGAAAATTGAATTAAAAGTGAAATAAATTTAATTAAAATAGAGAGAACATGGATATAAGTCTGCAGGGAAAGTCATGTGCTGCCCACATCAGATTTTTTCCCTTTTTCCCATTTTTTTCACCATCATCCAGATGTCGTAGAAAAAAACAAATCACACGACCGGAAAGAGCAGAAAATTGCGAGTAAAAATATACCAATTACAAATCTCAGGGACAAATTTCAGGGACAAAAGGGTGGTATGGTCCCTGTGGATGTCCCCCCACTGGGTTCCGGCCTAAATTGGGTGAATAAAAGGAAAGTTATGGAGATTGTCGCGGAGGGCGCGGTAGCCCAGTGGTTAGCGCGCGGGAATTGCACTCGGTAGACTCGGGTTCGATTCCCGCCACTGCCAAATCTGCAGCCGTGTTCACGCGGAGTACAATCGCGTTAAACATGCGGGTCCGTAAGTTCTTCCGAGAGGTTGGTGGTAGGGGAAGGAGGGTACGGTCCCTGTGGGTGTCTCCCCCACTGGGTTCCGGTCTAAATTGGGTGGCACTTCCTGGCCGTCCAAATAGTTACCTTACACCTTTCTGGTAGGTTGCGCCAGCGAGTTTGCCACGGTCAGAATTTTCAAGGGCAGCTAACAGGCTGGTCGCAGAAGGCGACTAGTAAATAATAAAAGGCAATGTCTGTCTGTCTGTCTTATACACTATAGGCTTAGCGACCGCGCGTCGCAGAGCTACAAAATTTGGCAATCTAAGACCCGGGGGTGGGTGGGAAGGGGACACGTGAAAACCGATTTTTAAAATTTGAATTATTTTTTTAGTTATTTAATGTTTTACAGGATTTCGACCGTTTTTTCCCCTTTTCCCCCTTTTTCTCCACCATCCGGACGTCGTAGAAAAAAACAAATCACACGACGGGAAAGAGCAGGCAATTGCGAGTAAATATATATCAATTTTATATCTCAGGGACAATTCTAATATTTTTTAAAAATTTTGAAACAAAAGTCACTTTCGGCGCAATAAATGAACTTTCGTTTTTAAATCCTCGCATCGGGAAAAGTTCCGAGAGTTTCGATTAATAATTTACATTTTTAGAAAGCTTAAAGATCTGGGATTCTTACAAGCTCAATCTGGTCAAAAAATATGAAAAAGTAGCTGCAGAATCCGGATTTGAAGAATTTCCGAATTCCAATTTCTCGGATGCAAGCTGGCAAAATAAATTTTCCTCCCATTCCTACGCAAGCTCACTGCGAGCGGCGTTTTCATGGCAAGGGTGTTAAAGTTAGTTTCCCCAAGCGAAGATTTGGGATCAGACTGACAGGAGCTTACCATATGGTCGTTTTAAATAGTTATTTTAATTTATGGATACTTTAAATGGATATTTTGATTTTATGGATATTTTAAATGATCGAACGATGGGATGAGGATATTTTAAATGATATTACGTTATATTTTAAATGATTTAATTAAGAGCTTAGCATATGGTCAAATTAAAATTTAAATTTTTTATGGTCATTATAAAATTTAAATTAGCGCGCTGGAAGTTAGCTGGCGGGAATTGCACTCGGTAGGCCCGGGTTCGGTTCCCGCCACTGCCAAAATTTCCGCCGTGTTCACGCGGAGTACGATCACGTTAAAAATGTGGGTCCGTAAGTCCTTCCGAGAGGTTGGTGGTAGGGGAAGTAGGGTACGGTCCCTGTGGATGCCTCCTCACTGGGTTCCGGTCTAAATTGGGTGAATTAAAAGAAAGTTATGGAGATTGTCGCGGAGGGCGCGGTAGCCCAGTGGTTAGCGCTCGGGAATTGCACTCGGTAGGCTCGGGTTCGATTCCCGCCACTGTCAAATCTGCAGCCGTGTTCATGCGGAGTACGATCGCGTTAAATATGCGGGTCCGTAAGTCCTTCCGAGAGGTTGGTGGTAGGGGAAGGACGGAACCCAGTGGGGGATGCCACCCTCACTGGGTTCCGTTCTAAATTGTGTGGCACTCCCTTGTCGTCCAACCGTACATATTTCTGGTTGGTTGCGCCAGCGAATTTGCCACGGTCAGAATTTTCAAGGGTAGCGAACAGGCTGGTCGACGAAGGCGGAAAGTCTATATAATAAAAGGCAATGTCTGTGTGTCTGTTTCTGTGTGTGTGTGTGTGTCTTATACACTATAGGTTCAGCGACTGCGCGTCGGAGAGCTACGAAATTTGGCAATCGAAGACCCGTGGGGGTGGGAAGGTGACACGTCAAAACCGATTTTTAAAATTTTAATTATTTTTTTTGTTATTTAATGTTTTATGCTATTTTGACTGTTTTTTCCTTTTTTTGCCCTTTTTTCTCCACCATTCAGACGTTGTAGAAAAAAACAAATCACACGACCGGAAAGAGCAGACAATTGCGAGTAAAAATATATCAATTTCCAATCTCAGGGACAAATTATAATATTTTTTAAAGATTTTAAAACAAAAGTCACTTTCGGCTAAAAAAAAACCGAACTTCTGTTTTTAAATCCTCGCATCCGGAAAAGTAGCGAGATTTTCGACTAATAATTTACATTTTTCGAAAGCTCAAAGATCTGGCTTTCTTACAAGCCCAATCTGGACAAGAAGACAAGAAATAATTAAAGATGGCCAAAGGATCGGAATTTTAAAAAAGCAATGATTTTAAATTTCTTGGATAATTCTCGGAAGATTCGATTTTTTTCCCGCCGGGGACGTCACCTGTTTCCATGGAGACCAGGTAGAAAATTACGTGATATTTTAAATCATGGATTTAAGAGCTTAGCATATGGGCATTTTATATGGATATTTTAAGTTATGGATATTTTAAATGGGTATTTTAATTTTAAAGATATTTTAAATGATGGAACGATGGAATGCGGATATTTTGAATGATATTACGTTATATTTTAAATGATGGAATTAAGAGCTTAGCATATGGTCAAATTAAAATTTTTATGGTCTTTATAAAATTTAAATTAGCGTTCGGGAATTGCACTCGGTAGGCCCGGGTTCGATTCCCGCCACTGCCAAAACTGCCGCCTTATTTAAGCGGAGTACGATCACGTTAAACATGTGGGTCCTTAAGTCCTTTCGAGAGGTTGATGGTAGGGGATGGAGGGTAGGGTCGCTGTGGATACCTCCCCCACTGGGTTCCGGTCTAAATTGTGTGAATAAAAAGAAAGATATGGAGATTGTCGCGGAGGGCGCGGTAGCCCAGTGGTTAGCGCGCGGGAATTGGACTCGGTAGGCCCGGTTTTGATTCCCGCCACTGTCAAAACTGCAGTCGTGTTCACGCGGAGTACGACCGCGTTAAACAGGTGGGCCCGTAAGTCCTGCCGAGAGGTTGGTGGTAGGGGAAGGAGGGTAGGGTCGCTGCGGATGCCTCCCCCCACTGGGTTCCGGTCTAAATTGTGTTAATAAAAAGAAAGTTATGGAGATTTTCGCGGAGGGCGCTGTAGTCCAGTGGTTAGCGCGCGGGAATTGCACTCGGTAGGGCCGGGTTCGATTCCCGTCACTGCCAAAACTGCAGTCGTGTTCACGCGGAGTACGATTGCGTTAGACATGTGGGTCCGTAAGTCCTTCCGAGAGGTTGATGGTAGGGGGAGGAGGGTACGGTTCTGGTGGATGCCTCCTCCACTGGGTTCCGGTCTAAATTGGGTTGTACTTCCTGGCTGTCCAAATACTTACCTTACACCTTTCTGGTAGGATACGCTAGCGAGTTTGCCACGGTCAGAATTTTCAAGGGTAGCGAACAGGCTGATCGCAGAAAGCGGCTAGTAAATATTAAAAGGCAATGTCTGTCTGTGCGTGTGTGTGTCTTATACACTATAGGTTCAGCAATTGCGTGTCGGAGAGCTACGAAATTTGGCAATCGGAGACCCGGGGGGGGGGGGGTGAAGGGGACACGTCAAAACCGATTTTTAAAATTTGAATTATTTTTTTTGTTTTCTAATGTTTTATGCGATTTCGACTGTTTTTTCCCCTTTTTACCCTTTTTGCTCCACCATCCAGACGTCGTAGAAAAAAACAAATCACACGACCAGAAAGAGCAGACAATTGCAAGTAAAAATATATCAATTTCAAATCTCAATTCCAATTTCCAATATTTTTTTAAGATTGTAAAACAAAATTCACTTTCGGCTCAAAAAACGAACTTTCGTTATTATATCCTCGCATCGGAAAAAGTTCCGAGATTTTCGACTAATAATTTACACTTTTAGAAAGTTCAAACATCAGGGTGTCTCACAAGCCCAATCTAGTCAAGAAATATTTAACAATGGCCGCAGGATCGGAATTTTAAAGAAGTAATGATTTTAAATTTCTTGGATAATTTTAGGGGACGATCCGATTTTTCTCACACCGGGGACGTCACGTGTTTCCATGGAGACGGGTTAGAAAATTACGTGATATTTTAAATGATGGATTTAAGAGCTTAGCATATGGGCATTTTATATGGATATTTTAAATGATTTTAATTTATGGATATTTAAATGATGGAAAGATGCAATGAGGATATTTTAAATGATGGAACGATGGAATGAGGATATTTTAAATGATGGAACGATGGAATGAGATATTTTAAATAGAAAAAGTTCCGAGATTTTCGACTAATAATTTACATTTTTAAAAAACTCATCATGATCTGGCTTTCTTACAAGCCCAATATGGTCAAGATATATTTATAAACAGCAGCCAGATCCTGATTTTAAAGAAGTAATGATTTTGAATTTCTCGGCGACGGCACGGCGAAGAGGGCCGACTTCCCACTTTCCCTGCGCGCGCAGGTGGGAGGGGGGACGTCAAGCTATTTCCATTAGTGTTTGCTTTTTATAAGGTTTTTGACTCATTATGCTGGATTGAATTTTAGCATATGGTCATTATAAAATTTAAATTAGCGCGTGGGAATTGCACTCGGTAGGCACGGGTTCGATTCCCGCCACTGCCAAAACTGCCGCCGTGTTCACGCGGAGTACGATCACGTTAAACATGTGGGTCCGTAAGTCCTTCCGAGAGGTTGGTGGTAGGGGAAGGAGGGTACGATCTCTGTGGATGCCTCTCCCACTGGGTTCCGGTCTAAATTGGGTGAATAAAAAGAAAGTTATGGAGATTGACGCGGAGGGTGAAGTAGCCCAGTGGTTAGCACGTGGGAAATGCACTCGGAAGGCCCGGGTTCGATTCCCGCCACTGCCAAAACTGTCGCCGTGTTCACCCGGAGAACGATCACGTTAAACATGTGGGTCCGTAAGTCATTCCAAGAGGTTGGTGGTAAGGGACGGAGGGTACGGTCTCTGTGGATGCCTCCCCCACTGGGTTCCGGTCTAAATAGGGTAAATAAAAAGAAAGTTATGGAGATTGCCGCGGAGGGTGAAGTAGCCCAGTAGTTAGCGCGCGGGAATTGCAGTCGGTAGGCCCGGGTTCAATTCCCGCTACCGCCAAAACTGCCGCCGTGTTCACGCGGAGTACGATCACGTTAAACATGTGGGTCCGTAAGTCCTTCCGAGAGGTTGGTGGTAGGGGAAGGAGAGTGCGGTCCATGTGGATGCCTCTCCCACTGGGTTCCGGTCTAAATTGGGTGAATAAAAGGAAAGTTATGGAGATTGACGCGGAGGGTGAAGTAGCCCAGTGGTTAGCACGTGGGAAATGTATTCGGTAGGCCCGGGTTCGATTCCCGCCACTACCAAAACTGCCGCCGTGTTCACCCGGAGAACGATCACGTTAAACATGTGGGTCCGTAAGTCATTCCAAGAGGTTGGTGGTAAGGGACGGAGGGTACGGTCTCTGTGGATGCTTCCCCCACTGGGTTCCGGTCTAAATAGGGTGGCACTTCCTGGCCGTCCAAATAGTTACTTTACACCTTTCTGGTAGGTCGCTCCAGCGAGTTTGCCACGGTCAGAATTTTCAAGGGTAGCGAACAGGCTGGTTGCCGAAGGCGGCTAGTAAGAGAATATTTATTCCACCAAATACTTGTTTTATATATATTGAAGACATATATAGAAGAAAAATTAAACTGATATACATTTTAGATAATGGTTTAAATATGTATAAATTGTTTAACGAAGGAATGTTTTGGGACGGATATTTTGTGTTATTGGGACGGATATTTTGAAATGTTAACGACGGATATATTGGGAATAAGAAAAAGAAGTAATTAACTCTCCAGTTGCGGGGTTAAATGAGTCTATTTGTACAATAAAGGCGAAGGTAAATGGATTTATTTCTAATATGGAAGGAAGCTTTTGAAGAAATATAAATTTTTTCCTAGTTCCAAGAATCACTGATTTGACTTCTTCAACTTATTTAGACACACACACACACTTCTGAAGTTAATTTACCAAAATTTATTGAACTCGCCAATCCAACATATTTCAAGCCTGGAAAGATTCACGCCTTAATAGGTGCCGAACTCTTTTTCAAAATTCTAAAACATAATTCATTCAAGATTAATGGTACGCTAACTATGCAAAATTCCGTTTTCGGACGGGTCCCTACCGGCATTTTTAAAGAAGTTCAACATTCAAACAAAGTACGCTGTAGTCTCATTAGAGATTATGAAGTATTAGATAAGAATTTGAGATATTTGGGGGAATGGGAATAGAATGGCATAAAACATGATTATCCTAAACTTACAGAGGGGGATCAAGCTATGAAAATTTTTGAACAAACTACGACTTATCGCAATGGCCGTTATGAGGTGCAGCTGCCCTGGAAAAGGGATTCGAAGGAATTGGGCGACAACTTTACCGTATTAAAACATCGATTACAAAGTTTGCAAAGGAGACTTCGTCAAAATCTAGAACTGTATTTTCAATACAAGGAAATAATTGGGGACGATTTAAAGCAAGGGATAATCTAACGGGTTGAAGAAACAATTGAACAAAGAATGGTAGATCTACTACTTGCCACATCAGGCTGTATACAGGGTGTTTTAAAAACATTGACCTCGGCTTTTATTCCTTAAATATTGATCTTAGTCATATATAATAAATTACAAAGTTGCGTAAAAAAAAGGCACATAATTTTATGAAATCGATTAAAAATTTCAAGTGAATAAATTTTGAGAAAATCAAAATTTAAATTTTTATACGACCCCCGTACAAAAACATTTTCAATAAGTAAAATGTTCCCCATACACTAATAAGTTGATGTACAAAATTTCAGCATTTTATCATAAAAAGTCCCAGAGATATGTTTAAACAAAGTTGGTGAGGGATTAATCACAAATTAAAATGTAAATGCTTACAGCAAGAGTGCAAATGGTACAACTCAGAAATGCATCTTAGGAAAATAATATCTGTCTCTTTAGATTTATTTACAATTTTTCAAAAATATGCTTCCTGAAAAATACCTTAAAATTTTACATGATTAATTACAGAATAAAACTTGGAAATGGCACAAATAAAATGAACATTAAAACAGCTTAGAAATGTATGCATATGCAAATATATGCCTCTGATCGGTGTGTCATACAATCGCGATAATCATATGAGAAAGTTGTTTTTGCTCTGCTATTGGTCAATCGCCTCACTTACGCAAGCGTAGCGGGCGCGCATCCCGGCAGTTTGAGCGGCCCTTAAGTATTTCATATTTCTGCTACATTATGAGAGTGTAGTTAGCCTGTACCGATATTATGTCGCAATACAGCTACGAAGAACTTTTTGAAATGCTTATGTTGTACAGTTTATGCAATCGCAATACTAACGATACTGCTCAGGCAGTATCAACGTACTCTTCCCAATTCTCGACATCCTTCTGGGAGATTTATTTCCCGATGGGTTTAACGAGTGCGTGAAAGAGGAAGCTTACATCGTGTAGGTGGACTAGGTAGTCCCAGACTTCACTCAACTGATGTAGAAATTGATATTTTGGCTTACTTTTGCAGTCATCCACATAGTTGTGCTCGTACCTCTGCTTCAGAAATGAACGTACCACGTACAACAGTGTGGAGAATACTGAGACTGAATAAATGGCATCCGCTTAACATTCATGGTGTGCAAGGACAGGAGCCAACAGATTATCAACGTCGTCTAGATTTTTGTAATTGGGACCTAAATCAGGAAGATGCAAATCCCTCTTTCCTGAAAAAAGTAATCTGGACTGACGAATGCTGTTTTAAACAAGATGGATGCATAAATCCTTAAAATGAGCACTTTTGGTCTGACACAAATCCATTCGTGGTACGTGATATTCATCATCAGAAACAATTTTCTGTGAATGTATGGTGTAGTATTTTCAAAAACAGTTTGCTTGAACCCATACTGTATGATGGTTCGTTGATGGGTGACAGATATGTTAACGAGATTCTGAATGCGGTTATTCCTGATTTTATGGATGATCTGCTCCTAAGAGTACTTCCACATGTATGGTTTCAACAGGACGGATCTCCAGCTCACCATACTACATTTGTGAAACACTGGTTAAATAACAAGTTTCCAGACAACAAGTGGATTGGCTTGCATGGGCTAGTCGAATTTCTCTCTATATCGCCTGATTTAACGCCTATGGATTTTTATTTGTGGGGTCGTTTACTCACAACTTTTATCTGTCACCCCCCTTAAATAAAGCAGAGTTGCAACAACGAATTCAAAATGGTTGTCGTGACATCACCGAACAAGAACTTGATCGAGTGCAGAGAAGTGTTATCAGGCGAATGCAGCTCTGTATTGGTATGGATGGAAAACATTTTGAACAAGCGTTGTAATCTATGTGTTACATAGTGTTTTCCAAAATATGTAACATTGTGAAATTTGGAGAGGAAGGCGACCTGCAAAGGATGGTTCCTAGTCCTCTCACAAATATGTATAAGGTTCCCCTTTGGCCACCTGCATTGAAGACGGACACTGGACTCGGACTCTATGCCAGTGGGGGGCCACATTCAAGAGGGAGGGAAGCTCCACGGGTGGTAAGCGGACGTCGGGGCACATCGGGGCGCAGGTGTCACGCTTGAGTGTGGGACCTCGAACAGCTGCAGAGATAATTCAGGGGCCTCTAGCCAAGCCTTCTGTCAACCCACAGCCACTGGGAAAAGAGTAACATTAAACCTTCCAATAATATTGAGGGGGGCTTAACCCCTTGAACAAATCAGATAAGAGAGGGAGGAGAGTTTGACTTGGTGATTTTTGAGAGAATTTTTGGAGTTGAATTCGTGAGTGATTTTGAGAACTGGTGGTGTGAAGTTGTTGTTGTTGAGACCCAGACCGTCCGACCTATCAGAAAGGTGAAAGGTAACCGTTTGGACGGCCGGGAAGTGCCCCCAAATTTAGACCGGAACCCAGTGGGGGAGGCATCCACAGGAACCGTACCCTCCTTCCCCTACCACCAACCTCTCGGAGGAACTTTCGGACCCACATGTTTAACGTGATCGTACTCCGTATGAACACGGCGGCAGTTGTGGCAGCGTGCAAATGGTGGTGTGAAGTTGTAAAAATTTGCCGGAGCGAGATGCTTCGCCGGTCTCCGTTATTTATAACACTCGAGCCTCTCTGGAACAAGAGCAGAAGGTAGGCCTTTGGCTTCATGCATTACTCAAACTCGATATTTTCTCTCTCTCCTCTCTCTTTACTTATCTCCATAGGAAGAGATTAATGTCTTGCATTGTGGCCCAAGCCAAATGCGTTATTTTAAAAGCCATAAGTGGCGCTAGGATAAAGTGAATGTCAGGCTTTAAGAATAAGTAAATTTTGTACTTTATAATACTTTGAAATTTAGAGAATAGATAACCTTTTTATGTGTGTGATTATATTAATGCTGGAGAATTGTGATTATGTTTGTGGTAGAATTTGAGATTAATGATTTTCAATGTGTTAAAACTTAAGGGAGCTACTTTTAGGCTCTTGACTATATTGGAATATTGTGGTAATGGAACAGGCCAAATCTTTTCATGTTTTAATGTTAAATTGTGTAAATAAAATTGTTATTTGTTATTTTAAATCTAACCGGTGTCCTCATTTCCAAACTTTTAATTACTACATAATTTGCAGATTATACTATACGACACGGTGGCCGCTAACTTAATGTTTAATAAACATTGTTGGCATTTATCGCGCCTAAACCGGGCGTGTGGGATAACCCACGCAACACTATGTATAAAGTTATTATTTCTGCACAGTGTAGATACTTTTGTACCAATAAATAGCAAAATTATAATTTATTTATGTAATCATTGTTTTCTTTCGTAATTTGTGTATGACCCCTGAAATGCGATTTGCCGACATGATTTTTCCCCTCTTAGAACCTATGCCAATGCATCGAAAAGTGGTTTAAGTCAGCATTTTTGTCTTTTCATATCTCTGGGACTATCTGTGATAAAATGCTGAAATTTTGTACATCACCTTATTAGCGTATGGGGCATATTTTACTTATTGGAGATGTTTTTGTACGGGGGCCGCATAAAAATTTGCATTTTGTATTTCTTAAAATTTAGTTCTCTTGAAAATATTAATCGATTTCATAAAATTCTATACCTTTTTTACGCAACTTTTTAATTTATTATATCTAAGATCAATATTTAAGGAATAAAAGCCGAGGTCAATGTTTTTGGGACATCCTGTATAAACAAGATATACTTACTACCAAGACCAGAAGCGTGTTCGACGCTAGTTCACACGATAGCAACCAATTGTCCTTGAACGATTGCTTGTGGCAAGGCCCAAACCTTAACCCAAATCTCCTCGACATTTTGATCAATTTCAGGTTGAACAAAGTTACAATTTTATCCGATATAGAAAAAGCGTTCTTGCAAGTAGTATTCCTGGCAGAAAAGGACCGAAATGTTATACGTTTTCTGTGGTCTGATGAAAGAATTGATGACGAAAGAGGTCTCCAGATCTACCGTTTCAAGCGCGTTCTCTTCGGACTGAACGTCAGCCCATGTCTGCTACTGTAAAAAATCATGTTGAAAAGTTTAGCAATGAGTATCTAACTACAACAAGATTGCTTGACCGCTGCCTTTATGTTGACGACTTCATTGCGGGTAAGGACAACTTACAAGATGCACTTGAAGTTTCTTGCAACGCTAAAGAAATCATGCAGAAAGCCGGAATGGTTTTAAGAAAATGGATCACGAATGAAAGTATCTTGATGGAACTATGGAAGGAGGAAGGATTCGACACTCAGTCACAATATAATTCCATTAGCTTAGGATCCAATTTGACGAAGGTCTTAGAAATGGCATGGAACACAGTATAAGATTGGCTCACTATGGAAATTCAGAGCTTACTGGAATTCCTGTCACATATAAAGAATACTAAGCGTTTTCTTTTGCAAACTATGGGGAAATATTTGACCCCCCCCTGGAACGTTGTCATCATTTACCATCTGAGTAAAGATTCTCTTTTAAGAGTAATGAATAGAGAAGGTACGGTGGGATAGAGATCTATCAGTTTATATCAAAGAAGAGTAGCTGCGATGGTGTTCAGAGCTTCTGCGAGTAAATGAATTAAAAATTCCTAGGTTTGTCCTGAACCCAACAAAGGAAAACGTCAAAGATATTATCGAAATACATAGTTTCTGCGACGCAAGTTAAAAGGCCTATGGTGTAGCTGTCTACCTGCGAGTGGTGAAAGAAAATGGCATTGAGGTTAATCTTGTTACATCAAAGAGTCGAGTCGCCCCCCTCAAAAAGATTTCACTACTGAGACTAGAGCTTCTTGGAGACTTTTAGCAGCGCGTTTAACAGACAGAATCAAGAAAATCATAGATGCTAAACACCCCTCAACAGTACACTATTGGACAGATTTAAAAATCCCCCTATACTGGATCAAAGGCTCAACTAAAAGATGGAAGCAGTTTGTTGCGAATCGAGTGAAAGAGATACAAACAGAGAAGATCAGAATTCTTGGCATCACTGCCTTGGTAAAGTCAGCTCTGCTGATCTGGTGACAAGATGTATCAGTGCTGATTTTCTTCTGAACAATTCCATGTGGTGGAAAGGCCATTCTTTCCTAACATTTCGTGACCTACCTGACACAGAAGAGGATTCTTGTGTCCCAGAAGAAAAGTATTTTCCTGAGATGAAAAAGAATTCGGAGAACTCTGAAAAACAATACGACTCTAGAATAGCATATCACTCTCTCTTTGCAGTGCTCCTGAATTCTTAGTGTTTATTAAAAATAAGTAATAAGTATGTAAAAATTATACGTGTTTCAGCTTATAGTTATAGGTTTGTCAACAACTGTAAGGCTTCTGCACCCAAAAGAGTTAATTATCAGCCACAAGGAGATCAAGTTAGCAAGGAACTTCCTCAAAAAAAAACACCTCAATTTGTGGAGTTTGAAGATGACACCAAGGGGTTGCAAACAAATTCCAACGTTCCCTTCTCCAGTAAGATAAAAAAAATTATCACCTTTTCTTGATCACTCAGAGATGGAGGTAGGTTAACCAACTCTTCTATTAGTTACAGTAACAAACACCCAGTTTTGCTACCCCTAAAAGCACCGAAGTCAAGCAGCATCGGGCGCGGTTAGTACTTGGGTGGGTGACCACCTGGGAATACCGCGTGCTGTTGGCATATTTCGGGCGCGGTAGCCCGGTGGTTTGCCCGCTGGATTTGCACGCTGCCACAACTGCCGCCGTGTTCATGCGGAGTACGATCACGTTAAACATGTGGGTCCGTAAGTCCTTCCGAGAGGTTGGTGTTAGGGGAAGGAGGGTACGGTCCCTGTGGATGCCTCCCCCACTGGGTTCCGGTCTAAATTGGGTGGCACTTCCCGGCCGTCCAAACAGTTGCCTTACACCTTTCTGGTAGGTCGGACGGTCTGGGTCTCAACAACAACCCCTAAAAGCAAGTTAACTCATCTAATAATTCAACATTATCATGAAAAATACTTGCATTCTCGCCCTCAAACATTACTTTAATAAATTAGACAAAGTTATTGGCCAATAAACGGTCAAAATTTGTATAGGATAACTGTACATAATTGTATTCAATGTTTTAAATCAAATCCTAAAGCGTGTTGCAAGATTTGCCCAAGGAAAGGACAAATCCAGATTTTGGGATTAATTCAGTAGGGATTGATCTATGTGGTTCCCGGTTTCATAAAAAGTAAAAATCAAAGAAAGGGATCTCCTATGAAAATTTATGTTTGTATATTAATTTGCTTTGTAACAAAGGCCAGCCGTATCCTTAGAAATTTGATAAAAAAGTGTTGTATGTTAATTTTTTGTAATGTTAATTTCGTGTAATTGAATTGTATTATGTTAAATTCTTGTAATCTAAAGTTCAATTGTTGTTATATTTAAATTGTATTTGAATTGTATTTTCATCTTGAATGTTGTAATATTGCAAGGCCGGACGGCATGCTTGAGCATGCGCGAGAATTCTGCTCGTTGCGTTGATCTAGATCACGTGACGCAGCAGAGAACTTTGTGTGTTTGTAGAACTCCAATAGCTTTCAAACGAGGAGGTTGTATCCTCAAGTGGGAACTTTTCCCCATATTAATGTCAACGGGATATATCCCCCAAAATACATTCATCAAGAAATGTATATCTTCCTTGTTATGTTTTTAAATAAAACGTAAAAAGTCAAGTTGGTCAGTCACTTTCTGTTATACAAAATTCGCTTACATCTTCAACACATGGTTTAATTTTTCTTATCCTGGATTATTTTTCTTCTTCTCTTGGACACAACTCAACTCTGTCATTCAGTTGCAACTGCTCACCAGTGTTGTAAGTGATGTCGGGTGTCCTGCCTCATGGTAATAATTGATTTCTTAATATTTTTCAATTTTTATTTTCTGTTTAAGCTTGTAGTCTGGGCTATGTCATTTATAGTAACGAACTATTGTCATATCCGAAACAAATTTTTGTTTGGGTTGCTTTAGGTTTGCTGCCCAGACTTGACCATAGAACGCACTTCCCGTTGCCGCTATGTTAAAAACTTGTACCCCAGATCCCCTCTGACAGAAATTCCGATAGGTGGAGTTTATCCTTAGGGTCTGGAGATCCAATTCATTTGCACGGAGATTGTTCTGTTTTTAAGTGCAAAAACAATTTTTCTGTCATAAAAATGGGTAAAAAATGTTTTGTACTAAATTGTACCTCTGGTTATGACAGTAACAAAGAGAAAATTTGAACTTGTTCTCTACATTTTGTGTTTGAAATTTTATCTGTATACAGCAAGATTAATTTGTATAATTTTGTTTATAAATAGCATTGTTAAAATGCTATTTATGTAACTTGGATATGTAAATTTGATGTAAGAAAGCTCTTATTATGAAAGTAGCATATTTTTGTTTGTTTTTATTTACTTGCTTTAAGAAACTTATACCCAATGAATATGCATTATACTCAGTTTACGCCATAATGTGACTTGATAGCGTGATGATGTGACATTTTTTGATATTCATGAATTCAAATACAAATTTAATAGAAAAAAATCTACATAAAGCTAGTTCTAAGCAATTGGAGGAAAATGATAAAGATAATTAGCAACTTTTAAAATTACATATTAATCTATAATTTTTTTAATTTAATGGGGAATTATACACTTTTTGACAAATTTTTGTAAAAAGAATGCATTGATAGGAAAGATTCCCTTAATCGTTTCACATATTTGCTTTATTTTAAATATCTTATTAGTTAAACTAGAGCTGTAAATTAATAAACATATCTTCTGGAATCATTCTTCAAAGCAATTGGAGCTTACATTTTTTACACTAAAGCATATATGTGCAAAAGCAATGTACGAGACATTGCTTTGGGTGGGTGGGATGTGCGCTGCGGGAAATCGGCATAATTCCTATCAAAAATGATAAAAATGTAAATAAAAGAGCAACTCGCATTTGTGGTAAATAATGCGAGATTATTTATTTAGAACTAAACTCATTTTCTGCCTAAATATATTAATTTTCTTTTTATAAGTTGCTCGTCACCCTTTAAGGCTCCGCTTACTGTTCAATGGAACTCCGATCCGTGCTAAACTTTTCTCTAGATGGCGCTTATAAAAATGCTATGGTTGCAAGAATTTGGTCTTTAGTTCTTTCTTCACAGTCCCTTCTCTTAATTGAGCTACTCATCATTGAAATGACTTTTGCACGAAAAAGTAAGCCTTTCTTTATATCATATTTCGGGATGCACTTCAGCCATAAATCCCCGTACCCTTATCCCAGGTGAGTGAATGTCACAATACAAAGCATGTGGACGTGGGGCATTGGATGGGATATCCCGGTTCAGTTTCAGCTCTCCAAAGAGAAAGGCAGAGTTTTGAACTGCGCTTGTCTGATGCCATATCATACTGATGATTAGATTAATTTATTGGGAAATTTGCATAAATTTGAAAATAAAGTTTAGTTGAAAGTTGGAGTCAGAAGCATAAATACTTTAACATTTGTTAATAACGCTAAATTGTCTTTAAAATTGGGAAAATTGTTGTGAAAGGTAATGCATGATTCCTCTTTATCGAATTGTGATTGGATACATCGTTCTACAAGAAAAAATAAATTTTCCACTTTAAAATACTAGAGAAAAATATTTAACTTCATCGCAACGAGTGTTTATTTAAATCTTTAAATCAACAGTATTAGATATTGAGATTGCCAATGTTGGCGCATTTCAAACATTTTAGCGTATTCACCCGGGACAAGCCACTGGGGGGGGGGGACCAGACTTACTGATCTCTATGGACACTGCAAAGTTCTACCATATGCGATGCTCAAATTTGTTCTTAAACTAGTTCAGAGTCGCTGTCAGAAGCTCATGACAGAAACACAGGGCTGCAGCCAACCAGTAGCCAGCGGGGGTTGACCCCCCCACTCCAAAAATATACTAAGGTCTGGGGAGAAGGTCGTGTTTGTGACGAGCTCCCGCGATTGACCGCTATGAACAGACAGCGAGCGCTTCCGCAGGGAAATGTCTACGCATGACGATATTACCAGATTTCTGACTGAATCGGGTAGTGCGCAGATGTTTTGGAATTAGTATAGTGCTTCCAGTACTGGTCCCGCTGGTGTAGTTAGCAATGCTGACTCACCACGTGGTGCACAGCTGGATGCTATATCTGAGCCGTTGAGACAAGCTACGACTGGCTAGGCGATCGTTCCAGTAATTCCTGGACCAGATGTCTCCTCTGCTTGTCAAATGGGACAAGGGAAGGAATTCCCTATTTCTACTACTGATCGGGCGAGGTCTCCGGCCATCCCCGAGTCATTTCAGAGGGCATGGAAATCGACGATCCGGGTAGTGTAATCGATAGACTGAAAGCGGAGATTGGGGAAGTTCAGATGAGCATCCCCCCTTCAGGCATGGTCCGAAGGGGGGGGGGATTTCCACCGGCAAAGGGCAAAACTTGCCCGTCTGGAACTCGGCCTCAGGAAGGAACAGCATAAGAAGACAAGTGAGCCCCCACTAGTTCTCGTGGGTTTTCCTCTGTTTCTGCTAGGAACCCCTTGCCTTCTGGTACTCATTACGATGCTGCTGCAAATTCTACTAAGGCTCTTGATCACTCTAGGAAGAGCAGGAAGAGGACTGACATTGGCGAGGATGGTTTTAGATTACCTACCAAAACTGCCAGGTTTCGCGACATTACCAGAACCGCCCCTATCCCCATTCTCAAACCTGTCCTGGATATTGATGTCGACGCTCCCGACTCTGAAAACGCGATTGATGCTAGCATTCCTGCCAAACCTCGCCCCTCCGTTCTACATATTGCCTAAGAAGGACTGGGTGACCTTCGTCACCACCCTCAAAACCACTGCCCCCACCATTAGGAGTGAACTAAGAGGAGAATTTCTCAAAGTAGATGTCAAAACAGTAGACGATTATCGTAATATACAGAGAAAGTTTTTGGATGACAAAATAAACTTTAGGACCTTCCTTTTGGATAAATTTAAACATTTAAAGGTTGTCATAAGGGGCTTCCAGCTCTAACTGACCCCGGTCTGATTAAAGCTGTGCTAGAGTATCAAAAACTAAATATTATCAGTGTTACCCAACTTTCACGTGGCCCCAAAACGAACAAAATTCTTATGCCCCTCTTTTATATTCAACTCCCCAAAAGGCCTGAGGCTAAAAAAATCTACCAAATTGACAATTTACTTGGAGTTAGAATCAAAACTGAGCCATATAAAGGTAGAAAAGGCCCCAGCCAATATTTTTCTTGTCAGAAATGGCACCATTCTAGCTCTGCGTGCTTTATGCCCCCTAGATTCGTAAAATGTGCAGGTCCTCTCGCTCGAGAAACTGCATGAAGTTAAATGTACTTGTGTTAATTGTGGAGGGGATCACACAGTCAACTACCATAACTGCTAAAAATTCCCAAACTCCAGCAAAAGAGCAAAAGGAAACAAATCCTAGAACTTTTCAGAGAAAAATTGCAAATCAAAGTAGATCCTATGCTAGCTCCCTAATCAACAAAAATAATGATTTTCCTGCCCTCCCCTCTAATGAGTCGGTCTACCTTGGCCAAGCCCAAGCGACCGACAAACCTAATCTTCTGGAATTCCAAGCTTACTTTCTTGAAATGGAGGAAAATTATGATAGAGTATTAATTCTTAAAGCCTTCAAAAACGCCCTCCCTAAAATAAAAGCTTCAGATAATGATATAGATCGAATCTACTGGCTGTATGAGAGCATCGTCACTCTGCACAGCCAGGAATAAGTTACTCTCCTCCCTCTCTCGGTTGGATGTCTGGCCCGCCCCTTTCCTGCCTGTGTTTTCCGTTGGTCGGCTTGCAATCCTTTTGATCTTGCCGCCCGGGTCTGCCGGGGAATTGTTTGTTTCTGGTGTCGCCTACGTTTGGAGCTTCGCCCTTTCTCTTCCAAATTAGCATTCCTTCGAATGTTCAGACCCCCCCTCTTTTTGCTTTTTCTGTTCTTCTCTGGCTGGAGATTGTTTGATCTCTACCGTTGTTTCCCTTTTTCTTCCGCTCGGTGGGACCTGAATCTCCGACCTGGTCGACATTCTTCCCATCCAGCCTTTCCCCTTTCGTTCTTCCTGTTACCTCTTTTTAATAACTTTCCTTTTGTTTTATCTTCCTTTGACCCTTCTTATGAAAAGGAGGTTTAAGTATAATTCTAATTGTGTCAGGTACTCCTTTATACTTCCAATATTTGGATTTGAATATATTCAGCCCTCCCTGATAAAAAAAAAAAATTCAATTTTCAGATGTGACATGAAATTTCATACAAGATGTAACCCAAATTTTGCATGAAAAATTGCTTTGTAATTATTTTTTTATAAACTAGGGGGCTACACCCCGCCTGTCCCGCCAACCCCTGTAACTTGCGAACTCGTAGAGTTGACTTCACGAGCTATTTCAAGCCAAACTAATGTTTACATCGAAAAACTGTTTATTTCACCGTGGCCCCCCTATTATTTCTCTACAAATGTACCAAATTTCATATTTTTGTTTGCTATAGTTTTTGCAGTACGATATGGAGAATCTCGAGAGACAGGCTGATAGGGAAGAACATTTTTCACTTCAGAATTGCATAACAAATAGATTAGTTCGTAAACTAATAAATTCGTGATTTTGCTATTGTTAGTCTGTTCAGAATGCGAACTCGCAGTTCAAATAGTTTGTCTTTGACCTTAAATCTTTCTTAAATTAAAGTTTATATCGAAAAACAGTTTATTTCGGCGTATTCCCCAAAACTTTCTCTATAATTGTACAACATTTTATGCTTTTATACGCTATAGTTTTTGCGGTACGAAGCAGAGGAACGAGAAATTTGTCAAACAGCGGCGTCAGCTAATATCTTTTAATATAGAATGATTACTAATTTTAAACTTACCTTTTTATAAATTCGTATAGTGATTATGGAGTCTTCCCCAAATGTATGCAAAATTTATCCAGTCCATTCAAAAATTAAAAAAAATGAAATTTTGCGTATATTTTTTAATGCACTGTCATACATATATATTTACTTTACCTGCAATACATGGTGATGTATAGGAAAAGTATTGGAATCGTGCCGAAAATCGCAGCTTTACTTTTCAACGGATCTATACGTTTCGAGACCTCTAGAATACGAAAAAGCTATTTTTAGAGTGACGTCCGTGTGTGTTTCTATTTGTATGTTCAGATTTTGCGTAATGGACCACAAAAATTGCCTGTATTCACTCTAGCTGAAAAACTAATAGACCAAATTTCCTAAAATGTGGTAGATAAATCACTTGTAGGTTAACCTGGTTCTGATTAGATTTTGGTACAATTCGGAAAAAACGAACCTGGCTTTTTTCTAAAATGACCTGCAATATTTCTTAAATCTAAATGATAGTCGTTAAATCTAGTGAAACGTGCATTTGCACCTCACAGATACATACACGCTGATGAAAATATTTCCAAAAATGTTTGAAATATGTTCACGATGTCTTTAGATGCATTTTTTCGTAAAAATATCGAATTAAAAATTATTCGCGAACTTCCTCTATACAATAGTAATAAAAAATAATAAAATTATTCTTTAATGTAGTCAATATTGAATTAATTTATATCTAATCTAAGCGATAATACATTTAAAATGTGTCTAAATTGTTAAATTGTAAATTATATATCCATATAAAAAGAGAAACAAAATTGCCGGTGTTTCTTCTGATGTAGAAAATACGGCGTGCTATAAGCTTGAAAGGGAGCTCTTCTCGCGTATCAATGCTGCCGATAAAACGACATTTGGCGTTTGATTTGAAAGAAGAGTTCTGAGGTAGTTAGTTCACACAATGGAATAATGCCTCAATGACTGCAACATTGAAAACATTTGAAATTTTTATCTCAGGTTCGTGGCCCGATTTTTTTGATACCTCACTTGAATTAATGCTGAAAATTTTTGGTTTGAATATTTTTATGGTTGTTTATTAGCATTTGAACCCCCCTCCACTTTATGGCGCTTTCTCTTCTTTCCGTTCTCAAACATCCATGTTATTTTTTTTCTATATTTGGGTTGGGATAATATGTCTTTAAAAATTTTCAGAATTTTTTGTTCAGTACCTTTTGTAAAAGTAAAGATGAAAACGAAAATATGTTCTTTTTCTACCACCTCCCCTCTTCAATGACAGCAAGAAAAAAAAATCTGATGGGGGCAGCACATGACTTTCCCTACACACTCAAATTCAGGTTTTCTTTATTTTTTCAATATTTCATTGAGTTTAATTGCATAAAATAACACACATAATTATTTGAAATCACACTGAATTTGCTCTTTTATATCAATTTTCATTTTCATTTGATAACTGGACAAAACTGAACTTCTCAAAAACGATGTAGCAATAATGTGAAAAAAAAAATAAAGTATCTTAAGAATGGCTGGTCCTAAAGTAATGGGGTTGGTATTATTCTTTTCATCGTCATAAATTATGTATAAAACAAACAGTTAATTGATGCATTTGAGCATACGTAGTCTTTTATTTTAGGTTTTGAAGATTTTTGAGGGCCATTCGTAAAAAGAGCAGATTCTTTTTTTTCTGAATCGTACCAAAATCTAATCAGCACAGGGTAACCCAAAGAAAAAAACAGCTTCTTTTATTCCGAATCGTACCAAAGTCAAACCAGCACCAGGGAAACAGACAAGTGACATACCTGTAAAATTTTATGAAATTTGGTCTATTAGTTTTTGGATTTCGGGTGAATACACACACTGCATAGACAGACACACACACAGACGTCAGGCTATAAATATTTGTTTCGTGTTCTAGAGGTCCCAAAACGTGTAGATCCGTCGAAAACTCAAGTTGCGATTTTTGACACGATCTATATATTACCATATATTATAGGGAAAATAAAAAATCTAATGCGAGCATCACATGACTTTATCTACAAATTAAAATTCATTTTCCTATTACTTTCCCTGCAATACATGGTAATGTATAAGAAAAGCAGGAATCATACCAAAAATCCCAACTCGAGTTTTTGACAGATGTATGCGTTTTGAGACCATTATAACACAATAAACTATTTTTAGCGTGAAGTCTGTGTGTGTGAGTCTGTCTGTGCGATGTATGTATCCACTCTAACTGAAAAACTAATTGACCAAATTTCAAAAATTTGGTTGGTATGTTAGTTGTGGCTGATTAGATTTTGGTACGATTGGAAGGACCTTCTTTTGCGAAATGGCCCGTAAAAATCGCATATATGGACTGTGGCTAAAAAGTTTGCGAAATTTGATAGATATGTCACTTGTAGGTTGTAACCCTGGTACGATTCGGGAAAATATAATCTGTTTTCTTTTTCTTTTTTTTTTTGCAAAAAGGCCCGCAAAAATCATTAAAATGTAAAATAAGACTACACATGTTCAAATACATCAATTAAATATTTGTTTTGCAAGTAGTTTTTGACGGTAAAAATAATAAGACCAACCCCATTACTCTAGCATTAGCCGTTCTCGAGATATTTTTGTTTTTTTGCGTTTTTGCTACGCCACCTTTGAAAATATGTCCAGGTAACAAAGAAAACGAAACTTAAATTAAAAGAACAAATTCAATGTTACTTTGTGCAATTAAATTCAATCTAACGAATTATTAAATAAATAAAGAGATGATGAATTAAAGTTTGTAAGAAAAGTCATGTGCTACCCCCCATAAGAATTTTTTAACTTTCCCTGCAATAATGTAAAGGGAAAATATTGGAATCACGTTGAAAATCGCAAATTGAGTTATCGATGGAACTACACGTTTTGAGACCTCTAGAACACGAAAACACCATCTTTAGTGTGACGATTGTGTGTGCAGATTTTGTATTCACTCTAATTCAAAATTTAATTGATCGAATTTTATTAAATGTATAGGTAGGTGACCCTGATGCTGATTAGGTTTTGGTACAATTTGGTATAAAAGAACCTGCCTTATTTGCGAAATGGCTTGCAATAAATGCATGTATATATGTATTTGTCATAATAGAAGGTCTTTATTTTTTTTTTAAATTCATACAAAAATCGGGGGGGGGGGGAGGTTCTTCCTAATCGAGTTTTAAATAAATAGGGTTTCACTAATCAATGAATGTGATAATCCTATTAAATTATTTCCAAAATGCTTCATTCGTTCGTGAGATATCGCGCTCACAGACACACATAGTTCACTTCAAAATCGTTTGATTCGAGTTCAGGGATGCTTGAAACGTACTGTTCCGTCGAAAATTCGTATTTGAATTTTAGACCATGTCACAGTACTTTGGAAATAGTTTGGTACAGTTATCACACTCGATGATTAGTGGAACCCTATTGGTTTTAAAAGCGGTTAGGAATACTCGCCCCCCATTTTTATTCCCTGTGTATTATATACTATGTATGTAGGGAAAGTAAAAATAAATTGTGACAGCTCCGGTGGGTTGAAAATCTTAAACCCCCTTTTGTAGACAGTTTATACATTCTGTAAACTAAGTAATGCTTTCAACAAGAACTACTGCAATATCGAATAAAAAAAAAAAAAGAAAAGGCAAGGCAAATGTTTCTCTCAAAAATGAAAACAGATTTATATCAACAGCAAAAGAGTTTGAACTGAAATAAGCTAGAATCCTGCACAAAACTAGTTTGGAATCTTCTATCAATTCTGGGGAAAAACTCTATTGTCATAATCTCACTGAGACCACAGAATCAGATGAGGTGTTGCTCCTAGAAGCAGGGAACTATAGAGGACTGTACTTTCCTTGATTACAGCTGTCAAACTAATACTTTACCCACCTATTTGTTGAGCACACATAAAGATCTATTGTTGACAGACAGAGATTGTACAACTCATAAGCATGTGACTTATAGGGTTGACGTAAACTTATCTTAATTCTGTTTTACATATCTGCACTTGAAATAGCTTTTGGATCATTAAAAATAGATTTTATAATGATAAAATTATAATATTTGCTTACATCAATAGAAAATGTATTGTTATTTTTTTTATTTAGGCCAAATATTCAAATTTCTTTCAAACTTGCTACAGAAGTCCCTAATGGAAAGTTCCGTTGTGATGTTAACATTTTAATTCATTTTTGAAACACTTTAAATTTACATTTAAAAAAAAATCGTAATCCGAATGAAATATATGTCTTTCTCCTTTAATATTGCCCAAATAGTTAACATTTACAGGCAAAATTCACGGAGGAATTTTCTAAACAAATTTCCCCATTAGTTAACATCGAGATAGATCATAAGTGGGGGTGAGATATGAGTCCTTGAGTCTCCGTAACTTAACACTAAAATAGGACCCTAACCCTAACTTTAAGCGCCATCTATTGGTGAGAGATGTTAATATTGGCAAGTTTTCCGTGAACTCTTTCACCCGATTATCTTACACTGTAAGCCTGTCGAGGTACCGAATTTGAATAAACATCCAAACTTAAGCCTAGTGATATATATATATATATGTTAATATTACTTGAATTGTATTTTTTATTTTTTTTATTTTTACATAATTCTTATTATTATTACATATTTCAAAATATATATATATATATATATATATATATATATATATATATTCGGAAATTTTTTGAAAACTACAAATTTCTAATTATTTTATGATAATCGCTTAAAATACTGATTCTTCATTGAAGACTATGGATAATTATGTAGGGAAGTTATACATTTGTGGAACACAAGGTTAATTAAGGGCCAGTAAATTTGAAATTTTGTTAAAAGAACTATTGTGGAACATTTTTAGCGTAAAATCTGAAAACGCTAAATTCTCCAAGATCCACAAAAACATAAATAAAATTGCGAATTATGAAAGATTCTATGTGTAAAAAGCGATAGCAAGATTGCATATTCAGGAAAATCCTTTTGAAACAAAAATTGAGAATAAAAAGTGTAATTTAAGAAAGATTCTCTTGACATCAAAAAATTACAATAAAATCTAAATCTCTGGGAAAAGCTTGAAAACTCAAAGTTGTAACTATTATACCGAAACGAAAATCTCCTGAAAGAAAAAGTTGGGATAACTGGGGGTAAGGAAAAAATTCGAAAACAGTCGATGAATAGATTTTTAAAACGATTCCATTATGTTATTAGTTTTCTACTTCAAAATGTAGTAAAAAAATACAATTTTTTTTTAGAGTTGTCTTGTTTTACAGGCTTCCTGAAATATTTTCAGAAAGGGAGAAATAAATATCCATTTTATTTGTTTATTTTCTTGGAGAAAAGTCATATGAATGTCTCAAACTCAAAAATCTAATTGAAAACAGAGTTGTATTGCGCCTTAGACGCTCATGATTATCTCGCCCTCCTAGACAGAAAAAAGCATCTGTACCCTCCACCCTCTTTAAAAATCATATCTGCACCACAGCGTATTTAATTCTTGTGTGCAAACTCTTTTCACGGGCATAACTTAAATAATTTTTTCTGAAATGTAAAAATCATTTCATCTTTTAAATGCGCAGAATTATGACCTGAAGGATAAAGATTATTATAAGACACAATTATTATTTTAGTCTCATTAATTAGATATGTTACCTATGAACAAATAGAACCCAATTAAGTCTAAGAGGGTCCATATACTTACGTAGTGTTTCTCTCAGGACTTTTTGGCCGGGGAGGGACGAATGAAACTTATAGAGAGGGGTGGTGGTGGTACGTTTTCTATTTACCTTATATAAATATATACTGTCATATAAAAATAAACTAGGTTAATATAAAATGTCTTCCGGAAGGGGGGGGGGGAACGAATTCTCGTCTCGGGGAGCTTCGCTCACCCCCTCCGGATGTATGTCTGAAAGAAACACTGCTCACGGCACACGAAACACTATTATATAACAAATTTGGGGGCTCGGAACCTCAGCTCATATATATAGACTGTACATATAGATTTTCATACGTTTTACTTCAAAGCAATATGTCATTAAGAATGGAAATAATGTATAATATTTAAAAATACTGACATGTTTGTAGGGAGACAAAATGCCTATATTATAAAATTTTAGGAAATTTTTTCTTTTCAATGAATTATTTTCCTAATTCTAGCTTACTTTTTTATTTTAGGAAGAATGAACATCATGAATATTATTTTTTTTAAGTAGTGAAAATTATTTCTGCTTCAAATTTAATACATACGGTCCCGGAACCCCGCGCGTTAATCAGACCCTGACAATAGCTTTTTCAAAATTTTATTTTCCGAACAAATATTCATTAATGACGCAGAATTGGAAAGCATTTTGCATTTTCGCTTTCGGGAACTTCAATTTATTTTTCTTGTACCCTCAATAATTTTGTTGTGGGTTCTTCGAACCGCTAACGTTTTTGTACATATTTACAGCGGATGTATGCATACATGCATGAATTTAGTTTTTTGTTATTAATTCTTTCATTATTAAGATAATAATGAAATAATTGAGTTGGAAATTCACGCAGTATCTGTATATTGTATTATAATAATGTCGTGCCTGCAAAATAAATGAAATAAATATTTATCTAGAGAAAAAAAAATATTTTTCTGTACTTAACTATAATTTGATTTATTTCAGTATTTCAGACGTCTTATTGTGCGAGAATGAAATCTAAATTAGACTTAAATCCTTTGAAAAATGCATGGACCATTCGATTTAAAATTTCCTGAAACCTCCAAGATTTTCCCAGTCGGCTCTTTGAAAGAGTCATTGCATTTAATGTCTATAGTTAAAAATGCATTTATTTAATAACCCTGACAACAGATGGCACAACTAGTAATATTGTTTTGAAAAGTATAATAAAATATTTATTTTTATTTCCAAATAAAACCCTGTATTTATATTGATTTTCTATCAGCCACTACAAATTATACATAAGTTTATACTTCTTTTGTATCACATGTATTCATATTCTATCAAATGTACTGTAAACTAATGGAATTGTGAGGTTTAAATTATATTTAAAACTGCATCATATTGCCGGGGTCGGTGGCGTGATCCTATAATCCAGCAACTTGGAGGCTTGAATTTGTGGAGGCCATAGAACAGACTTTGAGTTCTGTCCTACTATGATATTGGCGGTTGACTCTGGTTCTGTTGGCTGATTAAAGAGAGATTTCGGTCGATGGAAATGGGGTCCTGCCTGACACTGCGAGTGTCTGGCCCACACAATTCTTTTTTTTCAAAGTTTAAAATGTAGATATATTAGTTTTATTGTTTCTTCTTGACTCCTATAATCAGCAATTCTTATATAGCATTTTTGGAAAATTCGAATTGGAGTTTTCAACGAAATAGAGCGTTTCAAGCATAGGCGCCGACTTGAAAAATTATCGGGAGTTCCGAAAATTTGAAATCAAATGACCTACGCATTTTAAGAAGGATTTTAGTCTAATTTAAATTTTATTCAGTAAGTTTAATCAGCGCAATAAAGCGTCTAAAATCCTAAATTGAAATAAATTATAATTAAGTACAGAAAAATATCTTTTTTCTCTAGATAATTATTTATTTCATTTATTTTGCCTTTGTAGGCGCAATATTATTATATACAATATACAGATACCTTGTGAATTTTTTTGTCAATTATCTTTATAAAAGTAACAAAAAAATGTAAAATTTATTTTTGGGATCTTTTTACCAATATTAAAAATGTCAATAATTTTCTCGGTATTTTTCTTTTGATATCAGTGATCACTTAACATAAGGCCCCGACTTCGCGAACATTGCGAAAGGTTTTTTAAACTTTGGAGTAAGTTTATGGTCTTTAAGTTGCGGCTAGTTGTAAAGTATTAGTTCGCTATTGAATGTCTTGTCGAATTGTCTTTGGTGAAATCGAATGGTTTTTCTTGATGTATTGTTCCCTTAATATTCACTAATGCATTTCCACGAAGATAAGGAAAGTCTTCAAATTGTTCTAGTTGAATTGAGTTGTTCCAACATTGTAATTGTTTTGGTAGATTAAGGATACCATATACATGGGCGCATGCTGGGTTTTCTGAAGGAAGATGCTAAAGCCAACTCCATTCCAGATTATTGAGAACCTTTTATTTATTTTTTGCGGTGTGTGTGTGTGTGTGTGTGTGGGGGGAAGTAGTAGGTAAAAAACAAAATTCTTTATATGGCTGCCTGTATAAATGTCTAACCACACCCTTCATATTTTAAATCTGATATGTTCATTTCACAATCTTGAGATTTGGTATTCAAATGCAGATTAGTGGTTTAGTAGTAACAAATTTATAAAAATTAGAAAATTTAAAATTCTGGGGTAAGGTGCAGTCAAATAAAACACATTTAAACCCCTTCAACCATATCGTTCTAGTATTCGAACACATTTTTACATTATTCTACATTATTTGCTTTTAAGAATTATAATTCCACATCTCTGTCCGGCTAATAATATGTGCAAGATTAACAATATAATAAAATCCCTGTCACAGATGGCAGCACATGCTCCAGCATGCAAAATAACGAAAGCTTCCAGCCTTCGCAGTTAAAACGTATATATATATATATATATCTTTTAATTTTCAAAAGCGTTATTAATTTTAATTCACTGCTTTTTTTCTAATTATATTTTATAAATTTAAGCTATTTCTCTCAAAATTAAGGAATTTGACAAAAAAACAAAAATCAGTTATATTGCAAACGTGAATCAAACATTTATTCTAGCATTATAACACCAAGTCTTAGTGTGAACAAGATTTATTCTTATTCTTGTCCTATTATTACACCAGGAGTTTAAACATCAGCTTTTATTTTACAATTGAAGGATTTTTTTCCTAAAAATATAGTGTTACATGTAAGATTTTGATTTTTAAAAATAGTTATTCAATTTTAACTAAGTATGTTCTTCTGTTTAAATAAAATTATATATTTTAGTTGATTTTTCTCTTTTTTGTAGGCATTTGGTCCAATTTATATGTCAAAGATTCTCGTGAAATTTTAAATAACCTTAAGGATTTTGATTTAGAAAATGTAGACTTCGAAGAGTTTGAAGATGTATGACTGCCATCGAACTTAAATCAGATACCAGATTTGTCTCATTTGGTATCAGACGCAGAAGAAATAGCGTCTGATAGCGAAGATGATTCTACTCCTGCTGTAAAAGAGAAGAGCAAATCTTTTCGCCGGAAAAAGAATGCCATTCAACAACCAGATATTTTACGAAGTTTAGCAGCTAAGCAGATAGATCAATATACACTCGTCAAAAGTGAAATTTCAACACTATGGCCATATTCAACTCACAGTACCGGTAGAAGAAAGAGTCATATGCAAATGATTAAAAGAACAAACAAAGATATACAAAAGAAACCTCTTCATTCTGTAAAGAATGTGGCTCTCACGGGCAGCTATACAGGCCGCTAAAAGGCGAGGCATACTATCGACGAGGCTATTGGTTGCTTGAGGTAATCTTTACCAAGCAGCGTCTACTGCGGCACACAGTTCGTCTGCCGTATGTACCGGTGGTCCCCGGTGCACCCGACGCCCGATGAGGGCCCACACTTGTATAATGGGAGACAGATCCGGCGAGGCTACTGGCCAGGAAAGGACGTGAATTCCGTTCAGGCTGTTGAAAGTTTGCAGTGGGGTGTTCGGTGTGGCATTGTCTTGCTGAAACACCGTCTGCACAAGTGGCCGAACTATAGGCATCACAACTTGTGTGACGTACCGGTACGATGTCAGATTACTTGCAATATGCACCAGAGCTGTTCGCTGATCGGACATGCTACCGCCACAAATATATAGACTCCGCCGATGCTCGGTGGAATCTATAGGAAATTGTGTGGACACAAGTTTAGGAGAAATTCAAAAACTGGTTGTTTTGCATTTTATCCTTGAAATATTTCCATCCCCATGATCAAGGTTATTCTGGAAACCTTCAACAATAATTAAATTACTTGAAAAAATTGGTATGACAAGGAACATATTTGAAAAAATACGAAATTGTCTCCACATTGTTGATGTAAATGCACCACACGATACAAATGACGATACAAATGAATCTGGAAAGTTCGACCTTTTATAAGGCAATTTGAGGAAGGCTGCAATGAACTTCCATTTGAGGAATATTTATGTATAGATGAGTCTATGGTACCTTTCACAGAAAAAACTGTTCTTCAAGTAATATGTAAATGGCAAGCTTAATCCATGGGGTGGAAAATTTTTGTGTTATGTAGAGAATTAAGAATTATATATAATTTAATAGTGTATCAAGTGTCTTTAACATCAGCGGATTTTGACCAAAAGGCACAGTTTGGTGCTACTGGAGCAATTGTTTTGCATCTCGCTAATCGTATTACATTTGCTTTTGGTTATAATATATTCCTTGCTAATTATTTCACATCCATTTCTTTGCTAAATAATTTAATGGAGAAATGATTTTTTGTCGCCGGTACTGTGAGAAGAAATAGGCCGGAAAACTGTCAGTGATGCACAATTAAAAAAAAATGAAAATAGTAGTTGTGATACTTATGTTGCAGAAGATAGAATAGCTGTAATAAAGTGGTATGGCAATCAGGTTGTCCCCCTAGCATTTTCATTTTGTCAGATAATGAGAATTGAGAAGGATATTGTTAAAAGATGGAGCAACAAAGATGCCATTTATATCGATGTATCTAGACCTGTAGTTGTGAAGACGTACAACAAAAGTATGGAAGACGTGGACAAACACGACTTTTTAGTGTCATTATACCAACAGCTATAAAGAACAGAAAATGGACACATTGTATAATGTTTCACTATTTTAATATGGTTTCTATTCTTGATTGGAATACTAAAGAGATGCAGATTGTTCAGAAGTTCCTTTACTAAATCAAATGGATTTATTGGATTTCACATTTGAAATAGCAGAAGCGCTATCATTTTCAAACCATATAGCAATACGTACTAAACGTGGAAGGTCATAAAACAGTTCTGTTTTACCATCACCACACAAAAAATCTAATTTTTCTGTTAGGCTTTGTAATGATGTACGATTTGGTGAACTGAATCATATGAAAGAAAGGAGTTCGAAGCAACATTAGATGCAAATTGGGAGGTTGCACATACAAAACTACTGTTAAATTCTGATTTGTGTGATTTAGAGTTAATAAATATTAAAAATTAGTACGGTGTAGTTATTCTTTGTGAGTTCTGATGAAATACAAGCCTGTACCAGTATCCTGGCAGCCCTGGATCAAGGTAAGAGACAAGTTGATATTTAATAAATGAAAATAAATGAAATAAATATTTATCTAGAGAAAATAAATGTTTTTCTGTACTTAACTATAATCTGATTTATTTTAGCATTTCAGATGTTTTATTGTGCCAGAAAATCTGCTAAATAAAATTTAAATTAGGCTTAAATACTTTGAAAGATGCATGAGTCATTCGTTTTCAAATTTTCGGAACCCCTAATAGTTTTTCAAGTCAGTGCCTATGGATTCAGTGGTGCTGTCCCGTAACCAATAAAAGTAACATTTTTACAACATATCCTCTTGTACTCACGGGATACAAAAATAAGTTGAAGGAAGGATGGTAATATGGACCCTGCAGTTATTATGGATCCCCTCGGTTACTCGACCGGAACGAGGCTCACTCTAGTGGCGGAGGAGTAAATCAACTCTAATCACTCCTCCGGAGATAAGAGATCGCCATTGCCGTACATTATTGAAGGAGCATTTGTGTTGTGAGCGTTGGTAATTTCATCCTATTCGCGAATGTTTAGCAAGGTAAGTGATATACAAGTTTTATGGGTATATATGTTGCACAATGCGCAGATTTCGATGTCATACCTTGAACCACACTAGTTAGACGATAATATGTCGAAACCAGACTTCAACATTTTGGTTAGGTTTGGGAGTAGTGATGTGATATTTTCAACATGGTGTTGCTGATAATATGGATCCCCGGAGTGCGTGCAAGAATCTAAAAGTGATTCTGACCAATCATTCCATTCTGACCACTCTGGCGACTCACCACTCAATCTCCAAGTGAGGGGGAGGACCATCCTGATGTGCAAAATGCCAACTGTCTCTTCTGTGACTCGGCTTTTATTGATGACTGCTATGGAGAACTATGGATCATGTGTGTGATGTGTGAATTATGAGCACACAGTGAATGTGCTGGAGCCGAGAAAGAAATTTATATTTGCGATTTTTGTAAATAATGTATCTTTTTTCAACAATAAAGTTCATTTTTGAAGAATAAACTGTGACAATTTCATGGGGTCCATAATACCCGTACTTGAAAATAAAAACAGGTGATTTCAGTTTTTTTGGTAATTGCATTATGGAGGTTACTGTAAATATTCTAAAATTTATTCCTGCTGTTGTGGCCATAGCTGATTAGCATATGCGACCAACCATTCCCAAAATGAGTGGAATTAGCTTAAAATGTAGTCGCACTTTACAAAAACAAAGTGGGGGTCCATATTACCACATTTTCTTCTATTAATTTCTGGATAACTAACATTTTTATTTAAAAGCACATTAAACATGAACAGGAGCAACAAACGCAGTGTTTCTTTCTGGACCTTTTGACCGGGAGAGGCCAAATGAAATTTTAGGGAGGTAATTTTTCTATTTGCCCTATATAAATATATTTAAATGATGCTTCACATAAATAGAAAAACTAGGTTAATAAAGAGTGTCTCCGGAAAGGGGGGGCGCCCCCCGGAGGTATGTCTGAAAGAAACACTGAATACACGTCTAAAACATTAGTTATATTAAAAGATCACAAACCAACTGTCAGGTACAATAAAACAGCAATTAAATACTCAATCACAAAATAGCAGAAACTGTTCTCAAAATATTGACTTATCTCACAATTCAATTTGACTCGGATTGCGGGAACTCTGTCCAGCTGAACAATGACCTTCTTATATACTCTCCATAGAAATCTCTTAAAGTAGACATAAAATGAAAAGTTCTAGAGATAATGAGAAAATTCCAATGTCTTCGAAAACTTCCCCAAAAGTCGTCAATTTCGGGATATTTCGCCAAATCTGGAGTCAGTGCTACAAAAATATCGCCAATTTCGGGCAACCCCTTCCTTCACATAATAGCAATGGCTGCCTGAAAAATTGGCTTCCCCTTGTGAGTTAGCAAAATGCCATGAAGCATTTAACATATTCGTAACAATACCCAAACAATTTCTGCTATGCCTGATTCGGAAGGGGGAGGTTCTTGCTGCATACTACTGATGACATTCATAAAGGATATACCTTTCTTGATAGTTTTACTGCTGAAAGTTCTACTCTGGAGCATGGGTGGAGAAGTTATGGTTTCTTTTTCCTTTGGTTGATGTTCACTGGAGTCTATTTTTTGGGTTTGCCGGGTAAAGTAATAAATTCGCTGGGTGTAGCCCCAAGCAATTGCAGCATACTGTGAGAGTTTCTCTGGGCACACAGCAATCTATACATTCTACATAAAGCAATTACTAATTATTCAACATTTATCAATAACTCTGAAGTTAGATGAGCTGCCTAATTTATTGTATATCAACCAGTGAGTAATCATTTGAAAATTATTAATTAATGCAATGAGAAGCACTAAACATTTACTCATGTCACCTATCAGCAAATATACAAAATTTTCAATTTATGTTCTCAAATTGTATTTCTTTATTTTAAAAATAAGTGCTATTTTATAATATATTAAAAAAAATTAATAACAAGCACTTACAAAAATATTTCCTTATTCAAATAGATCGCATGTTTATTTCCTTGATCAGCACAGAAGATAGATTAAGTTAGATCAGAACAGAAACAAAAATACATTAAAAAAATAGTTAAAAGGAAATCGAGATAATTATTAAGCAGATGTCACTATGGATATCAGTAAGGTTCTTTAATTTTCAATATGCTACATATAACTTGTACCATTAAAATATCTATACTAAATAGTATTTAGTTATTATTATGTCTCATAGATAGCAGCACCAAACATATTGTTTCAGTATAGTGTTACAGCTCTAGATAGTGTTCTAGAGTTTTGACTTTTCGTATCATAATGTAAATAGTTTAACATTCTTTGTGTATATAACTATAACCATGTAAAAGTTTAGAAAGTTATAAATAAAATACTTTACATAATAAAAATGCCTTAAAGCTCATCCATTAGATCATTGCCCAAGACACTCCCGTTTCGTACTATTCCAAGATCTAGTGAAGCAAAGTAAAAACCTGCTTCACTTACAACGTTAACAAGCAATCTTTGTTCGATTCGAAGCTTAGACTTCGAAGGGTGAGGACGTTTTCTACTGTGCTCCTGCTAGCCTACGTGACCGTCGGCCCTTTCGCCGCTACCTGTGTGACCTTTCTACTGTTATCGTGCGAACTTCAAGCCAACAGCCTGTATCGTAGGGGAGATGAAAGAAGCCGATGAAAGAGATAGCCCCTAGTATGAGTGCTAAACTCACTAATTCTGGTGACTTTTTAAAAGTAAACGTAAGCAGCTCAGAGGAATATAGACAAATACAAAGATTCCTCATTGATAGAAATCTGGAATTTAAATCGTACTTGCTCAACGAAGACAAACCTATGAAAGTCGTTATCAGGGGGCTTCCCATCTGTACGAGGACAGAGCACATTAAATCGGAACTTGAGTTTTTGAGTCTTAAGCCACTCAGCGTCACGCAATTGGCGCGCGGACCGAAATCCAAGCGAGTAAATATGCCGCTGTTCTACGTACAGCTGCAGAAGACCCCGGATAATGAAAAAATATATGAAGTAACTAAATTAATGTATACCGAGGTCACAGTTGAGAGGTACCGGGGAAGAAAACAAGTCAGCCAGTGTTTCCGATGCCAAGCTTTCGGACATGCGAGCCAAAATTGCCATCTGCCAGCACGCTGTGTTAAATGTGCGCAGGCACATCTTACGAAGGAGTGTACCAAAACTTTCGACACGCCCTGCGTATGCGCAAATTGTGGTGGAAGCCTCCCTGCTTCTTATAGGAACTGCCCTAAGTTCCCAAAGTACCGTGCCCCGGCCTCTCAAAATTCTAGATTTCAACGGTTCGTTGACCCACAGCGGTCTTATGCCGCTGTCATGGATGGACGTAGCGAGGTTGTCGAAAAGACCCCTGTGGTCACATCAAAAACGTCGGCCCCTAGCAGAGCATCCACTAAGAAATCCGACACTCAAGATGATTTTCTAAATTTAGATTTGGTGAGCAGTATGGAACTGCCATTGTTAGCGAGGCCATTAAGAAGGCTCTCCCCCATTTTCGGTCTGCTCTAACCGAGATGGACAAAATCTCAATTCTTTTCGAGGGTGTAAGTGCCCTCATTTGCAAAAATTAACCCCCCCTTTTTTCGGCCATGGGTTGTTTAATTAGGAACTTGAAGGATCTCACCATTGGCATATGGAATGCCAATGGACTTAGAGGTAAAATCAATGAGGCTAGGGACTTCTGTACAGCAAATAACTTAGACTTATTCTTGGTCCAAGAGACTCACTTCAGCCTAGGGAATCTCTGCAAGATTGCTAACTACGATATTTACAATGACGACAGGCCTCGTACTAGCAATCGTTCTAGCGGTGGCACTGCTATCTACGTGCGATCCAATCTGCCACACAGCCGTATCCCCTCCCCCCTCTCCGAACCGGAGAGGTCACCGTGGTCGAAGTGAACCTGCCTGCCAATCCAGTTATCACCATTGCGTCTGTGTACCTGCCACCCACTTGCACTAATACTGACTTGAGTATTAATGACCTTTCCACCCTCTTCAAAATTTCCCCCCATGTGATAGTTGCTGGTGACCTAAACGCTAAACACCAAGCCTGGGGCTGTCCATCATCGAATCCTCGCGGCCAAGGCGTAAAACGCTGGACCGATGAGAACAACTTTGATGCCATAGCCCCAGGTGACCCCACCCACTTAGATAATGTTATAGACTTTGCTATCACCAGCAACATCCCCTATACGTATCACATGGAAGCTGTTAACGAGCTCCCCTCTGATCATCTCCCCATCTTGTATACCCTAGAACTTAATCACTTTTCTCTTAACGTCCCCGCCAAACTTAAGACCGACTGGTCAAAGTTTAAAAATCTTCTTCGTCGTAATCAGCTCCCTCTCCCTGATACTTCGGACTGGAACACGGACCTCGCGGATTCGGAGATAGAAAATCTCGAAAATATGCTTCGAGAAACCTACTCTGCATCCTCGAGGCCCAGGACAGCCAAGGTCAGTCACTACAAGCTTCCCCCTGGTATACAAGATTTGATCAGAGAAAGAAATCGCACCCGCAAGGAGTGGCAGACCAGTAGGGATCCTGACCTTAAACGTGAGCTGAACTTCCTCCGGGCGCAAGTTCGCTCACGGATTAAGGCCTTTTCTAGTGCACGATGGAATACCTATGTTGAGTCCCTAACGACTCAGGACAACACCATTTGGAGGGCAACCTCACGTATTCGTAGGCAGAAAACTTACATACCGGCCCTTAATGGCCCAAACTGCAGGGCAATTTCAAATGCACAGAAGGCTGAACTGCTTGCAGACAGTCTTAGAAGTCAGTTTGAACCTCACCACAATGTAATCGATCCCAGGACGGTTGCATTGGTGGAGCCCACGGTTGAACAATTTATCTCCACACCTTCTCCTAACACGCTCAGGAAACTCGAACTTCCTGACATCGCCCCCTATATTCTAAAACTCAAGAGTAACAAAGCCCCTGGGAGAGACCAGATCTCTACTAACATGCTCAAAAACCTCTCTAAATGCTATCTTCAGTATCTTGTCTATCTCTTTAATCAGCTCATTAAATTAAATTACTTTCCGCGGGCTTGGAAGGTGGCAATTGTAGCCCCCCTCCCCAAGCCCGGCCTCAACCATTCTGAACCTTCTAATTATAGACCTATTTCTCTCCTTTCCAGCATTTCTAAAATCTTCGAGTATGTCTTGGTGCAGCACCTGGATGAGTTCTACAGCCTTAACAACGTTATTATTCCTGAGCAATATGGGTTCAGAAGTAGACACTCTACCCAGCACCAACTGCTTAGGGTTGTGGAACTCATACATGAGGCTCGCGCCAAGCATCTCAACACCACTATTGTCTACCTGGATATCCAAAAAGCCTTTGATAAGGTCTGGATATCCGGGCTCCTCTTTAAACTAATCGCTCTACATTTTCCTGCTCATCTCATTAAAATTCTTCACTCTTACCTAACGGGGCCTACACGTTACCTAAATAAGTTATTGCTGTACAAGTCCTGCATACGTCCAATTATGACGTGCGGATCCCCGGTCTGGGGAACCGCAGCTGAGATTCACCTACGGAAGCTTCAAGTTATGCAAAATAAAGCACTTCGTATGTTTATCAGGTTTCCAACCTACGTCCGGCTTGAAGTTCTGCACAGAGATCTCAATATTAGGCCTTTTTTAGACTACATTCAAAAACTTTCTCAAAATTTTTTCAGAGATCTCAGTAGAGTAAATAATTCCACGCTAGACAGTATCCCGCGGTATAACCCGACACACCCTAAGGCGCGAAAGCGCCCCTGGGCGTTGGTGGGGCGCCGCACAATGGATACTTTTCTTCGGCCTCCTAAGCGGAGACGGCTCGTCTAGCATTGTTTTATATCTGCTCTCCCCCCTTTTATTATGAACTCTTGCTAACTCCGTGGCCCTCCCTAGCATTTGGGAGTTCGCGATTTATCGACGAACCGTTTTCCTTTTTTGTTATGTACGTCCCCCCCCCCGTCTCAAGCTCAAGGCCCTGCGTTCCTCGGGACGCGCTTATCCCCCTCCTTCCTTTTTACTCTCGCTAGGTGCCTGCTTGGGCTCTAGCATACCTTTCCCCTTCTGTAAGACTTGGCGTGGGGCTCGACTTCGGTCGTCGCCCTCCCCCCAAGCAAAGCTCGATGTCTCTCTTAACTTATGCTTCTCTTTCTCAGTACTTCTTTTTTCTCTTCGTCCGGAGTTTAAAGGGGGGAATCCTTTCCCCTCCTGGGCACTCCGTATACCCCGTCCTTGAGACCAAACAAGCAATCGTTGTTATGGTAACCATCCGGCACTTGCAGCGGAACCATAGGACAAGGGGGGGGGCAGCTGCCCCTCTAAGATTCAGAATTGGGGCAATGTCCCCTTTAAAATTTAATTATATACAATGCTCACAACTGAAATCGCAACACCATAAAGTTGTAGATGTAGCTTTATGTAAATCAGGCAATGGAAACAGCAAGGCGAGATATGCAAAAGATCACAGTTTCGTTACGCATAGTGATATAACACTTTGCTGAGCAGCATAAAAGCGTCAGGCCAAGGAGGAGCGATATCACAGCTAAATTGTAGCGTCATTGGTTTCAGGTTGTAAAAATCATCACAGTATGCCAAGAGTACAGTATGCCAAGATACGTTCAGTTGTCAACGGAACGGTAACTGAACGGTTACATTATTTTACGTGAGGGTGAAATGAGCCTTCGAAGGATCGTTGAAGTATTGGGTCGGGATGTGAGCACAGTTCAACTGTGTGTGCTGCGGTTCGTGAGAGACAACGAAACGACACGAAGATCGAATAGTGGAGCTTCCAGGTGTACCACACCGCGTGAAAATCGTATGCTTCTGAGAAGCGTTGCGCGGGAGCCGTTTAACACAGCAGCCGTGTTACAACGACATTTATTCCACACTACAGGTAACATGGTTTTGACGCAAATAATTCCAAACAGTGCATGACGCAGGACTCCGAGGTAGACGACCTTTTTGACACCTACCTTTTCAACGTCTTCACAGGTTGCGTCGTCTCCAGTTGTGTCGCATGAGACACAATTGGTCGACAGAATGGCGAAACATTCTGTTCACGGAAGAATCACGATTCTGTTTTGGCATGCTAGATGGCCGTACTCGTGTATGGCGGCGCTTTCAACAACGCCACCAGGAAGCTTTTTCTATCAGTCGCCACACAACCCCCCTAAGTTGTATCATAGTTTGGGGTGGTATAACATTTGGTGGACGAACACCTTTGGTACACGTTTCTGGCAGTATCACGGCACAACGATACGTCTCTGACATTGTGAGACTTGTGATACAGCCATATCTGTCAACCAGGCCTGGACTGCTTTTACAGAAGGATAATGCCAGGTTACATACTGCACGGGTAACTACGAATAGTCTACAAGGTTTTGATATTCTGCCTTGGCCAGCATATTCTCCGGATTTTTCGCCAATTCAGCATATCTGGAACATCAGAGGTCGCAGGTTAATAGAATTCCCAATTCCAGAAAATCATGTCTAGTTACCAGCCCAATTGCATGCTGTGTGGAATGCTATCCCTCAGCACACCATTGACCATCTCATTGGCGGGATGCTTCGTCGTCAAGGACGTATTCAGAAATTTCATTTCGGGGGGGGGGGGGGAGAGGGGGTCCAAATTATAGTGAACTTTCAATAAAAAAAGTTTGAAAAAAATTAACTAAACTTGATTAAATTGATACTGGATCACAATTGAACGAGAAAACACGAGAGCACAGGCAAGGATGTATCCAGGAATTTCATTTCGGAGGGGGAGGGGATGTCCGCACCCATCGGACCCCCTCTATGAATACGTCATTGCTCGTCGTATGCATTCCTGCATAGCCGCTCGCGGTGGGCCTATTCCATATTTATCTTATGTTAATAAAGTTCCATGCTTTTATTTTCCAGGTATGATTTTTTGAGCAAGTGCACATCTCCGTGTTATAATTATATTCTGTAAATTTCATAAAGATACATCAATTTTGTCATGGTGTTGCGATTTCATGTTACTGAATTTCATAAAATCTTTGGGTGATAAAGTATAAGCATGATTTGAACTTCAAAAAAATTATCAACGTTTCTACAATATGCGAAATTTTAAAAAGGGACCATCAATTATCGACATATACGTTTAGTGAGATACAGAGACTCTTGCAAATATATCTGACTATGCCTGTGACCCGAGAGTACGAAGTGTGAACTGTACACGCTTTGGGACCTCTAAAATACGAAAAAACCATTTTTAGCGTGACGACTGTGTGTGTGTCTCTCTGTGAAATGTATGTATCCACTCTAACTCAAAATCTAATGGAGCAAATTTCATAAAATTTGGTAAGTCACTTGTGTATGATCATGGTGCTGATTAGTTTTTGGTACAATTCGGGGTAAAAGAACCTGCCTTTTTTGAGAAACTAATAGACCAAATTTCGCAAAATTTGTTAGATAAGTCACTTGTGGGTTACCCTGGCGCTGATTCTAGTACGATTCGAAATAAAAGAACCTGTCTTTTTTTTGTGAAATGGCCCGAAAAAATTGTATGTATCAATTCTAGCTGAGAAACTAATAAACCAAATTTCACAAAATTTGGTAGATAAGTTGCTTGTGGGCTACCTTGGTGTTGGTTAGATTTTGGTACGATTCGAACAAAAAAACCCCTTACTTTTTTAATGAAATGGCACGCAAAAATAGTTAAAAAAATAAATAAAATACTGTACATGTATCAATTAAATACATGTTTTATACATAATTTTTCACGATGAATCGAATAAGACACGATCCCATTACTTTAAGATGGAGCATTCTCAAGATATTTAATTTTTTAAATTTTTAATGGAACTGAAAACGTTTTTCATTGTAGTAAAAAAACTATTTAATGAAATTTTATAAAATTTAGTAGTCACATCCTCCGACGCTTATTTTGATACTGATTAGATTTTGGCAGGATTCGAGAAAATATAACTGACCCTTTTTGCGAAATATTCCTTAAAGTTCATGAAAATGTGAAATACATAAAATTGCTGAAATATATTAATTAATTACTTGTTCTTTATGTAATTTTTGACAACACAGCGAATACGATGAACCGTTCTCGAGATAAGATGAACCGTTCTCGAGATATTTTAGTTATTTGGAATTTTGAAGAGATAAAGTACATTATGTTGCTAAATCAAACGAACATGCATAAACAGCCAATTGGGTATGATCAGTGTTTCTTTCAGGAATTTTTGGCTGGGGGGACGAATGAAACTTTAGGGGGGCACAATTTCTATTTTCCCTATATAAATATATCTAAATGCTGTAATATATATAGAAACTAGATTAACATAAAATGTCTCCGGAGGGCGAATGATCGATAGTCTCCGGGGGTTGGAGGCTTCGCCCCCCCCCCCCCGGAGTTATTCCTGAAAGAAACACTGGGTATGCTATTAGAAACGTATTCATGTTACTTTCTGTAATTAAACTCAATTTGATGCATCATGAAATATAAAATAAGAAAATGAATTTGAACGTGTAGGGAAAGTCATGTGCTGTTCAATCAGATTTTTATTGTAGTTTGCAAAAAGGTATTCAACTCGCACGTTGCATAATATTCTTTATTTTATTTCTAAACACGGAAAATGAAAAAAATCTAGTGCTCGGAATTTATTTGCAAAATTTTCTTTTTTTTTATATCTTTTATACGTGCTAATAAAATGTTGAGAGTAATGCATGAAGGTCAGGATCTCTAAAATTTGGATTAGTATGTTTAACAAAAAAAAAATCTTTCTTATCCCTCCTAAGAGTTTTTCGTTCCGCCGCCTTTGACCATCCGATAGCAATACCATTAGAGGTGATGCAGAATACAGTTGACCGGAATCCTGTTTCATTATTCTTCGGAGTGTTGATAAATTTAAAGAATGCGTTGCACTGGGGAGTCAGATGTTTCGCTGTTAACCTTACTTGGCCGCTAAATGTAAACGTATAAGTAATTCTAATGATTATAAAGGAGTTTAATAACAAAATATAATTTTGGCTAAGGTCAAATTAAAATTTCGAATTTTAAGTTTTCGATTAAATTTTAAGTGTGACAAAAAGTGAAAATAATTCAAAATCATAAAAAAAAGTATTTTACCGATAATTTTAGGTGAAGCAACGCTTCACCTGCGTCATCTGAAGAGCCGTCACTAGTCGAAATATATATTTTCTCAGTTTTAGTTGAAAATGAAAGATTTTGCATCATTGTAGAAAATTAAAACAATTATATTATAAAAATTTCACAAGAAAAACATTTATTCCGTAATTTAATTTTTAATTCGAAACAATTCTGTAATTTGATCATGAAGCATCGAACCAAGCATTTCTCAATGCCATCAGAGTTAAGCAGTTCTTCGTTTTGAAGAAGAGAACTGGGAAGTTTGTTTGATGGTTTCGACTTGCTATTGCGTTCTGTCGGTTGTGATAGTTTTTCTTATATTTAAACAGCGCTGAAAAGTATCAGCTGTGCTTTTTATTTAGTCAACATTTTTATTAGTGATTTTTTGGACCAGGTGTCTGTTAATTTAAGTTAGTTATCTTATGTTAGGCCTGCTGCCGGTTGAGCAGCGGGCGTCATGTGTTATGGAAGTCGATCACACAATTGCGTCTGGCGATGGTACAACGAAATATGTCTACTCTAAAGCAAATAACCAACTGTTTACAAATATAAGTGAGGAAGATAAAATTCGCATTGCAGCAAGCAATGGCGTCAAGACATTTGAAATTATTTTAAAAGGAAAAACGGACCTAATACCTACTACTCAACTAAGAAAATTAAAAGAAGATATCGAAGGGAAAATAATTAAGGTAAAAGTTCAAGAACTCAGTGTAACACAAAATGGAAATATAATCATCATTACAGACGACGTGGAAAGCGAGGTAAGTGTTTTGAAAATTATTCATTTATGTGATAGAAATATAGAAGCAAGAGCAATAGAAGAGTTCCTGTGTACCAAATATTTACTCAAAGGCGTTCCAATAGACACATCACTAACAGACATTCAAGAAGAGCTACAAGTCGAAGGAATAAACTGCTTGAGAATTGCTAGGTTCACAAAATGCGGATCTACTGAATTGACCACCACTGTCATAATAAGCGAACTAGGTAAGAATTTTCGCGACAGAGTAAACATATATTGGTTCAAAATACGAGCTACCCCATTCATTGATTTTCCCCGGATATGTGGTAAATGTCTAAAGTACGGCCACTCACAATCACAAAATGTATATATATATATATATATATAAAGGTGTCATTAAATGCTTTAAATGCGGTGATGATCACAAATTAGAGGAATGCAAAGAAAACGAGGTAATATGCTTTCGCTGCGGTCAACGACACTTAGCGAATAGCAAAATATGTGAAAATTATAAAAAGAAACACAAGCCTATGTAAGAGTAAAAACAGACGGAATACCATTAAAGGAAGTACGACTTCCTACAGAGAGAAAAACTTATGCCAAGGCGACGACAAGTCAAACTCAACTAAATACGGCTGCACTAAAAATCCCACCCACTTCCGTGAGAGAAATTGAAACTAAAGTTGAACAATTATCGGCAATATAGGAACAAGTTTAAAACCAGGTAGCTAATAACGAGAAGAAAAGTCAACAAGAACTGCAATTTGCAAATATCATTAAAAAACAAGAAGAATGGATAAATGAATTAAGGAAAATAAATCACCAACAAAATGAACAGCTCAATCAAATTAAAATAGAAAATAAAAAATTGAGAAACGAAATAAGAGAGAAAGAGTAAGAATAAGAATGAAAGACCGCTGGAAAGGAGTGAAATACAAGGACTCTGTAAGACACAAAAGTCGAAGTTCAACCGGAAAATCACTCAAACATATTTTCACTAGGTCTACTTTGTTGGACCAATCAGACGATAATCCGGTTATCTCTGCTCCTCCTGGGGTCAAGGGCCAAGCAGGAGGCACTCAGTTTTGATCTAAAATCTCTTTCTGGTATTGCAGTGGTTTTCAAGGGAATTCTACTCCTAGCCTCTTATCTGCGTATACTTTCACTCGCGGAATTTTGTGACCATGCGTATTCTCCAATGGAACATTAGAGGGGTCGCTGCCAATAAAGATAGTTTGCAACATTTAATTGACGAACACGACCCACAAATTATCGCGGTATAGGAGACTTGGCTCAAATCAACCTTTAAATTAAGAGGTTACTTAATTTACCAGAAAAATCGGAAGGGCATTACGCCAGGGTGTGGCTTGCTCATCGCAGTAAAGAATAACCCCAGCTTCAAAATCGAGCCCATAAACGAACCATCAGACAGCAATATGGAAATCCAACAAATTAAGATCAAGGTAGAGAACAACTCTTACATCATTTTAAATGTCTAGAGGAGACCAAAACTTTTCAATTAGAGGAATTAAAAATATTGGAAAATGCCTGGGAGTCCCCTTGTATCTTTTGTGGAGATTTAAATGTAAAAATCGGAGGCAAAGGTAATGATGTTCCTAATCTTAGTGGAAAGAGGTTGCAGAAATGGATAAATGAAAACGATTGCGTACTATTAAATACGGATACCATCACATATATTAGAAGCAAATCACAAGTGTCAGGACTCGATCTGACCATCGCTTCACTGAGAATAGCTCCTAAACTCAACTGGACTACTTTGGAATTGACATACGGCAGTGACCACTTTCCGGTACTGTTAAAATCCACCCATGAAAAGAATAGAAGACAGCATGGACTGAAAATATATACAGACGGGAAAGCTTTCTACAAAAAAATAGGTGAATTTAAACCTACTCAGGAAGCCCAGGATATTGAAACAGACATTACCACTTTTAACGAGAGCGTGACAAGGGCTAAAGAAACCTGTGCAAAACAAATGAAGGGCCTGCGATACAGAGAAAACTCTGGCTGGTGGACTTCAGGGTGCGTTCGGTAGAGAGCCATGGTCAAAAGGGCTTTTTGCAAAGCTAGAAGAAACATAGGTGATGGCACCTGGATTGAATATAAAATGACCCTGGCTAAATATAAGTTGACTCTGGAGAGAGCTAAAAAGATATATTGGGTCAATAAATTCAAAGAGATAACAAACCCAAAGGACTATTTTCGTCTGTTTAACAATTTCAAAAGCTGGCGTGGTAGAGTGCCGCAAGATACAAACTGGATATTATATCAAGACGGAAAAAAGACAGTAGATCCTAAAATTCAAGCTAATCTATTTCTTGAACACTATGCCAAAGGGAAACTACAGGAGAAGTATATCAGGCAGAAAAACACCAACCAAATGGGACAAAGAGCTGAACGCAGCGATACAAAACCTAAATGACAAAATCCCAGGTTCAGACGGGATAGAATCCAAAACCCAGAAATATGGAACACCGGAAATTTAAAATTGGATGCGAAGAATGTTAAACCAATCTTTGAAACAATCAGATGTTCCGAAAGCTTGAAAAAGTACTATTATTGTTCCAATCTATAAAAACGGCAAAGATAAAAGCAAAATTAGTAGCTATCGACCCATCTCTCTCACATTACAAGTTGTCAAAGTCATGGAACGAATTTTACTACGGAGATTGGAATGGTGGGGGACTATCAATAACATTCTTCCCGATCATATTTATGGTTTTCGCCCGAAAAAAGATACAACTGACTGTCTCTTTGACATATAGCAACTCATAAGACAAAAGAGAGAAGCGAAAAACCATGTGATCCTTTTATCTTTGGATATAAAAGAGCCTACGACAATGTGAACATCGAAAAATTGCTACAAAAGTTAAAAGACAAGGGGTGCGAAGAATACGTGATTAGATGGATAAATAACTTTCTCACCAATCGGGAAATTAAAGCAAAATGGCGAGGAGTAGAAACTGGGAACAAAACAACAACTATTGGTTTACCCCAGGAGTCGGTGTTGTCCCCATTTTTATTTAACATATACACAAGTGATATGGGCCCCCACTAGGTTCCGGTCTAAATTGGGTGGCACTTCTCGACCGTCCAAACAGTTACCTTACACCTTTCTGGTAGGTCGGACGGTCTGGGTTTCAACAACAACAACAAGTGATATGGGAGACGACGTGGGAGAAAACGGAAAATATTACAATATGCAGATGACGCAACAGTTATAATCAGTGACAACAAGGAAAATAGATGCATCGACCAACTAAGGCAAGTCATTCAAAAGCTGGAATGTTGGGGATCAAAATGGGATACGGAATTTTCAGTAGAGAAAACGAAATTTATGAATATTTTGTTTTCTCTACTTACACCAAAAAGAAGTATCCTCAAGTTAGACATATTCCTTTTCATAGGAAAGATACCTTGGGTAAAAGAAATAAAAATCCTCGGGCTAGTAAGTGTCGAAAACTGGAAATGGCAGAAACATCAGGAATATATAATAAAGAGGGTTGAAAACATTATTGAGATAATTGCTAGCCAGTTAGACATGGGGTCTGAATACTGAATGCCTTCTAACAATAGTGCGCCAAGTTTTATTGACTCAGATCAAATATGTCAACGTCGTTCGCATGGAAGAAACAAATAATATTATGGGAAAAAATACTATCCTTGAAAATACAGCAGTGCGATTAGTATTTGGAGTTCCAAAAATGACTGTTACAGAAGCAATGCGTATAGAGACAGAAATACCAGAATACGAACAGAGGAACGTTTCAAGTTGTGAAAGTTCTTGATCAAAAAATAACTTATAAGAATGAAAAGAGGGTTCATTAATCAACAGTTGCAAATAATAAGACTAAGCAATCTGAAGTGGCCAAAGAGAATGGTGGATAACATAATAACACTGATAAAAGAAGAAAATCTAGGTGCGAACATGACCTACCTTCCTGATCCAATTCCACCTTGGGACGATCAGAATTTAGACATAAACATTGACAAATTCGATTTCCAAAAATCTTCTGCAGGAGAAGCACCAATCCTATTCAGCAAATTTAAGAACGAAGAAGAAGGAAAAACGCAATGGATCGGAACAGACGGATCTAAAAACATAAAAGGAACAGGTTTCGGTATATTCCAGAACGAACAAATCACGAGAAGTATTCGCCTTCTCAAAATATGCTCCATATTTACTACAGAACTCGCAGCAATAATTTATGCAGTTGACTACCTAACAGACGAAGGAAAGTATTTGATCATCTCTGATAGCAAAAGTGTCTTAGAAGCCCCTGCAAATGATAACAAAAAAGCTGAAGACCTTATTAAATATACAAGAGCCAAAATAAAAGAAAAATCCAAAAAGGCGAAAATCAAACTAATATGGGTACCTGGACACTCCGGAATTCATCAAAACGAAAAAGCAGGCGAACTGGCAAAAAATGCAGCTAATAACACGTAATGTCCTACTTTGGGAATCTGCATGTATTCAGAGATCAAGAAACTGATAAAACCTAGACAGAAAAAATGCTGGGATCAAAAATGGAAAAACTCGAAATTTCACTCAAAATTCCCATACATAAACCCGTATAGTAAAATGGCTTACAAAACAGTCAAATCGAGAAAATATTCCACAACTCTTATGAAAATCCGGACTAAATCTTACATCATCAACAGTTCAAAAGCTAAATGGGACCCCAGCATTAACCCAATGTGTAACCAGTGCCAAGTTCCCGAAACTCTTGAACATTTGATTTAGATCTGTCCTCAATACAACGAAATCCGCAGAAAGTATGAGAAAAATGTCAAAAAATTAAGAAAACAACCAGGGACTATGCTTGATCAGAGTCTAGACATTTTTAACTTTTATGATCCTGCCAGCGCAGCTAAATACCTTGTGAAATTCATCTATGATATTGAGAGGTGCAAATCCGCACTTTCGATGTAGACAACCTTTTGAACTATCAACTTCTTTTACGGACTCTTTCACTTCAGTGTATTACTTTTTATCTAATCAACTAATAAGTTTTTGTGGAATCAAGCTCTCACCTAATTTGTTGGGCAGCTAAAGTGTTTTCAGCAAGCTGCCGTTAAGCCCCCTTCACAAAGGTGAAGGAAAAAAGAAAGAATGACAATTCCAGCATATTTTAGCGTATTTTGATTGGATGCCAGTTTGACAGATCAACCTTTATAATGAACCTTAGTTGGAATCACTTTAAGTAAAGCACGCGCAGTTGGCCTTAAACTGTTAAGTTTCCAAAATTTCAAGATGTACCGTCATTGCTAGTCCTCTGCCAAGATGTTATGAGGTTCCGATAGTAATAACAGAACTTGATAGTTCCAAGAACACCCCCCAGAATATTGGTATATTTTATTTATATCTTATATATTTGACCGTTACGCTCGTATAACAGAAAGCCAAACCTCTTGGTTCGTGAAGGTCGTGTAATAGGCATTCGATTGTATTGCGATTGCAATAAGATTTTCTAACGACTGCAATTGTATTATGTGATTGATGAAATATTATTCGCATTGTTGTTTTATAGTTGTTGTTATTCCCTTATTATGAGATAATTTAATACCATATATTATATACTTATATTTTTTAATAACTCTGATATTTCTAATTGTTTTACAATCCAAAATCTGCTAGTGCGAAAAATGTTTCCAACGAGAACAGATATTTTAGAATTAATGAATATATTCAGTAATACACTTATATCAAACCAATACTTGACCTTTCAATACTACGCTTCGGCATGTGGAGCATGTATTTTACACCCAAGTTAAAATACTCCTTAAACAATAAATAACGCAATGTATATGTAAAATTTTTGAGCTGTTATATTCAATTTTATAGTACAAGCATACATGATTATTTTTGAAACGGATGTTTTAAAAATAGTAAATGCAAAAATGACGGAAGCATATGCTTGGACGTAAATTTTATCTCATCTAGCCCTGAAGGGTTAAAGGAACCTTATTAGCAAAATTTTTAGTGGTCTACAAGACAATAAACATAAATCTGTAAACAACTGATCAAATGTAACTTAAGCTGCACAAGTGACATAATTTTGACAAATTATGTTCAAAATATATGAGTAATACACTTAAATAATTGCTTCTAGAAAACGTGAAATGATATAGAACTGGGTCAGTATTGGACAAAATTCAATCGCACTAATGATTACTGAGTACGACTAATTTAAGAATCTACTCCCGTGATTGATATTTAAATATTTAATCAGTGAAATCAATTATCTGATTAACGATTAATGGAACTGCTTATTCGTCAATCGTGTCATTGCCAAACCTAAAACACCATCTTATCGGTTAATGATGAATATGTTTGCAGGTTCAATCGTTAATGCTTATAATTAGGAAAACATTTAATTTTTGTTAAGCATGGATTGGTGATTAAGATCGGTTTTATAAATTGGTTATTAAAGAAACTTTTTTAAAATATATCTGATCATTTCTTATATTAATATTATTACTAATCTTTTGATGCTTTCGGTCCCTATATTTCAGAATTTTTGGGATTCAACCATTTGAAGTTAAACCCCTTAAATATGTAGGAAATTTTGCGGTATCAAAGAATTTTTTGATCTTCAGAATTTTAAGTATATTAGCTAAAAAGTTTGTTGCATTAGGGTGCTATAACAATTGTCAAAACTATCTAATTTTATATCCATGTCAGTTTTTATATCAATGTCTGAAGGAAACTTCATAATATTTATTTCAAACGCAATAAACATTTTGTTCAATTATTAAAGCAAAATTATGTCCGAGAACTTAAGTCATAGAAAATGCTAACAAATATGCGATATTTATAAGATTAACCTGCTTTACTGCCAGACTTATGCATTAAAAATTCTTGGCATTATAAGCAGTGTAATAAACAAAGTCGCAAATCTGTAGTGTCAAGCTTAGCACATATTATAACCAATTAGTTTTGCTTTAAAAATTTCATATAAAAGTGAAATATCACATTCTTGAAACTATAGCTGACTCTGTTACTTTTCCAGAAAATGATGTTATTGCCACATAAGAGATAAACATGCATAGGGTCTTTCAAAAGTTCGTATAAACTTTAAAAATTCATTAAAAATCGAAAAATCATTGCATTGAGGCACGGTTTGTACCATAAGTGTTGCCAGGACGGAGGTTTTTTTTGACGTGAAAAAATTTCGTAGTTTAAAAATTCACCTATAGGTGGCGCTTATCCGAATACATCTTCCAGAAGTATGCAAACGAGGCTGTTATAAAAGAGCTGTAGTGCTCTGTAGATTCTTCATTTAATTCATTTGTAAACGGTGCAAAGAAGAAGCTTTTGCGAGAATGTTAACTTTGATCGAGAAAGCCTTGTTAGTGAAGCTGTATTACGTGAGCGGCGAATCAGCACCAGATGCTTTGCGAAAATTCTGATTTAGGAAAAATCTAAAGAAAAGGTCCTATCACCTGTTCAGGGTTACTTAGGCTTGTCACACGATTTGACACGTGCAGTAAGTTATTTTAATTGTCTTTCCGATGTCTGTCGATTTGATTTTTAATATGGTAAAATGTGCTACACTGCAAAGCATATATACCCAGTTTTACCTTAAGATTATGAAACCTAGCCAGGGGTGAAGAATGCTCATTTGTTTAATACAGGATCTATGATGCTTCGCTGGATAACATGTAGCCCTATCAAACTAAATTAAATTTGATCTTTTTGTCTACTCTTTTTTATATGTGCATTACGACTACTTTTACCGGGATCAATATTTTCAAGCTCTATTTCATTATGGATATTTATGCATTGTGCAGTTTTTCTCGTTCGCACCCTGGATTCAAAGTAGACACCTCATCCCAAGGCCGTAGCACGGCCAGTTCGGCCACAGGTGGGTCTTTCAGCTTGGGAAATTCCTACGATGGGTATCTGTATTTGAGAACCTAGGACATTTTTTGTTAATATGTTCCTTGGTTCAGGAAACTACAAATTTTTCTTTTGTGATAAATAAATTTCCTGACTCTATATAGTGTGAAGTACTATATCTATGATACAGCGTGGAGAGAGTACTATATCCTGTATTTTTATGGAAATACAGTCTATTACTGTCATGTCGTGAAAGATATTTGTTTGTTATTCGCGTTTAACATTGAGTTATGCAGATAATCAAACTGATTCTCCTATTTAGTCAAAGCGTTTTTTAAAACTCAATCGCATTAAAAAAATTGAATTAAAACTATTATTTAATGAAAGGTGTTTTGAGAGAATTTGCATTAACATACTAGTTAATGCACTGACTACCCGTTTTTGGCAGTTAGTCTGGTCGTTTTATGAAAACCTTTAATATACTGTATATGCTGTATAATAAGTTTGCTGAAGTTTGAACAATAAAAGCAAAAAATCATTTATAGGTTGAGCCTCAGAGCGTACCCAATGGCAATCCATAGCATAGCAAGCATGGTATTTTGCACAAAAATATCCTATGAAAAATATCTTCATTTATTTAAATCTGTTAATATGGACATTTAACAAATTATTTCTTTCAGCAAATTATTAAGTGACGTAAATTGCTTTGATTTCACTTATGTTTTAAAGCTTTGTGCACGAGTCTGATTGAAAATATGGGATTTTCTACGTTTATGCCCACGTCGTCTTATACAATAAATGTTTAAAAATCGGCAAATCTTTACATATAATGGGCGTACAATTTTATGACTAGGATGTTTTTCAACTATGTGGAAAATGTAAAAATAATTTTGCCTAAAAACTTTGTTTCTTCCAAAAATCTGCTTTTCTTAAATAACCGGTCTAAATCAGGAAATCGCGTTAAGAATTGCGTTTTAAGAAAAAATTATTGAAAAGATTGCTCATTGTAGCTTGCGTTGTTGTTAAGATTGAAACTTCGCGATAATTTCCCCCATTGTTATGAACAAACTGTTGTGAAAATGGTTCAAAATTCCGTTTCAACTTTAAATAGAGAAGTTTAAATAGAATAATAAAATCTCTCCGAGGTGTCGGGATTTGTCCGAAAGTATCTATACAAAATTTTATAGCTGTATGTGTGAGACCAGAAATTGATCTCACAATGTGGTGAGACAGCTTTATGCCGTTTATTTATTGTGGCCAAAACGGCAAACAATATTGCCAGTCTGGATGGCACCGGGTTTTACAACCCATGAATCTAAAAGTCAGAAAACCATAAATTTAGGAGCGCCAAGACAAGGGGGCCGAGCTGGCCCGTACGAGGATGTGGAATGGTTCCACTGGTTAAAGGATTAACCAATGGAGAAAGTACTTGTTACGTCACATTCAATGCTTCAAATGAAAGCAAGAGAGAAAATGACATCCCCGAGAAAGAGGAGAGCCACAGCCTGTGACCCGAGAATGAGATAGATATACTAACATGACTTGGAACAGATAACTTGTACAATATGACTTAGAAAGATGCTGGTGAAAGGTTGTGCAGAGTTGACTTGTGCTGATACTTAATGATGACTTGTGGAGAGAACAGCCTTAGAGCATGAAATAAGTGGAGTGTTTGAGTCAGCAGTAGTCGCCAAAGTTACGAGTGGATGCATTACACTACGAGTTGATGCGAGTAACTATATACGTGATTAACCACGTGCTACTAACAAGGCCCAAATTGAAGGTATATGTTCCTCAATCATCCACAGGTTAATAAATACGTTAGGTATGGGGTTAAGGGTCGCACATGATCTCCCCTCACATGCTATCTTAATAAATAATTAATAAGCAGAGTAGTTAATGTATTTGAATTTAATAAATAAAATAAATATGCTATTGTTAATGTTAGAATGGTGCAGTCAATGAGTATTATAATAATTAATATTCCTTTACAGGACTCACGTAAAGTAAATAATTGGAGGGTTTATAGCTGCACAATAAAGCAATGTACGACTTAGTTAATAAATCCACTATGTATGAATTTAAGGCCATGTTAAGAGATAAACATAAATATGTTAATGATAAATAATTGGAGGGTTATTGCAAACACAACGCACAACGTAATGATAAATAATGTTAATCATAATAAAAGTTCTTATCTTTTTAAATGTGTGCCACATTTGGTGCCGTGACTTTTAAGATGACCCAATTGAAATTCACGCTACCCAATGTTATATAGAAAAAATGTACAAAGTGCGGAAGAATTGATGGAAAAATATGATAAAGACAGTGAAATAAATGAGATTCACGCAAAAAAATGTCATATAGCACAAAAGGTACAAAATGAAAATAAATATAACGGTAAAGGTGAAATAATTGAGATTCAATCAAAAAGATGTTATACTGTACAAGGGTACAAATTGTAAATGTTCAAAATACAAATGAAAATATGCAGCATAGAAGCGAAAATACGGATGTCAAAAATATGCAAAATCAAAAAGTTGATAAACATTTTGAAAATATTGTTCATAAAATTATGCAAATTCAAAATGTTAGATGTTAAAGAGTACATAATGCAAATGAAAAGAAAGTGTTTGTAGAAATTCAAAATGAAAGTGAAAATAATAATTTTCAAGAAATTCAAAATGAAAGTAAAAATCATGAGGTAGGAAATACTCAAATCATGATAATAAGCAAAATTCACTTGAAAATAAAATAATGGATATTTTGAATAATGAAATTGAAAATAATGTTCAAAATATTCAAAATGAAAATATATACGCCGAATAAGTTGGATGCAATAAATAGTGGAGTGTTGAGTCATGTGTGCCACATTTGGTTTCCGTGACTCTTTTGTGTGAGTTCAGAATTTAAAATGAAAATTTTGATAAATAATACTGAGATCAATAAAAATAATTTGAATAAAGTTATGGATAAATTTAATGGAGGAGCATGTGATGACCAGATTTTAGCATTGTTTAAATTAAATATGCACAGTCACCAATGTAATGATAGTGTTTGAAAAATTGATCAATATTAAGAATATTTAATTTGCATGTTGAAGTGTTTTATGTGCAGTAATTTTGAAGTGTATTTTATGCTATTAATTTTAAGTAGGATTTTGGAAGGGATAATTTTTGTTTCAAATGCATTTGAGAAGCAATAGAAATTCTAGACGACAAAAGTCTCCTGATATATCACAAATAGGGTTTAATGAAAATCCGAGAGTAAAAATGGATAATTTTGGTTTAATTAATGTATTGCTAGTGTTTAATGGAGAAAAAGACGAAGATGTCGAATTTTTTATTGCGCAATTTGAAAATGTTGCAGAAATGGCCGAATGGTCGGAGGAAAATAAAGTCGTAATTTTAAAAACTAGGTTAAAAGATAAAGCGCTTGAATTTTTGTCAAAGAAAAGGGAACTCCAGAAAGCAAATAAAATGGGAGAGATAAAAGAAATATTATTGAAACAATTTAAAACATCCCTTACAATGCTGCAAAAACAGACAAATTTAAATAAAATTAAAATGACGCCAGGAATGAAAGTAGCTGAGTTAGCGTTACAAATTTCAAATTCGACATAGGAATTTTTAGGAAATTACGCAGATATTGAAATGTGTGAAATAAAGAAAAATTTAATGTTCGCAAAATTTATGGAAACGGTAAGACAAGATCTGGGATTTGAAATTAGAAAATTGAATATACAAAATTGTGAAAAGGCGGTAGAATACGTAGAGCATTTGGAACAAATTTTTGAGGATTGCGACAGTACAGAAGTTAATGCGATTTATCGTAATGAAAATATGGGCATAAATTTTAATGATAGACAAATGGAAAGGCATTTACAAAATTCAAAATTTGAACCTCAGCAAGTAAAATATGAAAGGCGTGAAAAATCAGAAAATAAAATGATATATTGCATAGGATGCGGAAAAAGAGGGCACTATTTTGCGACCTGTTGGCACAATAAAAATGCGCACAAGAATTATGGAGAAAATAAGTATGAGAGCAAAAGCAACGGTTTTGGAAATAAAAGAAGTGAATTTAGAAATGAACAAAATAACGGAATTAGAAAAAGGGAAAGTAACAGATTTAGTAAAACGCAAAATAGCGGATTCAGAGAAAGAAATACGGAAAGAAATAAAAAAGGCATAATACAAATAGTCAAGCGTCACAAATAGTCAATAGTCACAATTTTTTCGAACTTCACTGGTGTTGTGCTTCTTTTTTTTTTCTTTTTTGTCCGAGGGGAGATATGTGAGACCAGAAATAGATCGCACATTAAGTGTTGTGCTATGGTGAGACAGTGTTATACTAGTTATTTATTGATCTAGAACTTCGGACAATACTGACAGTCTGGATGGCACCGAGTTTTACAAGCCGTGAACCTAAAGGTCAGAAAACCATAAATTTAGGGGTGCCATGACAGAGGGGCCGAGCTGGCCCTTACGAGGATGTGGAATGGTTCCATTGGTTAAGTAAGTAACCAATGAAAAAAGGAGTTTGTGGCGTCACACTGAATGCGGCAAATGAAAGTAAGGGGGAAATGGCGCCGCCGAAAAAGAGGGAACCACAACCTGTGACCCGAGAACGACGAACGATATAACTTGCACAATATGACTTAAACAGATAACTGAAATCATGACTTGAGTAGATGTGTGCAACGACTGTGACGTTATGACTTATGCGGAGGCTTGCCTGCCATTATGATAGAATGACAATACTAAAGAAACAGAGTATTGCGTAGAGGTTTCCAAATAAGGGAGATCTAAGATGTGTTCAGTGCAACTAAGTATTTGCAAGCATTATGGTCTATTGCAAAGGCCCAAAATGAAGATAGGTGTTCCTCAAGTATCCACAGGTTATTAAATAGTTAGCATGTGAGACCCTTAACCATATACCTATCTCCTCTCACATGCTATCTTCCCTCATATGCTATCTTCCTAAATGATTAATAAGCATGTAATTATCGTAATTGAAATTAATAAGTATTTTATGTTCTTAATAAATGTTTTTGTTAAAGTTAAATTGGCGCAATCCTTTTGGTAAAATATTAATTAATAATTCCTTTACAGGACTCACGCAGAGGTAAAATAATTGGAGGGTTTATAGCGGCACAATAAAGCAATGTACGATTTAGCTAATAAATCCACTGTGTATGAATTTAAGGCCATGTTAAGAGATAAAGATTGATATGTTAATGATAAATAATTGGAGGGTTATTGCAAACACAACGCACAACGTAATGATAAATAATGTTAATCATAATAAAAGTTCTTTTATTATCTATTTGCGCACCACAGTATGTCGTTTCAATTTTCCTCAACAGCGCCAATGGAAGGACATTGTCTTATTTATAAAATAGAGATCAGTACAGAGTAATGATCTACATAAATTTTATATATTGAGTATGATATAAAAAGGAAACTGATTTTTATTTAAAGCTTCATTAACAAATTTATAGATTAAATTTTATAACAGAAATCATAAGTGCAATAGCAGTGGAAATATGAAACTGCTTCATTCAACCTACATCAAAAACAAATGCAAATAAAAGTGTTAAAAGAATGCATAGAATAATAGCAAAATGTATCAATCTTTTTCGAAAGCAAAGGAAGCTTCCCCAAACACGATAAGAAAAACGGTGGTTTCATCAGCAAAAAACACTTTGAGCAATGGGTTTGACTTTTTTTATACGAATTCCTATGATTTCTTATTTATGAAGGAAGCTCGTTTGATACAGAAATCTGTTGATTCATTATAATATTGTTTCATGTTTTGTATTAGAACTAATTACACGGCCTTACTGGGGTCCGACATAAGTTACTTCTTAAATAATAAAAGGCAGTGTTTGTGTGTCTTATACACTATACGTTTCGCGACCGCGCGTCAGAGAGCTACAAAATTTGGCAATCGGAGACCTGGGGGGGGGGGGAAGGTGACACGTGAAAACCGATTTTTAAAATTTTAATTATTTTTCTGTAATTTAATGTTTTATGCGATTTCGACCGTTTTTTGCAATTTTTGCCCTTTTTTCTCCACGATCCAGACGTCGTAGAAAAAAACCAATCACACCACCGGAAAGAGCAGACAATTGCGAGTAAAAATATATAGACTTCAAATCTCAGAGACAAATTTTAATATTTTTCTAAGATTTTAAAACAAAAGTCACTTTTGGCTCAAAAAAACGATTTTTGGTTTTTAAATTCTCGCATAGTAAAAAGTACTCATAATTTTGACTAATAATTTACATTTTTAAAAAGCTCAAATATCTGGCTTTCTTACAAGCCCAATCTGGTCTAGAAATAATTAAAATTAACCGCTGGATCGGAATTTTAAAGAAGTCATGATTTTAAAATTCATCGGCGGACGAAAGAAGTTTCCCATCCATCCCATTTCCCATCGCCCGTTTTCCCCAAGCACGCGTTTCAATGGCACCTGTTTGTGTCTAGATGGAGGTGACGTCACGGTTCTGAATATGCATAGGGATGGGTGGGACAATAAAAATCCGAATTAGTGTTTGCTTTCCGTTTCCCGCACTTCCGGTTTTAAATGAATTAAGCGCTTAGCATATGTATTGTAGAAATTATTATATTTATATTTTGAATGATGGAACGATATGGATTTTTTAAATGGATATTTTAATTTTTGGATATTTTAATTTTATGGATATTTTAAATGATGGAACGATGGATATTTTAATTTTATGGATATTTTAAGTTATGGAACAATGGAACGATGGAATGAGGATGATGGAATTAAGAGCTTAGCATATGGTCATTTTAAATTGTAAATTAGCGCACGGGAAGTTAGCGGTAGGTTCGGGTTCGATTCCCGCCACTGCCTAAACTGCAGCCGTGTTCAGGTGGAGTACAATCATGTTAAACATGTGGGTCCGTAAGTCCTTCCGAGAGGTTAGTGATAGTGGAAGGAGGGTACGGTTCCTGTGGATGCCTCCCCACTGGGTTCCGGTCTAAATTGGGTGAATAAAAAGAAAGTTATGGAGATTGTCGCGGAGGGCGCGGTAGCCCAGTGGTTAGCGCGCGGGAATTGCACTCGGTAGGCCCTGATTCGATTCCCACCACTGCCAAAACTGCTGCCGTGTTCACGTGGAGTACGATCACGTTAAACATATGGGTCCCTAAGTCCTTCCGAGAGGTTGGTAGTAGGGAAATGAGGGTAAGGTCCCCGTGGATGCCTCTCCCACTGGGTTCCGATCTAAATTGGGTTAATAAAAAGAAAGTTATGGAGATTGTCGCGGAGGGCGCGGTAGCCCAGTGGTTAGCGCTCGGGAATTGCACTCGGTATGCCCGGGTTCGATTCCCGCCACTACCAAAACTGCCGCCGTGTTCACGCGGAGTACGATCACGTTAAACATGTGGGTCCGTAAGTCCTTCCGAGAGGTTGGTGGTAGGGGAAGGAGGGTACGGTCCCTGTGGATGCATCCCCCACTGGGTTCCGATCGAAATTGGGTGGGACTTCCTGGCCGTCCAAACAGTTACCTTACACCTTTCTGGTAGGTCGCGCCAGCGAGTTTGCCACGGTCAGAATTTTCAAGGGTAGCGAACAGGCTGGTCGCCAAAGGCAGCTAGTAAATAATACAGATAACTCCACCCAATTTCCAAATCGCGTGTTTTGAATCAAAATCTTTAGTTCCCATATTGTTTTTTGAAAACCGGGACATTTCCAAATTTTATTTAGTATTTGGGACGTTATGTAAAAGAATTGGAACATGTTAAAAATAACGTTAATCAAAAATGTATGTTGCACTTTAATTAATATCCTAGTACAAAAATACACACATTAACTTACATCCATTTCTGTACTTATCGGTTATAGGGATCATGAAGGCAACACGAAGGGAGCCCACCAAATTCTGGTTTATACCGGCTCAATTATATTTTCCGATTGCTGGCGTGGCTACAAAACTGAAGAATTAGAAGAAGCCGGTTTTCAACATTTGAAAGTAAATCATCGGTATAACTTCGTGGATCCTGAAACCGGGGCTTTTACGCAGACCATAGAGAGTCTCTGGGGATCCTCGAAATGGCGTAAAAAAAGCATAGAGGTACTGCAAGACAGCACTTGGACTCATATCTCGCAGCATTTGTGTGGTGAAGAGTTAGCGGTAGTGTTAAATTTAATGAAATTTTATCGGCAATAGTTGTGTTTTGGCCGCTACAAATTTCAATGTAACACAATATTTTTTTGTTAAGTAAAGTTGATCAAACCCCATTATATATTAAGTTTTAATCATTGTGTTTGTAGTGAATTCCTCGAATCGGATTAAATTGCCAATGTTCGTGTTGGCGACAACCCGGAAGAGCAGTCGCTAACCAATGGCCTCTATAACCGATAAGTACCTAAATTCTACATAAAAATGGTAAAGTCGAAATCTTAAATACAAATAGTTAAGTTTGTATTTCAGATTCATTAGAATATTTATCAGATTTATAGCCCTGTTCAAAATGTTTTCTGATATTTGGACACCAAATTCAGAGCAAGATAAATCTTTGAAATTGATCTTTACAATGGTCTTACGCTTTCACTCTCAATTTTAAGTCTTATCGTTTGTTCACAGAGCATTTATTAATGAGAAATATTTCTATAGCTGTAATGGATCCTGGTAGTTCCAAACAAATACTAACTAGACATTTAAGTATCTCTATTTATACCATACTTTGTAAAATGGCCGAACAATTCCCACCATCATTTTTCACCGATACTTTAATGCTTCAGATCACTCCATTTTAAATTTGCTTTCACAGTATTTTTTCACACTTACAAACTCACCTTTCGGGTAGGTCGGATGGTCTGGGTCTCAACAACACTTACAAACTCCACAAATAACTCCCCTTTATTTTCAGTAGTATTTTGTGACGTCTTTAGGAATTTATTGCTTTCTTGTATGTTCTTCCAAGTCGCAGGCTTCTTTCCCTTTAAATTGATCTAATTCGGTGTTCGAACTTTTTAGTCGTGGAATCCTTTTTTTGAAATTTAATTTGACGGCGGAACTCCAAAATGAGAAAAGTTCATTATGGTCCTGTGAGACCAAAAATCGATCTCACATTAGTTATTGTGAGACAGTTTTATGTACATTATTTATTGTGTCTGAAACATCAGACAATACCTTCAGTCTCAATGACGCCAAAGTTTACAACCCGATGACCCAAAGGTCAGATAAAATCATAAATTTAGGGGCGTCAAGATAAAGGGGGTAGAATGACTCTTAAAAAATGTGAAGTAACGACATTGGATAAAAAGGCTGGCCAATGGAGAAGCTGCTTGTGGCTTCGCCATGAAGGCGGCCAATAGGAGCAAAAGAGGAGTGTCAGACCTGAGGCAAAAGAGCCACAACCTAAGACAGAACGAAATGATAGTTACAGAGAACAGACTACTAGAATGACATAAGAACGAAAAAGATAGTCTGTTCTCTGTAAGTATCCTTGATCTAAGAGAATGACATAAGTACGATACTTTTAGAGAACGGTTTAGACAGCGAGATTGCAGCATGAATTCTACGTGAGAGGTGATATCGAAATTCACGATGAATTCTGCACGACAATTGCAGAATGTAAACGACAAAGTCCGGAATACAGTTATTCCAGAAGTGTTCGATATTAACTCCTAGCCAGCAGTACAATATGATCGGCGAATTACGTGTGGGCGAATTAATTCCCGAAATTCTTCGAGTTAATTCCCGAAAAATGAGCGACATTAAGTACGTGCTGGTGACCAAGCCAAGACAGCCTTGAAAGTATGTGTTCCTCAAACAATATTGCAGGTCTTAAATACATATTAGCCAATTTTAACTAGTGGCCTCGCATTGTCTCTCTCCGGCACGAAAAAGAGGAATAATTGTTGTAATTAAGTATTTTATGTTGGTAATAAATGATTTATTGTTAAAGTTAAAATGCTGTAATTAATTTAGTAGTATATTAATTAATATTTCTTTACAGAACTCACGCTAAAGAAAACAATGGTGGGTTTAAATAGCGGCAAACAAAGCAATGTATAAATTAATAATGAGTTCCACTAATACGAATTTACGGCCATGTCAGTTATTAATGTAGGATTTAATATGTTTAAAAACCCAACTTTAAGTATTCTTTCCTTATTTGTGTTCCACAGGTCCAAATTATCCATTCAAATTTTACGCGTTTTTAATTTTTAAGAAAATTTACACTAAACTAGCACGTTGCTGAATCCACTTTGAGAAACATTGATCTAATCCATACACTTAAAGAGGGTGAAAAATTGTGTATACCACTCCTGAATATACTAATTGCCGGTGCCACAGAAATCTACTGCATAACTTTGAAATTTTTCAACTTGTCCTGTTTCAACTTCTTGCAACTGATTTCTCACAGTAGTGGTAAGAATCTTTTCAGTCTTCCTGTAATTTAATTATTCCATTAGTTTGTTTATTTCACCCTTCACTTCAATTACGGGTATTTATTGCTTTTTAATGCATTTGACGGTATCCGAAAAGAGTCCTAACTGGCTAGCAAGGGAATGTAGGAGTGTAATTGAAAGTGGATTTCAAAGAAATTTGAGACTGGTAGTATATTTGTCAATTGAAAGGGAAAAAGACACCAATTCAGGAAAAATGTCAACTCTGGACTGCAGGCAAGAGAGAGAACCATCTTGTCTTGCTGTTACTCAAAACAGTTTTATACTCTGTACTGGTGAATTCACAAAATGGTTTGAGTTCAACTCATATACAATAAATGTGTAAATGCTAGTAATCTTGTAAATTATTAACTGAAGAACTATATAAGCGATCCGGAGCAGTCTGCATATCATGATGTATCATATGTCCAGGACAACCAATACCAATCAAATTGTTCAATGTTTTATTGCATTTTAAAGTAGGGGAGATTCGGGTAAGATGACGAAGCGGGTAAGATGAAGAAATCGAGATTTCTCTGAAACCCTGCAAATGGCAGCACTCATCAACAAGTAAGAGCTTCAGAATATCCCTAAAGCGGCCATCGTGAATGTGAGAAGAATCTGTCGCATTGTTTTGATGACACGGAACAAAGAAGCTACAGGTACGTTTTGTTATTTTTCACGTATTTAAAATAGGTTTTAAACCGGCATTAAAATTAATGTTCTGGAAATTGAATTGCTTTATTAATAAGTTAAAATTCTTGGTAAATCATGGTAAAATAGCTTCTTAATAAATTTATTGATGCTTTTATTTGAAGTCATCTGATGGAGATGGATATTTCGGGTAAGATGACAAACACATAGTGCGGGGAAAATGGCGAATTCGTCATCTTACCCGAAATTTAGAAAACGTTTTAACTTTCAAAATAAGTAGGCTAATAGACAAATTATGAATACTTTTTGTTTATTTCAGAGATGGTAAAACCGTACAACAGAAAGACTAACCGACAAAATTGGTGTGAAGATGCTATGAAAGAGACGATGAGACAAGTTCGAAGTGGAGTTTCCACGAATGCTACAGCCAAACAATTTGATATTCTTGAGGCAACTCTAAGACGATACGTCAAAAAATATAAAAAAATGTAAGTAGGCCTATACTAATTTATTTTGAAGAAGCACTCAGAATATCAGGTTTGCCTCCTCTGCCTCATGCAAGTCCACAACAGCGGAAACAAAGAAAAACATTTTCCTTCTTTCCATATTACAAGTTCACCTGTTAAAAAAAGTTCTAGAAGATAGAAAAACAGAAAAGGAAAAAAAAGAGAGAAAAAATGCAAAAAGTAAGGAAGATTAAACGTAATAAGGAAGCATTAAACGTAAATTCCCAATGAGCGAAATCTAAAAAAGTTTCCAAAAAAGATCTAGATGAAACATTCGACTCATCAATTCACATTGATTTATTAAGAAAGTTACGACAGTCTCTCTAAAGAAGAGAGAATGCATTATTTGTTCTGAGTATGGTAAATATGAACTATAGTTTTAGTGCTCTCTCTGCAGAAAATGGACACATGCCCAATGCTCTGATATCGATCCAAAAGAAGCTAAGATTAAGCATTATGTGATTTTTGTATGGCCTGAAATACCTGAAAATGTCCCAAATTAACTTCCATTTTCGTACAATTTAATTTTTCGTCATCTTGCCCGCCAGTGAGGGTAAGATGACGAAACTGCCACTCATGCAATAAAGTTTATTGGTTTATTTTTCTGTTTAAAAATAATCTAATAATTCGTGGTTAAAGCTAATTAATGGTGTTCTAAATACAGAAAAACTGCAGCTCTAATTGCAAGCTGTAACAACTTAAACGTAAGTATCGCTTAAGTTCGTCAACTTACCCGAACTTCTCCTACAATATTATTTCCTTTCCTTCACCAAATTTCGTATTTGTATTTGCTGATACAGCAATAACTTTTGTGAGGATATCTAACTTCTTTAACACTTTCAACACAAGAAAATAACGATTATGAAGTTGCACCGCTTAAATTAACAAACTTCAGGTTGAACACCACACCTTCTGTATGATAATATCCAACGACTAGAGGCACTAACTTTTTGTCAAAGTGGTTTAATTACTCGATTAATACCGATATGGCAGGAGCTTCTTTTAGCTCTCTTCTTTTAACTCTCAATTTGCTTGCTGTGGCTGAGTAATAACATTAGTGATTATTTCCTTGCAATTTGTTTGCGAACATCTGGATTTATCGTTGAAAAGTTTTTCGACGATAACTGTTGTGTTGTCTAAGGGCTTAAAGCTGTGGTTTTTCACAGCCGTGTAATAAGCGAGGGTTGCTTCCTGTGCTGCCCTATTCCATTCCACTCTGGGTTTTCGGATTTAAGAAATTACTTATACATACTGTTGTTGGAATACATTCTTTGAACAAGTTCTTTTGTTTTCACGTGGTTGACCACGTCTAACCGATCACAATGTGAATTTCAAAATTTAGAGTTGCTCTTAGGGTACATTTTTCATTTTCATCTACACCTTTAATAAATTGAAATTCTCTTCCAATATTATCCTTTATATTGCACCTACATTTCGAAATGATGAAAATTATAATATTCTACAACCACCCACGGTAGGATATATGTAACTGGTAATTGATAAAGTAACATACTGCAAATTGATTCAAGGAGAAAATAAAACATCATCATAAGTAATGCCAACGTAGTAATAGAAATTGGTGAACACTGTTTCATGGATTAGTCGCTAAGATTGTTATATAATTATACTAAAAAGTGGAATAAAGTCAATTGCCTACAGTTTTTTCCAGGAAGGATCCTTAAAAACCGGGACATTTGGAATAAATTTGAGATATCGGGACATTTTATCGTAAATGGAACTGTGTCGTAAAAAAAAGGACTAACATTAGCGTAATACTGTCTTTTAATACGCTTTAAGCGTGGTACAATTTGTAACGCATGAACATCTGGTTCGTCGATTGTTGGCAGAGCTACACAAAAGTATCTTTTTAAATTCGTTAAGTTAGAAAATCGACATTTAAGATGATTAGACTTTTGGATTGCTTAAAATAAATACAAATCAAGTGTTTTTAAGTCTCGAAAGGAAAAAAGTTCCTCTACTCCAGAATTAAAAAGATATAATTTTTATCTCAGCGAGTTTTCATCCGATTGAAGTCAAATTTTCAGAGAACACTTATAATATTGAAATAATTATATGTTCCTAAACATGAAAATTTATCTTTTAAATTCAAGAATTTAGAAAATAACAAATAAAATAGGACTTCACACGTGAACATATTTTTGAAACGCTGCAATGGATAAATCTATTTGCCCGGAATAAAATGATTTTAAAGTAGAAATGTCGACGGATTTGCGGCTTTAAATGTTCACACATTTAAACTACTTAAAAAATAAAATCTCGCCGAACCCTATTATCTGGGGATATGAAGTACCTCTGCACCGAATTTCGCCGCTGTCCGAAGCTTCATTTTCCCGCTATAGATGACGGAGAGAAAGATAGACACGCACACAGATATATTTTATTATGCAAGATGGACGACGTGTTCAATTCACTGAACAATCGGTATGACATGTTTGCTTAAACATGCATACAACTTGTTACAAAAATCAGTCGTTCATAATATCAGCAATGAGCCGATTTTCGACATTTAATTGTACTCCGATACTGAGTAAATATGTGCAATTCAAGTTAATGCAAAATCAAGCTATAATTACATTTTCCCTTAAAGTACTAGTCGAAATATTGAATATAAAATAACTGATATTTAAAAAATACCCCGAAAAACTTATTTTCTGGAACATAAAGATGAAGTTGGTAAATCTTTGAAAAAAAAATACTTTATATACATGCAGTATCTTAGCAAATGTTTCTCTGTTAAGAAAATATTAGCAAGTTAACTAGGTAAAATATTAAAATGTAGGCTCAGGAATGAGTTATTCTATTTGGAATGAAGAAACTATTTTATTTTTAGGAACCCGTACCCAGTGAAGATTACCAGGATTCATAGATCGGCTTTGCTCTTCTTGGTGCCCTTCAGAATGACATACGTGCAATGGCAGCAAGAAAACTTGGTGTGCGTATCCTTTTACTTTTACTGTAAGCTTTGAAAAGTTTCTTTAATTACTCTGCTATCTACTGTCATATTTGAAGTAAGATCCTATGTATTTTCGGCCATTTAGTACGAGACAAAATGCATAATGTGCATTCACATTTATATTCCTGACAAATTAAGTTTTGGAGTGCTTGGAATATTTACTACTATTAGTTTTATACAATTATTCAGATTATGTTTTGTTTTCATGAAATCTTTACTCCATTAAAATGTAAGGATTCCTGGTAGGAATGGCTAAACTCCAGCTCTTTGCTACATTCAATGCGGCTAGCTGGTATTTAAAGTGGATTGTCAATATTAAATATGTATTTATATTTTATAATATAAAATAAAATTAACATTGAATACTTGATGTTAAAAGTATTCTATAATAAAAAGCAGATGGAATTGTTACTTTCTAGAATCAGATGTTGAGTTTCTTCAAGAAAATCATAATTATTTTCTGCAATTGGAAAATGCATATTTGTTGCATTCCAAATCAGCAGCTGGGGAAATAAAATTTGTCAATTCAAAAGGACAAAGTACTAATAATGTAGCACAAATTTATATCTAGCAGAGTTCCAGACACTTATTCTAGAATCAAAATATACAACTATTTTAAGTTAAGCTACTTGCGGTGTAATTTCAAATTTCATAACAACGTATTCATGCCAGTTTCTGTATTTGGGGATGAAATTCATATCTAAACATCATGCAGAACTCATGGACGAATATCTTACTGAGCTGTTTTCTACTGCCTTGATGCCTTGACAAGTTACATGATAAACTAAAGAAGTATGGTACAACAGATGAAACAAAAAACAATTAAATACACTATTTGTCAAAGTTGCGACAGTATAAAGAGCTGACGGTATTGGCTTAAAATTTACTCTCATTCTAGTTATTTGTACATCAGATTTTGATATGCAAATATCTAGAATGAAAGTGAATATGCTTTTGCGGCTTTGGTGAAGCGTTTCCTGAACTGTCGATGTTGCAATCAATGATGAGCTGACTTGGAATCGAAAGGGTACTTCTTGTGTCTCAATGTCCCATCACCGAAGAAGGTTACATTATGAATTCCTTGACTTTGAGCGAGGAAGGACACGGAAATAGTACAGGACGAAACAGCAGTACAGGGATTTGAACGTGACGTCAATAGATGACAAGACTCGGACGTACAGAAATCCAGGAACCTGATTGCACAGTTGCACAGATCCCAATATTGCTTTTTAGTTCTAAAGAGTTTCATTTTTTTAGACTTTACTTCATTTTGGTTTTTGAAGTAAAATATATTAGGACTCGGGATACTGAGTAAATCATGAAATAAATGTGAAGGGAATGGAACGAGATTATGTAACGGAAGTGCTACCACATTTATCGACATCTGAGCAATATGCCAGTATGATCTTATCGCTTGCCTCAATCGCACGCTTGCCCGGTGGAGTGACTTTCAGCGTTACATCCAAAAGTTTCATCCACTATAATTTCGTCATTTGTGGTCCAATTCGGACCAAATAAACTGTATTCTACTAATCTCTCTAATTTGCACTAAAATAATAGACTATCTCTCAGCGAAACGAACTCTCTAAACTTATCTACAATCATACGGTTACAGCTCCTAACACAGTAGATTCGTAGTATTGCATTCGAGACAGAGATATTGCTGTTCACTCTCAATTGTCAGTCTCAAAGCTCACAACGGAGACCTCTTCGACCCAGTCTCTCGGGGCTGCTGTTGCTGTCGGAGACGTGGTTCGACAATGACAAACGCTTATCTGTCTGAATTTCGATTGCAGTCTGCAATTGTAACAAACTGACTTTATAACAAACAGACCTATGCGTATTTTTCTGACTTTTTCTCATGACTATTTAACCGTGGCAAACTCGCCGTGGCAAACTTGCTGGCGCCATAACCCTGTGGAATTAACAAAGTTTGTTTTAGTTTAATGACGTTAAAACTAATAATGAAATTTTAAGATGAAAAATAATATTCTAGGGGGGAGGGGTTCTTGAAAATTGATTTGTAAAGTGAATTTATTCTAATGTTTGTGAACTGTGAGAATCTGAGGATTTCTGTACCTGTAACCCTAGGAAAGGGATCCCTTTGATGTATCCTCACAGTCGGGATCAGCTGCGCCTATGTTTTCTTTTATAGAGGTATGCTCATCTATTTTTTGTTTTACATAAATGAAATTGTATCCGTTTGTATGCAATTTTAGTATTGCATCGGAAATGACATGAAAGTATTTTTGAGACTGATGTTGAATGTGAATTTAGTATTTAAGAAATAACGATGCTGCTTTAACGATGCTGCTCAGCGAAAAAAAGTTTTTTAAAGATTGTCCCCACCACCCGATGAATAAATGCACCGCGACAATCTCCATAACTTTCTTTTTATTTTTTTTTTATTTTTTCAGTGTTTAAGTTTTTTAATTGTGGTCCCAACCACCACCCGATGTATGCAATACATCACCACAATTTAATCCACCATAATTCAATCATTTAAATTTTATAATAACCATATGCTAAGCTCTTAATTCCATCATTTAAAATATGACGTTTATCATCATAAGTGGTTAATCCCATTTTAATTTGCTTAAGAGTATAAATATGATGGTCTTTACTGGCAATTTTAAATTGTTCAACTCTATTATATCTTCGACTTGTTAGACAGATACAGTAATCTTGATGACAGATTAATTTTTTCACAGCATTCTTATTAACACATTTAGCAGTTATATTCTCCATGGAAGGTGCTTTTAAACTATGCATCTTTGATCTCAGGCCAACAAACTCCAGAGCAGGAGTCGAATAAGCCGCTTCAATCAAAATCCAACTGCTAATACAACAAAGTGAAAGGTTTGGGTTGAGTTGTAAGAAAAAATGACGTTTTTAAAAATTTAATAAATACATTTCAAGCAAATTGAAATTTAAAATGAAAAGTAATTTATTTCGAAAATAATTTTTTTATTCCAATAAAATGGATGGTTTGTTTCAGTTTAATGACGTTGACACTAAGAATTAAATTTTAAGATGAAAAATAATGTATTACAAAAACATCCATTATTTAAGTTTGTATATATTAAAAGTTTTTTTGTTTTTAATAAAAATACGAAACAAAATTATAAATAGCCATAATACCAATAGTCCACTGTTAAAATAAACTCTAAATTGAATAGAATGTTTACAAATTAAACAAAAATCTAAATACAATTCTAGAATAGAAGTCGAAAATCTGTTAAATCAGAACAATATATAGCCCCTGTTTAAATCGGAACAATTTTAAAACAATATAAATAAAATACACTGTAAACGTGTAAATACACTTAATACGTAATGTTATAAAAAGAGAAAGAGAAGTTTATGTTCTTAAAAGAACAATAATGAAGTAAAATAAATTATCTTGATATGGATAAACCGCTCCAAAGAAACTGCTAACACAACAAAGTGAATGGTATGGGTTGAGTTGTAAGGAAAAATGACGTTTTTAAAAAATTAATACATGCATTTCAAGTAAATTGAAATTTAAAATGAAAAGTAATTTATTTCGAAAATAATAATTTATTCCCGAATAATTTATTCAAATAAAATGGATGGCTTGTTTTAGTTTAATGACGTACATTCATTATTTGTCAGACACAAATATCGAATGCTCCATTTCGCTATGCGTATCTGACGCAACCTCGTCAGAACCGTGACGTCAGAACCTCGCCCACTTCCCCTCCACCATAGAAATACCGTGCGTCTGCGCGCGCATGTGGGTGAAAAATGTATCCCTTCTTTCGCGGTTTGGTCGAGAAATTGAAAATCATTACTTCCTTAAAATCCGGATCGTGCGGCTACTTTTTCTTATTTCTCGATCAGATTGGGCTTGTAATTGATCTTTGGGTAATTGATTAGATTGGGCTTGTAATGGATTGCCTGATCTTTGAGCTTTCTAAAAATGTAAATTATTAGTCGAAATTGTCTGTACTTTTCCTGACGCGAGGATTTAAAAACGAAAGTTCGTTTTTTTGAGCCGAAAGTGATTTTTGTTTTTAAATCTTTAAAAAATATTAGAATTTGTTCCTGAGATTTGAAATTGATAAATTTTTACTCGCAATTGTCTGCTGTTTCCGGTCGTGTGATTTGTTTTCTTCTACAACGGTTGGATGGTGGGATGGTGGAGAAAAAAGTGGAAAATACGGTCGAAATCTCATAAAACATTAAATAACAAAAAAAATAATTCAAATTTTAAAAATCTGTTTTCACGTGTCACCTTCCCACCCCCGGGTCTCCGTTTGCCAAATTTCGTAGCTCTGCGACGCGCGGTCGCTGAGCCTATAGTGTATAAGACAGACACACAGACAGACATTGCTTTTTATTATATAGATAGTGAAGCTGAATATTGCACTCTTGGATATTTTCTGCCAGACAGAGGAACATATATCGGGGCCAGTACACCCCTCTGGAAAACTTTCCATCACGATTATTCATGCACCCTTTTGGGGTAAGAACTGAATACTTACCAAATTTTAGCTTCCTATACATTATGGTATTTGAGAAATTTTTGGACCAACAGAGAAATCCAAATCAGAAGGTAGCACACAGTCTCTAGAAAATTTCTAAGGTATTTCCCATCAACTTTTAGGGTAAGAACTGATTGCTTTCTAAATTTCAGCATCTTAGGCCTAACAGTTTGAGATATTTTTGTCCAGACATCAGATCCCACATAATTATATATATGGATAAATTCAAAACATACTAATTAACAATAAAATCAAATGCATAAATTTAATTTGTTTATTTTTCAGAAGTATACAGCAAAAATTTTCAGATATAAGAAATAAAATATTTCATATCGGATTATATTCAATAAATATGAATATTTTTTTAAACAAAACTAGGTCCAGTCAAACCTTTTTTAAAATTTTTAGTTCATCCTTGAATTCAGAAAAACCTCTAAAAAATAAAAATATAAAATTTATATAGTTTTAAAGAATTCTTATTTTTAAATATTTTACAAAATTAAATGAATTGAATATCAGCAAAAGGTTCGACATAAACTACGCATAGACAGTCCATATCTTTCCTTTTTAACACTTTACAACAAAGTTGAAAAGTGTTTATGACTTTGTTCATTCTGTCTGTCTGTCCGTTAGCACGATAACTGCCGTAAAAATGACTTAATCAAAATGAAATTTTAGTATGTTGTTCAGACGGTCTGTAGGACCTATGGGAATATAAATGAATACTATCACACAATTAGTTTTGGATTGAACCCGGGTTGAAAAAATGAAATACATTGAGCCCTATGGGACCTAATTTTTCTAACATTTTTTAAGCGGATTTAAAATTCACAAATTGCTTCGAAAATTTTAGGTAATAGTCAAATTGTTCCATAAAATATATAACAAAAAATTCAGCTAAATATATTCAGTAGTTTTTTAAATAAAAATTAAAATAATAATTACACATCTTATATGAAACGATCACGTGACCATGATATGAAACGATCACATGACCCACTTCAAAATGAGATATGGCATCCATCTTGTTTCAAATTCGTGATTTTTTAAAGTTCTTTTTAATTCATATTGAGTGTTGTATCCATCCTAAAACTACTTTATTTCTGCTTAAATTCTGTTCATCTACATACTAAAACAACACAATGACAATATATTTGAGTTTAAATTCTCATTCAAATTTGATTATTTCTACAATTAAGCCTATTTTTCACCTATGTAAAATGTAAACAGCAAAATATGTAGAATGAGTTGTATTAGAATTACTGTATTTCTTTAACACAAAATAATTCAGTCCATGGAGTCTGCATGGCTGATATGAATGAAATATTAATTGATTTTATAAACAGAAGGACGATATTTTTCGATGAAGTTTTAAGCATAAAGTTTATGAATTGTAGCTCCATGGTCTTAATTTTTAAATAAAATAAATTATTATAGTATTATGATGAATGAAATGGAGAAAGTTATGAATGAAATCCTGCTTTTATGGAGAGATCCAGGCGTGTTATTTTTTCTATGACGTCATTTGAATTAATTTCAGTTGTTTTCGATGAAGTTTTCAAATATAATAAATTATCGTAGTATTATGATAGATTTAAAAATATTACCGTGGAATGTATTGCATTTTAGAGATATTTAAACCACGCAATTTATATTTCAATGCCGTCTTTTGAATGAAGTTCATTTTTTTCAATGAAGGTTTAAGTTTTCAAATATAATAAATCAATGTAGTATCGTGATAAGTTTTAAAATATTACCGAGGAATGTATTGCATTTTCGACTTTTTTAAATAAAATTGCATTGAAGTTGGAAAGTGTTTCATAATCAATGCTTTAAGCATGATTGATCTTTCTTGTTTATTATGAATACTTTTTTAAACTTTAAAATTCTATTTGAAATTTATGCATTTGAATTAATGTATATCATAAAGCAGTAGATTTTGGTCACACAAGTGAGAGAAGTGGGTCTTTTCAGTCCTCCTATTGTTAGTCGTACCTGATAATAAAAGTAACCACTGGATGTCGGCTAGTTATACAAAAACTTGTTACACCACAACTAGTTATACAAAAATGCAATTCTCTACAACCAAATGCTTTTATATAGGAGAAGCAGATTAAAAATATTGTTGATAGCTTATACGAAACATTTAAGTGTTTCATCGACAATGACAATGCTTCTAAAATATTGGAATGATACGATGCTTCAACTTTAGTGGCAACAAGTTGCTAAATTTTAATCCCCATTAGCATGACACATTTTATGTCATTTTTAACACTTTACAACAAAGTTGAAAAGTGTTTATGACTTTGTTCATTCTGTCTGTCTGTCTGTCCGTTAGCACGATAACTGCCGTAAAAATGACTTAATCAAAATGAAATTTTAGTATGTTGTTCAGACGGTCTGTAGGACCTATGGGAATATAAATGAATAATATCACACAATTAGTTTTGGATTGAACCCGGGTTGAAAAAATGAAATACATTGAGCCCTATGGGACCTAATTTTTCTAACATTTTTTAAGCGGATTTAAAATTCACAAATTGCTTCGAAAATTTTAGGTAATAGTCAAATTGTTCCATAAAATATATAAAAAAAAATTCAGCTAAATATATTCAGTAGTTTTTTAAATAAAAATTAAAATAATAATTACACATCTTATATGAAACGATCACGTGACCATGATATGAAACGATCACATGACCCACTTAAAAATGAGATATGGCATCCATCTTGTTTCAAATTCGTGATTTTTTTAAGTTCTTTTTAATTCATATTGAGTGTTGTATCCATCCTAAAACTACTTTATTTCTGCTTAAATTCTGTGCATCTACATACTAAAACAACACAATGACAATATATTTGAGTTTAAATTCTCATTCAAATTTGATTATTTCTACAATTAAGCCTATTTTTCACCTATGTAAAATGTAAACAGCAAAATATGTAGAATGAGTTGTATTAGAATTACTGTATTTCTTTAACACAAAATAATTCAGTCCATGGAGTCTGCATGGCTGATATGAATGAAATATTAATTGATTTTATAAACAGAAGGACGATATTTTTCGATGAAGTTTTAAGCATAAAGTTTATGAATTGTAGCTCCATGGTCTTAATTTTTAAATAAAATAAATTATTATAGTATTATGATGAATGAAATGGAGAAAGTTATGAATGAAATCCTGCTTTTATGGAGAGATCCAGGCGTGTTATTTTTTCTATGACGTCATTTGAATTAATTTCAGTTGTTTTCGATGAAGTTTTCAAATATAATAAATTATCGTAGTATTATGATAGATTTAAAAATATTACCGTGGAATGTATTGGCATTTTAGAGATATTTAAACCACGCAATTTATATTTCAATGCCGTCTTTTGAATGAAGTTCATTTTTTTCAATGAAGGTTTAAGTTTTCAAATATAATAAATCAATGTAGTATCGTGATAAGTTTTAAAATATTACCGAGGAATGTATTGCATTTTCGACTTTTTTAAATAAAATTGCATTGAAGTTGGAAAGTGTTTCATAATCAATGCTTTAAGCATGATTGATCTTTCTTGTTTATTATGAATACTTTTTTAAACTTTAAAATTCTATTTGAAATTTATGCATTTGAATTAATGTATATCATAAAGCAGTAGATTTTGGTCACACAAGTGAGAGAAGTGGGTCTTTTCAGTCCTCCTATTGTTAGTCGTACCTGATAATAAAAGTAACCACTGGATGTCGGCTAGTTATACAAAAACTTGTTACACCACAACTAGTTATACAAAAATGCAATTCTCTACAACCAAATGCTTTTATATAGGAGAAGCAGATTAAAAATATTGTTGATAGCTTATACGAAACATTTAAGTGTTTCATCGACAATGACAATGCTTCTAAAATATTGGAATGATACGATGCTTCAACTTTAGTGGCAACAAGTTGCTAAATTTTAATCCCCATTAGCATGACACATTTTATGTCATTTTTAACACTTTACAACAAAGTTGAAAAGTGTTTATGACTTTGTTCATTCTGTCTGTCTGTCTGTCTGTCTGTCTGTCTGTCCGTTAGCACGATAACTGATGTAAAAATGAGTTTATCAAAATGAAATTTTAGTATGTTGTTCAGACGGTCTGTAGGACCTATGGGAATATAAATAAATAATATCACCCAATTAGTTTTTTATTGAACCCGGGTTGAAAAAATGAAATACATTGAACCCTATGGGACCTAATTTTTCAAACATTTTTTAAGTAAATTTAAAATTCACGAATTGCTTTGAAATTTTTAGGAAATATTCACATTATCCCATAGAATATATAAAAAAAAATTCAGTAAAATATGTTAAGTAGTTTTTTAATTAAAAAAATTATTTAATATAGGGAAAAAAACAAATTCAATTAAATTCTGACTTTGGGATATCTTCCAGAAAGAAAAGAGAGAGATATTATATAATAAATATCTCTCCATTTGTTTAAACGTTTTGCATATGGGAGTGGCTTCATATTTTAAAATAAATTTGGTAGATAACAATTTTTCATTTTTTTAAAATTTTATATAACTCTTCATGATAAATTTAATTGATGGCATTTTAAATGCACTTTCCTACGTCCTAGAGAGTTAAAATTTGGTACACAGCTTAAATTTGTTGAACATTTTATTCGACAAAAATTTGATGGATCTTTAAATATAGATCATACATTTTTTTCGAAATGGCCTGAAAATAATCCCCGTTCACTTCTATAAATCATTGGTGTAATATTGTTAAAAATTCTGATGTGGACAGCACAAGTCTTTCCCTGCAGACTCATATTCGTTCTCTTTATTTATTCAATGATAATTTGAGTTTATCTGCACAACATAAGTATTTTAAATGACATTGAATTTGCACGTTAAACTTAAATTAAGTTCTCATTTGATAGCTGAACTTATTGTCAAAGGTGGCGTAGCGAAAACGCGAAAAAACTAGAATATCTCAAGAACGGCTAGTCCTAGAGTAATGGGATTAGTCTTATTCTTTTTGTTGTCAAAAATCATATATAAAATAGGAATTTAATTGATATAATTGAGCACACGTAGTCTTTTATTTTTATATATAACGATTTTTGCTGGCCATTTCGCAAGAATAGCCCGTTCCTTTTTCCCGAATCGTAGTAGAATAACCTACAAATGATTTATATACAAAATTTTGTTAAATTTGGTATATAAATCACTTGTAGGTTATTGAAATATTATACTCCAAATTTTGTTAAATTTGGTTCATTAGTTTTTAGCTAGAGTGGATAAAGGCAATTTCTGCGGCCATTTCGCAAAGAAGGCAGATTCTTTTATTACGAATCGTACTATAATCTAATGAACATCAGGATTTCCCACAAAAAACATACCTACCAAATTGTATGAAGCTCGGTCCATTAGTTTTTCAATTAGAGTGGATGTAATATCCACACAGACACACAGAAACATACACAGATACACCCTTACACACACAGACGTCTTCCTAAAAGTAGTTTTTTCGTGTTCTAGAAGTCCCAAAACGTGTAGATACTTTGAAAATTCGAGTTCCGATGTTCGGCACGATTCCAATACTTTGAGTACATACACATACACATATATATTATCTGGGTATTATCTGTGTATCTAAATTCCGTGCCTATGCAATTACAATAGTTGTGATTTTAAATGATCCCTAAACTTTTATTATTTCTTCAAGGAAGCCTAATTTTAACATATGCAGAATGCAAATATCTCAAGCGATTGTAAGATGAATTACATAAGAATTGCTGAATTTTTTTCACACAAAATTATTTAGCTCTGGAGTCTGGAATACAAGTTATATGAATGAAATATTCATTGATTTTGCATAAAGAATCAGATGATTTATATTTCGATACAGTTTTAAATATTTAAGTATAATAAATTACTGTAGTACTGTGATAATGTAAAAGATATTACCACTGAAAGAATCACATTTTAGAAATTTTTAAATGAAATTACATTTCAGTTGGAAAGTGTTTCATAATCAATGCTTATGCATGATTGATCTTTCTTGTTAACACTTTACAATAAAGTTGAAAAGTGTTTATGACTTTGTTCATTCTGTCTGTCTGTCCGTTAGCACGATAACTGCCGTAAAAATGACTTAATCAAAATGAAATTTTAGTATGTTGTTCTGACGGTCTGTAGGACCTATGGGAATATAAATGAATAATATCACCCAATTAGTTTTGGAATGAACCCGGGTTGAAAAAATGAAATACATTGAGCCCTATGGGACCTAATTTTTCAAACATTTTTTTCACAAATTGCTTCGAAATTTTAGGTAATAGTCAAATTGTTCCATAAAATATATAAAAAAAAATTCGGCGAAATATATTCAGTAGTTTTTTAAATAAAAATTAAAATAATAATTACACATCTTATATGAAACGATCACGTGACCATGATATGAAACGATCACATGACCCACTTCAAAATGATATATGGCATCCATCTTGTTTCAAAATCGTGATTTTTTAAAGTTCTTTTTAATTCATATTGAGTGTTGTATCCGTTCTAAAACTACTTTATTTTTGCTTAAATTCTGTGCATCTACATACTAAAACAACACAATGACAATATATTTGAGTTTAAATTCTCATTCAAATTTGATTATTTCTACAACTAAGCCTATTTTTCACTTATGTAAAATGTAAACAGCAAAATATGTAGAATGAGTTGTATTAGAATTACTGTATTTCTTTAACACAAAATAATTCAGTCCATGGAGTCTGCATGGCTGATATGAATGAAATATTAATTGATTTTATAAACAGAAGGACGATTTTTTTCGATGAAGTTTTAAGCATAAAGTTTATGAATTGTAGCTCCATGGTCTTAATTTTTAAATAAAATAAATTATTATAGTATTGTGATGAATGAAATGGAGAAAGTTATATGAATGAAATCCTGCTTTTATAGAGAGATCCAGGCGTGTTATTTTTTCTATGACGTCATTTGAATTTATTTCAGTTGTTTTCGATGAAGTTTTCAAATACAATAAATTATCGTAGTATTATGATAGTTTTAAAAATATTACCGTGGAATGTATTGCATTTTAGGGATATTTAAACCAGGCAATTTATATTTCAATGCCGTCATTTGAATGAAGTTCATTTTTTTCAATGAAGGTTTAAGTTTTCAAATATAATAAATCAATGTAGTATTGTGATAAGTTTTAAAATATTACCGAGGAATGTATTGCATTTTCGACTTTTTTAAATAAAATTGCATTGAAGTTGGAAAGTGTTTCATAATCAATGCTTTAAGCATGATTGATCTTTCCTGTTTTATATATATAATGGTCATTAGCAATTCTTCCTTTTATGCAATATTTTCACCATATGTTTACAAACTGATCATTGCGAACACTCAAGGCTGTGGAGTTGGAGTTGGTATCAGTTTGGGGTGGAGTCGGAGTTAGTAAAAATATACAGACCCTGATTCCTATATAAAACTATAAGAGTAATTTTAGCTTGGAATATTTAATTTTTCATTAGTTAAAATAGTTTTAGGCAATAAATTTATAGAGAAAAATGTCAAATGTTTACCAATTAAAAAACTAAAAAATTGAGAAATTAAATATTTCTATTTATGACGGTATCAGAGTCGAATATTAGAAAACAAGGACTGGGAGTTGAATATCGAAGGTTTGAGGTACCGACTCCACAGCCCTGGTTTAACTTTAAGGATAGCCACTGTTTTTTTGGTGCATATTTTTCATCTTCATTGTGTATAGTCTTTCTTAGAAAAAGTTTGGGCATGTCTTGTAGCATCTATAACCATGTAAATGTTGTATGGAATAATTATTTCTTATCTCAGGAAAAGAAAAAAATGTGGAATTTAAAAATGTAAGGAATTGTTTGTGTTTGGAAGTTGTCACTATTATTTTAGTCATCAGGTGTTTATACTTTATTAAAACTGCTTGTATTTTCAGCTTTAGTAATTTAGTTCATGCTTTAGTAATTTAATATCAGTAGTAAAAATCCGTCAAGTTGTAATGATTGAAATTTTAACATGTTACAGCTCACTGGCTCTTAATTACATTTGTTATACATTTTATCTGTTGCGAGAAATAATTTTAATTTTGGAATTCTTGTGTATGTTTAAGAGATTAATAACCGAATCACAGGGATTCAAATTGCAGATTATGAATTTAAAAGAATACAGCAAGATTGTATTTTTGTTAGATATATTTGTTATTCTAAATATTGACTTAGTATATATTATAAATATGGAACAGTTTACCCCACAAAATCTTTTATATAAGCATTTAACTTTTAACAGCATAGCAACATCAAATGCTTACTTAAATTCACCGACTTTACACCTTTTAACCACCAATTAAGGAGTTTTAAATTTACAGCATATTATCTAGGAATATTAAATGTCAAGTACTGAAATTAATATTCCAAAAATATACCTCAACTTCTTCACAATCTTAAAGGATCGGAGGATGTGCATGTCAGCTACATATTTTCCAGTCCTTCAAAAAAATAGATTTTGGCTCTTTCTACAAACTTTAAATTCCTGTAACAAATTCAATCATAATTAGTTATCACTTTATATTTCTTGGTGAAATGAAGCACTTCAGAACTGCTTGTATTCAAACCATTAGAATTTTTTTTTTTAAAATTATGGTATCTAGCTGTAGATAAAAAATCATGGTAATAAATATCAGATTTGAACTTGAATACCACACGCACCTCGAAAAATATTTCTAAATAAGATTGTTTATCAATATTGATAGAAAATAATATATAAAAACATGTATTCACTTCAAATAATGAGAATTTGCAAAAAAAAATTAAAATTTCAGAATCTAAATTTTGAAGAAACGTGAAAGAAAAAAAATCGAATACTATTTATATTTTGTCTGTTAAGTTTTTACTACAATTAAAATACAAATGTATAATAAATATGCACACAACCTTTTATGAATTTGATTACAAAAATCAGACTCTTTTACAGCTGATTTTATGTTATTTAGCTTGCTTTATTTAAATTAAAACTGCAAATCGGAATAAAATCTGCAATTATTATATTTTTTTAATTGACCAGATTAATTATTGTAATGGAATATATTCAAGTTTTAATTTTCAAAACGGATGCTAAATTTGGTTTCTAGAAAATATTTCTTTAGGCAATGGACTGTGTGCAAGCACAAACAAGGTGTTTCCAAACGATCACTGAGAATTCCTGAAAAATGAAATGCATAAACCATTGATGCGTATTTAATTAAGAGACCAATAAAAAACACAGGGATTCAAATTGTGAATTAAAGACTACAATAAGATAGTTGTTTCATGTTAGATGTGTTTGTCAGACTAAAAATTTACTTAACATCTATTATAAATATACACAGAGCAGTTTACCGCACAAAGACATCCACATACAGGCATTTAACTTTTAAAAGCATATCAACATTTAACATTTATTTAAATTCACCCAATTCACCCCCTTTACACTTTTTAATCACTAATTAAATTTTTTTAAATTTACGGCGTATCCATTAGGAACAGAAAATATCAACCACTAAAATTAATAGTTGTGTAAAAAGCATACCTTAGTTTCTTCATAATCTTAAGAAATGAAAGGATGTGTCTGTCTGTCAGCTACAGATTTTTCAGTCCCTTCTAAATATAGAATTGGACTCTATGCAAACTTTGAATCCCTGTAACAAATTAAACCAAAATTATCACTTTATATTTCTTGGTAAAATAAAGCATTTAAAAACTGCTTGTATACTTACCATAATTTTAAAATATTCATTCTAATTGTTATCTGGCTGTGAATTAAAAATTTTTGGTGATAAATATCAGATTTATGTTTGAACACCACACACACCTCGAAAAACGTTTCTAAATAAGATTATTTATAAACATTGATAGAAAAAATATATATAAACATGCCCATCACTTCAAATAATAAGAATTTGTAAAAAAAAGTAAAACTACAGAATCTAAAAGAAAAAAAAATCAAATTGTAGTATTTATATTTCGCCTGTTAACTTTTCACTATGATCAAAGTTTACATTTATAAAAAATATGCACAGAAACTTTTGTAAACTGGAATATTAAACTATCCAGTGGTACAATAAATACACAGCTGATGTACGTCACAGTATGTAATGTATGATATGAGTGCTCCACTGTCGAGACCTCTAAGTTATTACCTCAAAACAAAATTATGAATGTTTATTTCACCAAAAAATATGGTCTACTTTTTCAGCTAAACCAGGAATCCAACTTGTAATGCAACACAGTCCATCCTAGTCAAGCTGATCGGATGTACAACTCAATATCAATTTTACTTCTCACAAAAATTAAGATTGGTTTTGGCCATGTCAAATTTTTCCATTTGATGTAGATTCGGGCCAGTCTAAATTTTCAAATTTAATCCAGGCTTGGGCTGGACTTAATTTTTAAATTTTATTCGGGCGTGGTCAGGCCTCAAACTTTTGTTCTGTGCTTATTTTTTAAAAGTAATATAAATTATTTTAGTATAGAACATTTCCTAATTATAATATGTTAAATTCCAACTTTCTCATAATATGCACAAATTCTGTACTCAAGTTAGCAAAATGAAAATAAAACGAATCTAATTGTATGTAATAATGTTATGTATGCATATAGCAATCTGCCGAGAACAAGTGAATAATTCAGGGTAAGAAATTTCTACTCAGAGTTTACTCGTCAAAAGTTGTTTCACATGCCAGTACCATATAAATACTGTGCATAACTTTCTTGTCGTTTTTTCTTGAAAAACAAAATAATTGTAGTAAAATTTATCGGCAATTATGTAACCATTATGTAAAAAAAATTAACATATATATACAGGGTGATTATAATTGAAGTTGTGGATTTTAAAACTCTGTAAAGTAAGAACTACTGGTCAGAATGACTTGAAATTTGACATGAATATACACGAAGCAATGAAATTTTGTTTGGCGAAGGAAAAGAAATACTTCAAAAATGTACCGATGGACGGCGCTGTATTTTCCAAACACGGGGTGTTGTTAGCCGAAGGAAACCAATAGTCAACTAAAGAAAACGACAATTTAATCAACATCACTTAATTTAATAATTTATTGAAACATCATGAAAACATGAAACAAACACCTAATACGCAAGAAATGTTCAATATGCTGTCCACCGTACTCGGCTGCGAGTTGGAAGCGCAAATCAGCATGTTCCACAACAGATCGGAGTGTATCAGAGGTGATGCTGTAGATGTGGTGCGTAATGCGTGCTTTTAAGTCAGCTAAGTTCGTCGAACCTCCTGAGAGCAGTTAACACACACAGTCAGCGTTCTGGTAGAAAAGTTTTACGAGCAAAGCACGATCCTTCAGTGACAGTCATGACAAGGCACTCAAGGAGAATTGCATGTGCTCCTCGTTTTTATCACAACTGTAATGTGCGGTGTGCATGCCTAGTCTTAATTGGCATACCTGCAGATTAGAGGTGTGCTTCCACACGCGACCTAGCGACTATTTTTTTCGTTCTTCGTCAAGCAAATTCAATGTTGGATTCATACATGGCCATTTTTCGGTACATTTTTGAAGTAATTTTTTTTCCGCCAAACAAAATTCCATTGCTTCACGTATACTCAGGTCAAATTTCAGGTTATTCTGACCAGTAGTTCTTACTTTACAGCGTTTTAAAATCGCAACTTTAATTATAATCACCCTGTATACATAACATATGAGATGCTGATTCACAGATGTAATGGACAAAATGTTGTTGAACAAATGTTGATTTATAGTTGCAAAATCTTCAAGACAATATTTTCAAGATTTCCGGGATTTACACATAAATTGCTAGAAGTACAAACCGCCTAACATTGAAGTGTATTGGTACCTGGAAGGCGAGAACATACATTTCCTATTATCTACTATTTTGCATGAAACAAACAAAACAGTTACAGCCTACATATTGTGTTAATCAATTTCATAGTTCAAAAATATTAAAGACTGGAAGAAATTTGATAAGGTCAGGATGATTAACCGAGTATAATCCAACGTTGTGCTTCTATAAAATTTGTGTATTAAATTTTGCTCAGGCTCTAGTTCGTTGAAGGCGTACTAGTGAATGTTGTTTAACATTATAACTGGAGAAATTACTTTAATTAAAGGTAAACATTTCTAAATTGCATTAAGTCGAGCCATTGCGTAGTTCTCAATTAGCAAATTTGGCGATTGGTACAGTAAAAAAAAATTATGACTACATTCAAATGAATACGTGAGCACATAAATAATTTATCTAATGATTGTAAACTGTATTTGAGAGTAAACTTATTATGTTTCTTTTGAATAAACAAATCATAACTCACCAATCAGAATATTTTTTATATTGTCAGCTGTACACCCGAAATCATATCCTCTTGCATTTGGAAAACATCTGATAGTCGCGGCCATTTTGTTTATACAGCCGTGTCTTTTGATTGGTTGAGAGTGGGGCAGTAACGCATCATGTGATCAACGCATCCATTGGAACATAAACTTGAGCCATGTTCAACGGATGAACGGACAGCCGTGCGTTCGAGCTTCCGGCCACTCAAACAGCGCTTGTGATTGGTTGACGTACAACTCCCAACGGATGGGCAACGGATTAGTGGGAACCTGGCCTAACACTGGTCCAGTCCAGATGGACGAATCCGGAGTCATTGTAAATTCCAGCGTTAAGGGAAGTGGTAGGTTCCTAGTAGTATCCAGTGGGTGCTAGTTCGTTCCTTGATACTGAAATCAATTATAAAATTTGTAGTTATAAGAGGCTTGTTAAATCTAACCCCAGAGTTTCTTTAACGTCTTCTTAACTTAATTCTGGATCAATAGTAGTAATAATGACTCTAGGGTGCCCTCGTCTAGGTTTATAAATTTCAAATTTATCTTTCAGTTCAGACTTTGATTCTAGTTGGTTTTTTATTTTATCTAGGTCTATACCAGACCTGGCTTCAATGGCCAAGCCATCCCTGGCAATTCTTTTTATGCCATAAATTTTAACGTTTTGGTCAACCAAGGATACAGATGAGCAAACAAATTTCTTGTTTTGCACAACGTCATCGTCTGATTTAGCTTTCATGATTAAGCCCTCCGGCGGGGATGCCCCTCTGGTCTGTGCCGGCATACCTAGTAGGCTCAGCTGCTCACGGACCTCCGGCCGTCACTCGAGGAGGACCAACAGAGACACCGGAAAGAATACTATTAGTTTTATTCATAGTGGTTTTTAGTTCGTCGTGGAATGTCGAAAATAAATTTTCACTACATGAGACGGCCTTTAAGAGTAACAATCTGTCTTTAAGTCGAGTAGTGCCTTTTCTCGACAATAATCACATTTACTAGGGGATGGTGCAAGTAAACAAAGAGCTGTTATTAGACATGCTCAAGAGAAATTCACGTTTTAGTTTGTCTAACTAAGGCTTTAGACTTCATTTTAAGCTGTCCTCTCAATTCTGCATACCTGCTTTGCATCCCGTACAAACGAGGATCAAAAAGTGGAGATCCAAAAGGAACCTCGCTCTTTTTCTTGATAACCCCAAAGTTACATTTGGTTACATTCAATTCCTTAATTTTTTTTCTTGGTAGTCGTCATTTAACTTTTCGATTTCAGCACAGCTACTTCACTTGTTCCGGCCTCACTTTTTCTAACAGCCAAGTTAGTTTTCAGGGACTAGTCTCTTTGCAGCTCATCAATTTGTTATTGAGCTCATCGATTGTTGTCACGCTCAGTTAGTATTATCCTAGGTTTATCATTGACTGCATCTTTCTTGCTTAGAGCTACTTCTAATCCATTATTTCTAGTTTTCAATGCTTCCAATTCATTGGTTAAATCAACTAAGATATTTTAGCCAGTAATTTCCTCGACCCCAAAAGCCTGGTCGTATCCAGAAATTATTTTTTCTTGACTTTAATAGTTCTATTCAGATGTATAATTTTAATTATAGGGGTATAAAAATGTTGTCAATATCATTTTGGCGCTCTTTTGAGATCTTCTTGCCCTTATGGTCTATGCAGAACACTTTACATTAATTCAGTTTCAGAGCTTACCTGATTGACGGAGTGTCTGTTTAAATCTATAAATGACTTAATTAACGTATCCATCTTTTTGATATAGATTTGTTTCACCAAATTAATTGATAAGAGTATTGTCGGAGTGAAATTGCCCTAGCGCAAGACAGATGGAGCATGGATTTCCGTCGTCACAAGATAATTAACGATTAATAGTAAAAATGTTCCATTGATGGTAATGGTACAAAATTTTTTTATGGTAGCATAAGTCTAGAAATATTTTGGAACCAGTCTCGTTCGAACAGAAGGTCTGGAACCCAAGGTATAGAAAATATTGTCTCTGTCAAAGACTAAATAGTACAAAACACCAAAACCGGTCAGTTGTACATTTCAGTGGACACTGAAAATCTGGTCACCTAAATTTTTCAAAATTAATTCATATAGTCACATTATTATAATACTTCATAAAAGTCCATTACATAGACTGCAGTACAGAGAGAATTCGAAAAGTTTATTAAAGTCGAAAAAACCTCACAGGACCCCACTGTTCAAAGCCAGAGTTAGCCTCACTGGGCCCACAGTGCTAATGGCCAACGCGTAAACACAGAATCAATTACGTATGTTACTATGTTAGAAATTTATAAACATTCATAACTGCAATAATATATCTTAAAACATTATCACCTATATATCTTCCTGGATTGCACAAACTCCTACATACAATACAAATACTTTCACACAACTTGCAACATTTTATCACACTTAAATTTAACACTTAAATTTGATCTTATATGTTCTCCAATTTCCTTAAGTAGTTGTTATAATCAGTAATGACAAAGTAAAGTTTAGCAATTTGATCTTTAAGAGTATAGTTACAGCTGTTCAGATAGAATATGGATCAAATAAATATTTGGTCATCTCATTATATTTTCCTCCATCAGAAGTTATTCATATTAAATTGGATGAATTGGATGCAATTATTGCAGAGAATACTGATCAAAAATTTATCATTTATGGAGACTTCAAAGCTAAGTCTCTAGCATGGAGACCAAGACCGTCAGACGAAAGAGGAGAAAATCTAATGGATTTCGTAAATAAGTTTAATTAAATATTGAAAATAATACGGACAGTTTACCCACTTACTCAAATACTAAATGGAGCAGCTGGATAGACATATGTCTAATAAGAAATATACAAAATGAAATAATTAATTGGAATATTCTTGAAGATATTACCGTTAGTGACTATAATCTTATGGAGTTTGACATTAGCTGTGAAAATACCAAACCTAAGATAGGAAGTAGATGGAGAATTAAAAATTTAATGGATTAGAGTTTAAAATGGAAATATAAGCATTAATTAACAGAGAAAGTAAGACAGTAATTGAATCTCATAATATAAATGACATTATCTTAAATAATAAAAGGCAATGTCTGTCTGTGTGCCTGTCTTATACACTATAGGCTCAGCGACCTCGCGTCGCAAAACCGCGCGTCGCAGAGCTAAGAAATTTGGCAATCGGAGACCCGGGGGAGGGGGGGGGGGGACACGTGAAAACCGATTCTTAAAATTTGAATTATTTTTTTGTTATTTAATATTTTATGCGATTTCGACAGTTTTTCCCATTTTTCATCCAGACGTCATAGAAAAAAACAAATCACACGACCGGAAAGAGCAGACAATTGCTAGTAAAAATATAACAAATTCAAATCTCAGGGATAAATTCTAATATTTTTTAAAGATTCTAAAACAAAAGTCACTTTCGGCTAAAAAAAATGAACTTTCGTTTTTAAATCCTCGCATCGGGAAAAGTACCGATAATTTCGACTAATAATTTACATTTTTAGAAAGCTCAAACATCAGTCATTCTTGCTAGCCCAATTTGGTCAAGAAATAATTAAAAATGGCCGCAGGATATGGATTTTAAAGGAGTAATGATTTTAAATTTCTTGGCGAATTCTGGACGAAGTTCTGATTTTTCTCCCATATGCGCGCGCAGCGACACGGGAGGTGGAGGGGACGTCACGGTGTTTCCATGGAGAAAAAAATCTTCTATGTAATAAAAGGCAATGTGTGTCTGTGTGTGTGTCTGTCTTATACACTATAGGTTCAGCGACCGCGCGTCGCAGAGCTACGAAATTTGGCAATCGGAGACCCGGGGGGGGGGGGGTGACACGTGAAAACCGATTTTTAAAATGTGAATTATTTTTTTTTGTTATTTAATGTTTTATGCTATTTCGATAGTTTTTTCCCTTTTTCTCCATCATCCAGACGTCGTAGAAAAAAACAAGTCACACGACCGGGAAGAGCAGACAATTGCGAGTAAACATATATCAATTTAAAATCTCAGGGACAAATTCTAATATTTTTTAAAGATTTTAAAACAAGTCACTTTCGGCTCAAAAAAACGAACTTTCGTTTTTAAATCCTCGCATCGGAAAAAGTTCCGATAATTTTGACTACTAATTTACATTTTTAGAAAGCTCAAAGATCAGGCATTCTTACAAGCCCAATCTGGTCAAGAAATAATTATAAATAGCCGCCCGATGAGGATTTTAAAGAAGTAATGATTTTAAATTTCTCGGCGAAGTTCAGATTTTTCACCCACATGCGCATCGGGTTATAAAATAACGTTATATTTTAAATGATGAAATTAAGAGCTTAGCATATGGTCATTATAACATTTAAATGATTGAATTATGGTGGATTGAATTGTGGTGATGTATTGTATACATCGGGTGGTGGTAACAGTATACGGAGTGAAATTATTATATTTATATTTTAAATGATGGAACCATATGGATTTTTTAATTTATAGATATTTTAAATGGATATTTTAATTTTATGGATATTTTAAATGATGGAAAGATGGAATGAGGATATTTTAAATGATATTAAGGGCTTAGCATATAGTCATTATAAAATTTAAATGATTGAATTGTGGTTTGTACGGTTTTTGGCCTAGGGACAATTAAAAACCGAATTAGTGTTTGCTTTTTATAAGGTTTTTGGCTCATCATGCTGGATTGAATTGTGGCGATGTATTGTTTATTCGGGTGGTGATTGGGACCACAATGAAAAAACTTAAAAACTGAAGAAATAAAAAAAATAAATAAAAAGAAAGTTATGGAGATTGTCGCGGTGCCTTAAAATTTCATTATTAGTTTTAACGTCATTAAACTAAACCAAACTTTGTTAACTCCACGGGGTTGAGGGCAGGGTAGCCCAGTAGTTAGCGCGCGGGAATTGCACTCGGTAGGCCCGGGTTCGATTCCCGCCAATGCCAAAACTGCCGCCTTGTTCACGCGGAGTACGATCACGTTAAACATGTGGGTCCGTAAGTCCTTTTGAGAGGTCCCCTCAGGGGTTCACTTCTTTAGTGAATACGGGTGTTGCAATCCCGAGGCACCTTAGCAAGGCTTTTCTTTCCTTTTTTCTTACTCTCTCTTTCTTTTTCCTTCTTATTTTTTGTCTATCCTCCTTTCCCCTTCTTTTTGTTTTGTTCTCCTTTTGTGTTTTGTGTTTCTTGTCCCTCTCAGCTGCTGGTGTCATCAATGCCGAGCCCTTAGTAAACATCACATCTGCTCTATGGGCCCTAGTACCACTCTTCGGCCTCTGCTGTAAGGTACACCGTTTGGGCTCGGGAATGGGTTCATGTGGGTGTGATGCGAAAGGGGTAGAGCTGCGTGCATCAGTAGTTTTGCTTTCGAGAAACGTTTGCAGTAAACGGTTCCAGAGGTGAGTCCCTTGGTTGCGTTGGTTGGATGGTGGAGAGTGTTTCATATCGAGAAATCCCCCTTGGATCCTTGCTGGTCCATGGGCCCTGTGCACCAGGTGCACGTTATGGCCCGCTCTCCATCATCTGGCTTTGCGAATGACTCCGGCGGTTACACTTGGCACGTTAGAAAAGTGTGGGGAGACGGAGTCTGGCGGGGGCTCCGATCGATCTGGAAGTAAACCGTGGTTTTTTATTAGTGGTTACAAGCATGGAGAATTCGAGAATGCTTTTGGCCTCGGGTTCTTCATGCTTTTCTAGTGAAATTTCTAATGCTTCCTTGCCTTCCAAGGCAGGAGATCTTAATTGGGCGGATAGAGTAGATGCCTCTAGCGTTTCCGTATCCTTGGGACATAAAACTGATAGGATTATGAACGTAAATACAGATGCTTTACAAAGAACTAATGAAATAGATAATCATAAAATGACTACAACTGAAGCAAAGTATTTCGTTATGAAAAGAATAGATGGATCATTCAATAACGTTTCACCCTTTTTGATTCAAAAAGGAATACTCAGTACTGTTGGGGAAGTGGAAACTATAAAGAAGCTCAGATCTGGTGACTTGTTAGTTAAAGTTTTGTCTACCGCACAAGCTAAAAATATACTTTTATTGAAAACCCTCGCAAATATTCCCGTGTCCGTGACTGCCCATAGTACATTAAACTTCTCTCGTGGGGTTATTTCAGAACCAGACCTTACACATATACCTGAAACTGAAATCCTTGACAATCTAAAAGACCAAAAAGTTAGCTCTGTACGACGAATCTCTGTAAAACGAGATGGAACAATGTTTCCAACAAAACATCTTATACTGACTTTTGACACCCCAGTCTTACCTAAATATTTAAAAGTAGCCTACCTCAGATGCCCAGTACGGCCATATGTGCCAAACCCATTAAGATGCTTCCACTGTCAGAGATTTGGACATCCAAAAACTTCCTGTCGTGCTCCTAAAGTGGTGTGTGCACGCTGTGCAGAACACGGACATGACAGTGAGGGATGTACATCTACCCCAAAATGTGTTAATTGCGAGGCTGAACATCCATCTTATGCCCGCTCATGTCCAAAATGGGTTTTTGAGAAAGAAATTCAAACTCTAAAAACATCCAGTAATATTACTTACCCAGAAGCACGTAAACTGATTGAAGCAAGAACACCAAAAATAGGCATATCATACTCAACTGTTGTCAGAAACAGACAAACAAAATCTGCTGGCATACAAACTGAAGTTACATCAGTAGGCACACAAACCGAACCTGACTTCAACTTTATGCAATTAATCCCTAACCAACAAACTAACGAAACAAAACATGTCCCTTCTGTAAACACTGCTGTTTCAAGTACTAAACAAAAGCAAAAAACTTCAATCCCATTAGCCACTTTCAGACCTGCTTTCACACAACAAAAAGCTGCAGTAGTAAGTACCAGTGGAAAAAAAGGAGTTAATACTTTAGAAGAGAAAACAAAAACAAACAAAAAACATAAATTAAAGAATACTAGAGACAGTCCTTTGGAGAAAAAATCCGTCAAAAAAACAAACATTCACGAAAATCATAGCCAAGATGATGACGAAGTACAACTGTGTGCTTCCGAGGATGAAGGGATGATAACAGATGTGTCATCCTCTTCCTCTACTCAGAAAAAAGAGACCACCTCCCATCGGCCCAAGAAAAAAACCTGAATATGGCTTTTTTGCTATCTTGGAATTGCCGTGGGTTGCAGAACAAGTCGGTGGAGATCAAGAATTTAATTAATACTTTCCAACCTATTTGTGTTTGCCTTCAAGAGACTATGCTAAAATCTAGCAGTAATTTTAATATTAAAAATTTTAATTGTATCCGTAAAGATTTTAATATGAACAGTAGAGTATCTGGGGGAGTTGCTTTGTTAGTCTCACAAGACTACCCTTCTTCCATATTACAACTCACCACAAATCTACAAACTGTTGCTGTTCGGATCCATGTAAATAGATTGATTACTGTATGCTGTATTTACTTACCACCAAATGATCACATAAATTCTAGAGAACTTGATAATGTGATTCGCCAACTTCCTGCACCATTTGTGATACTCGGTGACTTTAATGGCCACAATCCCCTTTGGGGAAGTCTAGACACAAATTGCAGAGGACAACAAATTGAGCAATGTGTCAGTGATCACAATTTATGCATTTTTAACAATAATGAATGCACCTATTTTCACCAACCTAGTAGGACTTTTCACAGTATTGACCTTGCCATCTGTTCTCTCTCTCTCCTTCCTTACTGGAATTTTGCAGTTGATAAAGATCTTCACAATAGTGACCACTTCCCTATCATGCTCTCTAACAGTCAATTCAGATCGACTATAAAACCATCTCAGTACATATTTTCAAAAGCTGATTGGGCGAAGTTTACTTCCCTAGCTCTGATCACTGATGAAGCTATTCAAAGCATTGACATTGATACAGCTGTAGAAAATGTTACAGATATCCTTATAGAGGCTGCGGATGCTGCAATTCCAAAACGTGCAGGTAATATATCTAAGCATCGTTTCCCTTGGTGGAGTGACGAATGTCGTGAGGCTTATAAAAAGCAAAAGAAAGCTTGGTCAATTTTCAGGAGGTCTCCTACCACTGAAAACCTAACTGCATTTAAACATGCAAAAGCGTTTGCTCGCAGGATACGCAGAAGAAGGCAGAAAGAGTCATGGGAAAAATATGTTAGTGAAATAACATCTTCCACTTCTAGTAAAATTCTATGGGAGAAAGTCAAAAAGTGTACAGGGAATTATAGTAATCACTCCATAGCCATTCTAAATCATAATAGCACAACTATAAGTTCGCCATATGACATTGCAAATGAAATTGCCAAAGAATTTGCAAATATTTCAAATGCATCAAATTACTCTGAACCGTTTTTAAAACACAAACTTCAGTCTGAAAATAAACCTATTGTTTTCCCAGAAGCTAGAAACTTACCTTATAACATGCACTTTACAATGTCAGAGTTGGTGACTGTTTTGTCCCAAACACACAGAACTTGCAGTGGACCTGATAAAATTAGCTATCTCATGCTTAAACACCTCTCCCATTACTCCTTATTGAACCTCTTATACCTGTTTAACAGAATTTGGCATGAACATAAATTCCCTAGGTCATGGCAAAGAGCCATCACAATTCCCATTTTAAAACCAGGTAAGGACCCTCAAAGCCCTTTAAGTTATCGGCCTATAGCTCTCACAAGCTGTGTATGTAAACTTCTAGAAAAAATGGTTAATGCCAGGCTTGTACACTTTTTAGAGAGTAACAAGTTATTATCACCCCACCAAAGTGGCTTTCGTCGAGGTAGATCTACCATTGATAATCTTACCTCATTAGAATCACAAATTAGGACTGCCTTTCTTAGGAGAAATCATTTAGTCTCAATTTTTTTTGATATTGACAAAGCCTATGATCGAACATGGCGCTACGGTATTATTAAGGACATTTATGATTTTAATCTAAAAGGTAATCTTCCTATTTTTATTCAAAACTTTTTATCACACAGGACATTCCAAGTGCGCATTGGTTCAACACTCTCACGCACACACGTACAAGAGGAGGGTGTGCCACAAGGAAGTGTCTTGAGTGTGACACTCTTTAATATAAAAATAAATAGTCTTTTAAACAGTTTGCCAGTGTCTGTCCATAAAAGTCTGTATGTGGATGATCTGCAAGTTGCCTACCAAGCTCACGATATGCGTACTGTGGAAAGACAATGTCAAGCCGCCGTAAATAACATCTTACGATGGGCAAATGTGAATGGGTACGGGTTTTCCACTCAAAAGACTTGTTGTGTTCATTTCACCAGAAAACGTGGTATCCACTCACCCCCAGAAATCTTTATGGGAGGTGTAAAGATTGCTGTAGTAGAGGAAATAAAATTTCTAGGGGTTTGGTTCGATAAAAAGCTTACTTTCTTGCCCCACATCCAGAAACTGCGAAATAAATGTGAGAAAGCTCTTAACATCTTAAAAGTCCTCTCAAATACTAAATGGGGTGCAGATTTTACTTCCATGCTTCGCATCTACAGAGCTGTTATTCGGTCAAAACTAGATTATGGTTGTTCTGTGTATGGATCAGCACGAACATCAGTGCTAAAAAAGCTTGATCCAATTCACCATAAGGCATTACGTATATGCTCAGGAGCCTTTAGGACATCTCCAGTTCAAAGCATATATGCTGTCTCTAATGAGCCATGTTTACAATTAAGGCGTGAACAGCTGGCACTGAATTATTATTTTCGTATCATGTCCGTACATAACCATCCGTTACAACGTGCATTCCTTGATGATCATTATGATCGACTGTATGACCACAGACCTTCATGCATTCCTATTTTTGGCAAGCGGATACGCAATATAGTAGAAACTACCCCTTTAGTAGAGCTTTATGTTCGAAAAACAAAGTTTTTTGAAACACCTCCATGGTATGTTAACAATTTCACCTTTCTCAACCCTTTTTGTAATTTTACGAAGACTAACACCATTCCGGCTATTTATGTGCAATTGTTTGCTGAACATAGGAATCTGTATAAGGAGTTTACTCCTGTTTTTACAGATGGTTCCAAAGCAGGAGATTACGTTGGTCTAGCTTATGTTTGCAACAATACTATAAAGTCTTATAAACTACATGCATCTTGCTCTATTTTTACAGCTGAGATTATGGCTATTTACCAGTCCCTAATCTTCATCTCTTATCAAAAGTCCAAAAAGCATATTATATATACTGACTCATTGAGTTCATTACAGCTTTTATCATCGAAGAGAGCTATGAATTACCACATTGCCTCTGATATCCTTAAGTATGAGCATCGTCTGAAGGAGCAAGGATACCATACTAAATTCTGTTGGGTCCCAGGACATGTTGGCATCAAAGGAAATGATTTAGCAGACATTGCTGCTAAATCAGCTACTCAAACTTTGAGTCTGACTATCCCTTTGACCGACATCAAACAATTTGTTCTAAAAAATATTCATGACAAATGGCAGTATTCCTGGAATCAGCAAGCTGATAATAAGTTGCTCGAGATAAAGCCCTTAGTACAAAAATGGAATAGTTTCCAATGTAGGAAACTGGATGTAATTTTAACTCGTTTGCGCATTGGTCACACTCGTTTTACTCACAGGCATTTACTTTTAGGAGAAATTGAACCCCTTTGTAATGTTTGTCAAACCGCAGCAAGTGTAAAACATATTCTAATTACTTGTCCTAAATATAAACAGTTTCGTTTTAAACATTTTAAAACGTATACTCTAACTTTGACGGAATTGATTGGAGAAAACCCTCATTCAGGGATTTTTCCATTCTTATTAGACATTGGGTTTTACCATCATATTTAAATTCACTTCCTATCACCTTTTAAACTTTTTTCATCTTGTTTCCATCATTAACCCTCTTGCATTGTCTTGTTTTAGTCATACAACTTTTTAGATTATACACTTGTTTTTATTCTTTACCTTTATCTGTATTTTAGTACCATATGTCCGGCGCAGCATATCCTCTTTGGATCTTGTGCCAAAAATCCTAAATCAACCAACCAACCTTTTGAGAGGTTGGTGGTAGGGGAAGGACGGTACGGTCCCTGTGGATGCCTCCCCCACTGAGTTCCGGTCTAAATTGGGTGGCACTTCCTGGCAGTCCAAATAGTTACCTTACACTTTTCTAGTAGATCGCGCCAGCGAGTTTGCCACTGTCAGAATTTTCAAGGGTAGCGAGCAGGCTGGTCGCCGAAGGCGGCGAGTTAGTAATATAGGAAATGAGATAATGGAAATCTATAAAAGAAAATAAGAACTTCAAGAAGAGCCAACAAAATGTTATTTTGTGGAATAACAAACTTATGATGATAAGCAAGACTTGAGCTTCGAATGCTCTTTAAAAATGAATCTATCTAATATCAACTAAAAGAAAATAGAAATGTGTCACTTTTTATTTAATTTAGGCTTTAATTAATTTGTTAGTTAAATGTGGTGACGTTTTTCCTCCCTTTGAGAAGCTCCCGATTTTTTTTTATCTAAAAAGTACTTATTTTCCACTTCAAAATTCATTCTTTCTATTAATTTCAGTTTTGATTTATGAAGATCGGACTAATTATGTCTCCTTTTTCGCTGTAAGAGTGACCGATTTACTTTTATTGAAATTACTTCCGCTTTTGAAGATCTGTACGTCTAATTTTTTCTTTCCTGAAGGATAGGTAAACTTTCGTTTTTTAGGCACTGTCTGAACGATCGTTCCAGAGTAGTCTAAGGCAACGGATGATTTGTGACGTGATTAGAAATGGAACAATCACAATGCTTTATTTCAATGGCGTGAATTCAAATTTCTGTTCTAGGCTACAGTCTCCCGATAACTTTTAGACAGGCCGGAGCTCTGAAACGCTTAAAAATTCTGTGCCATTTTATTTAAAAATGAAGGCACATGAAAAACTTCCCATTGAGAATAATTATTTAAATTAAAAATGATTTAATTTTAAAAGCACCTTTCAAATGGGTAAAATATTGAACCTAAGGGAAATCGATTTTTAATAAGGAACTGCTAAAAACTTTGATTAAAAGCTCAAACCGTGCTGAAACGGAAACTACGATTCTCTTCGACAGCGTCTGTGATATTCTTCAGCTCCGAAATTACAAATGCTATTTATCGGTCTGCTCTACCACTCCTGATGCAAGGCATGTCTTCTGCTCAGGATCTCACTTTTGCTATATTTTCGACCAACTTCTGTGTTGGTATGCTTAAAAGTACCTCTTTGATTGCTTGAATGTGATCGTTACTCTCTTTTTTCTGGATGACGTTCTGCTTTATCACATAAATTGATGCTGAGTTTTGATTACGATATTGCAAATATGGATAGAGGTTCCGAAGTACGGAATGTCTACCATTCCCCTGTTCCCTTTTGGAGTTCCCCAGTGCTGGTATACTGTACTTTGGTGTATTAAGAATGTGTTGGTATTCTCAAGTTCAATTAATAGTTCCATTTTGTGAAAAACTCATGTAAGTACTCTTCATTTTCCTTTGGCAATTCTTGGAGCTTTAATGAAGAGTTTCAGTAGATTAAAGTTTTCTTAACTGGTTTTGAAAACAAATTAACTATATGGTCCAAAGACCCGTATAGACAAATGCAATCTGAGTCATGTTTATAATAATTTTTAAAGAAATTGATAAAAACGATCATGTTTGCAAATTTGGTTGTTTGCATTATATATTTAATTTCTTATACATTGAATATTGCAATAAAACCCTTGGCGGTATTTATGAGTAATTATTATATCTCCACCACATTATTTATTTGATTTCAATAGTTAATCGTTATTACTGCTTCGAAATGGGTTCATGACTTTAAGTGCATCCTAAGCACAGAGCATGGACCTGGGTACTACTTTTAATAGATTACGAGCCGATAGTGTTTTTAATAAGTATTTTAATTGTGTAATTCCATTGGTAATTTCATATTTAATATGAATATAATTTTTGAGAATAATAGTCTCCTCTTCTGCTCCGGCGCGATAAAAATATGAAAATGTATTTATAAAGCAGTTTATTTAGAAATTAGTGAATGATTTCCAATACTTTTTTTCCAATGGCCAGGCACTTCATATTCCATCATTCGCCTATACACCGGCCAGAACAGTGAACCTGTTAGCCGTCATATGACGTTGCCCCAGCGCACCAGTGGGGGTCGGAACACACCGCACCCAACGCCACAACGTCCATGCCTGAAGGTGGGACTCGAACCCACAAACTGGCAGCGGAACGATCGTTAGGAAACGCTTGCCTTGACCGTTCGACCACCGCGTCGGCTGATTTCCAATACTAATTTTGCAGAAATTTTACTGTTATGTAAAACAGTTATTTTCTGTGTCACAATGTTATAACAGAAACAATAATATATTTTGAATATTAATTTCAAGAAATAATTTCGTCAGGGAGTATGAGTAGCAAAATTTTACTATATTAAAATAAAATTAATTGCTTTTCATTGAAACAGATTTAGTACACATATTTTCTATAAAATTTTATTTGCCACGTTGCAAAAATAATCTGTAACCCGAACTATAGAATTTCCTTTTTATTGTTATCGTGTCCTGAGAGATCTATGAAGTGAATTTTTATTCTCACAGTTTGAATTGGATACCCAAAGGGATATTTTATTTGTTAATGACAAGAACCAGACATGGAATCAACAAACTATAAGATTTCAGAGGCTGTTTGTTATTTTTGATAATAAATATTTTCTGATATTTTGATTATAAATATTTTATAAGTTCCTGATAGGGAATTATTTGTTCGTAAGGTGCCACTATTGAATAAACTTGAATAACTAATGAATAACTAATTTTTAACACTTTACAACATAGTTGAAAGGTGTTTATGACTTCGCTCATTCATTCTATCTGTTCGCACGATATCTGCCGTCTAAATGACTTTAATCAAAATGAAATTTTAGTCTGTTATTCATACGGTCTGTGGAACCTATGGGAATATAAATGAATAATATCACCCAATTAGTTTTATATTGAACCCGGGTTGAAAAAATGAAATACATTGAACCCTATAGAACCTAATTTTTCAAACATTTTTTAAGCGAATTTAAAATTCACAGATTGCTTCGAAAGTTTTAGGAAATATTTAAATTATCCCATAAAAAAATCAGCAAAATATATTCGGTAGTTTTTTAAATAAAAATTAAAATAATAATTACACCCATATCATATGAAGAGATCACGCGATCCACTTCAAAATAAAATACGAAATCCATCTTGTGACAAAATCGTGATTTTTAAAGTTCTTTTTCATTTATATTTAGTGTTGTATCCGTTCTAAAACCGCTTTATTATTGCTTAATTTCTGTGCATCTATATTCTGAAACAACGCAATTACACTACATTTGAGTTCAAATGATCATCAAACTTTGAGTATTTCTACAACGGAGCCTAATTTTCAACTTATGGAGAATGTAAACGCATCAAGCTGTAAGATGAGTTGTATAAGAATTGCTGAATTTCTTTAAGGCAAAATTATTTAGCTCTGGAGTTTGCAATATAGTTGACAAGAATGAAACATTCATTGGTTTTACATAGAGAAGCAGACGATTTTATAGCAGACTTTTGCGATGAAGTTTTAAGCATAGAGTTAAATTACTTTAACCTCCATTGTATTAAGTTTTTAAGTAAAATAAATTATTGTAGTATTGTGATGAATGAAAGGAATAGAAGAACAGTGTATGAATGAAATATTTACTGCTTTTTCATAGAGAGACAGGCGATTTATATTTCAATGACATCATTTGAATAAAGTTCATTTTTTTCAATGAAGTTTTAAGTATTCAAATATAATAAATTATTGTAGTATTGTGATAATTTTAAAAATATTGCCGCTGAATGTATCGCATTTTAGAGATGTTTAAATAAAATTTCATTGGAGTTGGAAAGTGTTTTATAATCAATGCTTTATGCATCATTGATCTTTCTTGTTAAATATTATCTTGTTATGTAATATAGTTTTGTTACGTATGAAGGAAATGTTTTAATGATTTTTCTGAATCAAGGTTTTTTTATCTTAACATATTTGCAAATATTTATTTAACAGCATCTATGAATCGGCTTCGCGCTTTTTATGCGCTCGTGAGTATGAAATAGCTCATGTCTGCAATGACAGCAAGAAAACTTTTTTGTTGTCACAATTTTACAACCTCTACATGACCAACGGCCCTACTGTGCTGAAAACACCGATTCTCGTTAGATCACCGAAGTCAAGCAGCATTGGGAGAGGTTAGTACTTGGGTGGGTGACCATCTGGGAATACCGCCTGCTGTTGGTACGTTTCGGGCGCGGTAGCCCGGTGGTTTGCGCGCTGGATTTGCACGTTGCCACAACTGCCGCCGTGTTCATGCGAAGTACGATCACGTTAAACATGTGGGTCCGTAAGTCTTTCCGAGAGGTTGGTGGTAGGGGAAGGAGGGTACGGTCCCAGTGGATGCCTCCCCCCACTGGGTTCCGGTCTAAATTGTATGGCACTTTCCGGCCGTCCAAACGGTTACCTTACAGCTTTTTGGTAGGTCGGACGGTCTGGGTCTCAACAACAACAACCTCTACATGACAAATTCGGCCCCAGCACAAATTGAGTCCTGGTTACACGTTCAGCAACGGCAATGTTTATATCCGTAGAATTTGCAAAAGTGAGGATTACGCTCCTATTGTGATGACAGTATCCATGAACTGCTTTTGCACTCAATATGCGCTCGTCAGCAGGGAATAGCGTTTATTTGTACTGATAACAAGAAAATTTGCTATGTGCCGCAGTTTTGAGTACCTGTATGGGAACGACAAATTTAGTGCAATCCTGTAGTCGGCTTCAAGCTTATTCAAAATTGAGTTCGAACTACTAGAGGCTGTAACGATCAAGTTCACATACTCTCATGCCAGGCCGCGGTAAACCAGTGGTTAGCGCGCGGAAATTGGACTTGGTAGGCCCAGGTTCGATTCCCTCCGCTGCCAAACCTGCCGCTGTGTTCACGCGGAGAACGATCATGTGAAACATGTGGGTCTGTAGGTCCTTCCGAGAGGTTAGTGATAAGGAAAGGAGGGTACGGTCCCTGTGGATGCTTCCCTCACTGGGTTCCGGTCTAAATTGGGTGGCTCTTCCCGGCTGTCCAAACAGTTATCTCACACTTCTTTGGTAGATCGGACGGTCTGGGGCTCAACAACATACTGTCATGCCATGCTTTCATTGCACATAACATCATCTATGGGCTGGTTTCGCTGTTAAATTTTCTATTGCTGATATCCGTTGATATATACTGACGAGCAAATTAGTAAATGGAAATTGTTATATGCACGTAGTTCTAACGTTAGGAAAGTCCGCTATAGGCAGGTTTAATGAGCATGAACTGGAAAATATTATCTCTGTGGAGATAGAGAACAGGAATTGCAAATTTAATTTTCTTAATGTGAGCTTTCAACAAAGATAATTCTAATTGCTATTTAGTCTTTTAAATTAAATATCTTGTTTTGATGATATATTTAATTTAAAAATATAATTATCATTTCCCATATAGATCTTGGCATCTTTGTAATAAATTTTCATTTTTTGAAAATGCATGTGTTAAATAGAATTAAAATTTTACAGAAAATAAAATAAAAATAAATTTAAGAAATAAAATTTAATAAAAAGTAATAGAACAGAATAAAAATGTTATTCCAAATTGAAAAATAAAAAGCACATTTTTATAGAGAGAATATTTCTAGTTAAATGGAAATCTTGTATAATTTAAGATATTTCATAAGAAAAAATTAATTATCAACAGTGTACCTAGCCTCATTTACTCTTTGAAAGCTTGCAATTTGAAACAGACATACCATAAGTAACTCAATAAAAATAATTTTTTTAAAGATGAAACTTTACAAAGACTTCCACATCAGTGAAACCAAATAACCAAGACACAACCAATTTGCAGTAATGAGAAAATACAACAATACTGGTTATATGATTGGATAAATAATTAAAAACTAACTCTAAAAGAAGTAAAAACATGGCTTTAGTAAATAGCGTAAATGGTATTCTCATTACATCAAATCTACGAGTAGTTTGGTATAAACTATTTAATGTCACATTGTCTCTATCCTAAATATAATAATCTTAAAATGGTATACATGTACAGTGCATATGCCATAAATAAAGAATATTTAAATTGCAAAATAATTGAAATCAAGAGTTTATTATTGACAGGATTTTAATTCTGAGCATTACGTCGATTTGTAACAAAGGTTATGAAATTATTTTGTAAATTTAGTAGCTTTAGAGCATTCTCTTCGTTGTTAACTTTTATGTACAGTTTCCCTGGCTTAGATAGGTTTACTTTCTTCTTTCTCAGAGCTGTCGCATTTACAGTTATGTCTTTAGCTTCTATCGTGATTATATTTTTCCTTTTAGGTATATTATTCCTTTTAGATATATTTTTCCTTGTAATTTGACTAGCTTCGTTTCCAAAAGCTTTAAGTATCCTCCTGCTTTATAAACTTTGCACTTTTATTTGTATATTCTCCCCACTATTGCCTTCCACAAACATAGGTTCTTACCCATGAGTAAAGGGAAGTTGATTTGACAGGCTTGGTCAAGTCCATAAAAGTGAAAATAAAATAAACAACACAAATGAAATACTTTGATGCCTTGCTGAAGGTGTTTTTTGCACTAAATTCCAGCCTAGCTAATACTTATAGCTCGAAAACCACGCTCTAAATGAATGATCTTCAAGCATTGCCAAGCACTTTCTCCGAAACTTTATATGTTAATGTGATTTCCAAAATCAAAATTTATGAGTCCAGATGGAAAAAAAATTGATTTGTTTTATAAAACAGCTGATGATGTTAGTTCGTTTGCACTTTCAAAAGTTGCTTTTAAGTTTTGTCGAACTTTTAGAAGCAGCTCTTAAAGTTGCTTTGTCGAACTATTAAAAGATTCTCTTGAAACCTCAGTTCTGTTGAACTTTTTAAAGTTGATTTTAAAGCCCATATGTTTTAGTTAGAACTATATTTGATTTATGTGGCCTATTATGAACTTACAGACATAGGATTCAGAGCCACCATAAGTCATAAAACTCATCTGCTTTGGGTCACCTTGCTATCAATGCATTCATTTGTTAAGATCATTTAATCAACAAGAAAGATCAATCATGCATAAAGTATTGATTATGAAACACTTTCCAACTTCAATGTAATTTTATTAAAACATCTCTAAAATGCGATACATTCCTCGATAATATTTTTAAAATTATTACAATACTACAATAATATATTATATTTGAAAACTTCATCGAAAACAAATTAACTTTCTCAAATGACGTCATCGAAATATAAATCGGCTGGCTCTTTAAATAAAAGCAGCATTTCATTCATAAACACTTTCCCATTCATTTCATTCATCACAATACTATAATAATTTATTTTATTTAAAAACTTAAGACCATGAAGTTACAAGTAATTTAACTCTATGCTCTAAACTTCATCAAAAAATCGTTTGCTTCTCTGTAAAAACAATGACTGTTTCATTCATATCAGCTATATTGCAGACTCCATGGGCTAAATAATTTTGCGTTAAAGAAAGGCAGCAATTCTTATACAACTCATTCTACATCTTTTCGTATTTACATCCTCCATAAGTGAAAGGTAGGCTTCGTTGTAGAAATAATCAAAGTTGGATCACCATTTAAACTCAACTATATTGTAATTGCTTTGTTTCAGGATGTAGATGTACAGAATTTAAGCAAAAATAAAGCGGTTTTAGGACGGAAACAACACTAAATATGAATTAAAAATAACTTTAAAATTCACGATTTTGACACAAGATGAATGCCATATTTTATTTTGAAGTGGGTCACGTGATCTCTTCATATAAAGGATGTTATTATTATTTTAATTTTTATTTTAAGAATTACTGAATATATTTTGCTGAATTTGTTTTCATATATTTTATGGGATAATTTGAATATTTCCTTAAACTTTCGAAGCAATTTGTGAATTTTAAATCTGCTTAAAAAATGCTTGAAAAATTAGGTCCCATAGGGTTCAATGTATTGCATTTTTTCAACCCGGGTTCAGTCCAAAATTAATTAGGCTAAGCAGAAATAGGCTAAGCAGAGGAACTTGCAGTAAACTATATCATTCATTTATATTCCTATAGGTCCCACAGACCGTCTGAACAACATACTAAAATTTCATTTTGATAAAGTCATTTTTACGGCAGTTATCGTGCTAACGGGCAGACAGACAGACAGAAGGAACAAAGCCATAAACACTTTTCAACTATGTTGTAAAGTGTTAAAAACCAGAACGCGAAAATAACGGTTCGATTAAAATAACGAGTAAGGTTCTTAAAAAACAAATTGTCGCCACCGATTTCAACCACTAAAAAGAACGTTGCTAGTTTAAGATGGAATTATAAAACGGCACCAGCTTGCAGCCCTAAAGAACACTGGAATACAGGATTACCAGAAGAAAAAATAAATATTGGATATATTTTTAGGCCATAGTTCAGAATTCAAAACTCGGATGCTCAGAATTTACACTCACTGAACTCAAATGCATCCTTCTATTGAAAGGAGCTGAATAAGATAAAGGCAGGAACAGAAAGTAAATATTGGCAGTAGGAGCAACGGGAGACTAAAAGGATGACTAATTCTATGGCGTGTGAACGGAATTATGTTGAACAAGCTGCCACAAACTCCCCCAGATTCGAAGACAGTACAAAACCACGCGATATGAAGGTCATAAACAAATGTTAAAATCTCAAAGAAGCCGGCAAAATTAGCCGCGAAAACAAAACGTGTAGCCGCTTTGGTATACATATGAAAGAAAGTTTAACCAAAAAATATGCTACATCCAAGGAAACCACTAAATATAGTACAGAAAGCAAAACGCTGAAATAGGCTAAGCAGAGGAACTTGCAGTAAACTATATTAAAAGAAAACAAACTACTAATAGTCACAGTATGCAACTACCTTTAGATTCTCTTGCAATTAATATTTTTGGCATTCAATCAGGGAAGCCTGGCTTTGTAAAGTGAGTCACTTTCAAACGTTTAACTTAATTTCTAAATTCAGAAGCCTCTTCATTTGCCTTGCATTAAATGTTTAGTACAATTTTCGTCTTGCATGCCTGCCTCTCGTCTAATCCTCTTAAATTGAAAGGCGTTTAGTAGTAGGACACCCCCCCCCCATACACTCCCTGGCCGTCCAAATAGTTGCTCAAGTCCTCAGGATGAGTCGAATGGTCTGGGTCTTCAACACACCTCATACACTCCGGCCGTCCAAATTGCTGCTCATGTCTAAGGACGAGTCGGACTGTCTGGGCTTTCGACACACCTCATACACTGGCATCTGTAATAACATTTGCAATTCTTCATCATTGGTCAGTGGCGGAGCAGGAAGGGGGAATTTGGGGACACATTGTCCATTCAAACAATCCGATACCAAGCAACTCTCACTTTAATCATGCATACTTGATATATTTTATGCACTTATTTAGAATAGTGGTCGATTGGAAAAAAAGGTTGAGTTCTCTTCAAGCTTCTGTGTCCTAAGATTCCCTTTACGTTTCCCTACTGGTGCTGGTCATTAATATTTTCAGTTCTTTAAATATTTTGAGGATGACGTGCTGGTATACTATAGCTATTTCCGAGTATTACAATGCTAAATGCATGCGCTTTATTAGAATCAGATATGTTTTTCATTTCTACGAAACTCGTGTTAAAATATTGATTATTTTGGGATCGTATACTGCTATTATAACGATAACTACTTCCCCCATGTTTATCAGTACTGCTCACTTGGAAGAGTCAAGTGAAACAAATTATAAAATGAACAATCTGTCTTTATGACCATCATCCCTTACAAAACTAATTCATGACACTTATCATCAAGATGAAATGAACTTCACAAACAAATTCAAAGAACAACTTTTGAATATCCAGTAGCAATAAAAACAGCTAAACTTATTTCTTGACACATCCCTAAGAAGACGAAATTTCACAAATAAGTCCAAAAAATGATCCTTGAAGTCTCAATATAAAACTTCAGAGCCTGGAATTAGCGAAAACTCACAATTTATACCGCACAAAATATAGACATGACTCTAAAACTTCTTAGTTACCAGAAGATGCAAATGGCGCAATGTCAGAATATCACATCTTCTCTCCTCGGGTATACAATTGCGCAGATATGCTTCTTAATTCTGACATCTCATTTATACTTTTGTGTTAGTGTGCAATTAATCGGGTAAAGCTTTTTCTCGTGTTTGGCTGAATTATTAATTTTTGTTTGAAATTCTTTTGAGTCCATAAAAGATCTGTAACTGACCATCTACTTCCACTATCGTACGTTTGTCTCAGGCTCTTGGCTACACGTATCTTTTCTGAAATTCTGAAGAGAGGAAGTTCTGTAATATATATATATATATATATATATATATATATATATATATATATATATAATATAAATTAGTAAATCCAAAGTTAGAATGTATGTAGTAACTCATAATACAATATTCCAAAATTTTCTACAAAATACAAAGAAATAAAAGAAATTAAGACATAAAGAGGAAATAATAAAGCGTAATGCAGGTCATAAAGACAAAGACAATCAACAAATTTCAAAAATGAGGAATGCAAATAAGAAAACAAAAAAAATCAAGCAAAAAAGCTTGCACATGGAAGAGATTTAGGCTTACGATAAGTTCATTTCGAAAAATTTCTCTTCGGGTCTATATATCCCTTCGAAATGAACACAAAAATGCTTGTTTCTGAAACACAAGATAGATTTTATCTATAAACTTGTGTTATATGGACGACAAGCATATAGATTGGAACAATAAAGGAAACATAAATACCTTGAAATACATTTCATTAGAGCAACCATGACAAGCAAAATATGGCTAGACCAATGTTGCCATATGGAGAAATGAAAAGATGTGATTTGCTGTTGCCAAAGAGAGTAATAAAAACTGTAAAAAATAAGCAATAAAAGCAATAAAAAGAGATATTCAACAGTTAAAGCTTCAAGATAAAAAGATGAAAATATAATTTCAAGAGAATGAATAAGTACGGCTAAAATAAGATAATAAGAGAATTTTAGGCTAATCGAAACTTATTAATTATACCATTTACTAAATATGCAGGATATTTATACATTTTACTGGTAATTTTGAGGTTATGAATGTGCAAAGCATGAAATTTTTTATCTGATAATCTATAAATTCTAAAAAGTTGTTTAAGTATAATATTTCTAAACAATTGAATCGAGTTGCAGGAATTAAAAGGTAATAATTTATTAATATTAAATTTAAAAAAATCTTTTTTATCATATAAATTAGTAACTATCCTATGAGCAGGTTCTATAATTAGATTTAAATCCAAATAATAAATATTATTACTAATAGAAGTTTCATTAGGTATTAATTCCAAATTATCCGGATAGAAATCTATATTTATGACATAGTTATCAGTAAATACAAGGCAAATCAGATCATCTACATATCTGTAAATTTTATAATCTGTTGAAGTAAAGAATTTTTCATAATGATATAGGTATAAATTAGCTAACATACTGCTACTACAGCCACCTTGAGGAACACCTGAGACTTGTAAGTATAATTTATTACCTTGAAAGATATAATTATTGAAAAGAACAAAATGGAGAAGCTTAGGAAAATTGGTAAATTTAGTAAGATGAGAATGAGAAGTAATATAAGCATTATATAAAGCTAAAATGACATCATATAGATCAGTGATCTTAATATTATTAAATAGATCTTTAAAATCAAAAGTGTGAAATCCTATTATTTTACCAAGTGTTTTTAATTTATTTTTTAATTCTTTACTGTTATTTAGAATAATGTAGTTATCACTAGAATCTCGTAAATTACTATTTAGTGCATTTAAATAATTTAGTAATAATTTACTAGCAGTAGTAGAGTATGAATTATGACCACTGGCTACAGTTCTAAATTTAATAGGATTTTTATGAAATTTAGGTATAAGCACAATATATGGAAATGTCAAAAATTTATTATTAATATCTAAATCACTATACATATTGATAATTTTCAATTTGATACTATTAAGAGAGTGTGAATCAATTTTAAAGAGACTATTATTTTTTAAATAATCTAGCAGATATTGAATATAGAATTTTTTACAAATAATAGCATAATTATTGGAGGCTTTATCAACATAAGTAACAACAAAAGATCTATGTAAATTATTAACAGATTGCTTTATATTATCCATATTATATATAGATCTAGATAAATTAATACTACAAATGGCATTTTTAATAGATCTCAAAATAGTAAATTTCCACATATTAAATGCCTCTAAAGGCTGAGCATATTTAGAAGCTAATCCATAAATAAATTTATCAAGGTCCAGATTGATTGACTTTAAGACTTGTTTAGAATTATTACATGAAGGTAACCTGAATTTAGTGCCAAATGACATTATAGTTCTTAAAGATTTATCTTTTACAATGGCTAAGTCACCAGTAACTATATGACCCAAGTGTGGATTATATATATATATATATATGGAATAGAGCCCCTATTCAGTGATACCGTCATGTGCATATTTTTTGTCGCAAATGTTTTTCCTTTATTTAGTTTATCAGTGTGGCACAAAGTAAGGGATAACAAGCAGTTTATAAAAGTAAATCACTATGATGATGCATTAGGAAAGGGTGTATACTAAAATAACCTATATATATAATATATTAAAATAGCAATGAAATATATTGAACTACTGTAATATAAACCATACCATAGAAAACGTTTAGTGAAACCACAACAAAAAACCAAAATATACAATGTTGCTTTGATAGTACATTAATAATGCTGTAGACTCGAATTGTTATTTACTTTGATCTTTCGAAGGAGACACTTTAATGTACTTCATAAAATTAATTTCCTTCTTGCATACGTTGCTTTGAATAAAGCGGCTTTTTTATTCGTTAGGCATACCCCTGTTATTTTAGTATACACCTTTTCTCTTTTGATGTTCTATTCTGAATAGGCAGAATTTGTAAGATCTGCTGCTTCTAAAGTTCCAAAAGAAAGTGGAAAAAAATGGAGTAACTACAGTAGTTGTATCTACTGTGCCTATGCGTTTAAAAACATCTATATAACATTTTCAGGAGCTAGAACTTCTCCAAAAATGGAAATACTTCATTTTGAATAAATCATATAAATGTTATTTTATACATAATGTTATTTTATAACAAATAAATGTTCTTTTATAACAAATAAATGTTCTTTTATAACAAATAAATATCCCAATATACGTGCCGTGTAATCAATTCCAATGATTTTTCGAGCAAGTTCAGCATGCAATTTGTTGTGTACATTGTTAGTATATTTTTTGTCATAACCACCAAAATGAAGGTTTAGGTCATTGACACAAAATAATGTAACGCAGGTATTTAATTCATACAAGTTTATGATATCCAGAGAAAACTAAATGAAGCACTTCAGGTATTGTTGGCTGCACAATCATTATCCCTTACCCACCAGAGTTTTTGCTTGGAACTGTGATACAGAGATGCTTCTATTGAAAATGCAGAAAATTTTGCTTATCTGGACGTACCGTTTGGTAGTAAACTTACTTGGAAGCTGAAAATTGAATTAATTTTGAACGGTTAACGAAAAGATTAAATATTTCGAAACGACCTGCTGGTGCTATATGGGGAAGTGTCCATTCAACTGGTAATACCACATACAAAAATTTTTCGTTGCCTCTTTTGACGTACTATTGTGAACTGCTCATTACGGCTTTAAAACAATTTTTTAAAAAGCTGGAGATCCTGTAGAACAAGGATTATGGCTTATTATAGAAGCGAAGTCCACGCCATTTTATGCTACGTTACTTCTGACTAAAAACAAATCTATCCAAATTATTATGAGAAAGCTTTGGTACTGTACGAAAAACTAATAAAAACTTTGTCGCTTTCTGGAATGACTATCATATTGGAACAAAAACCAATTAGACTAAAGATTTATCCAAAAAGTGTTAAATATCAGAGTAGTTTTTGAGCTCTATAAAAATGTTCCACATTGTCTGAAAGCTAGAAATCCCCTGGAGTCAATTGAGGTTAAGATAAACTTAGAGATGACTGAATACGTATAAGAATCAAGATACTCCAGCGGAAGTCACGAGATACATTGCTTTAGAAGCTATAGAGGTCAAGTACTCTAAAGACAAATGGTTACATGTATACACGGACTGGTCGCAATTTAAAAATCATACAAATATAGAAGCTGAAGTATATTCAAAGCTATGTATGTTCTATGATTTCATGGGAAAATTCGGAACAGCTTTCGATGGTAAGCTGGAGTCCTCCGAATCGCACTTAAACAGTTGATAAATCTCCTTTGTAAACTTAAAAAATAGTCTTACTGTTGGACACACAAGCAGCCATACAATCTGTATGCTCTATAAAGATCTTGTTATCAAGTAGGATATTCCAATATTAAGAACTCTAAAAGTTTTGAGGTTAGATGAAAGCGTGTTGTCCTGCAATGGATACCTAGCCATTGCGATATTTTTGGCAACAAATATTGCAGACTCCACTTCCTATGATAAGAGCTTGCAATTTCGTCCCAGTAGCTCAACTATAGAGCGTCGGATGGCTAGTTCGGAGATCCGGGGTTTGATTCCCGATTGGGGCAGCAAGGTTCTTTAAATATATTTTCTTGCTCAAAAGGGTTTTACACTAGTATAATGCACAAAACTCCAAACTTCCTCCCTCACGAGCTGAAGTTGCAAGAGCTGGCTTTTGTTTGTTTCTATGTGTGTGTGTGTGTATACACACTCACAGCAGCTGTGCTAAATCATTTTTAGAAAATTGTGCATTTCCATAGAAAAGCTCACTCAGTTATGAAGAATACTTTTTGCCATACTACTGTAAAATATTGCATGATTCTCAACTTCCACTGGACTCCCAATGTAGCAAGTCGATTTTTCTAACGACGTAGAACGATATAGGATACACACAGAAAATAAATTGAACTTTTCCTATTATATATTAGATGTCACTTTAAATACAAAGATTTCATTTCAAAAGAATGTATTATCAAATACCAAACATTTTCTTTGCTTTCAGTTAACTAAATACCCAACACTGCCTATTTTGTTTTATGACTTTGAGACGCACAACTTTAATTGCAATACCAGCGTTAAATATAAAATTATCTTTAGATTATTCAAAAAAATGATACTGGCATAAAAATCAATGTTTAGTTTTCTTAGTCTTGAAGTTAGAAATAAAGACTTGTGTTTAGAATATTCTGTAAAAGATTACTTTTATGATAAACTAGTTCGTTTTTACAACTGCTTTAGTGACTTTAAGCAAAATATGTATCGTTCAGTGAAGACAAAACATTCAAAATACATTTTGAACGCTTTATAAGTTAACGTTATTTTAAAGCTTTATGTATAAAACACTAGACATTTAAGCATTTAAAACTTTGCGCATAAAACAAGATATTAAAAGCTAATTTTTATGAAAATTAGTAAATCTTAAAAGATAAGACTGCTAAACAATACTTAATTAAAACTTTTCTGAATATCCATTGTATTACTTAGAATTCAAGTTATTTTTTATTTACATTAGTTACGAAGCAAAATTTATCTCTTTCAACTCAGGAAAACTTGTTTCTCGAGTAGTTTCGAAATACTAGAATATTGTAAAAGTTGGTATCGTGGATATTAAGAATAGAAAAATAAAGTTTTAGGGTAAAAATAAGCAAGTTCATTCCTAGCTGTTTCATAAGATTATAATTCTTTGATTCAGGACAATTTGCATTGGTTAAAATAGAATATAGTGTAATAAATACTGGAACTCTGCATAAATACACAATCTTTCCTCTACGGAAAATGTTTTATTTTTAGAGAAATAACTTATTTTTTTATTTTTGGTCTAATTCTATGCAGCTGAAGATAAGCTATTAATGGACGGCAATTTGTTATTTAAGAGTAAGTAGTACATGGGAAATAAGCTGCAAATTAATTTTCTCTCGGAAATCTTTCTTTAGCGGTAATTTTTTTAAATTATTTTTTAACTTTATCTTATTTCGCCATTTTCTTTTGTGACCAATCCAGCTATATTTTATCTCTGTTGTGCTTTTGTGAAATACATTGTTTTTCGCATTTAAAGACGTTGATTCTTTCTTTAGTACAATTTTTTTTACTATAATAGGATTTTAATGATCTTTTTGTTTTGAATTATTAATTTTAATCTGAAATATATTCATAATGTAAAGAAAAACTGTATCCTCATGTTAAAAAGAAAAGTTTTCAATGTATAAAATTATTTTTTTTAAATAGCCTGCTTTCTTTAATAACAAAAGCATTTCTTGTATCAAATTACATGTACTTTTATTTATTCTGTTATAATTTAAGACTTTTTCAATTTGTAAATGCTTAGGAACACTATGAATTTTATAATGTACTTTTATTATTTTAAAGAAGTAATTTTGCTCAGTTTTCAATAATTTTTGCTAGAATATCAGATAAATGTGCATTAATATTTGTGTAAACATTTCAGTTCAATATTATTTACTGAACTGTTAATATTTTGATACTATTTTGTTGTAGTAGTGGTTAATTATATTTTCATGCAATACTTTTTTCGTGTTTGACTGCCATTATTTAAAAATGTATTTTCATTTGCTTTAAGTTTAATCCACGGACAATGTTTTATCTGCTCATATGATAAATTATATTTTTAAAATATGAATCTTGCCTCTTTTCTCTATTACATTATTATCAATACTTTGTAAATCTTATGCAGCGTTGTATTGCTTTGTTATTTATTAGTTTATCATTTAATTTTAGAATAACATGTTTTACTTTTTACAGGTGATAATTGACTGTAATAGTGTTGAAATTTTCGTACTGTTTTCCTTTTAATAACATTTGGTTTTGCCTTAATGTATTTAGCTTCCTGTACTATATAACATTTGATATTTTCAGTGTTTAATCTATCTATTCTTACAATGTTAGACAACTATGAAGGACTTTGACTTTGAAATTAATCTAAATCAAACTATATTTGAAGAATAAATGTCTTTTCAGAAGTAAAGCAAGATTTGATAACATTATCTATTTACTTTTTAAGGACCCGGTTTTTCATGGAAACAATTTACCTATTTCCAGAAGTAATGATCTTAATTCAAGAAAACAATTGCAAACAAGAACAGCATCCTAAGATCCAGGTTTTTATAGTGATAGTTTCCGAAATTTAAGAACCAACCTGACACAATTTATATTGACACAATTTCTATTGAATTTCTATTGATTGTCTTTTTATAGACAGTTTATATATTTCAAGAAATGAGGATCCTAATTCAAGAGAACAATTGCAAAAGAGACAATATCAACCTGAGGAAACATTTAAGACTCGGATTCTCCCAAATGTTAAGTATCTAAAGACTCAACTTCCCATGGATTCCAATAAGGTCTATTCCAATATCAATACCATATCGGTCAACAATATTCTTGAAAAAAAATCGGCCAGTAGTTCTAATGCAACGAGTATATAGAACATTTTATAACTTTTGCGGTTATTGCACATATACTGTAAAAAATTTCCACGAATAAAGCATTCATTGACTGTTTAGATAGTTCATTTATTACATTACATTCTAAATTTTTTGAGAAAATAAACTATTCAGCTCTTATTGTACCACCCTGTATTTAGCCTGAAGATTGATGAGTAAATTTGTTGCATGCATAAATACCATTGTTCGATGTATATTAAGAGGTGTACTGATATTTCATGTCATTATTATTTCCCATTAGTTATACGCCAACAATACGCAAATATTTTGTTATTAATCTTCGGATATAGATATAATTTCTGAATCTCTAGCCTTTAAATTCAAAGTAGGAATTTAAAAATGAATAAATAATAAAAAAAACTGAATGCATTGTTCCTAGGAAAGTTCGTAACCCAATAACTTTCTAAGGGAAGATTCACGAGCTGATACGTTCGATTTTTGCATTGGAGACCATGCTTGATAGAATAAAAGTGATCCCTTTAGTGAAGAATTAAAAAAATAGGATAACTAAGTCGAACAAAGCAAGATAACTGAAAAAAAAAATACAATTACAAGTTGTAGAACATTTTAGTAGGAATCATCAATAAAACTGTGATAGAAGGCATTTATTTCGGATAATATTGTCATTGGAGAACTTCGGTCACATTCAGGAATGCTAAAATAAACAATAAAAACAATAAAACTGTTATAGAATGTATTTATTTCGAATAATAAAGTTATTGGAGAATTTCTGTCCTATTCAGGAATGCTAAAATAAACAACCCTTGCATGCACAGGAATCTAATGTACATCCTGTTCAAAATGCCATCTTTCAGAAGCAATGCACATTTGAATCCTATGAAGAATATTACAGCGCTTTTTGACAAGTATTGCAGATGTCGCCATGTTACAATCCCTGATGATATGACTTGTTGATAGGTATTTATTGAATTTCGTATACGTGTTTCGTGCGTTCCTGGTATCGATTCCTATTAATCTGCTAATTCTCTCCAATTTTGTATTTTATATTTTTCGTCTACCTATTGTCGAGCTCATTATCTTAAATTTAAATTCTCCGCTAGGTGCGCTGCAATTACTTTTATTCTGTCGAACATGGTCACTTTACTATAGATATACGTAACGTGTACACTCATGGAGCATTTCTTAAAAAGTTGTTGGGTTGCTTAAGGACACTTTTGGGAACCCTATATAATTTAAAACATTTTCTTGTCGTGTAAGACTATTGCAAAGTAATGGCATTTATTTCGTAATATTGTATTTTTTTTTAAATTGCAGACAATACATTAAACACATTGTCTTCACCCCTACCATAATGTGCTAAAGTAAATACGTGATTAGCTTCAGATACTAAACAGTATTAAACGTATATATCAACAGTAAAACTTGATATTGGTTATTCTTTGTTAGTTTGCAAGAGTTCTCGGAATATTTTATTAATATCGGGTTCAATATAATTATAAATTTCTTCCCAAATGTTAATCTTTAACGCTGGAACTATTATTTAATCATTGGTTGAAAATCGTTGGTTGAAAAAAATAGCATTGTAAATGTATTCAGAATTTTGCGAGTCAAATTCTATCACTATACAGCAAGAAAGACTTTTACCGCGAAACATTTTTAATGCGAGAGGCGGGATAGAGATTATTGCACTGTGCTGGACTCTCTGAGGGGGAGAGAGAGAGAGGGAGTAATTGTTTAAAGGTAGCGTTTTGAGAACTTATGCTAAAAATATTTTTCTTGTGACGAACAAAGCAGGCACGTTTTGAACTAACGTGTTCCCATATGCTGAGATTTGAGTTTCATAATAAAGTGTTATGTTATAACACTGTAAATATCCATTCAAAATTAAAAAAAAAATGAAGGCTCATATCACTCGAATATAATACAGTAATACATTTTTTTGTATTATATGAAATATTTCTTCAAAATCGATACCTCAAAATTTTGTGCAACATTATTTCTTTAGATAAAATTTGGAAATTGTACGAATAAAATATTTAAGGTGTAAAATTTCTGATAAAATATGCATAATTTCGTTTTCCACTTCTGCCATTTATATGTAAGCGCATACTTTTCTATTATTGTATGTATGGATATCTCTTTGATGTCTCAGATTTATATAAATTTATGCTATTTGGCAATAAGCCACAAACCGAAGAACGTAAACAATAGCATTTTGCTAAATCATTCAGAATGACAGGCTTTGTTATTTTCATATAATTTCTGAATCAAAATTCCAAAGTACTAAAAGATCATACTGCAATACATTATTAGATATTGTGTTTCTATTTTTTCTCAAAGGGGATATGCTTTTAATAAATTTGTTTATTTTAACCCAAAAGAAAACAATGCATTGATTATCTCTATCAGTGTTTTTAAAACAGGTAAAAATGTTTGTTTTATTAAAAAGAAACCTTTTATTATACAAAGTGATCATAATTAAATTATCCCTATTCAATACTTTCTGAAGAATTACATGAATATGGGAACGCAGCAAAAATTAGTAAGTTTAAGTTTCAAAATATGTGGAAGAAATTTTACGAAAAACAAACATTAAAATTTCTAAGGGGAATTTCTCTGAGAGTTTCACCTTTTTCTATTCCAATGTGTTATCTCTAACGATATGTCCGAATTGTAGGTGGTTTGCTTCGAGGGTAGCAGGTCTGGCTTTAGTCATAGGCTAACCTAGGTAGTTGTCCAGGGTCGACCACTAAAAGAGAATTACATAAGCTGTAATGAAACAATTTAGACTTTAAATACTGTGCAAGTAAAATTTAGAAAACTCAAACCAGAATTCATTTTTTCAAATTTTCAACAAAAAATTTGAAATATGAGACAGAATATTACGGGCGGGCTTTGACAAGCATTTTAGATGTCACCGTGTTATAGACCCCCGACTGTTTGACAGATAATTATTATTTTCCATATACGGGTTTCGTTCGTTCTTAGTGCCGATTTCTACTCATTTGACAATGCTCTGCAATTTTGTAATTGGAGCTTTTTCGTTGTAATTGGAGTTATGTTGCCGAGTGCATTAACCTAACGTTTTTAAATTATTCGCTAGGGACGCTGCAGTCACTTTCTATCGGGTATGGTCACTTTACTGTAGATAGACCTAACATGTACACTCATGAATCTTTTTTTGCAAAGTTATTGGAGTGGTTAAGGATTTTCCTAGGAACCCTGTATATTAATATTTATTAAGAACATCTAGTATAAAGTTGAATATGTAGCTGAAATATACAGCTTAAAGAAATTTATTTGATTTCCATACTTCAATTTTCTATATCAAGTATAGATTAACTGGGTGTAGCTCAACTCGATTTTCTCATACATAAATCTATTTTTTTTGGTCAAATTTTACAAGAAAATTTTTGAATAATCTGTGTCGTGAATCCAAATCATTACAACTATAGCGTCTTACCATTCACTTTAAAGAGCTTGAAAAAATCTTTCAATTGATACTATACTTGACAATGTACCCCCGGGGGGTAACTTGCTCTCAAAGGGAAGGGGGGGGGGGGCTAATGATGCCACGAACAAAAAAGTTATATCTCTATTTTTCACAACAGTTATTGAAACTATTAAGTTTCGGGAACAATATTGAGTCACAAATAAACCAATGCATGATAATGTCATATTTTGGCCTATGCTGGCCATGTTAAAAAAATATAAAATTTAGAATAAAATTCAAAGTTTTTGCTCTAATTAAAAGAAAAATCTAACTAGGTCTAGATTTTTTGATAACAAAGATGGATAAAAAGTTTCGTGAAAATCCCTTAATATTTGTGGCTGTTACTGTGTATACAAGAAATCGACCACAGGCATCAGATAGACAGACGGACATTACTCCAAAAATAGTCAAAACGTGTTTAGAAGGTCTTAAAACATATATTGGCATCAAAATCGTGAAATCGAAAATTTTCGGGAAAACAATACTTTCTCAATACTGCTTATGAGAAAGTAAAAATCTAAGCAATAAAATTCAGAGCAATAGTTTCCAACATTTTTAATAGGGCAAATTAAGAAATTTAAAAATCTTCCTTTCTTAAATTGATAAATATTCCTTTAAGGCAGGCCTTAATTCATCGACACCGTTTCTTTATAAAATGAATCTTTTTAGAAATATATTATCTTTATTTCCTCTATAAATGTTTGTTTTTAACACTTTACAGCATACTTGAAAAGTGCTTATGACTTTGTTCATTTTGTTTGTCTGTCTGTCCAACGATAACTCCCGTAAAAATGACTTTATCAAAATTAAATTTTAGTATGTTGTTGAGACGGTCTATGAAACATAAGGGAACGTAAATGAATAATATTAACCTATTAGTTTTGGATTAAACCCGGGTTGAAAAAATGAAGTGCATTGAACCCTATGGGAACTAATTTTTCAAACATTTTTTAAGCAAAGTTAAAATTCACAAATTGCTTCGAAAATTTTAGAAAATATTCAAATTATCCCATAAAATATATATAAAAAAAATTCAGCAAAATATGTCCAGTAGTTTTTTAAAGAAAAATTAAAATAATAATGACACCCATATAATATGAAGAGGTCGCGTGACCCACTTCAAAATGAAACATGGCATCCATTTTGTGTCAACATTGATTTTTAAAGTTCTTTTTTATTTATATTTAGTGTTGCATCTGTCTTAAAAGCACTTTATTTTTGAGTTTTTTCTGTGCATCCATATCCTCTGCCAACGCAGTTACAATATTTTTCAGTTTAAAGAATCACTAAACTTTGATTATTTCTACAACAAAGCCCAACTTTAACAAATGTAAAATGTAAACAAGTATGATGAGTTGCATAAGAATTACTGGATTTTTTCACGCACAATTATTTCACTCTGGAGTCTGGAATAAGTCTGGAGTCTGGCTGCTTTTGCATAGAGAGACAGACGATTTATATTTCGATGACGTCATTTGAATAAAGTTTGAATAGATGAGTTTCATGTGACATCACATTCGTGATTCCATTGCACAGCCGCCATGTTTTTTGTAACATCGGTCTATCCGTGCCGTACTATTAAAGAATGGGAGATTAAGATAACAATTATGCTACATAATAAAATGATAACGTTCATATTACTTGACAAATTTATTTCCTCATAATATATTACATAGAAACATACAGAATTAAAATGTACTTTACTTGTGAAATAGATAAAAGAGAATAGTTAGGACAATTTAAGGTGATATGAATATCAACACACCCAAACGAATATACATTTTTATAGATTTTCAATGTTAAACATCAAATAGTTAGTCTTATTTTCTACTAAATAAATAATATGAACTGATTATTTCGCAAATTAGTTACTTTATTCAATTATAATAAATATATTAAGATTTACACACTATTGCATTAAAATAAATTAAATAAATAAGCATCAAAAGTACCTTGACTTCTTGTTTTGTAGCCTGACTTGGAGTAACCGTAAAATATAGTGTTACATCAGACCATTTGACGGATGGTATCAGAACAGGAGATCGAGAAAAACTTTGTATTGGAATAATATATGGATCGTCAGATAAACCCGTAATAAATTTTTCTGTATACCTCTGTTGCTTTTCTAAAGGCAATTTCTCGACGTAATCAGATAATTTCATATTGTAAACCTATCTATATTAAGAAAAAATCGCTACACTATGTTAACAACTAACACTTCAACATTGAAAGAATACAGTGATGGCGGACGGCGTCTACAAAGAGTATGGCGGTAAATGTGACGTCGGTGCAACTCATCTATAAAATTTTAAGCATGGAGTTAGAACGTACTTTTACCTCCATGGTTTTAATTTTCTAAGTAAAATAAATTATTGTAGTTCTGTGATAGTTAAAATAATATTGCCGCTGAATGTATCGTATTTTTGAGATGTTTAAATAAAATTAAAGTTGGATAGTCCTCTATAATCAATGATTTATGCATGATCTTTATTTGTATTTAGTATTGTATCCATCCTAAAATTGCTTTATTTTTGCATACTATCTGTGTTTCTAAATTCTGTGCTTACGCAATTACAATATTTTATATTTTAAATGATCACTAAACTTTGATTATTTCAACAACTAAGCCTTATTTTTACGTATGTAAAATGTAAACATAAAAAGCGATTTGAAGATGAGTTGTTTAAGAATTACTGAAATTTTTAACGAAAAATCATTCAGCCCTAGAGGCTGGAATATAAGTGATATGAATGGAATATTCATTGATTTTACTTAGATAGAGAAGCAAGCGATTTTATAGCATTGCCTTTTTTGATGAAGTTTTAAGTTTCCAATTATTGTACAATGATAATTTAAGAAATATCATCACTGAATGTATCTCATTTTAGAGATGTTTAAATAAAATTTCATTTCAGTTGGAAAGTGTTTCATAATCGATGCTTTATGCATGATTAATCTTTCTTGTTTAGATATATTATTTTATTTGAACAGAAGGGTCCAAAACGTTAAAATATGTTAGGCCTGTGATAATCTGAGCTAATAATATTTCGAACCTTTCTGAAAATCAGTTGTTTGTGAAAATTTACAATTTAACATCAGGGTTACCAGAGAATCTCGTTTGAATTTACCTTTACATGATCTTTTATCTGAAATAACTACCTAGGGTCGGCAAATGTTTCAAACTGGCCCTGAAATGTAGTGTGGCGTAATATTTGCCCGACCAACCATGTAATATTTGATGCATGTTTGTCGATTGCACTCGCATGCTTGTCAATCGGTAACACAGAAAGAGATTATTTCTTTTCAGCGGCATCCAGTAATAACAGGTCAAATTTGCAGAATTGTTTTCCCCACGACCAAAATTTGTTAATCTACATATTTCTGTAAGTCTACGCGGTGGTCAAGCGGTCAAGGGCAGGCGCTTCCTTGCGATCGCTCGGTTGCGGGTTGTGGGTTCGAGTCCCACCTGCGGACATGGATGTTGTGATGTTGGGCGCCGTGTGTTCCGACCCCCACTGGAGCGCTGAGGCAACATCATGTGACGGCTAACAGGTTCACGGTTCTGGCCATTGTTTAGGAGACATTGGCTGTTCATGTTATATGTTCGATAAATTTATTCTGTTTGTATAATGTATGTCTTACTCTGCCATTTGGAAAAAAAAAACGTATTTTTGTAAGGCTGGATACATCAGATGTATTAAAACACCACGAACGCGATTTGCCAAGTGTGGAGCTGATAGCCAAGACTGGTGATATTAAGCTTCTTCGGTGTTTTTGTAAATCATGCATTAATTGAGTCCTATACTTAGACGAAATATTTACCATTTTCATATTATTATTTAAATTAAATGAATATTATTGACATGTTGTGTGTGTGTGTGTGTGTGTGTGTGTAGAATAATATTAAAAACTAAATTTTGGAGTCTATTTTGAACATGTCTTGAGTGTCCCAAAGATGATCTTTTTTACAATTGTTATGCTTTAATTAAAACTGAGTCCAGGGACTTTGGAGTATGCTTCTGAGAAAGAATTTTCTTAGACTGCATTGTTCGTGCACTGGAAATTTTCTTAAGTACTAGAAAATTACACTTTGATGATTAATAAGATCCTAATAGAACTTTAAATACCTTTTTGTTCAGTATATATGATCTCTTTACAGAGTTATTAAATACTTTTCATTACATTTATGAAATATATTTATTAATAGCCTTAATCCTATGTTTGCAGAATTAAACATATATTCCATAAAGAAATTACATAAGTTATAAAGAAACAATTTAGTATTTAAATACTGCGCAAATAAAATGTAGATAGACGTTTTTTCAAATACCCAAACATTTCCGATTTGATTGTCTTCTATCTACATTTTATTTGCAAGGCACTTTACGTTGCGATTTAGATATTTATAAGTTAGAATATATTTTAAACTTGATAGCAATTTGTAAGATGACATAATGAAATCTTTTTTAAATACGATATTCATACTTATAAATTAAGGTTTGTACAGTATATTTTTTTTCCGTTTGTTTTGAATAGATGCATTAAATACTGGGCAGAAGGCCAACTATTTGGGTTTCGGTCAAATAAATGTATTAGATTCAGCGAGCTGATATTCGATTCGGACGAAAATTTAAGGGTGGAGCGAATCGACCGAATATATCCTGGGATTACCAGGAAAATACATCAAGTCTAAAATTCTGATGTTGCCAGCACATGAATTTCTCTATATAATTCAATAAATTAACTTCTTTCATAATAAAAAAAAATGATGTATAACATTTACGGCACAATGCTTTTCAATGTTGAATTGCACATTTGGCTCTTTAGATCTGTTTTTGCTCAAATACATTTAGTAGAGATTAGTCCAACTTACTAGTGGTGTAAGTATCTTTCTGTAAAATGCAGTATGCATTTATGTTTGTCTTGTTCAGAAATGGCTTCCAATTTTATGACGAACTAAAATTTCAGGTTGTTGAAATGCATTATGTAATCGTCTTAGTTCCCTATTGTTTGTTCAGTTCAGGTGTAGTCATACCTCGCGATAACAAATTTGATGGACTTATCTGTACCTGGGAAATTGTAATCTGTTCGATTTGGAATATCTTCTATACGATTTTTAATTGAAGGGCTTAAATTTTGTCGAGGTGCATCTTATCTGAATGAAAACTATGGTGCTGTGTGTCCCAAAATGGCAGGTAATGTTATACTTTAAGCACTAGATAGTTTTGCTACTTAATATTGTGCTTTTATAAATTCCAAAATCGCCAAAGAAGTAGTCTTTAATGGGGCGACTTTTCCTTCGATGAAACAAAAGAATTTTGAATTTTATCAACCTTTGTAACTATTTGTAAGTATAATGCTATATTATAGGTCTTTTGACTAGCATCGCCAAATCAATATAACTCAATCAGTTTAATCCTTTAATCTCTGACTTTTTTCAAATAGTACCGCGGTATGGTAAATTCACTTAATTTTTCTGCTGCATCACATTAATATTGCCATTTAAATGACACATGTTTGGCTAACTTATAGTTTGATCCAATCGCTGCGTTCCAGATCATATGAATTATATACACTTAATTGTGTCAATGAAAGGTCGAAGGAAACCTTCAAGATTTAAAGAAATCGTCTATGACAGCGTTCCGCCCCGCCAAGTCGTCATTTCCGAATCCGTAGCTGGCATGTGCATATTATACGTTACGTAAAAACACCCGTTTTTCAGGGGTCTGTATCTCAGCCCCCAAGATAGCTATAGACTAGATATATTTTATGTAATATTATCACGAAGTGGACAAACAATTTATATTTGTACGGTAGTACCCGAGGAAAAGAATTTTCTAAGAAAGTGTACTTTTCACAAGGCCTGATTCTTTTCAATGTTGATGTACCTATAATCTTAACTAATGAATAAATTTTAATGAATAGTGACTCATTTTGTTTGGTGTGGTGGGAGGTACATACTTTTTTAAAATTCAAGGTAAAACTGATTTAGAATTCTAAAAATTGTTTTTGATTTTTTTACTATTTTTACCATGAAGTGGTGTTTTTGTGAGATCAAATATACGTCCCTCAACTTGAAAAATAGTTTACTTTCGCCATTTTTCGAGAAAAGCTCCATCAACTTTGTTGTGAAATAAGTTATTACATTCAGTATTCTATGCAATTTAAAAGACATTAACAACGAAAGCAGCCAGGACATCATGTTACGTCATTCTGTGCCCTAAAGAGGACAAGCCGTGGTATATCGCTGTAGTCTACTGGACTTCAAGGTCAAGACGAGTGATGCTTGCAGGGGCAGGTTGCTTTCCGAGTTGGCTTTCAGTAGAGAGTTTTCTTTCCCCTATAGTCTTGAGAATAGGAGGTGCCGAGTGATGGGAAATTTAATGCTGGTCATTAAGAAAATGAGTTCCTTACATTGATAATGGTATTTACCATTCAGGTTTTAGCTTTTTTCCTAGAGCCCAATCATGGGCGGATATATTTTTTGACTGTTAATTTAAAATAGCTAAGTATAAAAATAAATTTTCAAATAAATATACGTTTTTCTATAAATATACGTTTTTCTATGAACATGATTAATCATACATTTTAAAAATATAATATCAAGATTAAAAGTAAAAAATCTGATGTAGGCAGCTCATGATTTTCCCCGCAGACTCAAATTCATCTTTTCTTTATTTTCTTAATAATTCATTAAATTGAGTTTAATTGCACAAAATAACACTAAAGTTGCATTTTTAATTCAATGTTTGTTTTTATTTGGCACTTGGATATTTTTCAAAAGCGACGTGACAAAAATGCGAAAAATCTCAAATATCTCGAGAACGGTTAGTCCTAGAGTAATGGAGTTGATTTTATTATTTTCTTCGTCAAAAATTACGTGTAAAACAAGCATTTAATCGATACATTTGAGCATACATAATCTTTTTTTTTAGATTTTTGCGGGCCATTTCGTAAAAAAAGGCAGATTACCGAATCGTACCAAAATCTAATTAGCACCAGGATATCCTACAAGTGACTTATCGACCAAATTTTGTGAAATTTGGTCAATTAGTATTTCAGCTAAAGAGGATACATGAGATTTTTGATTGCCATTTCCAAAAAAAGCGGGTTCTTTTCCCCGAACCATACCAAAGACTAATCAGCACCAGGGTCACACTCAAGTGACTTATCTAACAAATTTTATGAAATTCGGTCCATTAGTTTTTGTGTTAGAGTGGATACATACATTGCACAGACAGATACACACAGATGTCACGCTAAAATAGTTTTTTCGTATTCTAGAGGTCCCAAAACATATAGATCCGTCAAAAACTCGAATTGTGATTTTCGGTATGATTCTAATACTTTCCCTATACATAACCATGTATTGCAGGGAAAATAATAAATTTGAATAAGTAATTGCCATTGAAAAATCATATTTTGTAACAATAATGTTACTACACAGCGAAATCTCTTAAAAGCGAACACTCGCGTAAAAAATATTTTCATTATTTGGGATAGCTGCCATTTGGAAAATCAAATTTTTGTGAAATATTCCTATAACAGAAATCATTAGACTATAAATTTGTGCTTAGAAGCGTTGATACCAAATCTCATTCAATTTGCTCAATTTGTTGGATGTTTCGTCGTCACAGTTTCACAGATAGAGACAGACAGACAGGCATTGAGAAAATGGATGATTGGTATATAGGGATGCTCAAAATATTTGTATTCATCAAAATTCGAGAGTAAGACTTTGAACACAGCACACTACTTTCCGTACGTAGCCTATGTATTATCGAGGAAGTAAAAGCTATTTATTTTCACTCAAAGCTACAAGCAAGTATCCCACTTCAACTTATTATTAAACGTATAATTTTCAATGCGAGTTTACTCAATAAATTAAAATAATTTATTCCAAATAATATAAATAACCAAATAGAGGTTTCTCGCTTCAGTTTAGTGCAGTGTTGATCATATGAAATTTGCTTTTCATTCAGCTACACATTTCATATTTTGTATATTTTGTTTGTAACACTCATTTCCAATGTTTCGGTGCACGCAAATGATATTTGAGTTCAATTTAAATCTAACTTTCCTTGAGTTCAGAATTGAAATTCAATTACAAAACTGCCAGTGCTCGTTTTTGTCTGTGACAATCATACAGAATTGAAAATTATTTGTAATTGATGAGAAAACCTTAATGTGTGCTATCTTTTTCAACAATTTTTAACCCAAAATTATTATTTTAAACTTGCTGCTTGCAAAAATAGCATCTGACTTTTTAATGGAGAGTGTCTAATGTTTTAAAACATAGAGCTAAAATGACAAGAGTTCGAAAGAGCAATAATAACGACTTCAGTGAAAGATTCTAATGAATTTTTTTCACATTTTCGAGTCTTTTCATTTTCCAATTTACAATTTTCCCTTATAATCTAAATATTGTACAAAAAATCTGATGTAGGCAGCACATGACTTACCCTACATAATTTAAGGATGACTACTTCTTTCACAACATAATAGTGGTGTACAAGATCCACGGCGCAGTTTTAGGCAATGAATTAACACTGCGAAATTGAAATCGGGGGCTTTTGGCAACATATTAGTCCAAACAGACTTAATTGTACTCGAGTGTCAAATACTTACCAAAATGCGATTGATATTTAATTAATATACCGTGAAAATTATTACTATTAGAGAACGACGTCAAAATACAAAACTATTACGAAAAGTATCGTCTCTCGTAAATGGAGCGAAGTAGATTCTAGAGAATGATATTAACAGATTTGTTGTTTAATATGGCATATGTAAAATTAACCTATTGACGACGATACTTCTTTTTTTAATTTTACATAATGTTTTAAATAAATTTGTTTGAAAACATGCAATATCTCAAAAACGATCCATGCTGGCGCTCTAAAGGTTGTATCTGTTATGTGGGTTTTAACCACACGTCCGGTTAGAACGCATAATTCAGTGGTATTGTTCATTAAAACAATCTCCGACATTGGCCGTGTCGAATCAAAATACATAAAAATCAAATTATTGGAAAATGAGGACAACGGACATGATATAAAACATTAAAAATATATTTATTGACAAAAGGAAATTAAAATAATAATAAAAGAACATATTTAATTAATTCAATTAACAATCTTACTACAACATAAATATTCTCCACTGACATACGTGTTAGACATTTCCTAAATCATGAATATTTAAAATATATATATTTAAATCCCCTTCATTTAAGTTTCCTAGTAAATTCATTCTAATTATTTTACTCAAGTGGAAATTGGATGAGATGTCGAGAGAGTGAAAATTAACTAACAAATCGTCATCAGACTGAGTATAAGAAACATTCATTTCGTACCTTCAAATCCTTCGTTGGATCGTCGCTGGATGCGGAGCCCTTCGACCGCGGAAACGCCGGTCATCGCTGCAGACCTATTTTGGGAGAACTTTTCTCTCCGAAGCACAAAACCAATTCTCTGTTCTTTCTGAAAAATCTAACACTCTCTCGAATATCCGAAAAATGTCTCCTCCTACACAATTAAGCCCCAGGTTTGTTACTGGTTCCCCCAATTGAAGCCCGTGGTATTTTCATTGGATATTTCCAAAAATGTCCAGCTATTGGGTGCTGTGATGACAGGAGGATGGCGATCATCCCAGAATTAATATCTGGCAGGTGGACCTTGGGTTCTCACGACCTTGCGTGCACGTGCAGCCGAACCGGACAAGGGTCAGCTCTCCCCAAGAGCACCCTGCTGTGCGCCCCTCTGTAACAGAGCCAACGCTGTCCATAGTTCCCAGAAACATGACTTGCTCATCCTTTTGCAGGTGTTCTCTTAGGGAACTGTATATGAATTGAAGGAGAAGTGCAGGGACCATCTTTGTAGGTTACATTCCCTCCATAATTTGCAATGTCCCAATTTGCCTTGGGACAGTATCATTCGTATTCTAATGAAAAACCACGTACGAAATGATTATTTATTAATCTTTAACGAAGGTTCTACATTTTTAATGATGTAAAAAATGATTTGAAACTTGAGAGGGTCTTCTAAACATTCGATTGCGTTTAAAATCAATGAGATCTAGTATTCACTGATTGTAATAACCGAACCAAGTTATTTTCAAAACTCTTCATTCGTTTGTAAAAGATCGCGTCCACACACATACACACACACACAGGAATACACACACAGGAATACACACACAGGAATACACACATAGGAGTCCACACACATACACACACAAATGAAGTTACCTTACACCTTTCTGGTAGGTCGGACGGTCTGGGTCTCAACAACAACAACACACACACAGGCATAATCTCAACGTTCGATTCGAGAAGTTCGATTCGATTGGATACTAAAGACGTCAAAAACTCGACATTCGAGTTTTCGAGCCAGTCACAATACTTTACTTTCTCTACATACATAGCATAATGTATAAAAATAATGTAAAGATATTTGAAGTAATGAAAGCAACATCCATTAACTGTTTAAAATTTGAGTTTGAAGAAATAATCTAAATCTTGAAATTCCACTCCATAAAATGCGGTCTTTTTCAGCCTGCCACTTCTGAAAAATGATGCATTGAGCATTAAAGAATAACAATTTTTAAAGCTTATAAAATATTCGAGTCTAAAATTTCTAATTTGCATTAATAATTTAAAATCGTCGTTTTCGTGAAAATTGAACTAGCCTCTCAAATGGCATAAATGTTAATCGTTTCCCTTCAAAGAAAAGTACTTAAACCGTCAAATGGCATCCATTATTTTTTAAATGGGAAAGAAAAAAGGATTGTCCCCATCTTATGTTTTTACGATTATTTGTCGGTGGGGTGTAAAATAGTATTTTGTCTCAATTCGATTTTAAATAGAGTTGAATGGAAAGGATTTGTTTTAAAAATGTTCATTGTCCCATTTTACTTGTAATACCCTTAGGTGATATCAGAAAAATGATAGCATGGTCCAAAAAAGCTGAGTAAAAAGCTATATAATGTATTGGAAAAAATCATAATAGAGTAGTTACACAAACATTGTTGAATTTAAATACCCAATTTTATATAAGATTTATTTGAAAAAGGGCGTATTCTGTCTAAAGAATATTTTTTAAATGGACAAAGCGATATATAAAAATAAATTTGTGGAGTAGCTTTCATATGGTGTTATATAATCTGTACATTTAATTTTCGATGCAATTATTAAGCATTTTCTGCTCTTTTGTACACTTATTTCGTACACTCGTACATATTTTTGAGAAAACCGAGAGTGACATCTCTAGAATCGAAAGTTGTTGTTGAGACCCAGACCGTCCGACCTACCAGAAATGTGTAAGGTAACTGTTTGGACGGCCGGGAAGTGCCACCTAATTTAGACCGGAACCCAGTGGGGGAGGCATTAACAGGGACCGTACCCTCCTTCCCCTACTACCAACCTCTCGGAAGGACTTACGGACCCACATGTTTAACGTGATCGTACTCCGCATGAACACAGCGGCAGTTGTGGCAGTTTGCAAATCCAGCGCGCAAACCACCGGGCTACCGCGCCCGAAAGGTGCCAACAGCACGCGGTGTTTCCAGGTGGTCACCCACCCAAGTACTAACCGCGCCCGATGCTGCTTGACTTCGGTGATCTAACGAGAACCGGTGTTATCAGCACGGTATGGCCTTTGGCACACCTAGAATCGAAAATGGAAACCCCCAGTGATTCCTGTTACTCCTTCTGGATTTTAATGCTGAATCTATCAGTGTTTTGTGAGTTCCGCCGACCCTCTCTAAAATTTGATTCTGAATTCATATCAAACATCATCTAAGGGCCATCTATAGTTGATTTTAAAAAAAGTAGACTTTTCTTAAGGAAATCCCTAGTGAATCCATATACACTTAAGGAATTTGATGCTGAAACTATATCAGTCATCGTCTAAATTATATTCATATATGATTTTAAGAATATATGTTTCAATAAAATTGAAGATTGTGGAAAACCAAAAGTGAAAATCCTTAGTAAACACACTGGACTCCTTCTGAAGTTCATTGCCGAATTAATATTCGTAATCATCTAAGCTTTTTTTTAATTGTCGATCCCGAGAAATAGATATTTCATGGAATTTTTTTTTATAGAAAGAAAAAAACTCAAGTGAAAATCCTTAGTCACCCCCCTAACCTCCCCCATTTGATGCTGAAACCTTATTAGTCCCTCTAAACTCTATTTATAGCCAATCCTAAAAATAGATGTTTCAAAGCAAATGGAAATTTTTTATTAGGCAGTAACTTTTCCAGAACTTGAAGAAATTCCTAGTGAGTCCTCTTACTCCTTCTGGATTTTGAAGCTGAATCCATATCAGTCATTATCTAAGCTCCCTATAGCCAATCTTGAGAAACATGTTTCGAGTAAAATAAAGGTTTTTGAACTAGAAATTGCAATATAATTGGAAGTGGAAATCCTTAGTGAACCCCAATTTTCTTTAGGAGCATGATGCTGAATCCATATCTGTAATTATTCAAGCGCTATCTGAAGTAGATCCTAAGAAATATATGCTTCAAGGGAAAGAAAAATAGTAAATACATTAGTATTGCAAAAGTTTTGTCACCAATAACCGTAGGAAAGAGATAAGGTTTACTATGGTATGGAAAATGCGAAGTTGAGTTTTGTGCTGTAAATATTGCTAGAATTTTTAAATATTGCTAAAGTAAACATATGTGGCGAGCTGGGGGGATGACTGATTTATAATTTTCTCAATTTGAAAAGCTTGGGGTATGCGCGATGAAACCCGACCATCAGACAGAAAGGAGCCAGATTTTCGATTTCTCCCCAGGGGTGGACAAAATAAGGTGGGGGTGCAAAGTTTCCCAGAGTTCTCCTAAATTCCCCTACCTCCGGTGACCAAGTTCCCTACATTCTTATTCAGCTATTTCTGCACTTATGAGTTTTCGAATTTGGCTGCATGTTATGTTCTCATGATACTCATTGTTATGGTATTATATTATATATATAGTATTTGATTTTAAATGTTAAAAAATATCAGTTCTTTTAAAGTTTAAATTTTAAGTTATTTGATGTATAAAGATTTGCGATTATGAAATTTCTTTCTTTTATAAAAATATAATTTTTTGTTCAATCTCTTTCCTAAGTAGACTTTAAATTATTTAAAATGCGAACAAAAAAACAAATGTAAACTGTGATGATGGGGGTTCGCTTTGATTTTGCATTGAGAATGACTGCAGCCTATATGGCATTTATGACTTCAAAGAACAAGTACCAAAAGGTGGAAATAAACTTTGAAGGAGTCAAATAATAACGCAGTCAGACGGTCGCCAGTGGTTAACATTTAGTTTAGATAAATTTATGTGTGTGTGTGTGTGTGTGTGTGCGCGGGGGGGGGGGGTAATAAATAACTCTTACATACATCTAAAGGTCACGTGGTCTTTAGGTTCTCAAGCAGTTACGCCCAATGTATCTGCAGCCAATGACAACTTCCTCTTTCCAAGTCACAAGCCAATGGGCCAAAGGGAGAGAAATAAAGGGGAGACAACAGATCAATGCAAGTTATCGTACAAGAAATCAGAAGAGATTTGGGAATGATTTGATGAAAAGTTGGAGAACTGAAGTGCTTGTCTGTGAGTAAAAAGAACATAGACGCGTTTCATTGATGGAGAGTCGAGGACACCGATGAGAAGTCTTAAAATAAAAGCCGATATAGATACAAGACGAAAGCAATCACCAAAGATAACCCTGACTAAAATGATTCCCGGAAAGGAGCCCACAGTACGTATGGCATCCACAACAGGTACTCTTTTTGCACAAGAAGAATTGGCGTTTGTTCAGAATTGGTTTGTTGTAAATTACACTTCGTCATCACACTTGTCTCCAGATTAAATTGAAAATGAATAAGAGTTGTAAAATTATTTATTGAAGATGTTAATAAAAGTATATTTGTTTAAATAAATAGAAAATAAAAGGCGTGAAAATAGAAAACCAAATATCTTAAGTAGTCTATAATTAATGTTTATCTTTTTGGACTCATGTTTTGTTATAGATGGACGGAGGACTGCAGAAAAGGTGAATTATATGTTGGACACATATTATTGTACACACTATTACGATTACGAGGCCAAATTGTGTTAATTTAACAAATAAAAGAACTATAATAATAATTATTTAATTTAATGTAAATAAACTTTTTTTTCATAGTAAGTTGAAAAGAATTCTGTAATAATACAAACTTTAAAAAATGTAAACCACGAGTAAAAATCTTAAAAAAAAAGTCTAATTCTTTTGTCATTTTTCTGAAATCTTAAAAATGTATATAAATAAAGTAGTGTAACAAATATTATTGTTTTTTTATCATACTAGGGGGCTCTGCCCCTTGCTGGCTACGCTTCGCCAACCCCCTTCGGGAGGCTTCACCTCCTACTCGCTGCGCTCGCAGAGACCGCTTCATACCTCTCTCTCCTAAAAATTCTACTTTCAAAAATCTATTTTCCAATTCCTACCTATTTTTCGCAGGGTCCCTACCTATTTTCCGTAGGATTCTATCGTTCTTCAATCCCTACCTATTTTCCGCAGGGTCCCTACATGTTTTCCGCAGGTTCCCTACATATTTTCCGCAGGGTCTCTACCTATTTTCCGCAGGATTCTGTCATTCTTCAATCCCTATCTATTTTCCCCAGGGTCCCTATCTATTTTCCGCAGGATCCCTACCTATTTCCGCAGGATCCCTACCTATTTTCCGCAGAATCCCTACCTATTTTCCGCAGGGATTTATTTTTCTTAGCCCAGGGAATTCAAAAACTAAATTCCTTGATTCTGAGCTCGCTTCGCTAGCTCGCTCAAAAATCTCTTTTCTATCCCTGCCTATTTTCTGCAGGAGAAAAAAGCAGGGATTTTTCTTAGCCGAGCGAATCCAAAAATTGAATTTCTTGATCATGATCTCGCTTTGCGAGCTATTTCATGTCAAACTAAAGTTTACATCGATAAACGGTTTATTTCATCGTGTTACTCTATTATTTCTCTATAAATGTACTAAATTTCATATTTTTGTATGCGACGAGACATAGAATTTATGGTACGAGACATAGAAATCGCTAGACGTGCCAATACGAAATAAAAATTTTTCACTTCAGAAAAAAGTAAAATATCTCAAAAATTACATCGAAATTAAAAAAGGGGCTCCGTTCTGCAAAAATTCACTCACGTAGGTACCTGCCTTCATAAAAATTCGTGGCCTTGCTATTGTTAATCTTTCCAGGACGCGAACTAGCAGCTCAAATATTTTGCCTTTGACTTTGACATTAAATATTTCTTAAACCGTTTTTTGATATATATTGTCGTTTATTTCAGCGTATTCCCCAAAGCTTTTTCTACAAGTGTACCAAATTTCATATTTTTATATATAACAGTTTTTGTGGTACGAAGCAAAGAATCTCGAGGAGCGAGACATTTGTCAAACAGCGTCAGCTACGTTTTTTTAATATAGAGAGAAACGTAAAAATAATTTGACGAGAGCAATAAATCTTCATTCAAAATATATTTTGCCATGTATACTCCATTCAAATAGTGATACGCCGACCGATTGTAGTCGTTTTGGCCAAATTAAATTTTGTTTTTTTCTCGTATTTTCACACTTGAATATTTAGAAGTGTGCTTAAAATATAAATATTGATACGTTCAAAATATGAGTTAAATGTTGTACTTATAACAGAAAGGAAATAGAAGTCACAAGTTTTTTGCAAATACTGCAAAATTGGGTCTGGGTCGTAATCCCGACAGCCGAAATCCCGACAAGCCAGAATCCCGACAGCCGAAATCCCGACATGCCAAAATCCCGTTAGGGTCGAAATCCCGACAAGGTCGAAATCCCGACAAGCCGAAATCCACTCTTGCACAGACTAATACAACACTAAGGCGGTCATCGCAGTGACGTCACAAGGATTAGAATTTACTAATCAGCACCCCCCCCCCCCCCCCCACGCACATGCGCTGGACTCACGCTCCCTCTTGTCTCCATCCGCTTGCTACGACAATGGCCATATGCTATTTGAATATGCTATTTGAACGTATGCAGAATGTGTAAGTGTTTTTTTTTCTTTTTTAATAAAATGAATTTCCTAAATCTTATACCGACCTGTTATATCATTTTAATCTTTGTCATTTCAATTTGCCAAAATTTATTTCAGTAATGGCATAATTGTTATGATTTAGTGATTAAAACTATTAATTTGTAAAATGTAGAGATGTAAAAACGCCGATAATTTTGATCAAGCTATACATATAGGCATAGAGAGTCATGTGCGTGGGCCCAGCGTGAGTCCAGCGCATGTGCGTGGGGGTGTGTGTGTGCTGATTAGTAAATTCTAACCCTAGTGACGTCACTGCGATGACCGCCTTAGTGTTATATTAGTCTGTGCAAGAGTGGGTTTCGGCTGTCGGGATTTTGGCTTGTCGGGATTTCGACCTTGTCGGGATTTTGGCTTGTCGGGATTTCGACCTTGTCGGGATTTTGACTTGTCGGGATTTCGACCCTGTCGGGATTCTGGCTTGTCGGGATTTCGGCTGTCGGGATTCTGGCTTGTCGGGATTTCGGCTGTCGGGATTCTGGCTTGTCGGGATTTCGGCTGTCGGGATTATGTCCGGAACCGTGCAAAATTACATACATTATTGTGATAAAACACGTTTAGAATGTTAGCTCCTGGTATATAGTTAAATGTAAGAATTCTATTCGGCTGTACAAGACAACTACTTTAAATTCTGTAATATAGGGAATATGGCCTAATTTTTAGGTAAATTTTCTAAAACATTAGGAGTAATACTTCGACCCTATCAAAACGGTAACGTAAGTTAAAAGCGTTTGTAATAAAATAACTTGGGACACTTACGGTCGTAGTAAAAGGACAATGTTTTTTTAAACTGCGTTGCATAACGGAAAGACAGTGCTTAACTGATCATTTATCCCTATTCGTTGACCATAATTTCAAGGCCATTGCCTCTCGTCAGCACGGTGCAGGTAATGAGATGATAAATGAGCACAAAACTCATTAAAGTAAAGATTAAAGAACTGTTTGGTATATTAGTTAATTTGATACTTGGAGTTTTGACGTTGCCATGGAGAAAAACTCTAAATGTTAATGGATAGTTTATAGGCTCCAATTTAATCCATTTCGTCTTTTTGACTTTGAGTTCGTTGGTCTGTCTACAACTGAAGAAGAGGATCTAAAGTATCCTCGAAACAGCTATATGCTGCATTGTTCTTAATTACGTTACTCATGTAGTCTTTATAATTCCCATTATTGTATTAACAATAAAATGATTGTGGTCCTCCAGGAAAAGATGCGTTAACTATTTTTACTATTAAAAGATAAAAATTTCTTTATTCAAAAAGTTTTTTCCTTAATCATTTTTGAAACTTTCAATGTTTGCTCTAAATCTTACTGAATCGAAAAATTATATTTCGACCTACTGCCTCTTTAAGTCAGACGCATGTGAAATTTGTTTTCAATACGAGAAAATTATGTTTGCGAAATTTAATATGATAAAAGGTGATATATTCTGATTGAAAAGTTTTATCCCATTAAATAAGATTTTGAAGTTAATAAAAAAAAAGCTGAGCTCAACAAACTTTCTAAAAATGAATTTAATAAACTGCTAAGTCAGAAGTTTCCTTTTGAATTTTCCGAGTTAAATCTTTTTTCGTTATATCGCAAAACATGCATGAAAAGGAAATATTTTAAAATATCGTCAAAATTGTAAAAATGTCGTCAAATTATCGTGAATTAATTATTAAAATATTTTAATATATGGACTACTTGATTGTTGATGATGCTACCAATACTGAAAATTGCCAATTTAGATTTGCGTGAAGTATAAATTTATTGGGTAATTCGAAATCGTTTTACATGCTGTCATCCAAAAAAGCGTCAAATGTATAGTAAAACGTAAAAACATTGTATCGTGGATCTTATACATTATCTTTTTAATGTGAAATAACTAAATTTATTGCACTATATAGGGAAAGTCATGTGCTGCCCACATGAAATTTTTCTGATGTTGTCTAAAACGCGATGTAGTCGAAACATCTATCCTGTATAAATATCCACAGCACCGTGATTGACATTTACCATCCTATTTGTATCTGTATTTTGAAGACATTTTTAAAGTCTAGCAATAACATTAATATTAAACATTTTACTTGCAGTCGCAAAGATTTTGAATAAAACAGAAGAGTGTTTATGGATTTAATTTGCTAATCTCCCAAGACTGTACCTCGATTGTACAACTTACAAGCTATGATAGCCAATATCCATATAAACACTTTGATTATAGTATGCTATATTTACATACCACCTAATGATTATATTGATCTCAACGAACTTGATGGCTTATTTGATCGGTCAACTTTCTGCAGAGTTCTTAATATTGGGTAACTTTAATGGTCTCAATCCTCTTTGGGGGAGTTCTGACATGAATCGCAAGAGATAACAAATCGAACAATGTATCAGTGATCACAGTGTGTGTTTTTTCAACAGTAACTATTATCTGCTTTCACCAACCTAGCAAGACTTTCCACAGTTTTGACCTGGCATTTTGTTTCCTTTCTCTCCTTCCTTACAGGAGCTTTTCAGTAGATAAAGATCTTAATAATAGTGTCCATTTCCCCATAATTTTTTCTAGTAGTCAAATCAGGTCATCTATAAAACCATCTCATATATTTTCAAGAGCCGATTGGTTTAAGTTTACTTGCTTGGCTGTGATAGTTGATGATACTATTCAAAGCTGTGACATCGATACAGCAGTTATAATATTACTGATATGTTGATCAAGGCTGCTGATTCTACAATCCCCAAAAGTTCCGGGAATACATCTAAGTATCACTTTCCTTGGTAAAATGGTGAATGCCGCGACACCTACGAAAACAAAGAATAACTTGTTTGCCTAGACTAAGTTTATGAAGGTTACTAGGTTTAAGAGGGTTGCTACTAATAATATTACTGCATTTAAATATACATAAGCAGTTGTTCGTAGGGTATGCAGGCAAAGGTAAGAAAAGTCATGGGAAGGGAGTATGTCAGTGGAATAACATATTCCACTTCTAGCATGATTGCATGACAAAAGGTAAAACATAATTGGTCTGGTATTTATAATGACCATCCTATTCCTGTATTAAATAGTAATGACTCAATAATTAGTTCCCAGCACGACATAGCAAATGAAATTCCGAAAGTTTTGTAGGTGTCGCAAATTCAGCAAACTATTCAGAACCATTCCTGATACACAAGACCAGGTCTGAAAAGAAACAAATTGCCTTCCCACAAACCAAACACTTGCCATACAATTCTTAGTTTACAGAATTCTAATTTATTACAGCACTATCCCACAGACACAGGGAACTTGTAGTTGACTAGATGGTGACCGGCATTTTATGCTGAAGTGCCTTTCCCATGACTCTTTATTAAACCTTCTATATTTACACAATAGAATTTGGATGGAACACAAGTTTCCGACATCCCAGCAAAGCGCAATCATAGTCCCTATTAAAACCTGGCAAGGATCCCTAAATTCCCCCAAGTTACCGACTTATTGCCTGGACAAACTATATGTGCAAAATGATGGAAAAAATGGTAAATGTTCGATATGTTTTTTCTTGACAGAAATAAGCTTATATTTCCGTATCAAAGTGGTTTCGACGTGGTAGATTTACCAACGACAATATTATTGCTCTTGAATCCCAGATCAGGACTGCTTATTTTAGGCGAAATCATTCAGTTTCAGTTCTTTTATATTGACAAAGCTTATGATCGTACGTGGCGCTACTGTATTATTGAGGACATTTTTGAATTTAACTTAAAGGGTAATCTTTTCATTTTTATTCAAAACTGTTTAACATATAGGACATTCAAAGTTCGTATTGGTACTGTTCTCCCAAACCCTCATGTGCAAGAGGAGGGAGTACCACATGGAAGTGTTTTGAGTATGACGCTTTTCTATATTAAAATCAATAATATTTTAAACCATTACCCATCCTCAGGTCCCCAAAGTCTGAATGTGGATGATCTGTAAGTTTCATACCAGGCACGTGGCATGCGTATTGTGGAAAGACAATGTCACCAAATGGCAGTCTGCGATGGGCTAATATCAATGGATCAAGATTTTCAACCTAAAAGACATATTGAAGACTTTCTGACTCAACGGAAAACGAGCCAGAGACTTTCATGGGATATATATTAAAATTGCTGTTTTTTTACGAAGTAAAATTTCTTGATCTAGTTTGATAAAAAACTCACTTTCCTACCCCATGTACAGAAACCGAGAAAAATGTATGATGGTCATTAACATTTCAAAAGTTCTATCAAATACGAAATGGGGTGCAGATACAACTACAGATGCACGCATCTATAGGGCAATTATTCGCTTCAAGCTTGATTATGGAAGCTCTCATGGGAGTCCACGGACACCAGTTCTAAAGAAACTTGACCCAATTCATAATAAAGCTCTAAGTATATGTTAAGGTGTCTTTAGAACATCTCCTGCGCAGAGCTTATATGTTTACTGCAATGAGCCATCTTTATAATTAAAGAGTGAATAGTTGGCACCAAATCATTACTCTACCGGCTCATGCCCTTATTGAATTATCTTATGCAACGTCCAATCGTAGATGAGCATTATGATAAACTCCACGACCACTGATCTTTATGAATTCATTTTTTTGGCAAGCGAATAAGCAGTATTGTAACAACGACACCACTAGTAGATCTTAAAGTGAGGAAAACGGAGTGTTTTGAAACAACTCCATGGTATGTTAAAAATTTTTCTTCTTTCTCATTCTTTTTGTAATTTTATTAATATAATTACAAATCAGACTATTTATTATTTATGTGCAACTCTTTGCTGAACATGGGAATCTCGTTAAAAGAGTTTACTTCTGTTTTCACAGATGGTTCCCAAGCAGACGATTATGTGGGCTTTCTCATGTTTCCATCAATACTGTAAAGCTTCTTAAATTACATGCGTCTTGCTCTATTTTTACTGCTGAGTTTATGACAATATATCAGCTTCTAATATCATCTCTCATCAAAATTCCAAAAAGCATATTATTTACGCTGACTCATTGAGTGCATTACAGCTCTTATCATCCAAGATGGCTATGAATCATTCCATTGCCTCTGGCATTCTTATGTATGAGCATCGCTTGAAAGTACAATGATATACCAAAAATTTTTAGGCCTCTGAACATGTTGGAATCAGAGGAAATAAGTTGGTAGACATCACTGCTAAATCAGCTACTCAAAATTTAAACTTGACTATTCCTTTAACTGACATCTAACCATTTGTTGTAAAAATTATTTATGAGAAATGGTAGTATTCTTGGAACCAGCAATCTCAAAATAAATTGCACGAGGTAAAGCTCTTAGTACAAATATGGACTAGTTTCCAGTGTAGGAAACTTGATGTAATCTTACCTCGTTTACGCATTAGTCACACTCGTTTTACCTATTGGAACTTACTTTTTAGAAGAAATCGAACTTTTGCAATGTTTGTCAAACCTCAGTGAGTATAAAACATATTTTAATTAAGTATACTAAATATAATCATGCTCACTTTAAACATTTCAAGTCCTACATATAACTTTAGCTCCTTGATTGGTGAAAATACTCATTTACTTCAACTTATTTGAATTCAGAAGGGAGTCAACTTGCAAAATTTTCATCAATGCGGCGACATTCTAAAAATTCAAGTCAGAAAAAACAAACAAAAAAGAGAGAACATTTTCTCTGTATTGTCAATATAATGACGAGTTATCAATTCACAAAGCTTTTGGGGGATCAAATTCTTATAAATTTGAAGCGTCATTTGGGGACATGTTTCCCACAACTTCTGAGTGAAAGTGGATTTTTCTTGGATGTTCAATAACGACCACGTTTTGAAGTTGATAATGCCATGGTTGACTATACATATGCACATCGGTTCTAAGCCTTGGAGTAAAAGTTGAAATTCGAAAAGAGATGTGCCCTTTTCGAAATTTCTACCAAATTTTATGCCTTAAACCAAGCCCAAAATTGCTCTTTTATCCAGAATATTGAACGATTGCGTCTAGATAACTGAATCTGGAATTTAGGTCCAAAATTATTTCAACTACATCTTTCAAGTCTGTATTATTGGATTTGAGGTTTCTCGAGAACTCAACAGCAGCTGATTCAGATCCAAAATTGGACTTGACAGCATGTGGCAAATATTTTTTTAAATTACTGCTTATTTATTGAATACAATTGTCCATATAATTTTTGTCACTTAGTGACGCAGATGGCTTATAGAAATGGACTCGAGTAGAAATGGACGGCTTTAGTATAGAAATGGAAATTATCATATCCAAGTTAGAACTGAAGTCTTTAAAGCACTGTGTTAAACTGGCGTTTCTCATAGCTGCACTTATGCAGTTAGCAACTGAGTCAGCTGCCATGTTGTTCAGATTTATAATTGTCGGGGAATCAACTATTTTCTTTTACACAACGAAACCAGTATCGTATAAAATTAAGGTAAAAGACGCACTTTAAAATGCAAAAATTAGCAATAAAAACACTTATAAAACCATTGTAATAATAATAATAATAAACTCACAACCTTTAATTCAGCTACCGACCAATGTGTTTCTTACAGCAACAGATATGTCTTGGATGATGATGTCCGGTGCCTTACACGTGTATATCACAAGATTAAAGATTGAGATTATAAAACAGATGGATATTATACATTAGATGGAGATTATATTGAAGGGATGTAACGTATTTTTTTTTTGAAAAAATTAAGCAACGTAATTGCAGTACTACTAATTTAATAACATTTCGTTTAGGCAAATAAATCTTATTTTCATACTTGCTACCTTTTGCCAACTTTTTACAGCCCATTTATTCGGCTCAGCAGTAATTTCATCCATTTGTTGACAGTTATATATATAAATCTAATAAATATTTTATAAAGTATAAGTTTAGGCGTAACTTGAATTTTGACAATTAAATAGTTATTTTATGAATCCAAGATTTTACGCAGCACTTTTCTGTTTTTTTATATATATAATCTACTTCCCTTTACTGATCAAACTAATTGTTATTGATTTTCAACCAAACACATTATTTTTGTCTATTAGCTAAAATAATCTATCTCACTGATAAAAAGGAAATGCGATTAAGTTTGTGTTGCTTTATTATTTCTTTGTAAGAGGATTTTTTTTTCTTTTCAAATCATAGGATAAGTTAAGAGAAATCGGGGATTTAATATTTTCGCCTCGCAAATTGAACATGTTTGAGGAAATGAAAAAAATATATAGGCTCGGAGATAACTATTTCTTAAGACTGTATAAGGAGGTTTGTAGAATACTTTTTGCAGAATGTTTGACAGTAATTCGAATGAAAATATTAAAATATTTTACATTTATGATTACTTAAAATATTTATTAAATTTCTCAAAAGTTTTCAAGCACCTTATTGCATTTGCTATTATGTGTTGAGAAATTCTTTATTTCAATTGCAGGGTAGTTGATTTTTTTACAACCCTTTATTTTACTTCAAATGGGGTACATACATCTAAATTTTGCGTTTCAAATATTTGAGGCTAAGTTCTACTTACCGTAACGACATAGAATTTGCCAAGTCGTTGTTTTTTGTGGTAAATTTTAGATTTTAATTATTTTCGGGTCAACTGTCTTGGATCCGTTATAGAATTTTAACTTTTTAGTTGGCCCTGCAAGCTTTTTTAGTTGGTTACCAGTTTGTGTACAACAATAGTAACATTAATAACCATTGTTGTCACCAGTACAACCGACAGCTTTACAACAATGAATAACCATTATTGTAAAGTCGTCCGATGTAACTGTTTTACACCATTTGGATGAGTTGGACGGCCCGGATAATAATAATAAAAAATAGATTGCTATAAAAAGTTTTATTTCCAGCGTTGCTTCTATATTTACTTCTACATAATAAAAGATATGTGTGTGTGTGTGTGTGCGTACGCGCGCGCAATCTGTTGCGGAAATCTCAGCTTTGTACGGCCATTAAATTTAGAACACAAGTATTTAGGGGTACGAATATATGGACCTCGGCGTTATTTTCTTAAATTTTGAATTAGGTTTTCAGTTATTTTACAGGCTCAAATTTTCTTTGAGATTGCTAAAAACATCCTAATGTGTATGGAGAAAAATGCTGTTCGTATTTCATTCGAGGCACGGTGGCAAGATCATAGACAAGCGTCTCGCTCGCGAAACCAGGAATCCCAGCCGGCTGGTTCTCTGGCAGTAGGATTTAAGATTTAGAATTCCGACTAATACACATAGAAGTTTGAAATTTTAGATATTATATTGTAAAAGTATTATGAACATTTTTTAAAAAATCACATTTCTATGATAATAACTTCTAAATATAGCAATTAAGAATTTAAATGGTCGTAAAATAACGACTTGCTTGAGACCGTGGTTTTTTACTTTGCGTAAAGCGTGCCTGATGAATTGAGTAGTAATGAACGTTTATTTACGATCAGGGCAACGGCGGGTAATTCGTTTTACTATATATATATATAAAAGAGCAAGCTTTTAATATGTGATCATAATAGTGAATTTGAATATTGGACTCTTTTTTGAGACATTCATGTTACATGCAAATAATGAAAGGGTATATTTTAAGAAATAATGACTTTTTACTTTTATTTGTTTACTAGCATAAATATGTGCGTTGCCTACTAGCCACACTGTAAGAGTTGTAAGGGTGTTAACAGTTATGACTCCCATTATTTGATTTATGTCGGGCACATTAATACATTAGCGATGCAGCGGTGAGATTTTCAGTCCCATATGCACTCTTTTCGAAACGCTCGTGATATCGGTTTTTAGCAAAAGAGTGCTACTAGACTGTATGTGGTCACATTGAACGCGGTACAAGAAGTGAAAAACTTCTGAATTTATTGTTTTTTTAAAAAAAATGATGACAATGTATCATATCGAATCATAACTGCTACAAATATTGCGTAGTTTACCACCAATTGTAAGAAGAACCAGTGCCTTGATACCTTGCGGCATGTATTGCTACCAGAATCTATACCTTATATTAAGGCACAATTATTATTTATTTTAGTAGGTAAATGGGCTCTAAATCTTTACGATCTCTAGATATAGCCTGGGGCTAACACACTCAACCTTATCCAGTATTAGAGCTTCCAGCCACATCTGAAAATGCGTTACTTCTGAGTATTTGCTATGGTTAAGTTGGGTAAATATTAACTTATCTGTGAAGACAAATATTGCGCGATTTTGGAATGCTGTGGAACATTTCTTGACAAAAAGTCAGACTTAGACGCACTAAAGTCTAATCCTAATGTGTCTCGAACAATAGGCCCAGAAAGCGAGAATCCAATTTTGACATTAAAACTACCTAATATTTAGGTGCCATGATAAGATCACTACACACGGTCAGTTAGACCCTGCTGTGCCTTGCCTACCAATGAGGACAGAGATGTGGGGATAATGCCAGCCAATGAGGACAGAGATGTGGGGATAATGCCAGCCAATGAGGACATAGATGGGGGGGGGGGGTAATGCCAGCCAATGAGGATAGGAAGGGCCGAAGAGCAAACGAGCAGAAATCGAAAGAGGAGTAAAGAACAAAGATTCAAAAAAGTAATCAATTTTCGTAACAGTGGAAAATGAAAAGTCAAACATGTTGGTTGTGCTAAAGAAGGGTCAGATAGACGAGTTCAGCTGAGGTGTTTCCGGGCAAGTGGACTGACTTTCAGCTAGCTATTCGATGTCCTAAAGTTCTGATATGGCAAATAGTGAATTCCAAGAAACCTGCTACAATTTTAGTGACTTATTAATTTCACACAAGGAACTACTTTAATAAATTTACGTGTATAATTTTAACGCCAAATCACGTTGATCAGCACATAGCCTCCGCTTAAGGTTACTACCTGATGATATATTGTTTTTGTAGTTGTAAATTTAAAGCTAAATTGAAGATGATATTTTAAAAAATATAAGCAGAAAGTAACAATGCTTTTTCTTTGCAGTCAGTATGTTTATTGCTTATCTTTCAGAAAAATTAACTTTTCTACTTTGACGCCAGATTGCAGAAAAGGTTGGTTGTGCGTTGTTTCAAAATATTTTGAATATTCTATCACAACGGCAATATACTTCAATCATGAGCCTTTCAACATAATTCACCATATTAACATAATTCACCATATTAGCATAATTCACCGTGAATCTGATTTTCAATACAACGGTGTAAAATTTTCTTTCCTTATATACATATTATATTGTATAAGGAAAGTATTGTGACGTGGTCCAGTATTTGAGTTTTCGACGAGAGAGCACGTTTAAAGCATCCCTGAACACGAATTAAACATTTTTGGGGTGATGTCTGCGTGTGTGTGTGTGTGTGTGGAGACGATATCTCACGAACGAATCAAGCAATTCCAATGAAATTGGGTACAAAAATTACAATCAGTGAATACTGGAAGTCTGCTATTTTTAAACGCAATTGAATGTTCAAAACTCTCCCAAATTTTGAAATGAAATTTTGAAAAAATCATTAAAAATTCAAGACCTTCAATAAAGTTACATAACTAATTATTTTTTGCGTAATTTTTCATTATAAAATGATTGAGAACGCTAGCATAAACCGTTCTCGAGATATTGCAAATTCTTCAAATAAATTTATCAAAAAATCACATAAAATAAAAAAAAGTATTAGCTATTTTCAAACATTTTCAAACTTTTCAAATGCAATATTATGCGATAAATATGATATCATCATTCTCGTGGTTCTGGCCAGTTCCATTCACGAAAGAAGATACTTTGGGTAATAGTTTTATATTTGGACATCATTAGTCGTTCATCTACTATAAGAATAACCTATTTCTACGTCCATAACGCTTGGCGAAATTTTGGGGACGAATTTGGCGGAATATCCGCAGCTTGGCGTTTTTTTTTAAATGTTACCAAATTGACGAAAATGTCGTCAAATTGATAAAAGTGTCGTCAAATTGATAGAAATGATGCTAAATCAATGAAAATGACGGCTGACTGATGAAAATTCAATATCTTGGAAGGAATATAAGAATCTACTATAAGAGAAGGTGCTTTGGGTAATAGTTTTGTATTTGAACGCCATTAGTCGTTTATTTACTATAAGAAACACCCATTTCTCCGTCCATAACACTTGGCGAAATTTTGGCGTCGAATTTGGTGGAATATTGCCAACTTGGAGAGTTTTTCAAGTGTTGCTAAACTGGTAAAAATGACGACTAATTTCTGAAAATTCAATATCTTGGAAAGAATATAAGAATTTACTTTAAGAATAACCTATTTCTGCGTCTATGAAGCTTGGCAAAATTCTGGCAACGAATTTTGGCGGCATATCGCCAACTTGGCGAGTTTTTAAATGTTACCAAATTTGCGAAAATCTCAAGTTGATAAAAATGAAGATAAATCAATGAAAATGACGACTAATTGATGAAAATTCAATATTTTGGAAAGAACACAATAAACTATAAGAATAACCCACTTCTCCGTCCGTAATGTTTGGCGAAAAATTTGGCGGGATGTCGCAAACTTGGATGCTTTTCGAAATATTACCAAATTGACGAAAATGTTACCAAATCGATAAAAATGTCACTGAATTGATAAATATGGTTCTAAATAGGAGGCAATGCTTTGCAAATTTTTAATTCCGTCATATGACGGGCAATCTTTCTAGTATATAAGAAATGCACTTTTCTCCTTTTATTTGTAACACTTAACGATACATATGGCGAACTTGACGAGTAATCTAGCAAAATTTCGCTACCTTTATGATATTTAGCCCTAGATTGATGAAAATATCGTCAAAATTGCAAATATGACACCAAGTTAATGAAATTGACGCCTAATTGATGAATTTATTATTAAAATATTTTAATATATGGACTATATTGTTTATTGAGGATGCTCTCAATATTGATAACTGTTAATTTAGAGGTGAGAAAATATAAGTGAATTGGGTACGAAATACTTTTGCATAATGTCATCCAGAAAAACGCCATAAGTACAATTCAAAAATGAAACAAATTAAAAAATGAAACAAGTTCATAATTTTTTAATTGTGAAAGAAGTAAATTCATTGCATCATTGCATTCTATAAGGAAAGCCATGTGCTTCCTACATCAGGTTATTTACCTCACTATTAGTAAAAGTGTATCGAATAGTTTTATAATTGGTCTTCGGAAAACATTTGGCAAACAGTGAATAAAATAATTTCCCGATGTTATGAAACTGAAGTAAATTAATTACAACAGAGGATTTATTTTGTTATTTCATGTAACTTTTTTCATTGCTCACAACAAATGAAAGCTCGAAAGGTGATTTTGGATGCTTAAGCATTATTTATTTAAAAAAGATGTTGATGCAATATTTCGGACCACTAGAAGCGCAATTTTGCAATGGCAAATTTAGCAGAGAGAGAGAGAGACATCGAAAAATTGAGTTTGCGTCAGACAAAGGATAAAGGTTTAATTAGGGCATATAGGGATACTCCCTTTGACGATGACTAAGGATGTAATATTGGAGTATTCATTACAAAATGTGAAAAACGAAAATAAAATTTAGATGTTATTATATACACCCACCATCACAGACTATATGGTCATAACTGGCTCTTCCGTCTAATAAATCTGCCTACCTCTTGTGTCACAGGCTTTTTCCTGCAATATTTGTTACTAGTTGCGCGGAAACTTTAGCTTGAGAATTATAGTTCCTAAAAATAAGTTTCACGTAATACTCGATATTTGATACTGAATTATTGGTCACCGTATCCGATCATTACGCGGAAACAGATCGGTATTTCGCTTTCAAAAATTATTGGCTGTAATACATTTTACACATGCCCTTTTAAAATTGAGCGCAAAATATTTTTTATATCGAAAAGCGAGAAAGAAAACCTGGAACTGCTATTTATTTTTTCCCCGCGAAACGTTTAAAACAAAACAATTATTTTTCTTGTTTTTAGCGGCATTGCTCTCGTTATCCGCGTGATGATGAAAAATATAAATTCTCAAGAAATCAATATCTCGCGAGATTAAACAAAGTCATAAATTGTTATTAAAAATAGTAAATAATAAATGTCTATTGACTTCAAACCTCACAATGATTTGAGATTAAAAGAATAAAGTTACACAAAATTTGTATAAGGTATTTAACATGGCATTCAATTTTTTAGATTTAAAAATAACAAGTAAATCAGCTAAATTTAACTTGCCAACAAAACCTTTGTAGATTAGTGTAATTTAAAGCTCTTGATAAAACTATATTTTTAAATATATATTAAAGAGCTCACCGGATTCTGCCTTCACTACGGCTGTCCATAGGGGGACAAGTAAGACAAACTGGTGAAAGAAGATGATCCTGGTGGTCAAAAGGTGATCAAAAGATCCTGGTGGTCAAAAGGTGGGGAAGGGGTGCGGTAGTAAATTGGAATTCGTCCAGGAAGAATGACAACAAAAATTTTATGAAGGAGCCTTAATAGGGTGGGAAGTGTATAATGAACCTTGCTGCCCCAACCGGGAATCGAACCACGAATTGGACCACCATCGAAGTGGACTCTGTAAGGGGTGTGCGCTTATCATTTTCAACGGAGCTATGAAGCATTTTTATGCTATTTTGCAGACTTTGTATAATTATTAGTTACTTTGTATAGGAATTTTAGCAAAACTAGAAATGACATCTCCAAAATCAAAAGTTGAAATCCTCAGTGAGTCATATCCTCCCTCCGATATTATATACTGAATTCATATCAGTCATCGAAGCTCTATCTGTAGCCAATTCTGAGAAATAGATATTAAGGAAATAATATGAACTGAAGGTGAAAAAAAAAACCGGTAGTGAAAATCCTAAGCGAACTCTATCTTCTCCAAAATCTGATGCCGAATTCATATCTATCTATTTAAGTTCTACCTGTATAGCAAATCAAGTTAAATAGATGTAGCAAGGAAAATGTGAATTATTTAATCGGAAGTGACATCGCTATAACCGGAAGTAGAAAACCGTGTTTTCCCACCACCCCTTCGAATTTGAGGATAAATCCATATCATTCATCATCTAAGCTCTATCTGTAGCTGATTCTGAAAAAATAAACGTTTTACAGAATTTTTTGAACTGGAAGGGGAAAAAACCCGGATGTTAAGATCCTTAGTGAATCCCCTTATTCCCCTAATGAACTTGATGTTGAATTTATATCGGTCATCATCTAAGATGCCTCCATATTTAATTCCGAGAAATATATGCTTCAAAGAAATTGAAAATATTTTAATCTGAAATGGAAAAAGAACCGGAAGAGGAAATACTTAGTGAACCTTCTAGTTCTACTGGAATTTGATGCTGAATCCATATCTGTCATTATCTAAGCTCTATCTATAGCCAATCTAGAGAAGTATATGTTTTAAGGAAAACATTTGAACCCAAAATGAGAAAACGTGAGTGCATAATATTAGTAGTGTACCTGCTTTCGCCTCTGGAATTTACTGCTGAATTCATATGTCACAATCTAAGCTTTATCTGTAGCCAATATTGAAAATTTGGTGTTCCAAAAAGTATAAATCTTTCAATTGGAAGTGATTTCTCTAGAACCGGACATGGAAATTCTTGGTGAGTCTCTCCATTCTCTTCGGAATTTGATGTTGAATCCATATCAGTCATTATTTATTCCCTGCATATAGCCAATCCTGAGGAATAGCTGCTTCAAGGAAAATTCTTTGAACAGGAAGTGGAAATTTTTAATGAACCACCATATATTCTGCAGAATCTGAACCCACATTAGTTATTATTCCAGCTCTGTTCATCACAAATTTGGGAAAGTAAATGTTTAAAAGGGATGGTTGGCCTGGTTGAACGGCTTGGACGGGTCGAATTGAAAATTCTTAGTGAACCCCCTACTTCCGCCGGAATTTTACGTTAAATTCATATCAATCATCATCTAAGCTCTATGGCAAAGACTACTTCAAGAAGTGTTTAGTAAAAATAGCAGTATAGCAGAATTTTTGCCACCAAATTAGGCACGTTTGGAACATTTAATTAACGTTTGGAATTAGGGAAGTGAACCGGGATGGCAAATTTTCCGAGTTCAATACATTTTATACTTTCTTACTTATGTGCAATACCCTCTTACACGGCTCATGCCACTTTACATATATTTCAATACTTTCCAATGTTGTATCAGAATTATAAAGATTTCTTTAATATAGATTTTAAAAAAATAGTAGCAATTATGAATTAATAAAATCTCATTATTTTAAGAGAAAAGCAACTAAACCTATGAATTTTGCAAACCAAAAAATTGTATTTACAAATTTTAATACATTCATCTATAAAATCCTGCCATTCTTATCACATTTTAAAATTTTGATATTCTTATCACGTTTAATCTTTTTTATATGTAACAAAATTAAAAGTTTATTGTAAGTCTTATTCAAATATATATTTGAAATGAATACCACAAATTCCTTTAAACTTTATCCCTAAATTAATTATAAAAATAATCTTATGTCTGATTTTTTACTGTCTATGAAATATGGTTAAATATAATAAATCTGGGTAATAAAATACTTTTAGTTTATAATTGGAAGTGGATTCTCAAAGTACTGAATATCCTTTTCTCCATTCTGCTGTATAGAAATAAAAAGAAAGGAGCAATTTATATATTTCAAAAATATGTGAAATTAAATTAATTTCTCTTTTAAGGTAATTTAAAGATGAGTTTGTAAATATTTTTGAAGAAATTAATTTTGAGGGTTAAATGAATCGAAATTTTTTTCGAATAAACTTCACAGAAATGAAACTTCGCTGATATTTAATTTATTGAACAAAATTTATAGGTGAAATATTTAAACATACCTCTTGAAAAGATATACATGTGGGAGTTTACATGAGAGTTCATATAAGATAGATAATTGATTTAATTAAGCGTAAAATACATATGTGATAATTGATTCTCAAGTATCTAGGTTTTTTTCATGTAACGAACTGATTTCTCTTTTAGTTGACAATTTTGCAGAGGAAATTAAAGAATTATTAACTATTTCCCCTCCAATTCTTTTATTTGAGATGACTTCCTCAGTTTTATGCACGAAATGTTATTCACATTTTAAACAGAATAGAAATTATATTTTAAAATGATCTAGATATTCAAAACGTGTGTGCATAAGGTAGGCGTTTACTGCGGAATTCATATGTAGAGTAATATATTCAAAATATGTTGTATGTCTTCCACAACAATTTATTTCTCACTGGTGGTGTTTGTTCGTTACTAATTCCCCCGTGGTGAAGGAGCGCCTACGCACCACGTCCACAAGACCCCCCAGGGTATCCCATGGCGAAAGGGAGAAGAATTGCAGCTTCACTTTTATAGAGGCTCTCCGAAGGACGGAAGTCTGACATGACAACATCCATGCCCGCTGGCGGGATTCGAACCCGCAACCCAGCAATCCAGCGATCAGACGGAAACGCATGCCCCTGACCGCTCGACCACCGGATCGACACTGGTGGTGTAACTTCCACTAACGAAATGTCTGGAGGCTTGAGAAACATTAGAGTGAGTGTGTTTGTTTTATGAGCATTAAGTCTACAAATTAAGCTATAGTCATATCAGTGTCTGTCTTAAGCTATTTATCGAACGTTGGTAATGTAAGCGCTAAGAGATTATAGCTATTGTCCAGGTTATAGCGCCTTAATGTATGAGCAGTTTTGTTTCGCAAGGAATATTAAATATTGAAAATGTGTTGCATGTTTTCCACAGTAATTTATTACTCACTGGCGGTGTAACTTCCTCTAACGAAATGTTTGTTAATTGGAGGTTTGAGACAACATTAGAGTGGATGTATTTTATGAACTATAAGTCTACAAATGCCAAGCTATAGTCATTCAGTGGTCATTTCAGTGGAGTCAAAAAATTCTAGCTATTGTCCAGGCTGCAGTAGAGACTAGTAATTAAAACAGCTGGCAATCAGTTCTATTAAAAGAAAGCCCTGAGAACGATATTATAATTATGTTAAAATGAATGGATGACGTAACTACAGGACGTACTGGAGGAAGAGAGGAATCTTCCATAAGCCTGCCGTCCATTGGTGCAATTCATGAATGAGTTCTGGCGAAATCATGAGGATAAAAATGGATGATATTTGACCCCCCTCGTCTGATGATGGATACAAAAACTTCACCTATTTCACAAATTCATCAGTGAAAAGTTTTAAAAATAATTAATTGGGACAACGATTACTGAGAAGACGATGACAAATGAATGTCCTGCCTCTAATTTGAATGTGAGGTGAGAATGTTAAATCTCGGGTATTGTGCGATGCATGATTAATAAATCTATTACCCTTTTTAATAAGCAAAATAATATGGGAATATTTAGCGTACTTTTACATAAAACGAAAATAAAATACTTTCACATGCTCGAATGTTTATATTTTCCATATGAATGATAGATGTCATAAGGGATGTGGGAAGTAATTAGAACCTGGGACAAAATTTAGACCATCTACCTTATATCTTTACAATATATACATTCTAATATAACAGAAACAACCCTATACCTAATAATTAATAGATATCCTTATACTCTGGAATTTGTCATCAATTTTTTTATATATATATATATATATATATATATTTTCTGACAATGAAAGAATGCATTTTAATTATTTCATTATAATAAATTTATATACAGGGTTCTGAGCACTACAGTGACTTTATAATGTACGCGTCAGGTCTATATATAGTAAAGTGATTATTGCCGATAGAATAAATTAATTGCAGTAACTCTAGCGGAGAGTTAAAAAAATTTAAAATTATAAACTAGGCAACAAAATAAAATGGACAAAAATCTCAATTGCAAAGTTGTAGAGAATTATTTAATTAATAGGAATAGACATTATTTTATTAGTAGGACGAAAGAAACGCGTATATGAAACGCAATAAATACCAATCATACTTAATAGGTTGGTAGATGCGCAGCCACTTCATAATGTTAAGCGTTGCTGAAAGATTCACAAGCGTACGCAAATAATGCCAGTGGCATAGTATCCACCTGTGAGATAAAGGACATGCTATACACTCGATTCCTGTGCATGTAAGTTTTGTTAATATTAGCATTCCTGAATAGGACAAAAAAATCCTTTTGTAGCAATTCAATTGTCGATTCCTACTCATTAAATAATGCTCTATAACTTTGTAAATGTTTTTTTCATCTATCTCACTTCGTTTCCAAGTTCATTTTTAATCATTTAAATGCTTCACTAGGAGCGCTGCAATCACTTTTATTCTATGGAGCATGGTCATGTTATTATAGATAGACCTAACCTGTACACTCATAAACCTTTATTTACAAAGTTTGGAGATTATATAATATATATATATATATATATATATATATATATATATATATAATATAATCTATCTCACTTCGTTTCCAAGTGACGAAGTGAGGTGAAATGCTCAGTCACTAGTTTATCTTACACGTGGTGCTATGCTTGTGATTTCATATTTCTGTTCGAGGAGGTATTGTTTTTCAGATTTGTATGATTCAATTGATTTATTTTTCTCCTTCCACTAGCCAGTAGACAGTTCCAATGGTGTCTATAGTTAAATACTATCGCCATTGTCAGAAACTGGCTATTCTATCGGTTTTAATTCGAATTGTATGGCTGTCCTGATGAGAATGCAATTTCGAACTGACCGCCATTTATTGTGTAGTTTCAATTGATTGTTCTCTATTCTTAATCTCTTATCTTGAGCTGATTATTATTATTGCCTATTCTCATTTTTGCCGAGTTTTATTTTTATTTACTTTTATATACTTTTAATTGTGATTTTTGAATCCTAATATTCTTCTCATCCCCCTTTCCATTATAGTGATATGTTACCTTCTATCTTTATCCTTAGTCTTGGCCTATAGTTACTCATTTGTAACAGATATGCTAGAGATGGGTTTTTTTGTACATACAGTAGTTTAAGCATTATTTTCGATTAAAATCCTTCAATTTTTATTTATATATATATATATATATATATATATATATATATATATTAATTAGAAAAGTGAATTAATTACTAATACCAAGTTATTTATGACAAAACAGTAAAATAATCAAAACAGTTTAAACAGGCTTAATTTGGAAGTTAATTCAGATTAGTTTCCTGAGCATCCAACCCAAATTAACCCAAACAAATGCCTGTCTCGGATATGGTAATAGTTCGTTACTATAAATACCATAACCCAGACTACATAAATAGAGGATAAAAATTGGATATGAGTATTACCATGAAGCAGGATTTTTGAATCACCCAGCTTTGTATGTGAGCAGCTGAGATTGAATGACAGAGAAATGAGTAGTGTCCAGGCGAAAGAGAAGAAAAATAAACCATGGATTAAGTGGGGAACGAAAAGTTGAAAGGACTTAAACTTAACTCAACCCAGGGAGTGAATGTTGAAGACTGAATAGCCATAATTAAGATAGAGTAATTATAATATACAGGAATCATAGATGAAAATTATTGTTATAATAAATAGGAGGCACAGGAGAAATGAATAAGAGAGTATACCACTAGCATCATTAAAAGGGGCTTCAAGTCGTTGCTACAAACTGGCTAAAATGACATATTCTTAGCGAAAATAATTTTTAACGTATTAAATATTTATGAACCGTAGATTTTTTATTATTCAATTTTTATTGTTATTCTATTATTTTTTAATTTTATATAATTGCATAATTAATAATAATAATTAGTGTTTCTTTTAATTTTAAATAAATTAAATAATTAGTAGCTGTCATAATTGGAAATATTCTCTTGGATGGTATCGAGTGGCACTCTGTTACACTGAGTTAATAGTTAATAATATTAATGATGCATTTGGGAGGATATGCGTTATTAGTTGCAGTATTTAATAATTCTATAAAATGCGCTAATGTATATTTGCCATCACAAACTTTATTTATGCTAAGAACCTGGTTTAATGAAATATTTCTAAACACAGATATATGCAAACAAGAGGTAGGATGTTGAATTTTAGAAGTATTAAAATTAAAATCTAGTCTTTCATCATATAAGTTCATAGCGAGATGATTATTAGAATATAATATAATATAATATATATATATATATATATATATATATATATATATATATATAAATATATATATATATATATATATATATATATATATATATATATAAATATATATATATATATATATATATATATATATATAAATATATATATATAAATATATATATATATATATATATATATATATATATAAATATATATATATATATATATATATATATATATATATATAAATATATATATATAAATATATATATATATATATATATATATATATATATATATATATATATATATATATAATATATATATATATATATATATATATATATATATATATATATATATATATATATATATATATATATATATATATATATATATATATATATATATATATATATAAATATAAATATATATATATATATAAATATAAATATATATATATATATATATATATATATATATATATAAATATAAATATATATATATATATATATATATATATATATATATATATATATATATACTTGTCCCCAAGAAAATTTGGTCTCTTAACCAAAATTCCATATAAGATATACAAATCTCATAGTTATTCAAATTTACGATGATATAGTCTAGAAAGATTCTCTGAAACATTCGACAAAGATTTCAAGAAAGCTTTAAATCCGGATTAATCGAAAATAAAGGTTTCACAAACGGCAATAGCTTTTCACAGAAAACTACATCTTAGTTTAGCTGCGATTGTGGAAACTAAATTTGTCTTCTCTATAGCTATCGTTTGTGGACTATTGTGCATTTTCAATTTATTTCGAAATATTTCTAGCGGTATAAACGGTACTGAAAGCGATTGAAACTCTAAAATAATGTAGGAATGAAATCAGTTTAAAGAGATTTTAAGCCTTTCGATATGGTATTTATCAAGTGTCCCTTCAAATTTCAGTAAATTTTAGGTATTTGTGGGTAAAGAGTAATTCAAATTAAATGTAAAGAGCATTTGACACTGAAATGAATATCCTTGTTTGATCTCATTTTTCTTTAATTTGACTGATATTTAAAATGTATCTCTGTACTCTTCATTATAAGCATTAATCATAATTCTGTTCAAACGTCTTTTACTTATTTGAAAATTCCTGCATTCCTTTACTTTGGAGATTTAAGTTAACAAAATCATGCTGTAATAATACTAGAAGCATATCCGTTCTTCGTACTGATCGTATAATATAAAAAAACTTAAAATTCACAATCATGTGCAAATTCTTATAATATTCTAAATAGCATTGTTATTCAAAAAATTTTATTAAAATATTTAAATTAATTCTCTTAGAAAAATTAAGAATCTCTACTCTTACTATACAAAATTATCTTCCCAGGAAGATTTGACGAAAAAAATATATTGGTTCCGCTTGTAAACAATTTTACAAAATATATGAAGTTAAATCAATATATGCCAAAATAAAAGCGCTAAAGTTGTATGAGAAGATATACCTGTACTGCTTATATTCTCGGATATTAGAAGATATAAACCGGGTGATTCAAAAGTTCGGAGCAAAAGTAAAACGCTATAAAAAATATCTATGGGTCGGAGAGACATGCGGTTTGCAGATTAATATTCACCGTGGTGGGGGATTTTGTATGGCATGAAAAAAAATAGTTCAAAATCTCGACACTAGGGGAGCGCTGCTGCGAAGAAAACAATGCGAGACAACAATTGTGAAATGAGATATTTTATTTCAGCATCATTTACAGTTACAAATGCTCAATATGTGTCCACCACCACATTTCTGTACTGAGTGCAGTCGCGGTATTACGGCTGATACAGCGTGAAACAGCGTATTAACAGGAATGGCTGCTACCTCCTGCCGTAAGGCGCCTTTCAGTGATGGTAAGGACTGGGCTTTCCTCTATAGACCCGTGATTTTAGGTATCCCCACAACGAGAAATCACAGGGTGTGAGATCTGGGGATCTCGCAGGCCAGTCATGTGTGCAATCACCTCCATGCATAAGTCATCTCCATGGCTTTATCTGCCGCAGCCCCCCTAGTGTCGAGAGTTTGAACTAATTTTTTCATGCCACACAAAATCCCCATCACAGTGAATATTAATCTGCAAACCGCATGTCTCTCCGATCCATAGATATTTTTTTTATAGCGTTTTGCTTTTGCTCCGAACTTTTGAATTACCCGGTATATACACCTATGTATCAGTGGAAGATTACCCGTTTACAATATATGAGTTTAAACCAAAAAATAACAGATAACGTAATACATTGAAAATATCAATAATCTCCCTAATCTTTAAACCCACAGGATGTAATTGATGCCAATATATGCCAAAATGAAAGTGCTAAAATTGTATGGGAAGATACACCCCCTACTACTTACATTCTCGTAGATTAGAATATATACCCTTGTCATTAGAAGATTACCCGTAATACATAGCTGTTCTTCGTATGGGGTATATAATATAAAGAAGCTTAAAATTCACAATCATGTGCAAATTACTATACTATTCTAAATGACACTGTTATTCAAAACATTCTATTAAAATATTTATATTAATGCTTCTAAAAAGACGTTTTAGAATCTCTGTTCTCGTTATACAAAAATTGTCTTCACAGTTAGATCTGAAGAATAAAATAGCTTGGTCCCTTTGGTAAACAAATTTGCAAAGAATATGAAATTGAATCAATATATGCCAAAAGAAAAGCGCTAAAATCATATCGGAAGATATACCCGTACTACTTATATTCCCGAATATTAAAAGATATACTCTGTATTAGTAGGAAATTACCCGTACTACAATATATGAATTTCAAAAATCCTTGCCAAAATACGACAGATGACGTGATAAAGTGAAAATATCAATTATCTTTAAACTTGAGGGCCGTAATTGATTTCAATATATGTAAAAATGAAAGCGCTAACATTATATGAGAAGGTATAATCGTGCTACTTATATTCTAGAAGATATAGCCTGTACTAATAAAAGATTATCCTTACTACATTATATGAGTTTCAATCTTTTCTGCTAAAATAAAACAGGACCTAATAAATTGAAAATATCAATAATGCCGATGTAATCTTTAAACCGGAAGGCCGTAATTGATATAATCCAGTCAAAAATATGTAATTTAAATAAAAGTTATTTTATATATATTTGTTTAGTATTTAAATTGGAAAATATTTAATAAAGATCGTCTGCCGCATGAAAACATTGGGTTTAAACCCGTTGCTAACCGACATGATATCATTTTCTTCAAATAAATTTACGGGAAAAAATATCGTCTGCATAATGTTATGTCTATGGAAGGTTTAACTGTGCGTTTTTAATTAATATCTGGGCAACCCTTGGTCATAGAAATTCGAAACACTCACTAAATTTTAAGCGAGGCCATTCCAAGCATACCCACAAAATTTCATCAAATTCGGTTCAGCCGTTCTTCCGTAATGATGAGACAAACATACAGATAGACAGATAGACAGACAGACAGATAGACAAATAGATAGACAGATAGACAGACAGATAGATAGATTTTCAATTTCATTTATAGTATAGATTTAAGACCAGCAGTGCACCCGTTCTTTGTACGAAATAGGCATTATAAAGAAACTTAAAGTTCACAATCATGTGCAAATTCCTATAGTATTCTAAATCACATCGTTATTCAAAACATTCTGTTAAAATGTTTAAATTACGGCTTCTAAAAAGTTTAAGATTCTCTATTCTCGCTATACAAAATGATCTTCACAGGCAGAATAAACGAACTGAAGAATAAGACACCGAAGAATAAAACAGAGTTGTATTCTTTAGATAAATATGGTATATGAGTTTCAAAACTCTATATAGATAATACCAAAATAATACAGATGGCGTAATAAATTTAATTGTGGTTTTTTTTATTAATATTTCGACAACCCCTGGTCCTAGGAACTCGAAATATGAATTAAATTTTAAGTGCAGCTATTTTACGGCTACCCACAAAATTTCATGAAAGTCCGTGCAGCCGTTCTCCCGTTATGATGGAACACAAAGATACAGACAGACATATGTTCAATTTTATTTATATAGATATGAGAAACTCCAAAAGAGTCGCAAATGAATATGCTTGCTTTCTAAACTTATCAGCGTTTATATGTTTTTTTAGAGCTATTGATGTTTTATCTCTAGTCCGAAATTGTCCAATCGATAGATTGCCTTTCTTGAGATAAGTTTCAGTAGTAGAGATTGGATTTTAAAGTCGTTGTCTAAGAAATACTGCAAGCTGAA